>CM067851.1:36600400-37800400 GCA_034638295.1 Phortica okadai
ATATCGACGATTTAAGTTTTTGAAGTTTAAAATCTCTATTACTCAAAAACTATAATAGATAGAGCATCGATTTATTCGGCAAAAATGTAGTGTACGATGTCTATTTTAATTTGCGTGGTCATTCAGCCTCCTATCTTTTCTGGTTCAAAAGATATAAGCTTTTGAATTTACCTTAAGGCAAAAAAAAATTATGTCAACTTTGGACCCTCTACGGCTTCTAGTTTAGCAGATATCGACGATTTAAGTTTTTGAAGTTTAAAATCTCTATTACTCAAAAACTATAATAGATAGAGCATCGATTTATTCGACAAAAATGTAGTGTACGATGTCTATTTTAATTTGCGTGGTCATTCAGCCTCCTATCTTTTCTGGTTCAAAAGATATAAGCTTTTGAATTTACCTTAAGGCAAAAAAAAATTATGTCAACTTTGGACCCTCTACGGCTTCTAGTTTAGCAGATATCGACGATTTAAGTTTTTGAAGTTTAAAATCTCTATTACTCAAAAACTATAATAGATAGAGCATCGATTTATTCGGCAAAAATGTAGTGTAGGATGTCTATTTTAATTTGCGTGGTCATTCAGCCTCCTATCTTTTCTGGTTCAAAAGATATAAGCTTTTGAATTTACCTTAAGGCAAAAAAAAATTATGTCAACTTTGGACCCTCTACGGCTTCTAGTTTAGCAGATATCGACGATTTAAGTTTTTGAAGTTTAAAATCTCTATTACTCAAAAACTATAATAGATAGAGCATCGATTTATTCGGCAAAAATGTAGTGTAGGATGTCTATTTTAATTTGCGTGGTCATTCAGCCTCCTATCTTTTCTGGTTCAAAAGATATAAGCTTTTGAATTTACCTTAAGGCAAAAAAAAATTATGTCAACTTTGGACCCTCTACGGCTTCTAGTTTAGCAGATATCGACGATTTAAGTTTTTGAAGTTTAAAATCTCTATTACTCAAAAACTATAATAGATAGAGCATCGATTTATTCGGCAAAAATGTAGTGTAGGATGTCTATTTTAATTTGCGTGGTCATTCAGCCTCCTATCTTTTCTGGTTCAAAAGATATAAGCTTTTGAATTTACCTTAAGGCAAAAAAAAATTATGTCAACTTTGGACCCTCTACGGCTTCTAGTTTAGCAGATATCGACGATTTAAGTTTTTGAAGTTTAAAATCTCTATTACTCAAAAACTATAATAGATAGAGCATCGATTTATTCGGCAAAAATGTAGTGTAGGATGTCTATTTTAATTTGCGTGGTCATTCAGCCTCCTATCTTTTCTGGTTTAAAAGATATAAGCTTTTGAAGTTACCTTAAGGCAAAAAAAAATTATGTCAACTTTGGACCCTCTACGGCTTCTCCTTTAGAAGATATGAGCGATTTAAGTTTTTGAAGTTTCAAATCTCTATTACTCAAAAACTATAATAGATAGAGCATCGATTTGTTCGGCAAAAATGTAGTGTACGATGTCTATTTTAATTTGCGTGGTCATTCAGCCTCCTATCTTTTCTGGTTTAAAAGATATAAGCTTTTGAAGTTACCTTAAGGCAAAAAAAAATTATGTCAACTTTGGACCCTCTACGGCTTCTAGTTTAGCAGATATCGACGATTTAAGTTTTTGAAGTTTAAAATCTCTATTACTCAAAAACTATAATAGATAGAGCATCGATTTATTCGGCAAAAATGTAGTGTAGGATGTCTATTTTAATTTGCGTGGTCATTCAGCCTCCTATCTTTTCTGGTTCAAAAGATATAAGCTTTTGAATTTACCTTAAGGCAAAAAAAAATTATGTCAACTTTGGACCCTCTACGGCTTCTAGTTTAGCAGATATCGACGATTTAAGTTTTTGAAGTTTAAAATCTCTATTACTCAAAAACTATAATAGATAGAGCATCGATTTATTCGGCAAAAATGTAGTGTAGGATGTCTATTTTAATTTGCGTGGTCATTCAGCCTCCTATCTTTTCTGGTTCAAAAGATATAAGCTTTTGAATTTACCTTAAGGCAAAAAAAAATTATGTCAACTTTGGACCCTCTACGGCTTCTAGTTTAGCAGATATCGACGATTTAAGTTTTTGAAGTTTAAAATCTCTATTACTCAAAAACTATAATAGATAGAGCATCGATTTATTCGGCAAAAATGTAGTGTAGGATGTCTATTTTAATTTGCGTGGTCATTCAGCCTCCTATCTTTTCTGGTTCAAAAGATATAAGCTTTTGAATTTACCTTAAGGCAAAAAAAAATTATGTCAACTTTGGACCCTCTACGGCTTCTAGTTTAGCAGATATCGACGATTTAAGTTTTTGAAGTTTAAAATCTCTATTACTCAAAAACTATAATAGATAGAGCATCGATTTATTCGGCAAAAATGTAGTGTAGGATGTCTATTTTAATTTGCGTGGTCATTCAGCCTCCTATCTTTTCTGGTTCAAAAGATATAAGCTTTTGAATTTACCTTAAGGCAAAAAAAAATTATGTCAACTTTGGACCCTCTACGGCTTCTAGTTTAGCAGATATCGACGATTTAAGTTTTTGAAGTTTAAAATCTCTATTACTCAAAAACTATAATAGATAGAGCATCGATTTATTCGGCAAAAATGTAGTGTAGGATGTCTATTTTAATTTGCGTGGTCATTCAGCCTCCTATCTTTTCTGGTTCAAAAGATATAAGCTTTTGAATTTACCTTAAGGCAAAAAAAAATTATGTCAACTTTGGACCCTCTACGGCTTCTAGTTTAGCAGATATCGACGATTTAAGTTTTTGAAGTTTAAAATCTCTATTACTCAAAAACTATAATAGATAGAGCATCGATTTATTCGGCAAAAATGTAGTGTAGGATGTCTATTTTAATTTGCGTGGTCATTCAGCCTCCTATCTTTTCTGGTTCAAAATATATAAGCTTTTGAATTTACCTTAAGGCAAAAAAAAATTATGTCAACTTTGGACCCTCTACGGCTTCTAGTTTAGCAGATATCGACGATTTAAGTTTTTGAAGTTTAAAATCTCTATTACTCAAAAACTATAATAGATAGAGCATCGATTTATTCGGCAAAAATGTAGTGTAGGATGTCTATTTTAATTTGCGTGGTCATTCAGCCTCCTATCTTTTCTGGTTCAAAAGATATAAGCTTTTGAATTTACCTTAAGGCAAAAAAAAATTATGTCAACTTTGGACCCTCTACGGCTTCTAGTTTAGCAGATATCGACGATTTAAGTTTTTGAAGTTTAAAATCTCTATTACTCAAAAACTATAATAGATAGAGCATCGATTTATTCGGCAAAAATGTAGTGTAGGATGTCTATTTTAATTTGCGTGGTCATTCAGCCTCCTATCTTTTCTGGTTCAAAAGATATAAGCTTTTGAATTTACCTTAAGGCAAAAAAAAATTATGTCAACTTTGGACCCTCTACGGCTTCTAGTTTAGCAGATATCGACGATTTAAGTTTTTGAAGTTTAAAATCTCTATTACTCAAAAACTATAATAGATAGAGCATCGATTTATTCGGCAAAAATGTAGTGTAGGATGTCTATTTTAATTTGCGTGGTCATTCAGCCTCCTATCTTTTCTGGTTCAAAAGATATAAGCTTTTGAATTTACCTTAAGGCAAAAAAAAATTATGTCAACTTTGGACCCTCTACGGCTTCTAGTTTAGCAGATATCGACGATTTAAGTTTTTGAAGTTTAAATCAGCCTCCTATCTTTTCTGGTTCAAAAGATATAAGCTTTTGAATTTACCTTAAGGCAAAAAAAAATTATGTCAACTTTGGACCCTCTACGGCTTCTAGTTTAGCAGATATCGACGATTTAAGTTTTTGAAGTTTAAAATCTCTATTACTCAAAAACTATAATAGATAGAGCATCGATTTATTCGGCAAAAATGTAGTGTAGGATGTCTATTTTAATTTGCGTGGTCATTCAGCCTCCTATCTTTTCTGGTTTAAAAGATATAAGCTTTTGAAGTTACCTTAAGGCAAAAAAAAATTATGTCAACTTTGGACCCTCTACGGCTTCTCCTTTAGAAGATATGAGCGATTTAAGTTTTTGAAGTTTCAAATCTCTATTACTCAAAAACTATAATAGATAGAGCATCGATTTGTTCGGCAAAAATGTAGTGTACGATGTCTATTTTAATTTGCGTGGTCATTCAGCCTCCTATCTTTTCTGGTTTAAAAGATATAAGCTTTTGAAGTTACCTTAAGGCAAAAAAAAATTATGTCAACTTTGGACCCTCTACGGCTTCTAGTTTAGCAGATATCGACGATTTAAGTTTTTGAAGTTTAAAATCTCTATTACTCAAAAACTATAATAGATAGAGCATCGATTTATTCGGCAAAAATGTAGTGTAGGATGTCTATTTTAATTTGCGTGGTCATTCAGCCTCCTATCTTTTCTGGTTCAAAAGATATAAGCTTTTGAATTTACCTTAAGGCAAAAAAAAATTATGTCAACTTTGGACCCTCTACGGCTTCTAGTTTAGCAGATATCGACGATTTAAGTTTTTGAAGTTTAAAATCTCTATTACTCAAAAACTATAATAGATAGAGCATCGATTTATTCGGCAAAAATGTAGTGTAGGATGTCTATTTTAATTTGCGTGGTCATTCAGCCTCCTATCTTTTCTGGTTCAAAAGATATAAGCTTTTGAATTTACCTTAAGGCAAAAAAAAATTATGTCAACTTTGGACCCTCTACGGCTTCTAGTTTAGCAGATATCGACGATTTAAGTTTTTGAAGTTTAAAATCTCTATTACTCAAAAACTATAATAGATAGAGCATCGATTTATTCGGCAAAAATGTAGTGTAGGATGTCTATTTTAATTTGCGTGGTCATTCAGCCTCCTATCTTTTCTGGTTCAAAAGATATAAGCTTTTGAATTTACCTTAAGGCAAAAAAAAATTATGTCAACCTTGGACCCTCTACGGCTTCTAGTTTAGCAGATATCGACGATTTAAGTTTTTGAAGTTTAAAATCTCTATTACTCAAAAACTATAATAGATAGAGCATCGATTTATTCGGCAAAAATGTAGTGTAGGATGTCTATTTTAATTTGCGTGGTCATTCAGCCTCCTATCTTTTCTGGTTCAAAAGATATAAGCTTTTGAATTTACCTTAAGGCAAAAAAAAATTATGTCAACTTTGGACCCTCTACGGCTTCTAGTTTAGCAGATATCGACGATTTAAGTTTTTGAAGTTTAAAATCTCTATTACTCAAAAACTATAATAGATAGAGCATCGATTTATTCGGCAAAAATGTAGTGTAGGATGTCTATTTTAATTTGCGTGGTCATTCAGCCTCCTATCTTTTCTGGTTCAAAAGATATAAGCTTTTGAATTTACCTTAAGGCAAAAAAAAACCAGTAAGGACGCTATCTTCAGCAAGGCTGAAGCTATAATACTTTTCACGTTGTGTCACTATAAAAAAAACTAAATGAATAGTTCTCATGCCTCCCTAAGAACATAACTGTAAGGTTTCAAGTCAATTGGTTAAAAAACAAAAAAGTTTTCCATACAACGGGTCAATTTTCGCTGTAAGTGGGCGTGGTCTTTCCCACTTTTGGTCTTAATAGTTTTCATTCCTCCCTAAGAACATAACTGTAAAGTTTCAAGTCAATTGGTTAAAAAACCAAAAATTTTTCCATACAACGGGTCAATTTTCGCTTTAAGTGGGCGTGGTCATGCCCACTTTTGGTCTAAATAGTTTTCATTCCTCCCTAAGAACATAACTGTAAGGTTTCAAGTCAATTGGTTAAAAAACAAAAAAGTTTTCCATACAAAGGGTCAATTTTCGCTATAAGTGGGCGTGGTCATGCCCACTTTTGGTCTAAATAGTTTTCATGCCTCCCTAAGAACATAAATGTAAAGTTTCAAGTCAATTGGTTAAAAAACAAAAAAGTTTTCCATACAACGGGTCAATTTTCGCTATAAGTGGGCGTGGCTACGCCCACTTTTGGTCAAAATAGTTTTCATTCCTCTCTAAGAACATAACTGTAAAGTTTCAAGTCAATTGGTTAAAAAACAAAAAAGTTTTCCATACAACGGGTCAATTTTCGCTATAAAAGGGCGTGGCCACGCCCACTTTTGGTCAAAATAGTTTTCATTCCCCCCTAAGAACATAACTGTAAAGTTTCAAGTCAATTGGTTAAAAAACAAAAAAGTTCTCCATACAACGACGTGAATATTGCTTCTCTTCCTCTTCTTCATTTTGTATGGGGGCTACCAGTTCCAGATGTCCAATCTCAATGAAACTTTCAGGCATGTAGTCGGACTATGTAAAACTACTATGTTTAAAATTTCAGCACTCTATCGTACAAAACAAAAAAGTTTTCCATACAACGATTCAAGTTTTGTTAATTTTTCTTCTTCTTTTCGTATGGGGGCTACCAGTTCCAGTGGTCCGATATGGCTGGATCCGACAAATGAGTTGACTGCACGAATGAGAAGTCTCTGTGCAAAATTTCAGCTCGATATCTTCAAAACTGTGGGAGGAGATTGTATATATACAGACAGACGGACAGACGGACAGACGGACAGACGGTCAGACGGACAGACGGACAGACGGACAGACGGACATGGCTAAATCAACTCGTCTTGTCGTCCTGATCAAGAATATATATACTTTATATAGTCGGAAATTAATATTTCGATCTGTTACAAACTTCAGCACAAAGTTATTATACTGTTTCACATACGTGAAAAGTATAATTATGTCTACTTTGGACCCTCTACGGCTTCTAGTTTAGCAGATATCGACGATTTAAGTTTTTGAAGTTTAAAATCTCTATTACTCAAAAACTATAATAGATAGAGCATCGATTTATTCGGCAAAAATGTAGTGTAGGATGTCTATTTTAATTTGCGTGGTCATTCAGCCTCCTATCTTTTCTGGTTCAAAAGATATAAGCTTTTGAATTTACCTTAAGGCAAAAAAAAATTATGTCAACTTTGGACCCTCTACGGCTTCTAGTTTAGCAGATATCGACGATTTAAGTTTTTGAAGTTTAAAATCTCTATTACTCAAAAACTATAATAGATAGAGCATCGATTTATTCGGCAAAAATGTAGTGTAGGATGTCTATTTTAATTTGCGTGGTCATTCAGCCTCCTATCTTTTCTGGAACTGGAAGGCGAGTGGTGAAAATGTGAAGGTGAAGAAAGAAATTTGTAATGTTGATATGGATGAAGGTGGATTAGAAGACGACAAGACAATGAGAGAAACTAATCAGGATGTTAAGTAGTTGCGTATGAGACGACGCGTTGACGTAGTTGTGAGCATGCTGAAGTTGGCGTGAAGGAATGGAGAAGTGATCGTTTGTCTGGCGGGGAATGTGGTGTGCGATTTGGTTGCGTCGCCGGAGTTTAGTTTATGCCGTTGTGGTTCGCGCTGGCCGTGTTTGCTTGAGAGTTTGTGACCTGTTTTGTTTCCTGTTGGAATCGATTTGATTTTTTTTTTTTTTTTTTTTTTTTTTTTGCTCCTCACTTTGATTTCATCTGGAACAATTTGCTAGTTTCAGGAGTGACGTGTTTTGTTTCCCGACGAAATCAATTTGATGACCTTTTTTTTTTTTTTTTTTTTTTTTGCTCCCCACTTTGATCCAGTGGGGAAATGAAAAATTTTTCCCGACGGCTTCGAGTTGGGGACCTTTTTTTTTTTTTTTTTTTCTCCTCACTTTGATTTCATCGGGCAGAATTTGTTACTTCCGCCCGGCTCGCATATGGAGTTCACACATTCTTCCCCAGCTCGCATTGCTTCAATAAATTTTCCGATGAAGTTTACGTTTCCAAAAATCTGCGAGCATGTTTCATTCGCTAAGGAACACTCATAATGGTCATTGCTTATGTCAACGACAAGCGTATTGTCATTAACACTTGCTCAACCAATCAGAATTATTGCCCAATTGGTGCTGCTGTCATGCCTTGTTGCTTAACCAATCACAGTTCTCCACAACTCGTTGCATACATTCGTCCACACGACCACAATGACTGTTCGGAATATGCACATGTGTCAGTGTTTCACGTAAACAGTGTCAAAACTGCCGCACTTGCGTCAGAAAACGGAATGCGTCAGCTCAACATGTGTATTGTCAATTGTGTCTGAAGGAAGTTTCGCATTTGGCGCACTTGTGTCAGCTCAGTGCTAGCTGTGTCAATTGTGTCTGTGAAACAGTGTCACAATTGGCGCACTTGCGTCAGAAAACGGAATGCGTCAGCTCAACATGTGTAGTGTCAATTGTGTCTAGAAACAGTTTCGCATTTTCTGGTTCAAAAGATATAAGCTTTTGAATTTACCTTAAGGCAAAAAAAAATTATGTCAACTTTGGACCCTCTACGGCTTCTAGTTTAGCAGATATCGACGATTTAAGTTTTTGAAGTTTAAAATCTCTATTACTCAAAAACTATAATAGATAGAGCATCGATTTATTCGGCAAAAATGTAGTGTAGGATGTCTATTTTAATTTGCGTGGTCATTCAGCCTCCTATCTTTTCTGGTTCAAAAGATATAAGCTTTTGAATTTACCTTAAGGCAAAAAAAAATTATGTCAACTTTGGACCCTCTACGGCTTCTAGTTTAGCAGATATCGACGATTTAAGTTTTTGAAGTTTAAAATCTCTATTACTCAAAAACTATAATAGATAGAGCATCGATTTATTCGGCAAAAATGTAGTGTAGGATGTCTATTTTAATTTGCGTGGTCATTCAGCCTCCTATCTTTTCTGGTTCAAAAGATATAAGCTTTTGAATTTACCTTAAGGCAAAAAAAAATTATGTCAACTTTGGACCCTCTACGGCTTCTAGTTTAGCAGATATCGACGATTTAAGTTTTTGAAGTTTAAAATCTCTATTACTCAAAAACTATAATAGATAGAGCATCGATTTATTCGGCAAAAATGTAGTGTAGGATGTCTATTTTAATTTGCGTGGTCATTCAGCCTCCTATCTTTTCTGGTTCAAAAGATATAAGCTTTTGAATTTACGGAGACTAACTAGGCATCGACAATCTGTCTGTTCAAGTGACGAAGAAATAATGGAGCCACTGACAGTTTGCCCACCAAACGGTGCAAAAGAGCTAAATAAATCCAGCGTAGAGACAAACTCAGAAAATGTTACTGCTATTAATGATGTTGCACAGGAGGTTAATACGATTAACCATGCCGAGGAGTTATCGCCAGTGCAGAAACAATCTATGCGTCGAAAATCCGTCAGACTGCTTAAACTTAAACTTAATTCTAAGGTTATGCTTTCACCAATGCGGAGACTAACTAGGCATCGACAATCTGTCTGTTCAAGTGACGAAGAAATAATGGAGTCACTGACAGTTTGCCCACCAAACGGTGCAAAAGAGCTAAATAAATCCAGCGTAGAGACAAACTCAGAAAATGTTACTGCTATTAATGATGTTGCACAGGAGGTTAATACGATTAACCATGCCGAGGAGTTATCGCCAGTGCGGAAACAATCTATGCGTCGAAAATCCGTCAGACTGCTTAAACTTAAACTTAATTCTAAGGTTATGCTTTCACCAATGCGGAGACTAACTAGGCATCGACAATCTGTCTGTTCAAGTGACGAAGAAATAATGGAGCCACTGACAGTTTGCCCACCAAACGGTGCAAAAGAGCTAAATAAATCCAGCGTAGAGACAAACTCAGAAAATGTTACTGCTATTAATGATGTTGCACAGGAGGTTAATACGATTAACCATGCCGAGGAGTTATCGCCAGTGCGGAAACAATCTATGCGTCGAAAATCCGTCAGACTGCTTAAACTTAAACTTAATTCTAAGGTTATGCTTTCACCAATGCGGAGACTAACTAGGCATCGACAATCTGTCTGTTCAAGTGACGAAGAAATAATGGAGCCACTGACAGTTTGCCCACCAAACGGTGCAAAAGAGCTAAATAAATCCAGCGTAGAGACAAACTCAGAAAATGTTACTGCTATTAATGATGTTGCACAGGAGGTTAATACGATTAACCATGCCGAGGAGTTATCGCCAGTGCGGAAACAATCTATGCGTCGAAAATCCGTCAGACTGCTTAAACTTAAACTTAATTCTAAGGTTATGCTTTCACCAATGCGGAGACTAACTAGGCATCGACAATCTGTCTGTTCAAGTGACGAAGAAATAATGGAGCCACTGACAGTTTGCCCACCAAACGGTGCAAAAGAGCTAAATAAATCCAGCGTAGAGACAAACTCAGAAAATGTTACTGCTATTAATGATGTTGCACAGGAGGTTAATACGATTAACCATGCCGAGGAGTTATCGCCAGTGCGGAAACAATCTATGCGTCGAAAATCCGTCAGACTGCTTAAACTTAAACTTAATTCTAAGGTTATGCTTTCACCAATGCGGAGACTAACTAGGCATCGACAATCTGTCTGTTCAAGTGACGAAGAAATAATGGAGCCACTGACAGTTTGCCCACCAAACGGTGCAAAAGAGCTAAATAAATCCAGCGTAGAGACAAACTCAGAAAATGTTACTGCTATTAATGATGTTGCACAGGAGGTTAATACGACTGGACAAAGAAAGATTTGTAGAAAATGAAGAGGGTATACCAATTCTATACCACATCAATAGGCGTGCCAACAAAAAAGTTGTTTGCTCAAAAGTCTTAACAGCTGATAATAAAAGATTCGACACATCAATCTCAAATTTAGACACGAGCCTATCAGCAAAAACCACCAAATATTGCTGGTGGAAAACATCCTAACATCCTGTCCCTATCCTTTTATCCTCATTAATCCCTTTCCCTCCCTTATTATTATTTAGTTTGTAAGGTTTAGTAATTAAATTAAATTCTTTAAGCCATGTTTTTCCTAATTTTTCATAGCATTGCAATAAAATTTCGCTTTCAACAAGTTAACAACTTCAACTAGTTCCAAAAAAGAAATAATATACAACTAAAATAGACTAAGAACTCGAGAGCTCGACCAGAGACATTGTTCAATTTACACATACAATTACATTTGTTTATTTAATGTAAGTAATTTAAGTCATTCTGTATAAATAAACAATTAAAAAAAAAAAAAAAAAGGAGGTTAATACGATTAACCATGCCGAGGAGTTATCGCCAGTGCGGAAACAATCTATGCGTCGAAAATCCGTCAGACTGCTTAAACTTAAACTTAATTCTAAGGTTATGCTTTCACCAATGCGGAGACTAACTAGGCATCGACAATCTGTCTGTTCAAGTGACGAAGAAATAATGGAGCCACTGACAGTTTGCCCACCAAACGGTGCAAAAGAGCTAAATAAATCCAGCGTAGAGACAAACTCAGAAAATGTTACTGCTATTAATGATGTTGCACAGGAGGTTAATACGATTAACCATGCCGAGGAGTTATCGCCAGTGCGGAAACAATCTATGCGTCGAAAATCCGTCAGACTGCTTAAACTTAAACTTAATTCTAAGGTTATGCTTTCACCAATGCGGAGACTAACTAGGCATCGACAATCTGTCTGTTCAAGTGACGAAGAAATAATGGAGCCACTGACAGTTTGCCCACCAAACGGTGCAAAAGAGCTAAATAAATCCAGCGTAGAGACAAACTCAGAAAATGTTACTGCTATTAATGATGTTGCACAGGAGGTTAATACGATTAACCATGCCGAGGAGTTATCGCCAGTGCGGAAACAATCTATGCGTCGAAAATCCGTCAGACTGCTTAAACTTAAACTTAATTCTAAGGTTATGCTTTCACCAATGCGGAGACTAACTAGGCATCGACAATCTGTCTGTTCAAGTGACGAAGAAATAATGGAGCCACTGACAGTTTGCCCACCAAACGGTGCAAAAGAGCTAAATAAATCCAGCGTAGAGACAAACTCAGAAAATGTTACTGCTATTAATGATGTTGCACAGGAGGTTAATACGACTGGACAAAGAAAGATTTGTAGAAAATGAAGAGGGTATACCAATTCTATACCACATCAATAGGCGTGCCAACAAAAAAGTTGTTTGCTCAAAAGTCTTAACAGCTGATAATAAAAGATTCGACACATCAATCTCAAATTTAGACACGAGCCTATCAGCAAAAACCACCAAATATTGCTGGTGGAAAACATCCTAACATCCTGTCCCTATCCTTTTATCCTCATTAATCCCTTTCCCTCCCTTATTATTATTTAGTTTGTAAGGTTTAGTAATTAAATTAAATTCTTTAAGCCATGTTTTTCCTAATTTTTCATAGCATTGCAATAAAATTTCGCTTTCAACAAGTTAACAACTTCAACTAGTTCCAAAAAAGAAATAATATACAACTAAAATAGACTAAGAACTCGAGAGCTCGACCAGAGACATTGTTCAATTTACACATACAATTACATTTGTTTATTTAATGTAAGTAATTTAAGTCATTCTGTATAAATAAACAATTAAAAAAAAAAAAAAAAAAGGAGGTTAATACGATTAACCATGCCGAGGAGTTATCGCCAGTGCGGAAACAATCTATGCGTCGAAAATCCGTCAGACTGCTTAAACTTAAACTTAATTCTAAGGTTATGCTTTCACCAATGCGGAGACTAACTAGGCATCGACAATCTGTCTGTTCAAGTGACGAAGAAATAATGGAGCCACTGACAGTTTGCCCACCAAACGGTGCAAAAGAGCTAAATAAATCCAGCGTAGAGACAAACTCAGAAAATGTTACTGCTATTAATGATGTTGCACAGGAGGTTAATACGATTAACCATGCCGAGGAGTTATCGCCAGTGCGGAAACAATCTATGCGTCGAAAATCCGTCAGACTGCTTAAACTTAAACTTAATTCTAAGGTTATGCTTTCACCAATGCGGAGACTAACTAGGCATCGACAATCTGTCTGTTCAAGTGACGAAGAAATAATGGAGCCACTGAAACGATCCCTTGTCTTAAATATGCCAACACCCTCTCACTTCCACTCATCGTGCTATAGCAGCATTATTATATGCATGCATTATATATATGCAAAACAATGCTGAACGCATTAGAAGAATGTGAGCTAGTTAGAGGAGAGAAGAGTATTTGCGCCGCAAAGTACAACAACAACCAGAAGCACAAGACGAACGACACCAGTTGCATAGCGGTACTTCTTAAATTCGTGCAAATTTTTGCAATTGTGATTTTCAATTATTAATTTCTCAAGTAAAAAGTGTGCGTTCATAATTAATAAGCTTTGAAAAATAGCAAATGAAGAGTGTAAATTAATCTTAAAGTGAAAAAATTATGCGTGAGTTAACTAACCCCCTACCAACTGCGCATTAACCGGCCGGTCAGCAACAATCCTGCGATCTAATTCTTGAGAATTATAATACGCATCAACTTTGCTGCTTCTTCACCTTATGGACTGTAATTCTCGAGAATTATATTGCGCATCAACTTTGCTTCGCGTATTAATTTTGGAGTCATATACTATGTATTAATATTTGTGTAGTTCCTAAGAATTGAAGTAATTTCTGAGAATTGTAATACGCATCAGATTTTACCTTAGCATAAGTATAAGCAGCTGCAGTTTGCAAGTTTTCCTTCAACATCGTAAAAATAAAATATTTACTTCTGTTCGAACCTCAGACCAAACAAGTCGTCTCGCTGGTTCCTTAACTCGTGCGCGTGTTTTCGTTGTGGAAAAAGACTTGTAATTTATTTATTTATTTATTTAATATAGTTAGAAAAGTTTACAAAACTAGAACTAATTTTTTTGCAATTGTGCTTTTCAATTATTAATTTCTGAAGTAAAAAGTGTGCGTTCATAAGTAATAAGCTTTGAAAAATAGCAAATAAAAAATATTAAAGTGAAAAAATTATGCGTGCGTGTGTTTTCGTTGTGGAAAAAGAATTTGCAATTAAATTTGTGCGAGTGGCGCCGGTTTGGGTTTTTTTTGCAATTGTGCTTTTCAATTATTAATTTATCAAGTAAAAAGTGTGGGTTCAAAAGTAATAAGCTTTGAAAAATAGCAAATAAAAAATATTAAAGTGAAGAAATTATGCGTGCGCGTGTTTTCATTGTTGAAAAAGAATTTGCAATTAAATTTATGCGAGTGGCGCCGCTTTGGATTTTTTTGCAATTGTGCTTTTGTATTATTAATTTCTCAAGTAAAAAGTGTGCATTCAAAAGTAATAAGCTTTGAAAAATAGCAAATGAAGAGTGTAAATTAATATAAAAGTGAAAAAATTATGCGTGCGCGTGTTTTCGTTGTGGAAAAAGAATTTGCAATTAAATTTGTGCGAGTGGCGCCGCTTTGGTTTTTTTTTGTCTCGGTTGCCGGAAATGGAGCGCTAGAGCTTCTTGCATTGTTCTTTGTCTTCTGCTTCTTCTTCTAAGTGTTGTGTGCGTGTGTGTACCAGAGATCTGCAGCGATCCACCGCAACTACTAGTGCACCGCATTCGTACAATATCATTTTCACACATGAGTATTGTAGCACCGCATCAAAAATTGATGCGGTGTTTTTTTACTCGTTCCTTTTTCTGCTCTTTCGTATGCGGTGCCTGAAGTGTGCGTCACATTCTGTGTGGGTATATTTTCGACATACAATCAGCCACCGCACAAAAATTGTGTGCAGAAAAACAACTCATAAAATGATGCAGTGTTGTTGGTACTTGGTGACTGAGTGACTAACTAATTTTTTGTTTGTGTTTTTTTTGATTTGTTTCATATGCTTTTGCTGATGATGCGATTGTTTCATAGATATTGATTTTAATAAAATAGGTAATAAGAAATCTTCAATGAAATTTGTGTGTTTATTTAATATGTAATAATAATGATTGAATGAAAAATTAATTTAAAAAAAAACAAACGATAACTTCACATTGTGGCTATTATGACTTAAAAAAAAAAAAACAATAACTTCATAACGACTTAAATTAATATAAGTAGAAGAAACAAAAATTGTTATTTTAATTATTTATTTACATTTTGATTTTTATAAAATGAATGAAGAAATAGTAAGGCATCTTTAAAAGAAAGAAAAAAAAATATTGCTGTAAAATAACTGATCCCGCACTCGCAATATTCATCAAATTTTGTCTACTTCATTCTGCTATCCTGTGTCAAAACATCGCAGTCAAAAAATGAAGCAATACAGAATAACGGAACTTGAGTTGTAAAAATTTGAGCAAGTAAATATTTGTGCTTGCGTTCAGGCACCGCATATTTTCTTGTTGCTTCATCCCCATATTCGTTTCTTATGCGGTGTTTGAACACCGCAACCGCATGCTATGCGGTGCTTGTATCACCGCCACCGCAAAAAAGATGAGTACACTACTAGTGTCGGAAACAAGCACCGGTGCAGATCTCTGGTGTGTACCAGAATTTGAAAGAATAGAAGCGAAAGGAGAAGGAATTTTTTTTTTTTTTTTTGTGTCGTAAAGCCAAAATGTAGTTTTGTCGCATGCTACTAAAAATGTTGTGTTTGTGGCTTTTCGTTTATCGTTGAGCAAATGAAGTAAACTTTGTTCTGTCGCATGATTGATGTCAAGTTTTATATTTGGACATTTATGAATGGTGAGTTTTGACAAAAAATGTCGAAAATCCGTCAGACTGCTTAAACTTAAACTTAATTCTAAGGTTATGCTTTCACCAATGCGGAGACTAACTAGGCATCGACAATCTGTCTGTTCAAGTGACGAAGAAATAATGGAGCCACTGACAGTTTGCCCACCAAACGGTGCAAAAGAGCTAAATAAATCCAGCGTAGAGACAAACTCAGAAAATGTTACTGCTATTAATGATGTTGCACAGGAGGTTAATACGATTAACCATGCCGAGGAGTTATCGCCAGTGCGGAAACAATCTATGCGTCGAAAATCCGTCAGACTGCTTAAACTTAAACTTAATTCTAAGGTTATGCTTTCACCAATGCGGAGACTAACTAGGCATCGACAATCTGTCTGTTCAAGTGACGAAGAAATAATGGAGCCACTGACAGTTTGCCCACCAAACGGTGCAAAAGAGCTAAATAAATCCAGCGTAGAGACAAACTCAGAAAATGTTACTGCTATTAATGATGTTGCACAGGAGGTTAATACGATTAACCATGCCGAGGAGTTATCGCCAGTGCGGAAACAATCTATGCGTCGAAAATCCGTCAGACTGCTTAAACTTAAACTTAATTCTAAGGTTATGCTTTCACCAATGCGGAGACTAACTAGGCATCGACAATCTGTCTGTTCAAGTGACGAAGAAATAATGGAGCCACTGACAGTTTGCCCACCAAACGGTGCAAAAGAGCTAAATAAATCCAGCGTAGAGACAAACTCAGAAAATGTTACTGCTATTAATGATGTTGCACAGGAGGTTAATACGACTGGACAAAGAAAGATTTGTAGAAAATGAAGAGGGTATACCAATTCTATACCACATCAATAGGCGTGCCAACAAAAAAGTTGTTTGCTCAAAAGTCTTAACAGCTGATAATAAAAGATTCGACACATCAATCTCAAATTTAGACACGAGCCTATCAGCAAAAACCACCAAATATTGCTGGTGGAAAACATCCTAACATCCTGTCCCTATCCTTTTATCCTCATTAATCCCTTTCCCTCCCTTATTATTATTTAGTTTGTAAGGTTTAGTAATTAAATTAAATTCTTTAAGCCATGTTTTTCCTAATTTTTCATAGCATTGCAATAAAATTTCGCTTTCAACAAGTTAACAACTTCAACTAGTTCCAAAAAAGAAATAATATACAACTAAAATAGACTAAGAACTCGAGAGCTCGACCAGAGACATTGTTCAATTTACACATACAATTACATTTGTTTATTTAATGTAAGTAATTTAAGTCATTCTGTATAAATAAACAATTAAAAAAAAAAAAAAAAAAGGAGGTTAATACGATTAACCATGCCGAGGAGTTATCGCCAGTGCGGAAACAATCTATGCGTCGAAAATCCGTCAGACTGCTTAAACTTAAACTTAATTCTAAGGTTATGCTTTCACCAATGCGGAGACTAACTAGGCATCGACAATCTGTCTGTTCAAGTGACGAAGAAATAATGGAGCCACTGACAGTTTGCCCACCAAACGGTGCAAAAGAGCTAAATAAATCCAGCGTAGAGACAAACTCAGAAAATGTTACTGCTATTAATGATGTTGCACAGGAGGTTAATACGATTAACCATGCCGAGGAGTTATCGCCAGTGCGGAAACAATCTATGCGTCGAAAATCCGTCAGACTGCTTAAACTTAAACTTAATTCTAAGGTTATGCTTTCACCAATGCGGAGACTAACTAGGCATCGACAATCTGTCTGTTCAAGTGACGAAGAAATAATGGAGCCACTGACAGTTTGCCCACCAAACGGTGCAAAAGAGCTAAATAAATCCAGCGTAGAGACAAACTCAGAAAATGTTACTGCTATTAATGATGTTGCACAGGAGGTTAATACGATTAACCATGCCGAGGAGTTATCGCCAGTGCGGAAACAATCTATGCGTCGAAAATCCGTCAGACTGCTTAAACTTAAACTTAATTCTAAGGTTATGCTTTCACCAATGCGGAGACTAACTAGGCATCGACAATCTGTCTGTTCAAGTGACGAAGAAATAATGGAGCCACTGAAACGATCCCTTGTCTTAAATATGCCAACACCCTCTCACTTCCACTCATCGTGCTATAGCAGCATTATTATATGCATGCATTATATATATGCAAAACAATGCTGAACGCATTAGAAGAATGTGAGCTAGTTAGAGGAGAGAAGAGTATTTGCGCCGCAAAGTACAACAACAACCAGAAGCACAAGACGAACGACACCAGTTGCATAGCGGTACTTCTTAAATTCGTGCAAATTTTTGCAATTGTGATTTTCAATTATTAATTTCTCAAGTAAAAAGTGTGCGTTCATAATTAATAAGCTTTGAAAAATAGCAAATGAAGAGTGTAAATTAATCTTAAAGTGAAAAAATTATGCGTGAGTTAACTAACCCCCTACCAACTGCGCATTAACCGGCCGGTCAGCAACAATCCTGCGATCTAATTCTTGAGAATTATAATACGCATCAACTTTGCTGCTTCTTCACCTTATGGACTGTAATTCTCGAGAATTATATTGCGCATCAACTTTGCTTCGCGTATTAATTTTGGAGTCATATACTATGTATTAATATTTGTGTAGTTCCTAAGAATTGAAGTAATTTCTGAGAATTGTAATACGCATCAGATTTTACCTTAGCATAAGTATAAGCAGCTGCAGTTTGCAAGTTTTCCTTCAACATCGTAAAAATAAAATATTTACTTCTGTTCGAACCTCAGACCAAACAAGTCGTCTCGCTGGTTCCTTAACTCGTGCGCGTGTTTTCGTTGTGGAAAAAGACTTGTAATTTATTTATTTATTTATTTAATATAGTTAGAAAAGTTTACAAAACTAGAACTAATTTTTTTGCAATTGTGCTTTTCAATTATTAATTTCTGAAGTAAAAAGTGTGCGTTCATAAGTAATAAGCTTTGAAAAATAGCAAATAAAAAATATTAAAGTGAAAAAATTATGCGTGCGTGTGTTTTCGTTGTGGAAAAAGAATTTGCAATTAAATTTGTGCGAGTGGCGCCGGTTTGGGTTTTTTTTGCAATTGTGCTTTTCAATTATTAATTTATCAAGTAAAAAGTGTGGGTTCAAAAGTAATAAGCTTTGAAAAATAGCAAATAAAAAATATTAAAGTGAAGAAATTATGCGTGCGCGTGTTTTCATTGTTGAAAAAGAATTTGCAATTAAATTTATGCGAGTGGCGCCGCTTTGGATTTTTTTGCAATTGTGCTTTTGTATTATTAATTTCTCAAGTAAAAAGTGTGCATTCAAAAGTAATAAGCTTTGAAAAATAGCAAATGAAGAGTGTAAATTAATATAAAAGTGAAAAAATTATGCGTGCGCGTGTTTTCGTTGTGGAAAAAGAATTTGCAATTAAATTTGTGCGAGTGGCGCCGCTTTGGTTTTTTTTTGTCTCGGTTGCCGGAAATGGAGCGCTAGAGCTTCTTGCATTGTTCTTTGTCTTCTGCTTCTTCTTCTAAGTGTTGTGTGCGTGTGTGTACCAGAGATCTGCAGCGATCCACCGCAACTACTAGTGCACCGCATTCGTACAATATCATTTTCACACATGAGTATTGTAGCACCGCATCAAAAATTGATGCGGTGTTTTTTTACTCGTTCCTTTTTCTGCTCTTTCGTATGCGGTGCCTGAAGTGTGCGTCACATTCTGTGTGGGTATATTTTCGACATACAATCAGCCACCGCACAAAAATTGTGTGCAGAAAAACAACTCATAAAATGATGCAGTGTTGTTGGTACTTGGTGACTGAGTGACTAACTAATTTTTTGTTTGTGTTTTTTTTGATTTGTTTCATATGCTTTTGCTGATGATGCGATTGTTTCATAGATATTGATTTTAATAAAATAGGTAATAAGAAATCTTCAATGAAATTTGTGTGTTTATTTAATATGTAATAATAATGATTGAATGAAAAATTAATTTAAAAAAAAACAAACGATAACTTCACATTGTGGCTATTATGACTTAAAAAAAAAAAACAATAACTTCATAACGACTTAAATTAATATAAGTAGAAGAAACAAAAATTGTTATTTTAATTATTTATTTACATTTTGATTTTTATAAAATGAATGAAGAAATAGTAAGGCATCTTTAAAAGAAAGAAAAAAAAATATTGCTGTAAAATAACTGATCCCGCACTCGCAATATTCATCAAATTTTGTCTACTTCATTCTGCTATCCTGTGTCAAAACATCGCAGTCAAAAAATGAAGCAATACAGAATAACGGAACTTGAGTTGTAAAAATTTGAGCAAGTAAATATTTGTGCTTGCGTTCAGGCACCGCATATTTTCTTGTTGCTTCATCCCCATATTCGTTTCTTATGCGGTGTTTGAACACCGCAACCGCATGCTATGCGGTGCTTGTATCACCGCCACCGCAAAAAAGATGAGTACACTACTAGTGTCGGAAACAAGCACCGGTGCAGATCTCTGGTGTGTACCAGAATTTGAAAGAATAGAAGCGAAAGGAGAAGGAATTTTTTTTTTTTTTTTGTGTCGTAAAGCCAAAATGTAGTTTTGTCGCATGCTACTAAAAATGTTGTGTTTGTGGCTTTTCGTTTATCGTTGAGCAAATGAAGTAAACTTTGTTCTGTCGCATGATTGATGTCAAGTTTTATATTTGGACATTTATGAATGGTGAGTTTTGACAAAAAATGTCCAGATTATCAAATTTTTACTGTACTATTGAATATGTTTAATATTTCCAATAATTTATGCATCTCATGTATTTTTTTTCTTTTTGTGTCGTACAGCCAAAATGTAGTTTTGTCGCATGCTACTAAAAATGTTGTGTTTGAGGCGTTTCGTTTATCGTTGAGCAAATGAAGTAAACTTTGTTCTGTCGCATGATTGATGTCAAGTTTTATATTTGGACATTTATGAATGGTGAGTTTTGACAAAAAATGTCCAGATTATCAAATTTTTTCTGTACTATTGAATATGTTTAATATTTCCAATAATTTATGCATCTCATATTACACCCATCTCATTCACACACCCATTCTTTTTCCTAATACAATAAACATTTTTAAGTTAAACACAAACAACTCTCTTAAAACCCTTACCTGAATGACCACGCAAATTAAAATAGACATCCTACACTACATTTTTGCCGAATAAATCGATGCTCTATCTATTATAGTTTTTGAGTAATAGAGATTTTAAACTTCAAAAACTTAAATCGTCGATATCTGCTAAACTAGAAGCCGTAGAGGGTCCAAAGTTGACATAATTTTTTTTTGCCTTAAGGTAAATTCAAAAGCTTATATCTTTTGAACCAGAAAAGATAGGAGGCTGAATGACCACGCAAATTAAAATAGACATCCTACACTACATTTTTGCCGAATAAATCGATGCTCTATCTATTATAGTTTTTGAGTAATAGAGATTTTAAACTTCAAAAACTTAAATCAGGTAAGGGTTTTAAGAGAGTTGTTTGTGTTTAACTTAAAAATGTTTATTGTATTAGGAAAAAGAATGGGTGTGTGAATGAGATGGGTGTAATATGAGATGCATAAATTATTGGAAATATTAAACATATTCAATAGTACAGAAAAAATTTGATAATCTGGACATTTTTTGTCAAAACTCACCATTCATAAATGTCCAAATATAAAACTTGACATCAATCATGCGACAGAACAAAGTTTACTTCATTTGCTCAACGATAAACGAAACGCCTCAAACACAACATTTTTAGTAGCATGCGACAAAACTACATTTTGGCTGTACGACACAAAAAGAAAAAAAATACATGAGATGCATAAATTATTGGAAATATTAAACATATTCAATAGTACAGTAAAAATTTGATAATCTGGACATTTTTTGTCAAAACTCACCATTCATAAATGTCCAAATATAAAACTTGACATCAATCATGCGACAGAACAAAGTTTACTTCATTTGCTCAACGATAAACGAAACGCCTCAAACACAACATTTTTAGTAGCATGCGACAAAACTACATTTTGGCTGTACGACACAAAAAGAAAAAAAAATACATGAGATGCATAAATTATTGGAAATATTAAACATATTCAATAGTACAGTAAAAATTTGATAACCTGGACATTTTTTGTCAAAACTCACCATTCATAAATGTCCAAATATAAAACTTGACATCAATCATGCGACAGAACAAAGTTTACTTCATTTGCTCAACGATAAACGAAAAGCCACAAACACAACATTTTTAGTAGCATGCGACAAAACTACATTTTGGCTTTACGACACAAAAAAAAAAAAAAAAAATTCCTTCTCCTTTCGCTTCTATTCTTTCAAATTCTGGTACACACCAGAGATCTGCACCGGTGCTTGTTTCCGACACTAGTAGTGTACTCATCTTTTTTGCGGTGGCGGTGATACAAGCACCGCATAGCATGCGGTTGCGGTGTTCAAACACCGCATAAGAAACGAATATGGGGATGAAGCAACAAGAAAATATGCGGTGCCTGAACGCAAGCACAAATATTTACTTGCTCAAATTTTTACAACTCAAGTTCCGTTATTCTGTATTGCTTCATTTTTTGACTGCGATGTTTTGACACAGGATAGCAGAATGAAGTAGACAAAATTTGATGAATATTGCGAGTGCGGGATCAGTTATTTTATAGCAATATTTTTTTTTCTTTCTTTTAAAGATGCCTTACTATTTCTTCATTCATTTTATAAAAATCAAAATGTAAATAAATAATTAAAATAACAATTTTTGTTTCTTCTACTTATATTAATTTAAGTCGTTATGAAGTTATTGTTTTTTTTTTTAAGTCATAATAGCCACAATGTGAAGTTATCGTTTGTTTTTTTTTAAATTAATTTTTCATTCAATCATTATTATTACATATTAAATAAACACACAAATTTCATTGAAGATTTCTTATTACCTATTTTATTAAAATCAATATCTATGAAACAATCGCATCATCAGCAAAAGCATATGAAACAAATCAAAAAAAACACAAACAAAAAATTAGTTAGTCACTCAGTCACCAAGTACCAACAACACTGCATCATTTTATGAGTTGTTTTTCTGCACACAATTTTTGTGCGGTGGCTGATTGTATGTCGAAAATATACCCACACAGAATGTGACGCACACTTCAGGCACCGCATACGAAAGAGCAGAAAAAGGAACGAGTAAAAAAACACCGCATCAATTTTTGATGCGGTGCTACAATACTCATGTGTGAAAATGATATTGTACGAATGCGGTGCACTAGTAGTTGCGGTGGATCGCTGCAGATCTCTGGTACACACACGCACACAACACTTAGAAGAAGAAGCAGAAGACAAAGAACAATGCAAGAAGCTCTAGCGCTCCATTTCCGGCAACCGAGACAAAAAAAAACCAAAGCGGCGCCACTCGCACAAATTTAATTGCAAATTCTTTTTCCACAACGAAAACACGCGCACGCATAATTTTTTCACTTTTATATTAATTTACACTCTTCATTTGCTATTTTTCAAAGCTTATTACTTTTGAATGCACACTTTTTACTTGAGAAATTAATAATACAAAAGCACAATTGCAAAAAAATCCAAAGCGGCGCCACTCGCATAAATTTAATTGCAAATTCTTTTTCAACAATGAAAACACGCGCACGCATAATTTCTTCACTTTAATATTTTTTATTTGCTATTTTTCAAAGCTTATTACTTTTGAACCCACACTTTTTACTTGATAAATTAATAATTGAAAAGCACAATTGCAAAAAAAACCCAAACCGGCGCCACTCGCACAAATTTAATTGCAAATTCTTTTTCCACAACGAAAACACACGCACGCATAATTTTTTCACTTTAATATTTTTTATTTGCTATTTTTCAAAGCTTATTACTTATGAACGCACACTTTTTACTTCAGAAATTAATAATTGAAAAGCACAATTGCAAAAAAATTAGTTCTAGTTTTGTAAACTTTTCTAACTATATTAAATAAATAAATAAATAAATTACAAGTCTTTTTCCACAACGAAAACACGCGCACGAGTTAAGGAACCAGCGAGACGACTTGTTTGGTCTGAGGTTCGAACAGAAGTAAATATTTTATTTTTACGATGTTGAAGGAAAACTTGCAAACTGCAGCTGCTTATACTTATGCTAAGGTAAAATCTGATGCGTATTACAATTCTCAGAAATTACTTCAATTCTTAGGAACTACACAAATATTAATACATAGTATATGACTCCAAAATTAATACGCGAAGCAAAGTTGATGCGCAATATAATTCTCGAGAATTACAGTCCATAAGGTGAAGAAGCAGCAAAGTTGATGCGTATTATAATTCTCAAGAATTAGATCGCAGGATTGTTGCTGACCGGCCGGTTAATGCGCAGTTGGTAGGGGGTTAGTTAACTCACGCATAATTTTTTCACTTTAAGATTAATTTACACTCTTTATTTGCTATTTTTCAAAGCTTATTAATTATGAACGTACACTTTTTACTTGAGAAATTAATAATTGAAAATCACAATTGCAAAAATTTGCACGAATTTAAGAAGTACCGCTATGCAACTGGTGTCGTTCGTCTTGTGCTTCTGGTTGTTGTTGTACTTTGCGGCGCAAATACTCTTCTCTCCTCTAACTAGCTCACATTCTTCTAATGCGTTCAGCATTGTTTTGCATATATATAATGCATGCATATAATAATGCTGCTATAGCACGATGAGTGGAAGTGAGAGGGTGTTGGCATATTTAAGACAAGGGATCGTTTCATTTGAATAGTTTGATTTAGTTTGTGTCTCTGCTAAGTCATTAGACAAGTTTATGCACTTTCTCCTTGAGACATGTTAGTTCGGTTGGTTCCTAGATTTCAACGAAAAAAAGTCGTAAATGTACTTGAATTTGCTTTACATTTTGACTATTTTCGATATGGGTTCTTTTTTCTGGTTGATCCATATAGGTATTTAAAGTCAATTTCATCTTGTCAAAAGATTTACATAGTTTATTTTGATTATTGTCATTAAGAGGAAATCTCCATATAAAAAATGGCGGGTGAGACTGATTATGAGATTGATTATCCGGATTTTCGATTCTACGGAATACCTCTGATATAAATTGATTCAGATAATCGAGTTTCTACTGTAGTTATAGAAAAATTAAGTTTAATTGATTGACCAATTGACTATTTCTCTCGCTTATTATTATATTCTCGCTTTTGCATTTGATTTTGCATTAAGCCAACAATTTCGCCCTCTTCATGTTAATTTGTTTACATTATTATTGCGATTGGTCATGAGTTCGAAGCGAAGTCTTTAAAACTGAGAGAGTAATTTTTAACAGGGCAAAAGAGAGAAAAAGAGAGACCGGCATCCCAACAGGGGGCTAACAGGGGGATAGCAGCGCTGTTAATTAAAAATTTGGAAGTCATTTGGCTTATGTTTGCTTGAAATTGAGTGTGACATGTGGCCCGTTAATTTAAGTGTAGCATGCTTTTGAGGATATTCGGAAAATTTAACATTTTTGTTAAAAAAAACGGCCATGTGCTCGGGAAAATGATCATGTGCCAGGAGCGTAAATATAGAATAAGAATGGCTTAAGTTCGCTTGAAATGGCACGTGTCGTGAGTCAGTTTAACGAAAATTTTTAATTTCAGAGCTAGCAGTGGTTTCATAGATTTTAGAAAACCGTATAAAAAGCGCTAATCGATATTTATGGTTTTCGTCATTAATCTGCATTTAAACAATTCGTTATTTTATATATTTGTATTAATAATGTAGATAAATTTATATAAACGGCTAACACAGAGCAGAAAACCAAACCGAAAATTAAAGATTCCATACAAATTATTTGTATTTTGCAATTGCCTTACAACTGTTTAAACTAGTTTAGATACACTCCAAATTTTTGCTAAAATATCCTTCTAACGGAAAACACCAATTTTTTTTTTTTTTTTATTTCTTCTGTTTCCTTCTATGTATTTTTATGCATGAGTTCGAATGAATGTGTGTGTGTCTAATCGTAATTCTTATTGGCATAGCGCATAGCAAGTTTGACTTTACGCTTATAAAACAAATCACACCAAATTTAAAACGTAACTCGAACACCATAAGCGATACAAACATGAAAATCGGTTTATATATAGACTCAGTAAGCATAGAGAAACAAAACTGCATACCAAATTTTCGCAAAATTTCGCACAAAAAGTTCTTTTCTTAAAATTGCTACATTTCCAATCTATAAAAGGCACGATGATTCAATCTTGTATGCAAACTCAACAGGTCAAAGTATTGTATTATCGAGTATACTCGATTATACCGCCCTTACTAGTTTTTTTCACTCTTGTTTCCGTGGAGCGTTGCCAACCCTTTCGTTGCAATGCGGCGCGCTGACAATGTTTACGGCAGCGTTGACAGTTTAAATCGATTTGCGCTCGTATATTTTGACATTTTACAGCTTTTAGTTTAATT
The DNA here is from genome assembly GCA_034638295.1 of Phortica okadai. Lineage (NCBI taxonomy): Eukaryota > Metazoa > Arthropoda > Insecta > Diptera > Drosophilidae > Phortica > Phortica okadai. Next base: position 36,626,351 of record CM067851.1, read on the forward strand.
TACGTATATGCAGTGCACATTTGATTCGCAAAATGCTATAAATGAGTTAAATAAATAGTGTGGACACAGCGATCAGCAGCAGCAGCAGTTTGTGGCTTGTGACGAAGCCAGTGGATTTGCCTGAAAACTGGCCAAAGCCAAAACCAAACCAAGTGAAGTCAGCATTTTGTTTGTTGAACTTGTTTTCATTCGATTTTTCATATGACGAAGGCACTTGGCCGGCGTGTCTGCCTGCTGTTTTCGCTAGACGTGCATTTAAATTGCTGCAAACACACACACACATGTGTATAAGTGGCGTCAACGCCGGAGTGGGTCAGAAGAAATATTGACGCGGAATGTTAGAAAGCGACTGCAACTGTGGCCGTTTAAAGATTTGAGAGACATTTTTCTTCAGCAATGACGACACTGATGATAATGACGATGGCGTTGTTGTTGTTGAAGTTGAAGTTACCATGGCTTGGTGGCTTTGCCAGCTTTGCTGACTGTCTTTTAGCCTTGATTGCTGCTGCTTGTTGTTAGCGACACTTGAGCGTATGAAAAAATGTAAACAATCATCACACGAGATGGTCACTTCAAGTTCTGCCTACACGTGCACATGTCTGCGCCCATCACAAGCAGCCTCATCATCATCATCGATAAGTAATCATCATTGCGTTAATCTTCATAAACATCGCTGTGATCATCAGCTGGCCTGGCCTGGCCTGGCATGGCTTACCTGACATGGCCTTGTTATGTCGTGGCTTAAACGGTGGTGGTGATTTAATCGCCACTGCCCAAGATTGTGATCGTTGCGACGTCAGATGAGCTCAAGCACGACCCAACCTTAGTGAGTTGAGTGAAAAAAATACAGCGTCGAAGAAGTTGACCGCTGAGAAAACGAAACACTCGATCAACAAAAGGCAGCACTTGGTTGTCGCCTCAAGTGGTTGGCGGCAGATAATGGACAGCCGAGCTCAACGTTGGGCAGAGCTAACCTGAGCTGAGCTGAGCTGTGCTGAGTTAAGGTTATAGCAAGTGTTGCTGCATGCGGAACCGAGTAGGCAAACAACAAAGCAATAAAATCAAATCGCTGTCAAATTGAAGTGTCATCATTCAACGCTGTTGTTGCGAGGCGCGGAATGTGAAGCACTAAACACTCATATGCATGTCACAAACACATACGCACACGCGCACACACACAAGCGACGACGCACTTTAAGTTGACTTAACTTAAGATGAGAAAGTAGAGCAGCAAGCGACAGGAACAAATAACTTCATTTTGATTTCATTTAATGAAAATTTATGTTTCAATATAAAGAATATATGATATTGAATTAGGTGACATGACTATTCCCGCAACTAGATTCAGTAGAATCACAAATATCCAGACCAAATAAAATCATGTTGCTTATAATCAAAAATACAAAGTTAAGTGAAACAATATTCCAAATTTATTAAATTTTTATTACATAATGAACTTTACATAGACAATACGTTTAGAAAATATTACAAAAACGAATTACAACGGTAAAGAATTCCATAATACATGCAAATGTATAATAAAATAAAATTGTGGTTGGAAATAATTTGTTGTTGATCTTTGATATAATGTATTACATCTTTTCGTTACGGCTAAGTCCCTGATGCGCTTCAGTTATAACAAATGTATGAGAACCGATTCAACTTGTATTCATTATCGCCGTTCACTTACTTCTTGATTTTCTCTTTACCACACCCTTCAGCAAGGCTAAGAATTTTCATTATTTCTTATATGTCATCGTGCGGTTTATTTGACACATGAGTTCGGACTGACGGATGTTTAGATAATCAGGATTCTACTGCATACCATAAACTAGACGACATATGTACATACCATATATTCTCTTGCAACTAGACTCTTTGTTCATGGATGAACATGGAACAGCGAGTTTAGTAGATAAGTAATCTTATATTTAGAAATAAGAAACAAATAAACGCGTTATGATCGACAGCTGCAACCGTTTGACAAGATCAACGGGTCGAAGGTCGCAGATAGTGATTCATGCGACCTACGCAGCAGGAGGCAGATAAGACGAACGGGTGTAAGCAGCGGTTGTTTGTGCGGCCGCTACAGCAGGTCACAAGGGTTAGTTTACACAGCCGTTCGACAAACGCATTGTTAGCATAAGATAACTAAAACTAAGTGTAAATCTAAAATTAGAAGTTAAGATTAAACTCCCTGCTGCGCTGTAACTCAGCGCAGAAATTGCTTAAATAAAGATGCGTCCGAGCAGTACAACTCAAAAACTTGAGCGTGCTCAACACAGTGTATACTATTAAAGAGAATAATATACATTTTTGGTCCTTCGAGCCGGATTCGTGATCGTAAATTGTTTAAAGTTCAGTTTAGGACGATCAACGAACAAATTGTTTAAAGTGCAGAAAGTGCAAAAGTAAAAAAAAAAATATTATTTTTTTTTTTTTCCGAAAAAGTCGTTTGTGAGACTAAAAAGGAAAATAAAAAATAATAAAAATAAAAAGCCGAAAAAGTCGTTTGTGAGACTAAAACGGAAAAAGAAAAAAAAGCGGAAGCAAAAACATTGAATTTTGTGTTCTGCTAAAAATCACGACGAGAAGTGCAAAAGGACATTGTCTCGTTTGTTTTATACATTGCAGTTGAACGGATCCAGGTTGTGAGTCGAGGCACAACACGGTCAACAAGGCGACCAAAACAAAAATACCTCCAACGGTTCAACTGCATAGTTCCAGGTTGTAAAGCGTGAGTAATATCCACCATGGGGTTCAACAGACTGAAGACGATTGACGCTCAGATGGAATTAGCTGAGAGGGTCAATCATATCATTGATGGCTTAAGTGGCGAAGTGCGAAAACCAAAAGCAGCTGAATGGCTAAAGTCAATAACAAAAATCAGAAAAGAACTTGATGGAAATCATCAGAAATTGATGGCGGATGGTATCGGTGAAGAAGATTATTTCAAAAACAATATCTTCGGTAACTTCATTGACAAATGCGACGAAGTGATCCAACAGCTAAGGATAGGATTAAATGACGATGTAATATCACTGGTACCTTTTACGCGTGGAATTAAGTCCGCACCGGAATTGCCGAGAAGTGATGCATCGGAAACCGGAACAACTACGGTGGACGTTAGTTTCAACACGTTCAGTCGAAGGATTGAAGTCCTACGCCGGAATATGGATGACCTAAGAGGAAAGGAAAGGGTAAGCGGTCAACAATTTAAATACTTAGAGACGCTTATGGAGGATATTAAGAATCGCTACAACAACGGGTTGGCGATTCGGAACGATGCACACATTGATGTGTTGTATGATGATATTCTGGCAGAATACTTCGAAGAAATGGTGACCATCGAAGAAAAAATGAAAGATTTGACGATGGAGCCACAAAGAAGCCATAATTTGGAGCTGGAAAAAATAAAACTACCAGCCTTTTATGGCGATATGAAAGAGTGGGCAACATTCCACAATTCATTTGAAGAGATGGTTCATGAAAATATGAAGATCTCAAAAACAGAAAAAATGATGCGGCTGCGCATGTGTTTGAAAGGCGAAGCAGCGCGACTGGTGCAGCATTTACAAATTTCAAATGCAAATTATGACGTAGCCTGGTCCCTTTTAAAACAGCGCTACGACAACAAACGAATTTTATTTACAACACATTGGGATCGCTTATTGGATCAGCCAATGGTAAATAGCAGCAGTGCCGAAAGCGTGAGGCATCTGCTGGATACAACAACAGAGTGCATAAATGCCATAAGGTCAATGGGCATTGAAATGAAAGATAATGATCCGTTTGCAGCGCGTATTGTGGTGCGGAAATTGGACAAAGAAGGTTTGAGATTGTACGAACAATCAATCAAAAAAACAAAAGAGGTCCAAATATTGGAAGATGTGTTGAAGTTCCTGGATCAGCAGTACCAGACATTAAAAGCAGTTGCTGAGAAAGAGGAAGGTGTCAAGCATCGAAAGCCAGTGTCAGCATTCAAGGCTCACCATACGTCAACAGTGACGAAAAAGAGTACGTGTGAGTACTGCAGCATGTCAAACCACGTGACAAGTGACTGTTGGAAATTTCTGACAGTTTCGGCGGACGAACGTAGGAAGTTCGCAAATAAACAGAAGCTGTGCTACAAATGTTTGAATCACAAGCTTGGAGCAGGGCAGTGTCCAAATGCGTCAATGAAGTGCAGGTATTGTCAAAGAGGGCATCATGAGCTGCTTCATATTGAGCTAGGACAAAAAGAGTCAAGGCAGACATCGATGACTACGAGCGGCGCAGCAACAACGGTTATTCTGGCCACTGCTCAAGTCAAAGTAATGGCGGCAAACGGTGAGCCATTACTATTAAGGGCGCTGATTGATCAAGGATCGCAAATTACGACGATATCGGAAGAAGCAGCGCAAATATTAAGTCTTCCACGCATCAGGACTAAGACAAAAGTTCACGGTCTGGGTGAGGCAGTTGTGGGAGAATCAAAATACAAGATGCGTCTGGAATTGAAGCCAAGGTTTTTAAGCAAGTTCGTGCAAACAGTGGATGCGGTAGTTTTACCATCACTGACAGGTGCACAGCCAGATCGGTCCTTTAAATATGAGATTGACAGCTGGAAGAACTTGTGGCTAGCAGATCCCATGTTCAATAAATCCGACAGGATTGACATGGTTATTGGAGGAGACGTCTTTGGCAAAATTCTGGAGGAAGGCGTCGTGAAAAAAGATGGCATAATTGGTCAAGCAACCAAATTCGGATGGATATTGTCTGGAATAATCAGGCAAGCCAAGTCGAAAAAGTTTACGTCGGCCGTAACAAATCTGGAAAGATTTTGGGAACTGGAGGACGATGACTATGATGAAAGCAACGAAGAAGATCTGGAATGCTTGAAAAAATATGAGCAAACGGTATCTCAGCACGACAACGGGCAATTCATCGTAAAGGTGCCATTTAAAAGTAACGTCGAGCTTGGCAATTCAAGAAAGCAGGCCATGGCACGTTTAACGTCGATGGAGCGTAAATTTAAAAAAGACGAACAGTTGCAGAAAGGGTATCAGCAGTTTATGAGAGAATACATTCATCTGGGACATATGACCAAAGTAGCGGATGGTACGTGTGGCAAATATTACCTTCCTCATCAAGCGGTAATAAGAGAGCAAAGTGCGACCACGAAGCTGAGAGTGGTGTTTGACGCTTCCGCGAAATCTTCGAACGGTAAAAGCTTGAACGACAACATGTACGCTGGGCCGAAACTGCAACGAGATATCTTCGAAATAATAATTAAATGGAGGCTGTGGAAATTTGTATTAACTGCTGATGTGGAGAAGATGTACCGCCAAATAAAGATAACGGCAGAAGATCAACAATATCATCGGATTTTGTGGAGGGAGACACCAGGCGAAAAGGTTGAAGAATATCAACTAACGACAGTGACGTATGGTACTGCGGCGGCACCGTTTTTGGCCGTGCGTACGTTGTTTGAAATGGCAAAGCGCTGCGAAAAAGAAGACAACTGGCTCCAGTCCATAATTCGGGAAGACTTCTACATGGATGATCTGATGACAGGTGCGGATTCAGTCGAACAGTGTCAGAGAATACAAATATGTATATCGAGACATCTACAGAAATTTGGGTTCCATCTTCGAAAGTGGCTCTCGAATGACAAGGCCATAACAGCAGCAGTATCACCTACAAAAGAAAATGAGCTCATGAAAATTGAAGGCGATGGAGCCGTTAAAACGCTTGGTCTCTTTTGGGATCCAAGAACAGACGAGTTTCAATTTCGAATAAACTCAATGTTGACAAGTAAAGTCACGAAAAGAAGTGTATTGTCACAAGCGGCACAAATATTTGATCCATTGGGTTGGCTTTCTCCAGTAACAGTAGTTGCAAAATTGTTTATACAAAAACTGTGGCTACTTCAATCTAAATGGGACGAAGTACTACCGAACGAGCTAGAAGATGAATGGCAGCAGTTCTTGTCGAATGTGATCGTATTGGGGAAGCTGCGCATACCGAGATGGATGCATACGTCGGGTGGATCATCGCTGGAAATTCACGGATTTGCTGATGCGTCAGAGAAAGCTTATGCGGCAGTAGTCTACATAAAATTGGGGTATGAAGTAAATCTCCTGACGGCTAAGACAAAGGTGAACCCTCTGAAGAATCGGAAAACACTGCCAAAATTGGAGTTGTGTGCTGCGCATTTGTTAGCAAAATTAATGGCGAGAGTGATAAGGCTCGTTCCGGCTACCTACAAAGCCTATGCTTGGAGTGATTCAACGATTACGCTCTGTTGGATTCAGAATGGCCGAAGCAAGGATAAGTTCGTGCGAAAACGAGTTGAGGAGATTCAAGAATTAGTGACGAATGTAAAGTGGCGCCATGTGAAGAGCAAGGACAACCCGGCAGACCATGCGTCACGAGGCATTTCTCCTGCGGCGTTGACAAGGCTTGACATCTGGTGGAAAGGTCCCAATTGGTTGAAGGAATCAGAAGACTGTTGGCCAATTGAGGAGGACGCGACGAAGAACACGGCGAATGTGCTATTGACGTCGAGAGCTGACAATGAGTTTGTCGATAATCTGGTTAATCGATACTCCAGTTGGCTCAAATTAAAGAGAGTGGTCGCGTATATGATGCGATTCATCAGGAGTGGCGAGAAACCATTGTTCTTGACGAATGAAGAACTGCAAGATGCGTCAACGAAAATAATACGATTGTTGCAAAAAAAGGATTTCAGCGAGGAGATAACAGCGTTGACGAGCAACAAAGCGGTTCCAAATAATAGTAAGATGTCAGGTCTCAATCCATTTCTGGATCAAAGAGGCATAATTCGTGTTGGAGGAAGATTATGGAATGCAGAGCTGCCTTACAATAGTCGGCATCCGGTGATATTAGCGAAATCGAATGCCACAGCACTTCTGATAAGGCAAGCACACTACGCGACGTTGCATGGTGGCAATAGACTGGTAGAAGCCACATTAAGAAGGGACTACTGGATTATTGGACTATCCAAAGCGGTTAAAGGATGCATTCGAAAATGTACGAAATGTATCCGATATTGCCGAGGCAGCGCTTCACAAATAATGGGAAACTTACCGCAAAGTAGAGTGTCGGTAACTTGGCCTTTTTACCATACGGGCGTTGATTATGCCGGACCGATTCAGATGCGATGTTCCAAAGGACGTGGACAGAAATGTTTCAAGGGCTACATCGCTGTATTCGTTTGTTTGACAACAAAGGCAGTTCACTTGGAAGCTGTAAGCGATTTATCGTCAGAAGCGTTTATGGCGGCGCTTAGAAGGTTTTTCGGTCGTCGAGGGAAAAGCTCCCATATGTATTCGGACAACGGGACGAATTTTGTGGGTGCCAACAAAATTCTGGACAAAGAGTTCAAGCTGGCTATTCAAAATAATAAAGAGCTGGCACCTGTATTGGCGAATGAGAAAATCTCGTGGCATTTTATTCCCCCGGCAAGTCCTCACTTTGGAGGAATATGGGAAGCAGGCGTGAAGTCGATGAAGCATCATCTTAAAAGAGTAGTTGGTGATGTGAGTTTGACGTTTGAAGAGATGGCGACGGTACTTGCACAGATTGAAGCTGTGATGAACTCCCGGCCTTTATACGCGATCAACGACACGAATGGGGAAGACGCATTAACACCGGGACATTTTTTGATTGGAAGGCCAATGATAGCAGCTCCAGACCCTGAGACTGACTGCAGAGTATCGTCTCTAAACCGCTGGAAGTTAGTCCAAAAGATACAACGTGATTTTTGGAAGAGGTGGAAGGATGAATATTTGTACACCCTGCAGCAACGAAACAAGTGGAAGGTACCAATGGAGAACATAAAAGAAGGTGACGTAGTAGTTCTCAAGGATGAGAATACGCATCCTGCCAAATGGCCATTGGGGAAAGTTGTTGGAACGCATCCTGGAGACGACGGCCGAGTTCGAGTAGTGTCTGTAAAGCTGCAGAATAACACAGTGAAGCGACCTATTCAAAAATTATGTCCTTTGCTAGCGGAGGAGCTACCTAAGCCAGAGGACCATACAGTGAAGAGTATGGTGACTTTGGCAAAAAAGAAGCCAGGTCATAGCTGGAAGCCACTAAAGGTTTTGTTGTGGTTGATGATGCTAATGGCACCGTTGAAGACTACAACAGCAGGGAAAAGCAGTGGAGCATCGGTGGTTGAACTTTCGGATCAAGCATCAATCTATATGGATTCCTTGGGCAGCATGGACGTCGTTTCGTCGACATGGGACTTGATAGTGTATTACGACCTTCGAGCGTATCTGGACCAAATGGAGAGGATGCCGGTATATTTACGGCAAATAACTGATCACTGCCATCTGCTTACGCAGTTCGAACAAGTGTGCGACGTGATGACCAAATCACTGGCAAATCGGTACCGAAGTCTGAGCAACAACCATGAGCTGCTCATACATAAAAAACGACAAAGGCGCGCTCCGTTGGAATTTGTGGGCTCCCTCTATGCCATGTTGTTTGGCATCATGGACGCAAATGATCGAGAGCAAACAGAGCAAAATTTACGAAATTTACTAGACAACCAAAAGAACATCAGGGCGTTGTTTAAAAAGCAAACCACGGTGATAGACTCTACAGCAAACATTATGAAGAATACCGTACACGACGTGAATGCTCAGATGAAAAGTTTGAGAGATCAGATTAACACATACCAATCTGAAATCATTAAAAACATCAATAGAGAAAAAATGGCGATTCAGTTCCAGATGATGTCAACTCAACTAAAAACGATGATGGATGACTGCAGAATGATTCAAATGGCAATCATTGACTTATTGATTGACATTAACCACGGTAAAATTAATCCGGTGCTGATACGACCATCTCAGTTGAGCGAAGCGATAATGCACATCAAGCAGGTACTACCAGCTAAGCTACAAATACCGGGAAAACAATTCAACGACGAATTGAGACAAGTATACAGCCTGATGTCGGCGCGAGGCTTCATCATTGACGACAAGCTAGTAGTCAAAGCACAGATACCATTGTTGCAAAGCCGTTCGTCAGAGGTCTACAAGATGGTGGCAATTCCGTTTCAGCATAAAGAAAAGACACTGCAGGTTAAGTTGAAAGCGGAGTACCTCGTGTTCAATTTCGACTTGAATGCGTACTTCCTGATGTCACAGGCACAGATAAACAGATGTCAAAAAAGTTTGGAGAACCACATCATCTGCAATGGAAATTGGCCATGGCAACCTGCGCTGGATGGAGTATGTGAGTTATCAGCGCTGCGTAAAACTAGCCAGGCGGATTGTCAATATGACGAAGTGAGCAAAAAGACATTTTGGGTAGAATTGAGCCAAGTAAATCGGTGGCTGTTCAAGAACTTTGAAGAGGCGGTAGTTCATTTGGAATGTGGATCATCAAAGACTGAGATAGCAAGTATTCCACCTCAAGGAATTTTATCTCTCAGAGCCGGCTGCACAGCAAGATACAAGGGCATAATTCTGACTGGTCTTCAGAAATTTGAGTCCGAAGAGAGGATCAGCGACCTACCAGATCCAATAGTGGCAATCATAAAGGTCATTCCAGAGGACAAAATATCCCGGATGAATATTACCCAGCCAAATTACGACCAGGACTTCAAGCAATTGGAAGACAAGCTAGCTGGTCTGCGCAACGAAAAGCTGCCATTGAAGGAATTGCAGTTTCACCACTACAGCGGCTACCTGTCTCTGACGCTTTGCATGATAACTATCGTGGTACTTATGGTGATGTGTGCATACCGACAATGCAAGTCTCGAGAAATGATTCGAGTCAACCTGACTGGCCGCCCGCAGAATGTTCATGGATGAACATGGAACAGCGAGTTTAGTAGATAAGTAATCTTATATTTAGAAATAAGAAACAAATAAACGCGTTATGATCGACAGCTGCAACCGTTTGACAAGATCAACGGGTCGAAGGTCGCAGATAGTGATTCATGCGACCTACGCAGCAGGAGGCAGATAAGACGAACGGGTGTAAGCAGCGGTTGTTTGTGCGGCCGCTACAGCAGGTCACAAGGGTTAGTTTACACAGCCGTTCGACAAACGCATTGTTAGCATAAGATAACTAAAACTAAGTGTAAATCTAAAATTAGAAGTTAAGATTAAACTCCCTGCTGCGCTGTAACTCAGCGCAGAAATTGCTTAAATAAAGATGCGTCCGAGCAGTACAACTCAAAAACTTGAGCGTGCTCAACACAGTGTATACTATTAAAGAGAATAATATACACTCTTGTACCTTAATAACAAGGTAAATTAGGTTTATAATTAATTTTTAAACTTTTACCTTTCTTTTTATACATACATATATGTATGACAAGAAAAAAGTATATAAACGATTAGAAGCAGCAAGTCATAATAGATTTCATCTTTTGCTGATTTGCTTACAAGTTACATGTCTAATGCATTAGCAAAGCACATACATACATACATACATACGTTTGAATACTTATATGCAAGACACTTTGAGTTAAAGTTCAAATGTAATCAGTAAAACGAATAAACGAACGAATGCTAATGACCTAGCATTGTCCTATGTAGTTGTTGTGGCTGACTTTATTGTTTTTTATTCAATCGCCAACGATCACTAACAGTTCAATGGTTAAATTGTCGATGTCGACAATTTTATTACGAACTGTTCAACACTAACACATTTACAAAGTACGTTCCCACACTAATTGCAACCATGCACAATCACATACCAACAACGACACCAACAAAACGAAACAAACCCGAATAAAACAAAACAAACAAGCAAACACAAGTATGAACATACATGTGCAGCATCCCGCTCATTCATGCAACCATGCATTCACTCACTCAATATTATTCACTTTGCGTTCTTTCAAAAGCGAACAGCAGCGGCAACAGTAACGGCGCCGTCGCCGATGTCGACTACGACGAGTGCTAAAACAGTTTAATGGGCAAAAAGTACCTTCGACATCACTGACACTGGTTTAACTGACAAGAAGCCGGATTATTAATCGACGTTTAATTAATTTATAACCAATTAAGTAACAACATAATGCGCTGCCGCTGCACTTCATTGCGCTCTCTTGTCGCGCTCTCATGTGCGCACGCTCACCTGTCTTGTGCATTTTGACGACGAAGAAACCCAAGACCGATGCCGTTAACGACAACAACAGCTCAGCACAGCACAGAACGAAGAACAGAGAAAAAAAACACATGGAAAAAATTATTACAGCCACAGTAGCAGTGGCAGACAGACAGACATGTTCTCGGACAGATGAACGTCGATGAAGTAAATCGTAAACGCCAAACTTGTTCTGAAGTTAATGTAACAAAACAAACTAACAAAAAAAAAAAACAGAATTAGCAACAAAAGCAGTCGCAGCACTGCCAGTGCTAGCAGCGACGTAAGCGGTAATGACAACGACCGTGTTAGCGTTGGAGGCAGCGGAGGCGGCTTTGTTATCGGAATGAAACGACTCGCGAGCTTCAATCGATTTTTATACCCTGTACACACTGTGTGTCAGGGTATATTAAGTTTGTTGCAGACCGAATGTATATAACACCAAGAAAGAGGGGAAGGGGAACCTACAAAGTATATGTGTACATATATTTTTGATCAGGACGACAAGACGAGTCGATTTAGCCATGTCTGTCCGTCTGTTCTCACCAATGGTTTTCGGAAACTATAAGAGCTAGAGACTTGCAATTTGGAAAATAGACTCTTGTGGTCAAACGCTGGGTCAAGTTCGAAAGGATTTCTTGTCACGGCCACTCCTTCCCGTCCACCCAGCACCGCCGACTTTTTTGAAAAGCTGAACACCAAAAGAAGAAAGAAGAAAGACTCAGCATGCACAGTCCGACGAAACTGCATAGCACAATTTTTGCCCCTCCCCCTCAATTACCATCTAAAAGTGGTTTTCTAAAAATTGCAATATCTCCAAGACTATAAAAGTTACAAACCTAACAACCTAACAAACTCCACATTTTTTGACCGATTTTGTTGATAGTTTGAACACTATATGAATGGACGATACCAGATAAATATTTTTTTTCAGATTTGGGGTGTGGCAGCGCCTACTGTGTGTGCAGGGTATTATATTGTCGAGTATACTCGACCATAAAGTCCTTACTGTTTTTTTTAGTTTTTTGTTCATTTATTTTTGTTGCCTTTTTGGTTTTATTATTATTGTATTTATTTATGCTTGTTTGGTGTTTGGTCTGCTACTGTTAAAACAAACAAATATACCAAAAAAAAAAGTTGCACTCTCGTCGAATGCGAACAACAAAAAGCAATGTCACAATTTATGGCATTGTTGCCGACCACGTATGTAGGAAGCGGGCATATGCACCTGCAACAGCAACAACAAGAGCAACCAATAGCAACCAATAGCCACCAACAGCATCACCGCTGGCAGCGCCGGCATGATCAGAGTCGCAACGTTGTTATGCGAGCGCTTAGTGATTTTTGCTGCAGGGGTAAAAATCCTTATAAGAAAATATGTTAACGAAGCATGAAAATAAAATTAAAATCACAACAACAAAAACAACAACATCAAAATTAGCTTACTATAAATTGTGCATGCGTTTTGTTTTTGTGCTGCCGACGTGTCCACCATTACCCCCACTTGCTATTGTCAACAGCAATGATGCCGCTACTTTTTAATCTCATTTGCCGCACAAAGTCGTATACAAAAACAACAACACCAGACAGCAAAAAAAGGAGATCTTAATTCGCATACAAAAACGCTTTTTGCTCAAGCGCCAGCTTAAGATACATTTTGTTGTTTTTGTCTTACTCTTAGCTTATAAGGCAGAAGCTTCCTTTCTAATATTTTTATACTCTTCACGTATGTGAATAGTATTATAACTTTGTCCTGAAGTTTGTAACACCCCCATAAAGTATGTACATACATATATGTATTCTTGATCAGCTCGGCAAGACGAGTTGATATTAAGTTTTAAGGGACGCAACAAAACTATTTTGATAAAAAAATGGGCATGGCATGAAAATTGGTATAACTGCTATTAAGATAAAGAGAAATAAGATTCAATCGAAGAAATGGGTGTGGCATAAAAAAGGGCGTAAAGAGCTAGGCTGAAAATAGCGTCCTCACAGGTATGTTATTGCGGTTGTTTTTTAATAGACTTTTAACAAATAATAATAAAAATATCAGATTATGTATTTTCATTATTCTTGTTGCTCATGATGTTGTTGTTGTGCGTGCATATCAAAGGAAAGTGTTATTAACACATTAAAAAAAGTATCAAATTCACTGTTGTTCTTGTTGGACATCCCGCATATGCGAAGCGTGCATTCAGAAGCGTTTAGAGGCTCATGCACACAACAGGACACCAAACGAGCGTCGCAACGCATCTTCATAACTGTTTGCCTCAAAAGAAGAACACAACATAAAAAGGAGTAAAAAAAAGAGTCCAAGGCTTCCTCTGCATGATGCTTTAAGTAATTTTAAGAACATTAGATAGTCTGACAGAGAAAGAGAGAAGGAGAGAGAGACAGAGTGGCCGGTTGTCTGTTTTTCTGGTCAACAGCTTAAATTTCAGTTGAATGAAGTTCGATTGTCAATAACTCCCGCCGTTTGATCAAGTGATCGAACCGAAATATTCTATTTTGTTATTGATATTCTTTTTGTCGTTTTTCTTGTTTTTGCTTCTCTGCGCGTTTTGAAGCACTTTTATTGTTGATCTGAACGTCAGTTTGGTTGCACAATTTAAAGCGAGCGTTCATGGCGGATTTTGCTCATTTTGTTGCTGTACGAAGTCCGACGTTAACGTTAGCAGCGCAGTTAACGTCGCTGTTGATGTTGTGCTGTTGTTGTTGCTGCTGCTTGGCTAGAAGATTTATGTGATCCTTAAGATTTATTAGTTTACAGTATTGTTGCAATAAAAAACAACAACATTAATAAATTATCATTAAACGTTAAATGTGCTGGCTTGGCCGGCCTGTCTTGGTCTAACTTGGCTAAGAAAAAGAAGTCTTACCCACTGGGCAACAACCGACCGACAATAAGACGACACGACAAACGGACGAACGAAGACAGACATACGGACAAACGCTCTGACGCTCAGACACTTTGTCATTCCATCGCCGGCGTTAGTCATGTGCCAGTTGTAGTTTGCTTGTGCTCTTGTGCTTGCTATCTCCCTCACTCTTTTGGCAACGCTGTTGGTATAATGAAGAAAACAATGTTTCATATTTATTTATTTATTTATTTATATGTTTATTTACTTGTTGTTGATCATTTGTCCGCGCGGTTTTTGACAATATTTGACCCAGAAGCGCGTTGAAAACATTTGATTGCATCTTTGTATCTGCATGATTGTGTGTGTGTGTCTTGTTTAATTTTGTCGCGCCACCAGCGTTTTGCTCATATACGACAATGTCTAGACACGTTCGTTGTGTTGCGCTTTTGCTTTGCTTAGCTCGACTGACTGACGTACGGTTTGACGAGTCGGATTGATAGCTTGTGGCCAACCTCGTTCGTGGTCGATCGGTCAGCTTGAAACGACACGCGTGCAGTCCACGCATGCGTACGTATAAGTGACATTTGATTGCTCTGCAAATGTGCCATCGTTGGCATATTAACTAAGAAATTGTTGTCGTCGGTTTGATGTTTGATTGTTTCGCCTTTTGCTTTTGCTTCTTCTTATTGTTATTGTTACAACAAAGCAGCATATTGACCGCCTTGGCTTCGGCTTTGGCAATGCTGCTGACGTCGTCTGGTCTGGCCGACATCATGTCAGACTCAAGGCGACTCAAGACTCCTGACTTTTATTTATTTTTTATTTTTGTTTGTACAATTTTTGTTGTTGTCTTACGGTGCATGCCCATTTTGTATGCAGCGTTTGAATCAAAAGTTAAACCGAACGCGGTTCAAAGCGTCTGCGACTGACAGACACGTCCAAACACACACACACACACACACACAATTAAGCATAATCGTAAACATGGTATGGCACACACACATACACAAACAAAACGTCAGGTGAAATGATATAAGGCAAATGACCAGAAACGGCTATGAAAAGTGCGTTAATAGCGTGTGTCGTTTTAACTGTTGTTGTTGTTGTTGCTCCCCAGATACTGTCTTTTGCAACAACAAAAATAACAAAAAACTATAATTTTATTGAAGAAAAATATGAAATTCTCATTAAGGCGTTAAGCAGCAGGCAACAGACGTTGGTCGCAACAAGCATGAAGCATCAAAAAAAAACGTGGAACGGCATCATTTTCCAACCATTTTCTTTACTTGCTTCCAACGATTGGCGCGCGCGCGCACACACACTCATACATACAAACACTGCCTTGCCGATAGTCTTGTGCAGATAAAAGATGATTTATGGGTTTTATGGTGTGATGGGAATTTTAATTTAAACATTTTTGCTTAAAATTACGTATACGTTCATGCGTTTAAGCACACGCACACACACACAGTTAAAGACAAAGACAGTTACAGCGACTCATTGCCACAATAATGTTGATAATGATGATGCTGCTGATGATGACGATGAGGACGACGATGTAAAGTCAAGTCCGCATTGCAGATCGAACGTATAAAAGACGTTGAAATTCATTTGGTCCCCGGGTGGTGTTGTTGTTATTGTTGTTTGTACCGCACAGATTTGACTTGCCTTTATTTGGCTTTGCCCGATTGTCAAATGATCGTGCAATATATGAGGAGTTTAATTGAACGAATTGCTCAAGTTCTTAACGCGAGTGCGCTCAGCATGTGCCGTCGCTGCCTGCTTGACCGCGTGGACGTACGTATGTATTATCAATATGTTCAAGGCTCTTGCCACTCACTTACTTACTTACTCGTTTACTCACTTAGCTAGCAGTTTTTTCAGGAAGGCCATGTCAAAGCAAGGAAATGCTAACATCATTTAGATGAGTCGTAAAAGCCATGCCATGACATTTCCAGTTAGAGCACATGCGATGCGAAAGCATAGTTGCCGTCGTTATAACACTAAGTCGATTTAATAACACATCGTGTCATGCTACCGATGCTACGGGTCATGCTTTGGCAGCGAGAGTGCATGAGACTGCACTGGCCATGAGCATGCCATGGCATTATCATGCTCAGTTTCTTCTTTTTCCAAGGTACTGGGTAGGGGCTTGATATTGACAATGAAGGTACATTAATATTACCATAAACCATTGAGTGGAGAATGGTCTATGCAAGCCTCATCTAAAAATAGGCCTGCAACAACGCTAGACAAGCCTTCTAATTCCTGCTGGGTACTTGCTTATGCGCTAACGACGACTCAGTCACCTGTGAAGCACACACAATAATAATAATGGCAGAGCTGCCAACACTATAGCAACTGAAGGCTGCTCTCCTCTCTCCCTGCTTTGCTTCTGTATGCGTGGTAGCTTGCGTTTGTTTGTTTACTCACTCGCACTTCTTTTGTGTTTCTTGAATCTTTTGTGTTTGTGTCATACATTTTGCCAATCGAATCCAATTTAATGCAGAAGCAAAGTGCACCCACTGTGTTTTTTGTACCGTTAGGTGTCAAAGATTTCATGCCATGTCGAAAAGAAACGACACACAATCGATCACAAATCAAATGGTGAGACCTCAATAACCGACAAACAGACACACACAAACAAACAAACAGGGTTTCGTGCATAGTGCGAAAAACAGCGAGCATCGAAAGGCAAAGCAAATGAAGGCAACCAAGCGACGGAGAACGAGTAAACAAGCGGCGAGTGAAAGAGTCAAGCATCGAGTAAAACACACATAGTCATCGCTGTTGTTGTTGTCGTCGTTGCCGTTGCAGTCCTTCGATCGTCTGCGCTGAGCCGAGCAGATCACAGCGGTTGCAACACCAAATGTGTCTCGCAAATTTGGCCCACTGGTCGAACGTTCGATCGGTCGGTTGGTTGGCTGGTTGGTTGGTTGGTCGATCGTTGGCAGCTACCGCGCGCTACCGTTGCCGTCAATAGAAAAACAGCTCAGCTCACACGTCGTCATTCGCAAAATCAGACCACATCTGTTGTATTTTCATAAATTTGCAAAACTCCATGACCCGAGCCGAACCGAACCGACACACTGTATGTATGTACACGTGTGTGTGTGTGTGTGAATCTGTGCAAGAGCAGCAGAAAAAAAAGAAACAGTGAAATAAAAGAATTCATATAACAATAAATTAAAAAATGAATACGAAAAATCGCTTATTTGGATATTAGTAGAAGACCGACCCGACCGACCGATTGTACGTTCATTCAATCGATCGACAGATACACTTCAGTTGAAGGCAAATTCATTGCTTTGCTCAGCCTGAGAAGTATCTGAGCTGTTAGTTGCTTAGCTCGCTTCAGTTAAATGACAGTAGTACACATTATATTTGACAGCTGCTGGTCATTCGTACTCGTTCTTGTGTGTGATGGACAGACAGTAGTGGCGATAAAAATAAGACAAGCCAAGAAAACATAAAAGAAAACGAAACAAACAAAAAAGTATTGAAATATCAAAACACATTTTGCAAATCAAATGGCAAACATTTAAAGTTGTCTGCTTATAAATAAACAGACACGGTTTAAACACCTCTTTTTTTGCAACTCTTTTTTTGGAGTTTTTTCTATTGTTGTTTTTAATGAGCAGGTCGTGTCAGAGCTTTAATAAAGCAAAAAAAATATATATATCGCCTGGAAAACCGTTGCTGATAAAACAAGGAGAGTGAGGGAGCGATGGTGTGTGAGAAAGAGATGCGTTATGCAGCGAACTTTTACTAATTTGCATTTCACTTGTATACAAAAACAAATAAATAATAAAGCGAATAACAGGTCAATAAACAAAAAAAGCGCCAAGACAAGTCAAATCGAGTTAAGATTAATCGCCTACCAAGCCAAGCGAGTGAGCGATTTGGCTAAAATCAAAAATGTGTTGGCTTGGCTTCGTCTGACCTGACCTACTCATCAATTAGTTAAACAAAACCGGTCGTGTTAACAGTTGTTGTTGATACTATTTTTGTTGTATTTGTTTATCGGTTTATGCTCGCGCTATGAATATTTAAGGCATTTTGCTACCGTCTGTCGGCATAGCAATTTTTTTTGTAAACGTATGCGTAATATTTTAATATTTGATACAATTTTATGTTGAGCTATGCTTTGAACAACTAAGCTATAAGCATAAGTTTGTGCAATAAACATACATATATATATGTACATACTCATAGCTATAAAAAAACTATAAGTCGCTATCGCATGTTGTCGATTGCACAAAACATTTTGCAATTTCTAATTTTTATTTTAATGACGAATCTTAAATTGCCCGCGTTGCTTGCTTAGAAAGTTCGGCCGTCGCACTCATAACTAACACTGCATACATGTATGTGTCGGTGTATCTGTATATGTATCTGAACATGAATGTTACGGGAAATGTGCGTGGCTAATTGGTTTTTCATTGAGCAGAGAACATTAAAAGTTTTATGTCTTTGCCATTGTACAAAGAAAAGGAAAACCGACAAATTAAGAGAACTGTTAAAAAAATAATTCATAGCGTCTTTTCAGCAATTCCTGTGATCAATTTTTATTGATAATTAAAGTTTAGAAAATGCTTAAAGTTATTTGCTCGGAGACTTAATCGTGAAACGTTTTGTTAAAGTGTAACAAGTTTAAATATCTTGAAATTTCAATTTAGGTGCTCTTGCTTGACCATATCAACTTTGTCATGGCGTTTGCAATGCAAAGATATGTCTAAATATTATGTAGATCGGACTACTGTAACATATACGTAGCTATCATAGAAATTACCGTTCAAAAATCAGTTTTTTTGTTAGAAGCTTAGTTTTTTGAATCACACATTACATATTGTGACAGAGGCTCGGTCCCGATGCGAATCAAAACTTTTTTGGGCAATTTTTTAATAAGCTAGTGGTGTGACAAATTTGTTGTAGTTTTGTAAGGAGTTATTCTCAGTCTTCCACTCGTTTTTTTACGTTCGTATATTCATTTAATCTGCCTGTTACTTCTGTTATGTTTTAATCATTTGTTTTCCCTTCATATCAATTACGAAATTAAATGATGACCGACTTTAAGATCATTTCCGGAAGCAGGAGGGAACCAATGACTCATTGTAAATGTGTTGGGTGTTGAATGCAGCTTAGCAACATGTTGCTTGAGGTGAAAATGTATACAGGTTATACGATTGCGCTATGCAACTAGAATAACAACAACAGCAAACGCAAAAACAACAACAATGAGATAAACAAAGCAACATACAAGCGAAAAAAAAGGTCAATTGCATTGAAATTACAAATGACGAGAAATTTGTCATCTTTATTATTGCAAACTACAACGAACAAGAACGACAACGAACAACAACAACAATAACCACAACAACAAAAAGAAATACAACAACAAATAACAAAGCCGACTGCAACTGCAACTGTGCAATTGTCTATGTGTGTGTTTGTTGAGCATGCGACATCGCACAAAGCTTCTCAAGACGATTTAGTTGCCTGCCTACCCAACGTGCCTCAGCCTCAGCCTGCGCCTTCCTCCCGCTGCCAGACACAGCACTCGGAGCGAGAATAAGCGTGAGCGTAAGCTTTGCTTAGACTTGATCGTTGCGCGTGCGTAAGCTGCAATTTGTGGCAAGTTGTTGTGGCCGCCACTTGACTGCACGTTTACTTCCTTAAGCTGTCAAAGCATTGACGTTTGCGTCGCTGCTGCGTTACTGCGCTGTTACGTCGCTGTCGCATAGTCAAGAAATTGATTTTTCATTTAAATCCACTTGGATTTCATTGCGGCATTGTTGTTATTGTGAGTAAGTATTGTGCGCCACATCCAACAATAACAATAATAACAAAAACACGTATATATTTCTCTTAGCGCGTACCGACGGTAATTGTTGTCATCGATAGCAGATGTTCTTGCTGTTGCGCGCATAACTTTAACTCAATACAAAATTACACAAAAGATAGAAAACAAGTTGCGGTCTCTTTTTTATTTTTGTAAAAAATCTTCGAAATTCTTTTATTGAAGTTGTAAGAAAATATATGTAGGTATGTATATGTATACACACTTGTGTATATATATATAAAAAAATAATGCAATTTTATAAATGTGCACAACGCTTTTGCGTCTTTTTTTTTGTGCTGAGCTTCTGTTTCTTCTTCATTTTTTTGTTACACAAAATACAAACAAAAATTTTCTACTTACAGTTTAACTTAATTACACTATAGGCAAATACATTAGTTAATTGTATTGTGTATATTTTACATAAGAGTATATATTTTTATACACATTTGTATATTAGGGTGTCCCAAAAAATAAAAGTATTTTTTTCCAACGCATACCCTCTTTTTTCATTTCAATGAGTTTACGTATTGGTGCGTTTTTTGTTAGTAGAGTTACGCAGTTCTAAAAAGGGGATATTATTAATAGGGGACTCAAATCATGAAATTACCGGTTTAAAGTCTCACTCTAATCGACAGGTTCTTGCAGTTCTGTTATATAATATTCGAGAAGTTAATTTAAGTCTCAATGAAAGCGCCAATCTTACTATTCGTGAGTGCATTTTTTACTGCGAAAAGGCACGTATACCAAATAAATTTTTACCGAACTGTGTTAAAAAACTAGATAATTTGTGCCAAGTTTAGAGAGATTTGCAAAAACTCAAGGCGTGTTTGAGCAGCGTCAGCAAGAATTTATTTCAAAGTTAAACGATTTGTTTGATCTCGCTCATGTCGATGCGCTTAAATTAATGAAAATTAATTTATTATCTTTCTTACAAAAAGATAGACAGGTATATCTGGACTGCAAAAAGCAAATCTTCAAAAGAAAATGTAGTAAATAATATTGTCAAATACTTAATAAATATTTTATACCGGCAAAACAGTGTTTCATTTACTCTCTATAGCTTCCAAACTAACTTTTCATTCTAAAATTTGAAATGAAGTCGGTATGAGTTATCGTAATCCGATCGCCATAATATTTATTATTTAAGTCATAATGGTCAAATGGTACAAAAAATTAGGGGTATGCGTAACTCCATTCGCCAAAAAAATTGACCTTATAGCCTGGGACACCTTAATGTATATATATATACAGTCATAAACAAGTATTAGCACCAATGTAGTTTGAAATTCATTTGGCGAGTTTGAAATCACTGTGCCTCAAATGGAATGCTTAAGCTGTCGGGTCCAACACCGTTATAAAGTAGTAGGCATTATTTGTATGTATGTATATACACACATTTATTTAATATCTAACTAGCTAATCAATAGCAGCATAAAAGTGCGGCCAGGTAACATTTATATATTTTTTTAAATTTTATTACACTTTTTGTTTTGTTATATTTTGTTCCTAAATAACATTAACAGTTATAAAGTATGCGTTCGTTGGCTTTAAGCCCAGAAAATTAACGTTTTTTTTTTAATATTTGTTCTTATTTAAATAAATTGAGCTACTTACAAGTTACAAAGATACAAATTGTGTTGTCCTATTTGGTAATGAACTGAACATAAATAATTGTTTTAATATATGTATGTATGCAAAGATAAGGATACAATTTGTGTATATGTAGAGATGTATCAATGTATATAGTATACACATGTACATATATACATAGGTATATGCCTCGATCTGTGAGTATTGTTTCTTCTTTCTGAAGTAGATACCAATAGAATCGTTTTTATGATTTTAGGGAACTATGGCTTATTGTTTTTGTTGTTGTGGTGGTCCTCAAAACATTTTTAGTTCAATGTCGTCGCATATGCAATGAGAGATGATCGGAACGGCTGAAGGAACGCGTACAAAGCTGACAACGAAATGGCTTCACACCCGTGTGCTTGCGATAGTGTCGAGTGAGTTCGTCAGAGCGTGCAAAGCGCCAAATGCAGCCTTCCCAAGTGCACACATAAGGTTTCTCACCTGTGAGCGTTAAGAACATGAAGATACATAGAGAGATAATGAGAGAGAAGGGTAGTAAGAAACAAAAGTTAGATACTGGTACACTAGTCTGTTCAACAGTCTGTCCATTCGTCTATTTATTTGTGACATGGTTAAAGTTGCCTCACCTGTGTGCGTTCGTTTGTGCGCCTTGAGATGCGAACTTTTCGTATAAACCTTGTCGCAGCCCTCAGTATCGCATTTGTGCACTTTGCGATTCTTGGAGAGATCATTAAAACCGTTCAAGCTATTCAACTCACTGTCGCCACGACTGAAAGCGCCGCTGCCAGTGTTGCTACGCTCTACACCGCCGCTGCCGCCAAAAACAATACCACTAAAGGCGCTCTTACGCTCGACGCTGCATCCACCGCCATTGCCGGCGCCGCTGTATGCCGCTGCATTGTGAAATGTTGGATTCAATGCCGCATGATGATGACGATGAGGATGATGGCTGGCCGACGCTGTTGTCGCCGATGTCGTGGCTGAGGACTTCCAGGCGGGCGTCGGCGTTTGCCGCGCCTTACTACTCTGCGTCGACGCGCTTGACGCAGCGGCAAGACCATGTGCGCTGCCGGCGACGCTTGTCGTGGGCGATTTACGAGCGCCATCTGCCGACGTTGACGCGCGACAATCACTGAATTTATATGGATTCTTGAAAAGACTCAAAAGGCTAAATTTTCTATCGTAATCCTGTATAAGCGCGGTGCGCTGTGCTGCTGCGGCCGCCGCTGCTGCAGCGGCTGCAGTCGACGCACTTGAGAATTTTGTAAAGGCAGCCGCGCCGCTGAGAGTAGGCGAGGCTGCGCTGGTGTTTCCACTGCCACTGCCAATACTGCCATATTGGTGATAACTGTTAGTACTGTGATTGTTGTTATTGTTGTTATCCTCCTGCTTAATGCGTCGATAGCTGAAGAAGAACGGCGATGCCGCAAAAAATGGCGAAAATGGCAGTTTGGTTGTTGTGACAGGCGCTGTGGCGCCAGCGTGCGGATACAAAGCGCTCTGTCGTTGTCCATAGCCATGAACATGCGCCGATGCCGACGACGACGTCGAGGCAGCTGATGAAAAACCGCCACCTATTGTCGCGGCGGACGTTGTGCTTCTACTGTTATTATGCTGTTGATAATGATACTTTGAACCGTTGCCGCTTTCAGTAGCACTCTTTAGCGTCGACTTTGTTGTGCTTGCGCAAACTTTACTCTGCGCGCCTGAAAATAAGAAATTGTAAAAATTAATAAGTTCATTAGCATAAAGTGGCGCATTTCTAGGTTACAATAATGGCGTCGACGTCAAAGTCGACTGTGACGCATTATGTGCGTCAAAATCAACAGGCACTGGCAAATTTTGCTGCCCAATACAAGCGGCAGGGGACGCACAATGCAATATCATTAATGTCGTACCACGGCACACTCACACACACACACATAGTCAGTCAGTCATTGCATAAAATTGTAGAAACTGTCTGGAACACTTTGCTTGTCAGTTAACAGTTTTTTTGCACAATTTTTTTAATTTCGAGTCTTTATTTTCTCGATTCACATTTGACTGCAAGTCCATCTGTCCATCCGTCGCGTTGTCTGTAGTTGTTTGTATGTGTTGTTGGATTTTCCCAAGTTGACTGCGCGAAGTCGAAGTTTGAGAAAGAGTCGTTGTATATGTCGAAGTGGATTGAACTGAACTGAATTAAACTAAACTAAACTGAATAGCATTGAACAGTTGCATGTCGCATATTTTATAGTATAGCGAATGAAAGACAGACCAGCAGGCAGACAGACAGACAGTAAATCCGTGCAGTCGTGATCCATTTAACCTGTACTTTGACGCAAATAAGAAGAAGAAGGAATTGCGCCGACAACACAGGAGTTGCTTATGTCTTGAACGACAGACAGACAAACTAACTGACGAACTGAGTGACTAACTGACTGACATGACTGGCAGGCAGAAAGGCGGGGAAGTAAGCAGACGAATGAATAAACGAGACAGACAGAGAGATAGACCAAGAGACAAGTGTGTCGATTTTGGCGCTCGAGACATCAATTGACAATGCGACGCCAACTGCCATTTTCAACTCCGGCGGTTGGTTGGTTCTTGCTACAGTGCCGCATCAGGTGCGCTCATAGTTGTTGTTGTTATTGTTCATGTATTTCGATTATACGCTGTTTTTCGACTTATTTATGCTTTCGGAATAATAAAATGCCGCGACATTGTACCAAAAGGGAATTTCATTGATCAGCAAAACACACACACAAACACACGTTGTATTGCTGATATGCGCAATATATGCATTCACTCAAATAACACCTACAACAACAACATTGCTTGCGGCGCTCAACTCAACTAAATATTCAAGTTAATTTACCTGCATTGTGCAAATAAAAGTAACAACAAAAACATACGCGCACGCACACTAAACGATGCATTAAACAAGGGCGAACAAGTGAAACAATTGATGCTGTTCTTGTTATTGCTGATTGTTATGTGTATGTGTATGTGTGTGTGTGTGTGTGTGTGTTTGTGCAAGTGTGGTGCAGCGAAAGCAAGAGAGCGTACGAATCTTGCCTTAGGCAATGTGAAATGAAAAAGTCGTTTTTTTTGTTGGTTATTCTCTTTAAATCTTTACTCTTTGACACATGTGGTCATGTGTAAGCGAATCAGGCGAAGCGGTGACGTTGCTTTGAGGCTTTTACCGTTTGCCTTCATACGTTTGCACTCGTCTGTTGTTCTTGTTGTAAACCGTTTTGTGATTTTGTAGTGGAAATGTTGCCGCAAGTGTTATTTTGTTTTTGGTGAGTGCGTTACAATAACAATAAAAAAAACAACAACAGCAGCATTGCCGACATTAACAAACTGTTGCTGCTAACATTGCACGTTGATGCATTTGTAATTTCCATTCCATTTCAGCCCAAGGTCCAAAACGTCGTCATTGTGACGACGTCGTCTTTTGCCTTAGTCTTTTCCGTTTATTATTGCAGTTCAAGTATTAGTATTGTTACTTTTGCCTTTGTTGCTCTTGTCTTTGTTGTTCGAGATGTTGTTGCTGCAGTTGTGTTATTAAAATTGATGGCATTTAATTGAACTAGCCATCAACGTCAGCTCAGCCCACAGTGAGCAAATGAGCAAGTTAGCCTAAGAGTAAGTGAATGAATAAGCGTGCCATAGTATAGTATGCGTGTTTATGTGTGACTCTAAATGTGTAAGTAAGAAAGTGAGTGGTCAGCTGGTCAACAAAATAAGTATAAATATTGCATGATATATTATTTCTGCTGTTGCTGTTGCTGTTATTGTTATTGCAGCCATAATGCCTCAACACTCTTGTCTTGGTAATCAGTGCCAAAAAAACAACAACGACTAAGCTTTTATTTGCTGCACACACATGCAAATAATGATCAAATGAACGAACGGACGAGTGAACGAGTCTTTTGATCATTAAAGTCAAATGCGTCTTTTGGTTTCGTCTCGCCTCGTCCCAATCCGTTTCGTTCCATGCCGTATGCGCCTCACAGCGCTTTGCCATAAAAATGCATCCCTGTGCTTTCTACTAACAGACGACGGTTTAAGGCGCGTGAATCATACTGAAACGGTTGACGATGTGTTTGCCGTTATTGGGTTTGGTTGTTGTTGGCAACGGTGGCGACAGTGGCGGTCAACGACACACACACACATACCTTCATTTAACATTTGCCGAAATAATCACCGTTTTTACCGAAATGACGACTGACTTCATATTTTTTACCAATTTAGTTTACAAGCCGCTGCAACTTTACGTCGATGATGACGATGATCATGATGACCATCATGACGATGGCACCAGCCGAAGCAGCGACAAGAGATGGCAATGATGGCGACCCAGAGATTCGAAATCACACTTGGTGTTGCCAAAGTGGTGCAATAAAAAAAGTGAATGTTGCCCCAAGTCGCGAGTCGTCGAGCTTTGTTGCTAACGCGTCTCATACATGACGGTTCGGTTCAGTTAGCTTATTGCAAGGCGCCTCTTCACACATATGTACATACATGTCGTTGTCTTCGGTTTTGGTTTTGGTTTTGGTTTGGTTCGCTTTAGCTTTGGCTTATGGCATTTGTACATACATATGTACATACACTCATGTGGCCCATAAACTTCTCATTTGACTTCGCATGCGAGATACCAAGTGCAGCAGCAATGAGGCTTCCTTCTACTGCATTTTCTTGCTGTTACTTTTACCGTACTCGCTTACTTCACTTGGCTTGACTTAAATCTAACGTCTCATAAACAACAACAAAAACAACTACGTATGTATGTACGTACGGGTATGTTGATGTCAGCAGCAATAGTATTGGCACAACGTCAACGGCGGCTGAACGCATCGCTGCGAACATGGTTCAGCGATAATTATGATGATCCAAACGAATGAACGTACGTACGAATCTGCCGACCGATGAGCGTGCGCAGTGGCGCATTCAGTCGACATTAGTCGATTTAGTCCTCCACCCTCCACCACACAACGCTATTTCTTCTTCGCACACCCTCTCTCACTCTCATACTGCGCATGAGTCTGCTACTTTGTTGAGGCCGTTTTGCAATGCGGATCTCGCACCAATGCGAAAAAAAATAATAGAAAAACCAAACAATAAATTACAAAAACAGTTGATAGGGTTTAATGTGCACTTGGTGTGCGATTGGTTATAATTGACAGCTGTTGCGCTCACACACACACTCGCAAGTACGTATTACGTTCGTTCGTTCGTGCATTCGTACGTACATTCGTTGGCTAGCTTGTTTGCTCACTCGTTAGTTTTTTCACTTGCTCACTCACTCGTTCGCATACGTCTGCTTGTACTCGTTCGTTTCTACAGGTTGATGCAGCTCTTGCTTGATGCTCGTACGTTGCTGTTGTTACTCGCTGTTTTTTGTTTTTTCCTTCGCTTGCTGTTGTTATTAGTTACTGTTGTTGTTGTTGCTGCTGCTGTCTTGTTGGCTCGCAAACGTTTACCGCCGAAACGACTCGCTTAATTGCTAACATTGATTTATTTTTATAAACTGTCGTATTTAAGTTATAATTATGTAGCAACATGGCTAATGTCGTATGTGTCGTTAAAATACAACAACAGCAACAAATATTGCCTCAAAACACTAAAAGTTTCTCACCAATAATTTTTGGCAGCCATTTTTCACTTACATGAATTGATGAAAACCCAAAGCCAAAATGTTGCCGCTTATGGCAGGCGAGAATTTATGGTTTATGATGTAAGAAGAAAAAAAAAAAAAAAAAAACAATGAGGAAGGGAGAATAAGAAGCAAAAGCAAAATGAAGGCTTTAAGTGTCTTAGTTTGATTTAATCAATGTTCAAGCTGGAAGCTCAGATCGCTTGACGATCTTTGACACTTCAGCATTACTTTCTTGCTGCTTCTTTTTATTTGCTGATTTAGTCGAACTAACGGTTACTTATGTACATTACCGCTGTCATATCACTGTCAACGCCCACTCGCTATCAGAGCGCAATGAAGAAGAAGGAAAAAAGAACAACAACAAAAAAAAGCGATCGTCATTCTTTTTCCCACAGCTTGCCAAACAATATTGCCTTAAATACATACGTACATACATATGTGTGTGCTTGATTTCGACTCCTATCGTAGTCATTTAATGTTGTTATTGCTTTTGTTGTTGTAGTCACACAATTCTTCCCAGAGCGCCCAAAATGGTAACAATTCCGTACTGTAACAGACATTGTGGCAACGTAGAAAAACTAATGAGCAACAACAAAACTTCGAACTGCACCTGCCACACACAACACACATAAACAAACACACACACACACACACATACACAAAGTTTTCCGACACAGCAACAACAACATTGTTCCATTTAAAGTGGGCCGAACATGCTAGCACAGCTAAGCTAAGCTAAAACTTGCCCCAAGCTCAGCTTAGCTCGATGACGACGACGTTGACTTCGACCCCAGAGCCAATACACTTAGCCAAGTTAAGCTTGAGTCGACTAGAGTTGCAGCGAATTGCGGCACGCTCTGCCCACGACAACTGCAGCTCGTTTTGGTTATTTCCAGCAACAACAACAATGAGTATTGTTGTTGTTGTTGTTGGCGCTTCGTTAACAGTTGCCGTTGTTGGCCAAGCAGCGTCAACTTGCCACAACACTCTGTCCCTCTGTCTGTCTGTCTGTCTGTCTTTCTCTCAGTTTGCTTGTTCGTTTATTGTTGTTGCGCTTTATTTGTTTTTTTACGACCAAATTGTGCAAATATCTAAAGCTGAAATTGACAACTAGATAAATTTAAATTAATTTCGTGTTCATAACTTTTTTTTGGCTTCGTTTTTGTTGTTGTTGCTTTTGTTACACGTACAACAATTTGGCTACCGAAAAATATAAAAATTGTTTTTGTTTTGAATTTGTTTCTTTACCAAACGTTTGTCCGTACCTATAAATGTATCTCTCTCTATGTATGTTTGTGTTTGTAACTGCACTGTTGGAGCTGTGTATATATTAAGCAGCTATAAATACAAGGCGTAAGCAAAAACATTTAATTGTTTGCTGCCAATTATGTATTTGTCAAGATAATTGGTACGTCAACGTTCGCCTTTTGTTGATGCTGTTGCTGCTGCTGATTCTTCTTATACTGCTGTTTTTGTTGCTGCTTGGACATAAAAGCCAACGGCGAGGATTGCTGCTGCTGCTAAGAACAAGTCTGAGACCACCGAAAGCGTCGAACAAATAAGCACGGAAAAAAGAAGGAATAAAGGCAACAAACGAAAGAAATGCGAAATGCGCAAATGCCGACAATGTCTGATGCAACAGCAGAGTGTTTGGCGCAGACAACATCATTATTACTATCATCATCGTCATCGACAGCAACAACAACAATTGTCAAACGGCATACGTTAAAAAGATGAAAGCGATGCCAATCATGCACTCATTTACACTGAGCAAAAGTCAACAACATTGCAACAACATTGATGATGAGGATGGGAAAGAGGAATCAGTATTGATTTCGCCCACTGTGCTATGCCAGAGAAGGTGTGAAAAGCAATTCAAGTCTTTAGGCCTGACAATCAAGCAGATCAAGCGACAATGATTGCCCGCAGCAACAACAACAACAGCAACAGCAGCAGCACGAGTGTGTGGCACCAACAACATCAGAGGAAGCGGCAGAGTGTAGAGAGGCAGGCCCAACTGAGCGGAGCTGTATTGAGCTCAACTGCTGTTGTTGGCCGAAAAGGCGGTTTGATGATGGAAAGCGACAAGAAAAATCGCGTTGGTGAGCAAAGCAAAGAAAAGCAAGCTACTTGACGCGATCTTATCGTCTACGGCAACAGTTTTTGTTGTTGTTGCGCTAACGTCGTCGGTTTGTTTCTCTACATGTGTGTTGTTGTTGCTCATGTTGCTAACAAATGCAACTAATGACAATTTTGCTATACATTTTATGCATATGTGATGTGCTGATGGCGGCATCAGCAACACTAACAACACTAACAACAACAACGTCAGTAACATGGCATGCGTGCAACGATAAGCGATCTTATGCGATACAAGATACAAGATTTATTCAGTTAACGTTTTACGTATTTGTGGAAAAGTGGAAAATTCATTGATTTAATGTTCAACGTCCGATATCGATCATCGGATTTATGGTGTGCAAAGTGTTTTAATGCTAATTGTGTACAAATATGGTTTGACTTAAGTC
The DNA here is from genome assembly GCA_034638295.1 of Phortica okadai. Classification (NCBI taxonomy): domain Eukaryota; kingdom Metazoa; phylum Arthropoda; class Insecta; order Diptera; family Drosophilidae; genus Phortica; species Phortica okadai. The sequence goes on from CM067851.1 coordinate 36,655,940, forward strand.
AACAACAACAACAGAAGCAACAACAACAACATCATTAACATTAGCAAACAACATTATGTTTGTCAATATTAAAGTTGATGAAGACATGTCGCAACTTTGATGTTCTTGGCAATTAAAGAAGAAGACAAATGCGTTAAATTCATGCACGCTCAACTTGTATTAAGATACAAAGATACAAGAATAAGTATGTATGTCGATTTTAGTGAGAGGTAATTGCAGCGTGTTAATTCAAACAAATGTCGGCGATTGCACTTTAAATTCGAAATGAAGAAAGAAAAAAAAAATTGCAAACACATCTTAAGTAGGCAACAGTTTTAGGCGGAGTGAGTGAACGAGTGAAATAAACGGTCTCGGGCTTCATGTTTAATTTATTTGAAAGTTAACACACACACACAAATACACTTATGTACATACAGACTTAATCTTTGAAAACAACATGCAGCAGCAGTAACAACAACAACAACAACAACAACTTACAAATAACATCAACAATAAAGACGAGCCAGGGACCCACAGAATTGTTGCTTCAAATAAAGAAACAACTACAACAGCAAACAGCAACAACAAACAGCGACAGACATCAACTGTAAACGATTCACTAAAAAAAAACAAAAAAGAAAACGAGTAAGGTCGATATAGACGAGTATACTCGACAGAAAAATACCCTGCATACACGGTGGGCGGTGACACGCCCCAAATCTAAAAAAAAATATGTATGTGGAATCGCCCATTTTAATGGTTTTCAAAATATCAAAAAAATCGGTAATAAAATGTGAAATTTACCAACAGTTTTAATTTGATGGTCTTTGAGGGGTTACCATGAAGGAGAGAGATATTGTAGTTTGCAGTTTTAAAGATGAATGTATATTTACTAAGCCTGCATATACACCACAGCACACCACATTTCAACTCATTCGTTTTGTTCTGTGTACGTGCTCAGCAGCGCATCTTCTTCTTGCTGCCGTCTGTTCGCTCTATGTGAGTGTGTGTGTGTGTGTGTGTGTATTGCATTTGTGTGCGAGCCGTGAGGCATTAATGCGTCGTAATCACACTAAGCAGACATTAAATGCGTTTTCGCTGTTTGAACAATTTTGTTTTGCAAAAGTTGCCATCAACAACGACATAGTAAAGCATTAGTTAAAGAAAGCAAGAAGAAGCAGTAGTAAAGAAAAATAACAAAAACAAAAGAAACACGCCTAAATGATTGATAAAATAATTGCTTGCACGTGATGCAGACTTACCACGAGAGTGTGCGTTTCGAACAGAGTGATACAAGGCCTGTGTGAAGAGGAAGAAGCAGAACAACACCAATCTCTACAACAAAAACAAAAAAAGAGAAAGGCTTGGCGAAGGAAAAGAAGATGAAGAAAAAAGTAACGCCAGGAGTGACCGTGGCAAAAAAGCCTTCAAACTTGAAGTAGCGCATGACGACACGTCTATCTTCCAAATTTCAAGCTTTTAGCTATTGTAGTTTCCGATAACCATTGATGAGGACAGACGAGGGGACATGGCTAGATCGACTTTTGTTGTCGTCCTTATCAAGAATATATACACCCTTACACCCTCCGTCTCAAAGAAACTTACTACTCTTAATATAAACGGTGTAAAGAATACGACTAACTGTTAAAATCCTATTAATTTACTTTACTTTTTTTATGACTACTGAGTTTATGACTAGACTGTCACATTATGTATTCTATTTCATTCTCTCGCAGGGTAAATTATATAAATATATAGTCTGTCTCTTTGTCATGTCGTTTCATCGAGTTTCAAATCACACCCATGCTAAAGAATTTTCACTAAAAAACAAGAAAAAAATGAAATAAACTTTAATTAATATGCAATGAAGTTGTATTATTATTTTGATAACATGACAAAATCGCTTCATGTTTTCTCAGTGACACTTTTCAAATCAATTGTCGACTAAACTGTAACTAAGACAAAATGCCAAGAGACGTAAGAAATAAGCCAAAATATAATAAAAAAGGCAATAAATATGAAAAGTTGGCCAAGTTGAGCGACTAAAACAGCACAAAAGGGTACAAAGGCATAGGCAACAACAACAAAGTCAGTTAGTCAGTCAAAGGCAGCCCAAAAACTATAACGTGGGAAAAAGCGACGGCGTCAGCGTCAAGCAAATTGCCTACAAAAGACAACAACAACAATAGCAACAACAACAAGCCGAGTGTGCAGCAACGTCGATGACGACGGTTCCTGTTTGCAAATTTGGTTCGAACAAACGCCAAAAACAAAAAAAAGTCCTCAACCAAAAAAAAAAAAAGTACGTCGTCGATGTGATGCTGCAACATCTTCGAATGTTGGCAACAACAACAGCAACAACAACGCCACCGCACGTTTATCGAGACTGAGATGCCACCGAGGCTGGCATCGCTGCCGCTGCTGTTTCTCCATGTCGCTTAACACATTATTTCATGCAAAATCATGCCATGGGAACCACGAACGAATGAACGAACGAATGAGGATCAAGCAGAGTCTTGAGTCTGCCTTGGTCTAGTCTGCTCTGCTCTGGTCTAGAACTATTACCTGCGACTTTGACTGCGACTAATGCACAATCATCGCAGATTATTTCATTTAATGTCAATAGCAAAAGCAACAAGCGCGCAAAATGCGAACAGCGACGTCAGCAGCGACTGAGAAGCTAGTTGAAAGCTGAAAGTATGACACTGTCAATGCCGCAAGGCAAACAAATTATGGGAGCCAAAATCGGAACTAAAAACGCGACTCGTATTGAAGTGAAGTGGAGCGAGGCTTAGCTTAGCTATAGTGCTCCATGCTGTTGTTGTTCTTATTTGTGTTGTTGTTGCCACATATATACAAACTCGTTTCAATGGTTACTTTTTGATGTTTTTTGGGCGCATTTGAAAAAAGCATAGAAGGCAGTAAGCAAAAACAACAAAAAAGGGTCTCATGTTAACGGTGAAATGACGGTTAACGGCAACATGATGCACCAACATTTTGGTGCATGTACATGGGGCTACTGGTGCTCTGCTTCTTCTTCTTCGACTGTTGCTGCCTTAACAACTTGTGCTTTTATGAACGCTCACTCACTTTGAACGCTTTCATTTTCTCGCTGACCTTGCTACTTTTTGTGGCAGTCAACGGGAAGAACAACAAAAACAACAACGACGATGACAACAACCACTCAAGAAATGAATTTTATTGATTGCGCCGAAAGTCTCGGCGATTTGTGTTTGTCACATGTCTGTCGACTGTTTTGCAACATGCATCACTCAAATGCAAATCAATGGAACAAATCAACGATAATGCAACAATGACTTGGATTGATGAACGTACTCATTACATACTCATTGTTGTAATGATTTTGTTGTTGTTGCAACAAACGTCAAACGTTTTGCGGTATTTTTATATTTACAAACATAAATAAATGGTAGCAAACAAATAGTAATGCAACATGTTGCAACAAGAGGTAACAGTTGTAAGCGTTGTTGTTGCTGTTGCATGTGGGGGGCGCACGTCCAGGTGCTAATAACGGCAGCAGCCAACATAGATATCAATAAACCACCAACGAATGCCTCTAGATACTTTTTGTAGATACATTTGCCGTTGTTGTTGTTATGCTATTTGCACTGGCCACAGTTGCCGCAGCTTATTGTTAGTATTGCTGGTGTTGTTGTTGCTGTTGGAGCTGCCCAACCCAAATTGTTCACCTGTCAAATCAGCGCTCAGCGATCTTTTATTGGCTCGCCAAGACTTGTTCATTCATTCATTCACTCTCTTACTGGCTCGCTCACTCACTCTGCGCAAAAGCCAGCCGACCAAGCGACCGTCTGTCTGCCCATACGTCCGACTGGCCGCCTAGCCGAGTGACAGATAGACAAGAAGAGACCGAGCGCGCAAGCGAGAGAGGGTGTGGCAAACGATTTTAGTAGATTTATTTAAGTGTGCGGAAACAACAACAATGTTAGTTCGTCTGTCCGACCGTTTGTTATTATTGTTGTTTTTGTTGTTGGTTTTGCTGCTGTAGCCAATTTAATAGCGCTCTAATATTGCTAAGCGTTTTAGCTTTAACTCAAAGACTTAATTAAGCGCAACGCAAAGAGAAGGCGTTAGGCGGTGAAGAAGTTGGAAGGAGACCAATAAAGTTGGTCGCTTAGATTTGTCTGCAAGTTAGCGGCCAAAACGGCCAAGACAAGAAGAGAAGCGACAAGTGGAATTAAGCTTTCGAACAACAACAACAATTGCCGATTGGTGGCAAGACTTGCTCTGATCTGCTTTGCTCTCCTTTGCTTTGCTTTTGTGGGCTTTTCGACAACTTCGATTGTTGTTGTCAATTTTTATTGCTATCCCACTCACACACACACATACACACTGCGCTATGCGCTCATTGATGTTGGCGTCTAAATAAGCGATAAATGTTACTCTAATTTGGCAGCGTTAACTTAATTTGTGCACTAAGTGGACAATTTGTCGTTGCTTTGGATTGTTGTTGTTGTTGTTGTTGTAATTGTTACTTATATTTGTTACAATTGTTGTTATTAATATAATGTTTATTTTATTGGCGCATTAAACAAAGTTATTTACTGTTTTAAAAGACGCAACGGAAAAAATCGCGCATAAAACGCGTATAAAACGCAAAACTCTTAACACCCACAAAATGCATTTAATGAAGTCATCTATTGCTTTGTTGTTTTATATATTATTATTAAAATTAATATTTTGTATATTTTGCACGTTTTCTAATTATGCCATCGTGTTTTGTTTTTGGTTGCAGACAAAAAAGCGAGCGACCAAAGACCGAAAAATGCAAATGTGCGCGGAATAACAATAAAAACGACAACAACAAAAACAACATAAAAGGGGTAAAGATGGAGTTGCTCCCATGCTGTGTGACGTTGGTGCTGAGTCTGGAGGTGCTTTATCGACGCCAACAGATCGCAAGTCAAGTGAGGCAGAAGTTTCAGTGTTGTCAGCAGCGGTGAGAGCTGCGGCAGTGGTGTTGGCAGCAGAGGCAACCGCAGTCGTTGTTTTTGGCTTAGAAAGAAAGCCAAAGCGTAAAGAAGCATGCGTTTTTTTCACTTTGTTGTCTTTTTGTTTCTTCTTTTTGATTTTAATGTTTTCTGCTTCTTCTTTATCATCAACTATTGCGTTGAAGCAGCGAGCAATGCCAGCAGCTTGTTTCGGCCTTAAGCTCTTTTTGCCGTTTCGTTGAGTTGAGTTTTGAATTGGTTTTGTTGCATGTTGTTTTTGTTGTTGTTGTTGCTTAGCGCATTTAGATTTTCCCATAGTTGCTGTTTCATATTTTACGCAGATAATGGATTTCAGCATAAAGTGTGAAGTGCTTAAGCACGTTGAAGTTGAATCAACAACAGCAACAAGCAAAAGCAAAGTCCGTCTGTGGCAAGCAGACGGAGAGACAGACGGACAGTGAAGCCAACAAGTTTGCAACAGTTTGCATTTTATGCACGCCAACAACAACAACAACAACGGCAATGGCACAACTTACCGCGAAACATAAATTTTATCAATTAAAATTTGTTATTTTTACGCAATTTTTCATAATTTTCTTCTTCTTCACTCCCATTTTAATTAAATCAACGCTTCGTTTCAATCAAAACTTTTTGTGCGACAAAATGTTGCACATGAAACCGCTACAACATTTTCATGCAACAAGAAATAAAATGATACAAAATTCAAATAAAATAAAAACAATAATAAAAAATGTTAAGTTTTGTTAAAAAAAAAATTATCGTGGGAAAATTACGGAACATGTTCTTGAACAAAACTTGTCCGAATTTGGCGCAACGTGCTGCAAACGTGGCACTCAACTTGCCACAACAACAACAACTTGGTCGGTTTGTGTTATTGACGACAGATCAAAAAAATATGCTGAAGACAAAACAACAACAACAGTAAAAACAACCAAATTGAACATTGCATTGAATTCGGCGAGAAGCAACAACAACAACAACCACATAAACCAATTATTTTTATCGATGCACATTTGTGCGCATTCGCAAAGCGCTTACAACAAACATAGGCACTCACACTTACATACATGTACGTATGTATGTATGTCCAACTGTCTGTCCTTTTGTCCATCTGTCCATCTGTCTATATGCATGTGCGAATATGTGACGGTGCGAGCGAGCAACCAAACACATGAGTGAATGTGTGAGTGGCATCATTCTCAAAGCAACGAGTGCAACCAACAACTACAACAAGCATCACATGTACCATGTTGTTGTTGTTGTGTTGGCTTGAATTAAATGTATGATGGCAGTCATGTGCGATCGCGTTTGCTTTCGCTCATTTTTTCAATACGAAATTCTTTCAAACAAAACCCCATGTACCAAAAACAATCAAAAGAGTAATCCAACAACAACAATAACAACATCATCCACTCAAAAGACAAGTAGCCAAAAAACGTACAGCAACAAAAAGTGTGCAAAACACGACAAACATTTTCAATTGACTTGACTTGACTTGAATTGTGTTGCGTTGTTGATGTTATTATTCTTATTGCTATTGCTGTTGTTGTTGTTGCTGCTGCTAATGCAAGTGTTTGTTGTTGTTAGTGGCAGAGATGCATGATGCGTTCGCTTTTGGCATGTTTTGCGTTTTTAAACGCAATTTGACAAACTTTTTAATAGTGCAGCAACAACATCAACAATAAGCAAGCCAACAATTTTGACCAAATGACTTCAACAACTTTGAACATGAACAACATTTTTTTTTCTTTTTCATTTTTGTTGATTAATTTATTTAATTTATATGATTTGCAACACGCAACACTTGAGTGTTTGCTGTTAAGTTAAACTTAGACGAACTTCCGCTCACACTCACACACGCCCACCATTGACATGTTAAATAATTGCTTGGCAATTTAATGCAACAACCACAATGCCCAAAGAAGTATGTACAATTCAAGTAACCGAAAGTCGACGTCATCATCAAACAACAACCATAATGATAATAACAACAACAATTGAACATGCGTCGACGTCGTCATCATTAAACTGTCGCTGCGCATTCGGAAGTTGGGTGTGGATCTGTAAATGATATGTCAGACGATGGCAACGGCAATTGTTGGTGTGAAGAACGCTAATAAGAGACAGACGGACAGACAAGTTGACGGACAGACAGACTGCCAAAGCGAACGACAGTTCGACATGCGCATTCATTCGTTCGTACATCTGACATGTGGGAGCGATGCGATGCAATTTTATGATTGTTTTTGTTGTGGCTGCGCAGGCGTTTGCGGCAAAGTGAAGCACAAAAACACAAAAAAATAAAAATTAAAAAAAAAAAAAAACTTACGTCTGCTCAACGTCGGGTGTGTCGCACACACAGATAGATTTCACAATATATCTAGATACATTCCTAGTACTTTTGCTAGGTGTGTTTGCGCTTTGCTTGACATGCGTTCAATTGTAAGTATCTTTGTTTGAGTTGTTGCAAAGTGAAGTGAATTTGATCTCTCGAAGTTGTCGCCGAAATCGAAATCGTCGTCGGCGCATATCAAAGTCGTTGCAAATTATATGCTCAAATTATGCTCACGTAATAATTATTAAAAATTGTCAATTTGTTGTTGTAAATATTGGTAGTAATTGCAACAATAACAACAATAATAAAAAATACTTCACTCACTCATTTTGTCGTTCTTGCTTACTTTCTTACTTCTTTAATTCCTTCTCATCTTACTATCTCACCTCTTCTTCTCTTTCCCTCTCGTAAATCTTATTTTTTTTTTCAAATTTTCAAGTTGAGTGGATTGTGTCGTTCAATGCTTTTATTCTAACAAATAGATGTTTGAAAGTCATTCAAGCACACGCACGACGCTTACTCAACTACTTACTTTTAAAAATTCAAGTGCGGCATGAAGCAGCAACATCAATACAACAACAAGAGCGGGCTAACTGAAAAGTAGTTGACAGCATTTTGTTGGAGGCGTCGACGTCTTTCTGTCCGTTAGTCTGTCTGTCTGTCTGTCTGCCTGTTTATCCGTCTGTCAGTGCGCACATAAACGTGACTTTCACAATGAACCTTCAAAAAGGTTTGTCAGTGAAAAATAAAAAATTGTATATAAAATAGTTACAGAGCAAGAAGCTGGAGAAGAAGATACCGGGGAGGACGCAGCAGCAAAAAGTGATATCGAAACGTCATCAAAATCGTTTATAATATTTACAAGCAACATGAGCAACCAAAAAAAAAACCATAAAAAAAAATTTTTTATTTTAAAAATATTTTTAAATGAAATAGAAAAAAGTTCAATGAAATACAAATAAGTAAAAAATTTAAAAAAAGAACGAAAACAATATAAGAAAAATAAATTCAAAAATTCCCACGTTCTATTTTGATTTTCATTCGTTTGAGTTGACTTGGCTTGGATTACATTTGTTTTCTGCTTCTTACTGCTCTGTTTCTGTTTCTTCTTCTACTTCATGGCTTTGACTGCGCTTTACTAGTCCAAACAACAACAAGGGGAAGAAAAAGAGGAAAGCAACAAAAAGACTTAGCACGTTGTTCAAAATGCTATCAAGTCAAATTAAAATCATTGCATTTGTTCGTTGTTGTGTACTTTTTTTTGTTTTTAAGTTACAGCCACAGCCAAAGCCGCATCAATCCCATTAGCATGATTACTCATACGCCATGTAACGCAGAGGCTTCAAGGCAATTTCAATTGTTTCTGTCTCCGTCAGTCCGTATATTTGTTTGTCTGCCTGTCCGTATTTATGTGTGTGTATGTGTGTGTGACTTTGGACAAACAACGTGAAAATGAGCCAATTAAGAAATGTTTATAAAAAATAATCCTTGTTATATGAAAATTTTTTGTCTTTGCGAAGAGAAGGAGACATTTCCGACTATATTAAGTATATATAATCTTGATCAGCACATGCATATGCAAAAAATGTTCTTATCCAGTTTTTATGTAGAAACCATCTTGATCAGATCATTATAGCTTATAGCTGCCAGAAAAATTGATTAGAAAATGGGCATGGCTACACCCCTTTAGATTTATAAACTAACATGATTCTTGTTGGAAGAACTATAAGACGGATTTTCCAATAAGAATAATTGGGAAATGCTTGAAAGAGTATATAAGTTTCGGCAAAGCTGAAAATAGCTCTCTTACTGGTGTTTTGTCGGTTCTGTTTTTATACTCAAACAAATCCAAATCGTAATCCAAATTGAAATCGAAACGCAATTCCGAAAGCAATCAAGTGGCATACAGTGTCACTATTACCACCTGACATTTAACACAAATCTTGCTTTATGTTCGCCACCGATCGACCGCTAACCGACTGATCGACCCCCTCACCTCCTTCTCTGCAACACTGGAGCTCCTTCACTGGCTTAGCCTTATGTACATACGTGTTTGTATCTTATATCGTATCACATTACTCGATCGCATAACAAAACATCGTCGCATTGCGATCTATGAATGGCGAGTTGAGTTGACTCGAGTTGAGCTGAACTCGGTTGAATCGAGACGCTCTGTCCCTCAGTCGCTGTGCCACACGTCTGTCTGTCGCCCAGTCCGTCCGTTAAGTCAAGTTGCGCTGTCGTTTCGTTGAGTTGGCTTATCGCACACGCTGTTTTGCTCTTTCCCCCTCTCTGCGCTCTTTTTCATAAGCTTGTCTTAAAGCTCCTTTGCGCTCTGTCTTTAGTCTATCTGTTGGCCAGGCTTAGAGCTGTAAGCATGCAAGCGAGCGAGCGCAACTTGACTGCAATCGGGCTTAAACTGATCGCTAACAATCAATTTATTGATTGAGGTCTCAGGTGTAATCGATAAGAATGATTTTTTTTGTTGTTGTGGTGGCTTTTTCTTCGTTACATTTTGTTTAACTGCCATAAGGCTTTTTGCCAAAGGCACCAAAGATACTCGCATTGCTCTAGTTTAAGCGCACATATTGCATGCATATACGTTGTTGTTGTTGTTGCTATTTTTTATCCACCGCTGCGATTTGTAGTCTCAATGCAAAAGAAATAAATTAAAAATTGCAATGAAACCGCGCAAAGTAACAAGTAAAACAAGTGAGGCGGCGGAGAGAGGAGTAGAAGTCGAAGAAGAAGCAGAAACAGAAGAAGAGGAAAAAAAGTTAAGCCTTTACTTGTCAAAGTGGCAAACAGTAATGCAAACATATGACATTGTACATGACATTATCCGGATTTGTTAATCTTGTATCGCAGAATTTTTGACAATTTTCTATCTTAGACTTTTGCATTTTATGTTAATTATAAAGCAAAGGCGGCAACCGACAGCAGACAATGGCCAACAAAAGTGACAAGTGGCGACAAAGCAAAGCTAAGGCGCAAGCGCAAGTTGAGGAAGCAGAAGCGAAGGGGGTGCCTCAAGAGTAAGAAGAAACAAAAGTAGCGAAAGAAAATCGCTTGCAATGTTTTAATTATGTCAAGCATGGCGTATGCGCGTTTTTAGTTCGCTTGATTTTGCTGTTATTTTTGTTGTTGATTATATATTGCACAAAAAAGTTGAGCCAAAATAAGCGTGCACAACAACAGTAAACAGCGTGTGGGCGTAACATAAACAGTTAAAGAGTCAACAATGTGCGCGCTTATCTTATAAGGCAACGCGTTTTTTTCTCTCGTTTCGATCGTTTGATTTTATGTATGCTTTTTTTAGTTGCAAAGCACACACAGATGTGCAACAGTGGCTGTGGCATCGGCGTCTATTGAAAGTTTAACAGTTCCCAGATAATTAAGTTTAAGTTGCAAAGCAATCGCAGCTGAGAAATAAAAGGAAAAAAAATAAAAAAGCAGAAGGCAAACAAAATCTCAGCTGCTTAAGCTAATGTCCAGCAGCAGCGCAATAACAACAATCAAGCAGAAGCGGCAGCCAAGCAAAATCTTGGACAATTGGACAGACTCTTGGACAGACGAACGGACAGAGACTTGGATACGTGCTGCCTTACATACGAGTACATGCGACACACAATCGATCGATATGAACCCTGCTACTGTTGTTGTTGTTGTTGCTACTGCCGCTATTGTTGCCGGCCGGCTGTCTGTTTGTACAAACACACACATACATGCATGTACACAAACGCTCACTTGTTGAAAGTGTTGCAGCAGCAGCGTTTGTTTTTCTTCTAGTTTTTTCTTCTTTCAAACGCTTGTTAGTCACATTGGCTGCAGTGGGCAGTGAGTCGGTGAGACAGAAGGCAGCGACAGAGAGCTGCGCGTGCATTGCCGATAATGATCATACGCCGCGTTGTACGATTTAATGGTTACTATTAATAACGTGATACGAAATTGGCGTTAATTTGTAGAAACAAGCGCAAAAATCCCACTGACTAATTTCGATAGGTTGTTTGTTGTTGTGGTACATTTTCTTAACTGTAACGTTACCAAAAAAAGTGCAACAACAAAAGGATATAAACAAACCTAAGCTAAAGTTTGTCTAAACGGCAGAGGCCATGACTCAAAATTGCATTTGTCCAAAAAACATTAGCAAAGCCGCACTGTTGTTGTTGTTATTGTTGCCGTCGCCGTTGTTGTTGCTCCGTTGCACTGCTCTCTTGTTCGTCTATCTGCCTATAAGTTCAAGCCGCCGCCAACATTATGCAGTGCAAACACGAATCCATTTATGCGCGGGTGCTGTCTGCACGACTCTGTTTTCGGCTGTTTCGAAAAGAATTCTTTCACAGCTCGCAACATGTTGCTCGTGCTTGTGTTGCTCTGCGCGTTGTTGTTGTTGTTATTTGTTTGTTTGCTTGTAGTTTGGCGGACTTGCTTAGTTGGCTGCCTAACATTGACTTCTTCTCTACAACAACAACAAACAATCTCGAAATGAACATGCATAGAAAAAACCAAAAAAAAATATATATAAGGCAAATCGTATATTTTCGGACATTTGTTGCACATATAATTTCCTTATATAAACGCGAATATTTGAAAGGCTTTTTTGTGTGAAGTTTGCTAACAAAATGAAGAGACCTCGGAACTGATCTGCACTGAAAACTAAACTGAACTGTGTCAAATAAAATAAAAGCTGTAAAAAAGAAACGCGTTCACAATATAAGCGTTCAGCAGCAAACGAACGACAAAACGGACAGTTGGACGGACAAACGAATGGACGGACATGTGAAACACAGCTTGGGCTCCTGCTTGGCTGCTGTGACTGCTCAGTCTGCCATTAAGTTTTGTTGTTGTTTTTGCTAGTGTTGCCCCAATGTGTGTTTGCTAACGAAGAGAACAATGCAAATTGGTAATATGGCAACAGTTTGGCTGTGATTATGTTCCATTCAACAACAACAATAACAACATCAACAAACTAAAACAAACAACAAAAATGAAATCGAAATCGAACTACGACAAATTTTTCACAATTTTGTAATCAATGCCGTTGTTGTTGTTGCCGTCGCCATCGTCCTTCACCTCCTCCTTCTGCCCATGCTCGTTGCCTTCATCGTCAACACCATCGTCGTCTTTGCCTTTGTCCGAAATTGTTTATATGTGTGTGTGTTTTTTGTGTTATAGTTATAGCCAATAAATGGTTTGGTGGCTCATTGTTTTCATACCATTTTGTCGTTTTAGTTTAGTGCAAAATCAAATTCAAAATCAACTAGATACAACATATACTAATAAAACAACAACAAAAAGCTGCGCGTGTGCAAAACAAATGACTAAAATTGCATTAATAAAATGACTGCGAAATATTACGAAAACAATAAAGAACAGAAACAAATCTTATTATTTGGTTGTGAGACAAAGCCAAACACAAGAATCATTGGTACGTGTGTGAGTGTGTGTGTGTGTGAGTGCACTGATTACTACATTTTTGACAAAAAAAAAAACAATGCTAATGAAGCGCATGTAGAGCAATAACAACAAACAAAGAAACGAATAAAAGAACGACCGAACGAAAAAACGAGTGTACGAGTAAACGTGTGAGTGAGTGAGTAAGTGAACACACGAGAAGGCAAATGCATTTTCATATGCACGAAAGCAACGATCTTTGAAATCTTTTTGATAACAACAAACAATTAAAATGAACGAGTCAAAGTCATTGGTATGACAGTTGGGGTTAAAAGTTCAGTGCAGCAGATCGAATTGATGCTGTGATATACAGATTGAGTCTTTATCCGACAATCGCAAACGATCGAAGGAATGAATGAATGAAGGAACGATTTATTATCTATGCTGAGCGTTGAATGTTTCATTTGATGGCTTATGATTTGCTATGGCAAAACGAAAAATCAGCGAATGTGGGCTTGGAAATGAATGTCAGATGCATGAAATTTCGGGACAATTGGACGGACAATACAGATGAAGCGAGTAAGCGATCGAGCGATCGTTAGAAAGGCTGACTGGCAGACAGACAGACAAATGGTGTGTTGTGAAGCGACGGAATTCGTTAACATGTTATTGCACAGCACTTTTGTCAGCTCTCGAATTGTTTGCTCACGAAAGCGTGGATCTACTTTGCTGCTGATGCTGCTGATGCTGATGTCTCTGCTCGCTTCGCTTTGGCAATTGCTTTAAGTTTAACTTTGGCTTGGCTTAAGATCGCTTAAGCTGCGACTGCGACTCGCCTTAGCCTGGCAAAGCATAAAACTTTGTCTTGGGAAGATTTTGCTGTGCGATGTTGGTTTTTTGTTGATTTTTTTTTTTGTGTGTCAGTTTCACGATTGCTAGAGACAACGTGTCTCCAGTGTCATCATCATCTTCATTTTGTTTGCTGCTGCCGCCGTCGCTGCTGTTATAGTGCACAAAAATTACTATGACAACGTTGAATACTTAAGCAACAACAAACATACACACAGACATACACAAATACATTTTACATTCACTCAATTTTGGCAAAGGAAAGGCCTTTGCCTGCAGCAGGCGTTTAAAGGCAAGGCAAGGTAAGGCAAGCAACGAGTGCGAATAATTTGTTTTTGTCTTTTTTTTCGCGAAGCAAAGAGAGCGAATGCTCTGTTGATAGTGGGAGCGCACAGAGAACATAGACGGATGCTGCTGAGAGTGTTGTGTTTTGTGATGATGTCGTGTGATGTTGTTGTTGTTGTGTGTTGTCGGCGGCTGTGGTAGAATCGTGGCGTGTTGGTGGCACGCTCATCTTCAATTTTTCTTCAACATTGTTGTTATACGTTTTTCATCGCCGTTGTTGTTGTTTTCTCATTTAGTTGCTTGCGCGTTTACTCGCTTGTTTGTGTCTCTGTGCATTTACTATGTGTGTATGTATGTGTGTAACATTTTGGTGTCTTCTTATGTTTCCTCAACGATTTTTCGCAGCCAAGATGAGTGGTTGGCAAAAATGTTTGAATGCGATCACGAACTTGACCTTTCACATAACCTCAAAAAGGCAGTCACTCAGTCAACTAAGACAAACAACAACAACAACAACAACAACAACAACAGCAACAGCAACAAGAACAGCAATAATAACAACACCAGCAACAACAAGTATAATATTTAGCAACGGAACGTTCTGTGTTCGTGTGTTACATTTTGTGTCAAACCTAAAACTTTTAGCCCATAATACATACATGTATGTTATTTTGTTATTGATCTTGTTCAAATATCATATTTCTTATTAGAATTTCATGCGTAAAATAATTAAGAAGAAGAGGTAGAAGCAACAGAAGGCTCATGCCTATTGGCAGCACAACTTTTTACAATTTGTGAACTATCCGTTACTGATTTTGTCTGCCGATTGTTTTAGTTTTGTTGTTGTCATTTTTCGCACCAAGAAGGTTTTGGCGTCATTTTTGACTTTTGACTCGCCGGCTTTGTATGCTGAGAAGGCTTGGTGCAAAATGGAAATGAGTTGCAGCAAAACGAAAGTCACAAAAATAATAAAATGAAGATGGACAAAGAGACAGACAGAAACAGCAACGCCCCAGAGCACATTGATAAAGAGCAACAAAAACAATAGCAACTATTGGCTATTGAGTGCTGCTGCCGCTTGCTTGCTGCTAATGATGATGATGATAGCAATGATGACCATGTTGATAATGATGACGATGACTAAGGCGAGGACGAGCATGAGCATGAGAATATTGAGTCCGTCAACGGTATGACAAAACGTGCTGCTATTGAGTTTCTTTTTATCGTTCATAGATACAAAAGATCACGGCATGTATCTAAAAAAAGCTTACATCGAAACGAAACGAAACGCTTATCGCGACTGCAACTTTCAATGGCAATTCAATTGCAAATCTTTTCTGGGCATTTAGTCTGGCTAAGTGTTTTTGTGGTTGTTGTTTTTACTGTGCCGTTTATCGATAAAGTTCTTCTTCTTCGTTGCCAAGTCAAGCGAAGGCAAGTCGAGCTGTGAACTGAGGTCGAGCTGAGTCTAAGCTTGTCTCAGAGCAGTGAAAAACAGTTTAAACAACTCATGGACTTACGGGGGACGTTCAGACGGCAAGCGTGTGGTTTTGCTCGTGTCGAAGCATCTACTTAACCTGAAAGCCTATGCCCCTGAGTATTGCCTGCTGTTGCTGTTGTTGCAATACGGCGTGGCACATTGGCGCTGGTGTGGCTTTCTAGCTGCTGTTGCTGTTGTTGCCTGATTCAACAGCTTTATTTATGGGCTGCTTTAGAGGCTTAAATAAATCAAGTTGTAGACGCGCACAGCTCAGCTTAGTTCAGCTCTGAGCACGCTCAAGAAATTCCCATAGCGCTTGTAGCAAGATTGGCAAGTCGAACGGGTGGCAGACGGAGAAATGAGAGGGCCTTGACGAAAAATGCGTTTCAAAATGCCTTCCGAGAAGCCAAAATTAGAAGAAAGTATTTTGAAACAACAATCAAAGGACTCTTATGTCAACAAGATACACTAGTCTGTTCTGGTTTGACCTAATAAAGTCTTAATAACAGCCAAATCGTCAGCATACAATTCAGCATTTTTAGAAGCCAAAAGGGAAGCGCAAGCTGCTTTTACAAGGTTCTTAAAATCTAGTTGGGAAGCTTCAACAAGGGCCTACCAAACACTTTTCAGGGGTAAGAAACCTTGGATACTTTAGACCATGATACAGGTAAAACTTGTGCAAACGCCACCGAACGTCTTCTGAAGCGGTTCAATTTCCCGCTGGGTTAACGACAAGGGCGGTGGCGTTTTCGGCTCAAAAGCATTTGCTATAACATTTGGTGGGAATTCACACTCACTCAGTCACTTACTCACTCGCACATTCATGCACTCAATCAAGTTGTGTGTTGTTGTTTTTCTCCTTACAACAACAAAAGCATGTAACTTCAGCAGTTCGACGCTGTTGCCTGCACCACAACGTTGACAGTCTGCGACGGCGCAAACAAAATGAGCAGCAAATGTAGCTTTGGATTCATTTGTTGTCTCGTCTCTGTTTTTTTTTTTTTGCAACTTTTTTGTATCTTATGTTTTTCACAGTTTTTTTTTTTGAAGTCTTAATTTTTGCGGCATAAGTTTTGCTTCGCTTATTGGCCATTGACTAATGGCTTAGCGAGCGTTTATTTTCAGCGCGTTATTTTTTAATTGCGTAATTATTTAAAGCTTATAATTTATGAACTTTGAAACATTTCACTGACTGAAGGGCGCCGACGTCGATCGGTCGGCCGAACGAACCGTTAAACTTGAAATTAAGCTAAAACAAAGCGTCGTCGATTATGTTCCGTTTGTTTAAAAAATTTTAACGCTATTTAGCACATTCGCCACGCACACACACATACAGACGCAAGAAATACAAACTTGACTCTTGGTAGCGCGCCCAGTATTAACATATTGTTAATATTGTTGTTGTTATTGTTGTTATTATTATTGTTAAATCTTTTTCAACGCTCGCTTCGTGGCCGAAAGGTGAACGAAAGGTGTATTTCCCAAAAAAAAAATTGACAAAATTAATGATGCCTCGACTAATATCATGCCTAATTGATTAATACACCTAACTGGCACACACACACATACACAGACGCAGAGAGATGAGTGTCGAGTGTTTTACGTACTATTATATCAACCTTAATGATGAACGACTAACGCTTTCCTCTTACACGAGACGTCAGCGGCGTTCTTCTTAATTAAATTACTCGACCGCTGCTGCCCCCTGGCGGCATGCCATGGCAAAGCAGCGTCGATTTATTTTCTGGGCGGTTCTGTTAAGTTTAAACCAGGGAGCAAGCATGCATATAACAAAAAGCACATTTTCCCCCATTTTTTATTTCAAAATAAATCAAATTAAAATTTATAAATAATAATGAAATCAAGTTTTTAAATGTGACTTGCAAGCAAAAAAAATTATGGAACTATAACTCAAACGGAACTTCAAATGTTTAAAAATTATTGCAGCCCTATTACAAAACACACACACACACACACACACGTAGAGAGAGACTTAAGCGAGACAGACTGAGGCGTTCACTCGCCAGCACAAAGGTCAAATGAACACAACTATCATCAGCAACAGCTACAACAACAACATCACTACGACTAACAACGACGACGACGACGAAGAAGATAACTTTCAGTAAAACATTAAGCGTCGGCAAAGCATTTTGGCCAAAAATAAATGCAAATTTTTACCGACAGACGTTTTTTTTTCTTGGAGTTAATAAAAGCCTTAACCGTTGATTAATTACACACTGTGCGTGCGTGCATGCGTGCGTGCGTGATTCTATGCTAATCGTTGTTAGTTGTTGGTTTAGCACAGTTTTGCGCCGCGCTGATTATGAGAAAAGTGTTAATGTTGTTTAATGGACACTTTTTTTCAATACATCTCAAAGGCGTTAATTACAACAAATGAGTGTCTGAACTTACCTCGTGGTGAACGTAAACTCAAATCAACTGGTTCGATCTGCACGGGAGGGCCCTCTGCCTGCGCACGAGAAGCAACAACATGTAAATGAAAAGAAAAGAAAGAGCGTGAGAGACTGTGAACTGCAATGAGAGCACGTTATGTGAGCGCACAACTACAAGTGCATTGTGCATATGTAAATAAAAATTGCATTAAATTAACATTTTTCGCTACATGGGCGAATGCAGCGCGGGGTGGCTTAGCAGAATAATTTCACACTTTGGTCGACTTTGGTTCGGTTTGCTTTACGCTTCTCACTTTGCGCTTGCGGCGGCGTATCAAAGTTCTTTACTTTTCAATGCGATTTGCTTTTCTTTTCTTTGCAAACATTTTATTGAATTGTTAAGCGAACCGCAAACGACTTCCTTTACTTTTAAACGAAAAACCACCAAAAAAAAAAAAAAAAAAACAACAACACAAAAAATAGTAAAGTAGCCGTAAGAAAAACTTTTACCATGCATTAGTGTGTAACCACAAATAACAGCTCATTATGATGATGATGTGCAGTGAAAAAGGTAAAAAAAGTAAAAACAAAAATAAAATTATTTAAAGTTTAAGCCAAAAAGTGGTTTTATTAACGTGATTACGAAACGTTTTTGTGGCCGACGCCGTCGTCGCAACCGTTAAATAACTGTGCAATAAAATTAAACACTATAACGTGTCGTGCGCCATTGACGTTGTTGTTGTCTTTGGCATGGCAATCATTAAATTGTCGCCAATGATCAATAAAAAATACAAAATTAAGTTTATTTTGCGTTTCACAGTAACCATAAAATTTGAACAACAATAAAAAAATGAAGTTCAAAGATTTTGCAGTACTACGATGGCATTTGAATAACGCTGACTGCAGCTATTGACGTTCAAACAGTGCAGTCAACTCCCGCTCGGGAGGGACATTATATGTACATGTACATGAATGAATATTATGTATTCTGTTAGCGCTGTACAATATAGACGTAACTAATATTTGTAATGTTTTACTAAGTTGAACCAAAATGCAACTTTTTTACTTTACAGTTTCCTCACAGATGTTTGAAGACATAATTATGAAAACAACAATGCCTTAATAATAATAAGAAGAGGCAGAAACAAGAATAAACTATTACAAACAAATATATTTTAAAATTATAATACATTTTTGAATATTCATATTTGTTTAGTCGTCGTCGCCGCGCAATGAGGTACGAACGCGCGACATGTTTGACTGAATGCATAAATAAATGAATGACTGATTTAGCGTGTTTGTTTGTGTTTTTGTGCATAAGTAAATGAATTGATGTCTAAATGTTACATATGTATCTTGTATCTTAAAGAAACTTAGTATTTATGAATATTCGGTTAAACGGATGCAAGTTAGCATAATGGCAAGAACAACAATCATGTCAACGACGTCAACAGCGACGTTAAGCCCAGTGGGGGCAACAGCAACAGCAACAGCAACAACAACAACAACAACGACAGCAACAATTGTAACAACAAATGTGACAACGACAATTGTCATTCTTGTAGCGCAAATTATGAAAAAATGTCAGCAGCTTTTGTACAAAGAGTGGGCGATTTACAACTTGGCTAACTCTTTATTCACGTCGTTTTTTTCTTCTTTTTGTTCAACCAACAACTTGCATGTTCATCCGCGTGCGCTTGTTGTTGGTGTTGCCTACTGATGTCTTTGCTTGGCAGCCACGCGATGCCATTTGTCCAACAACAACAACACACAAATAGACTTACGAACAAATAAACATACAACCAAACAAACGAACAAACAAATGTCCATTGCTTTTATAAATAACATTAGATTAGATTGTTTGTCTTCGATTGTCTTGCGTTTTGTCGTATTGCGCTGGTCAGAAACATTCGACTGCCACATCGCTTCGTTCCACTCTCCCTGCGCTCATGCGCCATTTAAGTCATGCAAGCAAAGTCAACTTGTAAGCGTTCTGCTTCTTCTCCTACTTCTACTACTACTTCAGATCTGCAGATCGATCTCGGAGGTTATCGATTAATGTCGACGACGACGCCAGCACACGGCACAGCGCAGCGCAGCGCACAACGCGACTCACTCAAAGTGCCAGCGACAGCAACAACTTTATTAACTTTTTTTTCACTTTTTCACGATATACACGTAAGCGAGATAATTGTGAAGTTCACCAGATCACTTTGTGTGTTTGTTTGTTAGTTAAAGGTTTTCAAGTCTCTCGCTGCTGGACTTGGTGTCGCTTGCCAGTGGCAATAATAATAATAACAGCAATAACAAAAACAACAATAATAAAATGCATGCCTTTTGCAATTGGCATTTTATTAGCTGATTTATTGTCGCCTTTCGATCGCTTCAATTTATTGAAAACTGCCGTCGATAAATCGCACAGACAAAAAAAAACCGACTGAAGCTATCCCAATTATCGAGTGAAATTTGTGTGCTCTTCTTTGCTATCTTTTTTCGATGATTTTCGATTTTTATTATTATTTTACTTTTTATTGTTTAAAATTTTGTTTTGACTTTTGTTTGTCACTCACCTCCTTTGCTGACAGAGGGTCGGAGCCAAGTCCATTCTGCAAAGAGTTAAGTATATGATTTGATTTAATTTAAAATCGTTACTAAAGTAAAACTTAAAAATAAATAAACGATAAAGTTACTTCCTGAAACTTCAAAACAAACAAATTCTCGAGTCTTTAAATCAATACTACATTCCAAAATAAAATACTTGCCAATTTCATGTTTTCATTTGCTTTTGAAATACTTCTAAAAGTGCAAATACCCTAACAGACAAAACAAATATAGCTTGAGTTAACCTCGGACTTGCAATTTTAATAAGAGCCGATAAATTCATATAATAAAAACTTCTAACTTGTTCCCGTTTGCAACACTTCTGTTCTGCACATTACGAATTTTAAAAAAGATCATAGTACCGTTGAATTTTGAAAAACACTGTAAATAAATTTTCTATGTTTTAAAGACAAACTTCTATTATCAACTGAAATGATGGTAATGTTTTCAAAATTAATTTAGAAAAAAAAAAGATCAGTTGTAAGCAATCTCAAACCCAAAAGATAATCAGATAATTTAATATGCTAATAAGACCAATTTTGCTGAATAAGAATGATTGATCATTTAGTATTTCTTGCTTTTGAAATTTGCCAAAGTTGGTTCGGCAAGCAAAGCTCGTTGATAAAGAAGTATTTTTACTCCCGCCAGTAGTTCTGCGGCTTCTTTCTGACGATGATTAATCCTTGTAAAAATAAAAAATATGCTGATAAATACCTTAGAAAAAAAATGATTTCTATATTACCTAAAAAAACCAACTCACTAAGCGATACTAAGCTTTGATAAAACAACCTTAAGATGTAGAAATAAATATTTAAATGCAATTTAAAAAGTTGAAAACAATTGCTTTGGATTCTTAAGGAATTTGTGAATAAAGAAAACATTACTAAATTAAGATTTTATCTCAGCGGCAAACATAACCATGATCCATCACTGGCACGTTGCCTTAAGACTTTAAAAGAAATCTATAGAAATATTTTAATTTTGCAAATCTTGGCTCATCAAACTTTCTATTTCCTTATAGACGTTTCACACTCAAATTCCTTATAAAAACGTTAACACTAAAATACATTAAACATATACAATCATAACTCAGATTCTCTTTTCCCCTTTCCTCTCGTCACACACGTTGATTAGGAAATTAGTGCTTAACTGTTGAACAACAAGTTCTTGGCACGCAAGTCATATGAAGGGAAATCAAAGCTTGACGCTGAGGACGCGAATAAGTAGTACATGGAATGCTTGCAATGCAAAAAGAGATGGCATGTGGCATATGGCATAATGTCTTAGTGGGTGCCGTTGTCTGTGCCTGGTTGTATGATAGGGTGGCATGCAACAACAACAACTTACCATGAAAACCATTAAATTGTAAAACGTCTTACAAAATAAAAATTGCCTCCTTCTGTCTTTTGGACGATGATGGCGTGTTTGGTGTGCTGGCGGACGAAGGGCTCACGTCGCTGCTGTTGTAGTTGTTGCTACTACGACGGCGACGACGACTACTTATTTTTAAAATAGCTGCTATTGTTGTAGAGAGTGTCGTTGATGTTGTTAGTGTTGCTGTTGTTGTTGTCGCAGCTGTTACCATTTGTAAAGTAAATCGGTGCATGCTACATAAAAATCAATGACAATTGCACGGCTCAAGTCTTTGCCTTTCTTGTTGAATTTTTTGTTGTTGTTGTTTGTCATCGCGTCCCTTTGTCTTCTCCTTTTTTGTTTTTTTTTTTCACAACTGCTGTTGCTGTTACTGTTGCAAGTGCCGCGACGACAATATGTTGCAAGTAAGTCAAACTGCAAGGAGCGTTATTTGTTGCTAGTTGTTGTTATTGTTGTAGTTACTGCCAAAAGTGCGGCGGTGGCATTAAGCCAAACAAAAAAAAGATACAGCAGAAGTAGCAAAAGTAACGAAACAAAATAAAACAAAAAGTATCTCGCATTGTGCAAGCGCATGCCGCACTCGCTTGCTCGCTCGATCGCTTGCTCAGTCGTTTGGTCGATCGTCTTTTAGTGCTTTTGGAGCTTGGTGGTTTCGCTTTGTTAACTGTTGACTCTTTTTGTTGTTGTTTTTTTACTTCTGCTGCTGCTGCGGCAAAGAAAAGCGCGGCAACGTTTACAATGCGTGACGTTACGATGATTTTGCGGCGTGTGTTGTTGTTGTATGCGAACAGTTTGAATATGAGGTGCTCGGTTGCGTTGCTTTATACATATGCTATATGTAAGTCGGGCAGGTGGGTGGCGGTGGTGCGATGTTGTTGCAATGCTTTGCCTTTTGTCGTCACTATGCGCGGCAAGGCGTGATCAGAGCCAGAGTCAGATTCATTTCAATACCTATGAGGCCTGTAAACATATATTTTATGAGGCAGAAAGGCATGACCAACGAATGCCTTGCAATGTACATGTATGTGTCTTTAAGCCTCTGTGTTGGTTTTCTTCCTCTTCCTCTTCTTCTGATTCTATTTCCGTTTAATTTTATTTGGTTTTGCCGTTAATCAACTTGTTTTTTTTGTTAGGTTGAGCAAAGTTTGTATGCATGTCATTAGCAAAAAAAAAACAAAAAGCGCGTGAAAAAACGCTATGAAATCGCTACAAAATCACCTGCGAAACGCACCCGCACACACAGACACAATTTTGCGCGCTTTATTGTTGTTGTTGTTTATTTTTATTATTAGTTTTAGGCTGCACAGTTGTATTGTTGAGCCGTGTTGCTACTCAATTGATTTTAAGTACTTTGGCGTAATTATTTCCAATTGGCTTAGTTATCGCGCTGGGCGACGTCACAAGTCACACACACACATGCCCATAGACACAGAACGCACAATCACATCCGGCCAGACGCCCGGGCACCGCTGCGTTTATCACGTGTTGTTGCTATTGCTGTCGCTGTCGTAGTTTTTGTTGCTTCCTGGGCGGGGGTGTTGCTCCAACACATACAAACACACACGCACTCAGCTCAACTCTGTTCAACTAAATGCAGAGGCGAATGATATCCGGTCGGGTCGCTCGGTCGCTCGTTCAGTTGTCAGATAATTGCACCTTCCATGCGCTGCAGAAAGATGCGACGTAACTGATTTCTATGCTAAATTATTATCTCGTCTCGTCTCTCTAGTTATTTCTGCAAATGCAGCTGGTTGGATCTAGTCAACGCACACGCACTCACACATACATATGTACGCACATAAACACATGCGCAAAGACGCACTTAAGAGTCAACGCCACCGCGCGCGTTTTTTGGGTAATGCACTGTTATTATTTTGTTTTGCTTGCTCTCTGCGTTCTATCTCTTTCTTCTTGATTTTATTACTATTTCCTTGTTGTTGTAAAATGCGCGTTCGCGGGCGCATTAATCACATTATTAAAATTGCCGCGATGCAACAATAACAAAACAGAACAAGTGAACTGCTTGGATTGAAGTTAAGTGAAGTTACTTTGCCGCTTTTTAGTTTGTTATCTATTGATACATCATAATGCTGCGCCTGTGGTTATGATGGTGATGGTGATCATTATTATTATTAGCAAAGCACTTGGGCGTTTGATTTAAATTGAAACACATCCGTCATTTTAATCGCACTTAAGCAGCAAACACCATTTCAATAATTTTGTTCCAAATCACGCAAAAAAACATCACGCACGCAAATGCAAATATTCTTGCCGTAGCAGTCGATGTTGTTGTTATTGTTATTATTGTTGTTA
This sequence comes from Phortica okadai, assembly GCA_034638295.1. Lineage (NCBI taxonomy): Eukaryota > Metazoa > Arthropoda > Insecta > Diptera > Drosophilidae > Phortica > Phortica okadai. The sequence continues at coordinate 36,679,937 of CM067851.1, forward strand.
TGAACGACGCACGCGCATGTTTAAATGCTTTTGCGTTTGATTTGTGTTGTGTTATGTTTGCTGAGTTCTTTTTGTTGTTCTTGTGGTTCTTGTTACAAATTGCACAATTATGCTTTCTAATTAATTGAACACATTAGCAACGACGACTATGACGCTCAGTTTGATGTTGTTTTTTTTTTTTTTTTTTGTTTCAATATTCAGTTGCGCATGCGCGCAGTCGGCAAAGCAGAAACAACGCGCACGCACATTATTAAACGTGATTTGTTCTTTCTTTGCTTTCTTTTGTTTTTTGGGGTGCAAATTAGTGGCCACCAACAACAATAATAATAACCGACAAGACAATGAAGCTGCTGCTGTATTGACTGTTTTGTTCCTATGTTTTCGTTTAAGCTTGTAACAAAAATCAAGCGGAAAAAGTGACAACGACGACGACGACAAGAACCGTTGCACACGTTTGAACGCTTCGCGTTACTGGCTCGTAATGAAATGCCGACTTTGGCGTCTTGTTTGTTTGTTGGGCGAGCAACGAGTCCGAAAGCAAAGTCGAAGCGATCGGCAATAGTCGCGAACGCTCGGCTTGCACGAATTCCCCACAGCGCATGTTGCTCCCCAACCCAACATAGTATACCACACTCTGACGAAGACGACTCCCGTGCTGCGATAACAACGCCGAAGTGAAGCGCACAGTGGTGTCAAGGCATGCATGGAATGAGTGAAAAAAAACTAGGTTCAGGTGCCAGAATGATGTGGGATGTGTGAGTTTCAAGTTTCTCATCTTGAGTAACTCTGGTTATTGTAAGGATTTTTTTCTAGGAGTTATGTATGATCAAATATGATTTTTTTGAATAAAAAATAACCATGATACTCACATTACAGCTTAGCGCACTTCAGCCCAGTGTGCATGGCCTTCGGTACGATATTGTCGAACTGAGTCAACCGTGGAATATTCACCACACTTGTTATACTCTTGAATGGCAATTTAACTTTGTCATGAAGTTTGCAACGCAGAGAAGGAGACATCTCCGACTATATAAAGTATACATATATTCTTGATCAGCACGACGATACGAGTTCATATAGCCATTTCCGACTATCCGTCTGTTTCAATACCAAATACGCACTCAGTTTTAAAGATATCGAAAAAATTTTAACGCAGAAAATCATAAAAAAATCAACACAAAAGGGCGTGGCACCGCCCATATAGAGAAAAACTTAAAAATTCGATTTCTCTGTAAGCCAACGATTGATTGATTGATTGATTGATTGGTATGATTCCATTGCTTTCTTTAAAACCAATCAGAAAGTGGGCGTGGCTACGCCTCTGTATCTTTAGAAACTAATATGATTCTTATTAGCAAAACTATAACACGGATTTTCCAATAAGAAAAGTTGGGAAATGCTGGAAAGAGTATATAAGTTTCGGCAAAGCTGAAAATAGCTCTCTTACTGGTTGATGTTTGCTGTTGTTGCGCTCATATTGTTAGTGTTGTTGTTGTACCGTATATCGGCGTCGGCGGCGTTGTTGGCGCTACATAAACAAACAGACGAACACAGATACTTACATGCTCAAGCACTGGTCTCTATAGGTGGAGCTATGTATCTGAATGACAAGTTGGCGCGTATATTATTGGGTGGCAGGCCGGCCGACCGACAGTGTTTTTTTATTTACTTTTGTTTGTTGTTGTTATTGTGACTGTTGGTGTTTTTGTTAGTGTTATTGTTGATTGGGTTCGTTTAACGTTTGTATTAATATTGCTGTTGTTGCTCAACTAAACGCCGAGCGGCGCCAATGAGTCAATGAGCGGTGATGCTGTTGTCGTCGTTGTTGTTAATGTTGTTATTGTTGTTGTTGTTGTATGCGAATGCTTTGTGTTTTGTGTTTGTGTGTGTGCGTTTGGCCGCTTGTTAATTAATCTATATTGCACACACAAACACACACAGGCACATGTGCACATAGATATGCGGATGAGATTGCCTTTTGGTGTGTTGTACAAACACAATGAAACATGTCACAACTCGTTGGCTTTTGCGTAGGTGGTAAAACTTGTGGGCACATTTCATTGGCTGCCAAGCCAAACTAATATAAGTGCTGAGAGCATGCAAAATACAATTAAATCGCATAGCAAAAAAAAAGGAAGAAAAAAAAACAAAAAGTATCTTTAAGTCGTAAAAGTATCTAAGCTCAATTGTCCGTCTGTCGAATTGATCAGTGTTATATTTTTTTTGTTTATTGTGAATCAGTTTAGCGCATGAGACAACTATGACTCTGGCCGACAGACATGGTAACCGCTTGCTCACCCCCTCTTTGATCAACACGTCGCCAGACTGCTGTTCTTGTTGTTGTTGCTCGTAAGTTGACAGGTTCAGATCAGAGATCTGCCAACTTTGTTATGCACTGTAATTTCAAATGTTCGTCATTGTTGTTGTTTTGCATGCCTTCCTTCCTTCCCTCAAACGATCCTCACGAATTCGATTTTTGTGTTATATGTACGGCCAAACGAATGGACAGACATAAGCCAAAAGCTGCTCCGATTCGCACGCAGCCATGAGTTGTGCTTAGCTGCAAGCAGAAGCTGTGGGAGTTTTTTTTCTTCGCTCACTGATAAACCAATGTTGCATATCTTGCATAGAAACACACACTCACACACACACACACACACACACAATGTGAGGATCTGCAATAGTCGCAACCTGATCCACTTTTCCACGCGTTGACATCCGTTTTTGGTAACAATAAATCGTGATACATCATCAAAAGTCCATTCGCATACTCATGCCTTGTCTGTCTGTCGGCCTTTAAGTCTCTCTGTTTTTTTCGGACTTTTGGTCTACTTTTTTGTTGCAGCATATGTTGTGTCGCTGTTGTTTTTGTTACTTTTTGTTACTGTCAGCATAGACAAAAAATATTTTAATTTTAATTGAATGTTGTTTTGTGCATTTTCCGAGATTTGTGTTAGCAACGGCGATCGCTGTGCTATACCATGTCTGTCCGATCGTCCAACCGTTTTTTTAAACATTTTCGATTAACGATTTGTGAAAATTCCCACGGATTTTGGCAGACAGCGTGAAAGATCTGGATTAGAAAGCGTCGATAGATGCAAACATTGCATCGCATGCGCTTTATGACAGTTTAAAGTGACACTAATACGAACAACAACTACAACAACAGCAACAACAAGAGTTGAATTTTGTTGTTTTCCATGTTAGCTTGTCCGAAATAACTTATTTATTTTTTTTGGGCCAAAAATATTTCACTTTGACCAAATATCGTTTGCTGCTGCCATCCTAAACGTTTGGAAAATCCGCAATAAGAACGAATTTGGTTTTATTTTTGTTTTTGTTTTGCATGCTTTATGCCAGAAATCAATATTCTACGTGACTGTATCTCATGAATTCGTACGTAATGAAGTTGCGCCAGATTAGCATCGCAACGAAAGATAAACGCATTTTATTGAAATGCTCGAAAATGTTATAAAATAAAAAAAAATATTCGAACTTAATTCGTCAGTAAATCCAATTCAGTTAATGTCGTCTCTGCACAAAAGCAGTACTGCAATGAATTTACAAAAAAGAGAAAACATTGAAAGAACGCAATCTCGATAATCCGGACAGATCGGCCAATGTCCGGAATTGAAAGCAACTTAGTGTGATGTCCGAATTATCTACTGTCCACCACAGTAGCGAAATTTTATATTAAAATATTTTTTATCACAGTAGTTCTTTTGATTTTCTTTCTGTTATATTTTTTTATTTTTAATAATTTCCCATTTTTCGCTTCACTGCAAGTTTAACCATATTGTTGAATGTTTCGAAAATATGGCTTTATTAAAAAGTAATGAACATAAAACTGCTCCTTTAAAATTTGACAGTTTGAGAGTCATTGAATAAATGACTAAATGCATCAATCGTTCAGTACTGCAGAGTTCATGGCAAATGTCGACGAAACGCCTCATTATGCCGAATGTGTTCGTATATTTTAAGCAAAACATGGAGTAAACTGAACTTGAGCGAAAGAAACTGCTGCGATCTCACTTATACGCAACTTATACACCTGTCAGTTGGTTGTCAGCTTGGCTAGAATTTAGCCAAGACGCGCACCAAAATTGATCGTATGAGCAAAAGACGACAAAAAAAGAAAAGGTAAAAATTAGATTACATCGAATTATGTGGACGGAAAATGACCAGGAGCGAAAAAAGATGCTGCCCATACTGATCAGCAGCCTCCGACTACTGACTACTTCCCTTGTGCGAAAAATAGTCCAGCCTCGTATAAGACCGCATATGTTAGACACTTGCACACAGCACATACGACACTTTACCGCTGATAAAAATTAATAAGTTTTCCTACACGATTTTGCGAAGTGAATGAAAAATTTATTGTGTAAAAGCAGCAAATTTTCGATGTTTGGTGTCGCTTACGCAGAACGGTGAACTTTGCGCATTCTGTTTTTTGGTCCGCGCAAGATCGCCTATATTTTTCTTTTTTCATACTTTGTCATATATTTTCTGTTTTGTTATTTTTAATTCAATATGAAATATTTATGCTTCTGCCGAAATAACTTATAAAAAAAACCAAGGCAAAATTTCGATCGGCACATGGCAGCACTTTTGAAGCTGAGGATCCTTGTTGCCTAAAAGAGAAGAATTCTTCTCTTTTTTCCTATTTTTTCTCTCTATTTTCAAGAAAATGCCCCGGGAACCTCTCTAGCGTTATCAGCGCTCAAAAAATTCAAAAATCGCGGAAAAAGATCAGAAAGCGAGAAAACGATGCTGCCCATACTGATCAGCAGCCTCCCACTGAATTTACATTCTAAATATCGTTAGTAACCAAAACAATAAACGTTAAATTTTGAATTGTAAAAATTGTTAAAACTGTTAAAAACCATGAACTACGCGAGCTTTGCTTTTGGTCCACATCGATCGATCTCACTCTGATTTTAACTCATTATTTTTTATACTTTTGGTCGCTGCATGCTCAAGTCAAATTTAATTCAATAAATCTTTCCTCCAAGAATCTGAATGACAATCGTTCGAGATCCATTATGACTCTCATCCATTTCCTTACCCCCCGAAAGATTTTCACACACTTATGGAGGAAATTGGAAATTTCGTTTTTATGCTTTTATAGCGCAGTAAATAGCAAACTTGCATTTTCCCAATGCAAACGGAAATTTGCTACTCAATCTAAAAAAAAACAAAACGAAAATCTCAGGTAAGGAAAGCAAATTATCCAATGGGAAAACCGCTGCATTGGGTTTTCTTCGGCGGGTTGAGACGCACGAGACAAGACGACGAAGAAGAGCCGAGGCAGGTACCGATGCAGATTCGTCCTTTTGCGTCTGATTCGTTGGTTATTCCATCGGAAGTTGCGTTATATTAATCGCCTCTTGGTCGTGTGGGAATTTCGCAGGCAAATAATTGTATCCGGAAATTTGACTTTTGTTACTTATACGGATATTTTTATTTATTTATTTTCTTTTTTAAACTACTTACATGCATATATGTATGTGGGAATTCACTAATTATGCATAATGAAACCTTTTCTTTTGGACTTTCCGTTGTATTTATAAACAAAACGACGAATGTGTGTTGTGTATGCAACTTGGCGTCTAGACTAGCCAAATGTATGAAAAAGTGCAATCATTTGATTAAGTAAATGAATAAGTTCGTATAAGTCAAATTATGTTAGCTAAATTGTGAGCAGCCTAGCTTAAGATTAAACTATAGGATTTGGTATAAAAGTATATTTTAAAGCAAAAACATGGCTTAATAAATAACATAGTTGGCCTTAATCATAGCTTAGATTAACTTAAAATTGACGGCATTAAAATGAGCAAATTCACCATGCCTGAGCAAAGACAGCGACAGAGACTGAGAGAGCGAGTGAGTGAGTAGTATAAGATACGCTCTTCTACTGCTACCTGCTGCAGACGCACTGCCAGAGCGGATGCTGTGCGCACACTATAGCGTGCTCGCTCTAACAAACGTTGTAGTGCAAACAATGCTGTGCTAGCAAAGGAAAGCAAGAACGCGCGTTTTTAAGCGAATCGCGCGCAAGCAAACATCAACTTGCAGAATGGCCGCAAGGATTCGATCATCAGTCGCGTTTCGTCATTGCGTGAGCGAACATTTGTGCGATCATAACGGCGAACTTAAAACAACCATTTCAATTGAAATTTTACATAAATGTGTGAGTGAAACATTTTATTTGTTGACAATTTTTACTCAAAAATAAAACAAAGATTAAGTGTTAGAAAAAAAATTTAATAAATAAAATTTCAATAATAAAATATTTTTGTGCCGAAAAGTAAAGTTAGAAAAACACAAAAAAAAAAAAAAATGACCGCACGTTCCGGGTCACCGAAAGTGTTGCTCGACATCAGTTATAAGCCATTGCCAAATATAATGGAGTTGCAGCACAATGTAATGAAGCTGATACAAGTGGAGCAACAAGCGTTCATGAGCACAATGCAAATGCAGGAGCAACATCAACAGCAACAACAGCAGCCGCCGGCACCATTGACGAACTACATACAAATGACGTCCACCCAGCATCAACAGCAGCAGCCGCCGCAACATCAGCACCACCACCAACAACAGCAACTTCATCATCCACAGCAACACACGCAACACAATCAACAGTTCCTCAATATCCAAATGCAACAACAGCAACAACAACAGTCGATCGCCACACACCTGCCGTCGGCCACGGATTTTGCCGCTTACGGCATCACCGAGTTGGATGACACGGATTATAATATACCCAGCAGCGAGATACTCAGCACTGGCAGCAACCCCAGCAACAATGCCAGCGGCAGCTCCACGCCTAATGCCAGCCAACACGCCACGCCCTCGCCAAATGCCTTACAGAGCCAACTCTTGACACGCGAGTTGAACAACAACAACAACAACTTTGCCGGCAATCACGAGCCAAATTCACATGAATTCATCAACGAGAATGGCAAGCGTACGCGTGACTTCGAATGCGCAACGAGCGCGCTCATACATGATCCCAAGAAAAGTCATTTGCAGGGTCAGCAGAATTACCTGCAAGGTCAGGAACAAAAGCCGCCGCTCTATGTGGAATACTTGCCGACGACCGTCAATGAAGTCTCCTCGAACATGGTGGCGAACAATGGCGGTGGTGGCGGTGGGAGCGGTAATTCCAACAGCACTTCAACATCGCCGCATTTCGATTTTGCCGACGATGAAATGTCGGAGAACAAGGAAGATGTCTTCAAGTATGCCTTAACACATCATCAAGTCGCACAGCAACAACAGCAGCAACAACAACAATTCGAAGCACAACAACAATTGCGCGGACTCATCCCCTACCAGACCAATGGCCAAATCTGTTTGGACCAAGCGAACGTCGCCGTCGCGGCAGCAACAATAACAACAAATGTGGCCTACGATCAATACGGCGATCAGGCAAACTCGCTCAATGGCAGCGCCTATTCGAGTTCCGATCGCGATGATTTGGAATATGGTCGACAGTCGCTCTCCTCGCTTTACTATACAAAGGATTCGGTAGATTTTATTGGCGTTGGTGATGGCGGCAGTGCCGTCTGTGCGTCAGATGCGAATGATGCCACAGCGAAAGGTTTCCGTAAGCCTCGTCGACGCACGAAACGCAAACCAAGCAAATCGGAGGATACCAATGGCGGAGTTGATGGCGGTAATGGCGGCAGTGGCATCGATGATTTCTCCACGCAACGCGTCATGGCAAATGTTCGCGAACGCCAGCGGACACAGAGTCTGAACGATGCATTCAAGGCGCTGCAACAAATCATACCGACGCTGCCTAGCGATAAGCTCAGCAAGATTCAAACACTCAAGCTGGCCACAAGGTAAGTGTCGTACGTAAAAATCCACTGCATACAATTAGGAAAACTCACACGCGTCGCACGCATCTGTGGAAAGTCCTCGAAACGTGGCATTTCCGTTCGGACTTAAAGGCCGTCAAAATTCTGTTTTACCTGCGCCGGCGCCGGGAATTTACGCAATTCTCATTGATCTGGAATGCTTAACACAACATAACTAATCGTTACTTTGTATATTGTTCTCTTTCTAATTCTCAGATACATTGATTTTCTATGCCGCATATTATCCTCGAGTGAGATCAGCTTGCTGAAGGCGCTCGACACGAATGGCACTGCAGCCGGCGCTTATAGCATGGGCGCTACGGCTATATTGAATGCGGCCACGGGCGCTGAAGCGGATCTGAAGAATTTGCGCAAAGCACCCGGCGCGCCCGTTATACCGCCAGAGAAGCTGAGCTATCTTTTTGGCGTTTGGCGTATGGAAGGCGATGCGCAAAACAGCAAAACCTAAAAGGGATACTCAGTGCAGCAGTTGAGGAAAAAGGCACTTCATACAACAACAATAGCAACAAAACAAGATGATTCCAGATTCGTGCAGCACACTGAACACATCACATTTGTACATGTATCTGTGTGTGTGCGAGCGTGCATACGAACTTTCCATTTAGTGTTTTAAGCTAAAATTATTGTTTAATCTTAAAAAAAATTATTTAAATGTTTATAATAAGTTGATTATTTTATAGTTGATAACTACATGATAATGATAACTATCTATGTATGTATCTGTCTATCTTTTACTTGTACTTTATTTTTGATAATGATAATGTTGATGATGTGAATGTTATTTTTATACAACGTACAAAACCAACAAAAAAAAACTTAAAAAAACTAAAACAAACGATACTCGTTGAAAGCAAATATTAGCAAATAAAAACGACATACATACAGTTCATAAACGCCATTTTGTTTTTTTTCATAGCTTTGTATTTTCTGTTTTTATTCATTCGCTCACACATTTGTTCTCTGCTGGGATCCAAGCGAATGCGCAGTTCGCATGGAATTGTCATGCCCAGCCAGCAGCTAGAGAAGAAGAAGCAGAAGAAGACGATGAAATAACCACAATGACACCAGCAACAACAACAATGGATACAAAAACGACATTTTCCCATTAAATTAGGCGCAAAAATGTCGCTCTACGGAAGCCTTCACCGCCTCCGCCGTCATCGTTGTCTTTATCTTCATCCACCAACATCTTCGTTGCCGCCTCCTCCTTCAACAACAACAACAACAGCTACAACATTATGTACTCTGTAAAATTCAAAGTCGCAGATGGGGTAGCTCGGCAAAAGCAAAAAGCGAAAAGCGAAAATTGCGGATACCAAATCGGATACATATATACATGTACATATGTATGCGCATATAGGGCAACGATAACAACGACAACAACGACATGCTTAAAGCGTAACGTCACTTTGCCTGTGTGCAGATACACTTGCCAACCGCTCTCGAACAGAACCCCCAACCGTACCCCAAACCGAGCGCCGTTCCGTGCAAGCTTCGCTAGCGATACATGATACATGATTTTTTTTTTGTACAAAAGGCGACCGCCCCAAGTGACACTCAGGCGTTTGTGACGACGACACCGACGAAGACGACATATCGGCTGACAATGATGAGCCTCTTTTTTTCGCTGTACTCATGGATCGTTCGTTTATTCGAAAAACAACGAAAAATATTCGGCATATTCGAATGGGAAGCGCATTCACATCCGGTGATTTATGTTGATTTGTTATTATTGTTGTTGTTCTTGTTGTTGTTTTGTTAGTACATAAAATGTTTACAAAGTATGTAAAAAAAAATGCATATTAAAATTGAGGAATTAGTTCAGTGCTCGGAATGTTCAGAGACAACAACAACACTAGCAACACCAACAACAACAACAACAAAGACGACAGCAATAATGATGATGATGCTGATGCTGATGCTGATGAAGATGATGACGTTGTATGCCTTTTATCTTAATTGCTCTTTAAATGATTTCTTTAGTTTTGTGTTGAACGAAGGCCGTACATTACTTAGTAGGCATGAGATACATACATACATACATATGCATATATGTATATATAAAATAAACAAAACAAACGTTGAGTAGCATTTGAAAAGCGCTGAACACTTAAAGTATCTGTTCAGATAGACAGACAAACAGACAATTTGCAAACTGTCTAATAAGTTAAAAATGATTCATATTTTTCATTGAACATCATAAAACTTGTTTCTATTGCTATAAAGATACTTTTACTGGTCATATGTAATTTAACTATACACAATGCGCACTGAGTTTTGTACTTCTATTTTGGAAATTGTCTTTATTGCCATTTGTATATAAATTTGTATTTTAAATTTACATGTATTTTAGCATATTGCAGTTTGAATTATCTGTACAGTTTTGTCATAAGAAAAGTGTTTTTTTCTTTTTGATATATGGTATACATATAAATATTGCGATGAACATTGATCTGCCTGAATGGCTGGGTTTGACTTCCTTATGTTTCAATTATTTTCGGAAGAAAGTCAAATAACCTAAAGTCAAAAAATATTTCTTATTTCACTGCTTTATTTACTTTAACAATTCTTACTTAAAACCGTTTGAGTTGTTATTGTCATTAGGTACTTTCGCTATAAGTTCCATTAAAGTATCTTTCATATTACGCCTACTGATATGGACATGCGTATTTCCTATGCCTTTATACATGCTCATATTACATGTTTCAATTATAGCTTAAATTAACTGAAAAGAGTTATTAATGTGCACGCCATTTCGCCAGACAAGAAAAGGCAAGACAAGACATGAGAAGACACTTGAACTCGAGGCCGAGCATGCGTATTTTATCTTTTACGTACTAACGAAAGGGCCACGCCTGCGGTATTGTTTTCGTTGCGTTTTAAAACTGCAGCTCATATGTCAGTGTGCATAAAACGTGTAACTAATTTTAGTACACCAAAACTGCCTGAGAGTCCTTCTGTTTATGCGTGTGTGAGTGTGGAAAAAAAGGCAACTTTAAAATGGCGAAAATGATGTGAGAAACTCTTATATGTTAGCAAAGCGCCCTGAGCATGAAAAAAACCAAAAAAAATCTTTTACTTTGCATGCATGAAGATAATGAACAAGGCGCAGGCGCATCTTTCTCCTGCCTGTCCGCCTGCCTGACTGGCTTGACAGCAAGGACTTCATGCAGACGCATACAACGGAGTTTCCCGGCGCTTTGTCTCGTGTTCGTTCTCAACGCTCGCAGGATATCACACATGTGTGAATTTGTGTGATGGATTTGACTGCGGCGACATACAAATGCCGCTTCGCCCACGCTGCGCACTAATTTGCCGTCCTTCTTAGCAAAGACAAGGCAAGTTGAGGCGAGTGAAGGCAAGGTTGCTAATGAAATGAAAACACGCTCAGTCCTGGAATGTTATTTTGTATCTTTCTATCTCTGGCATATTGGCAAGGCATAAAACCAGCAAAAACAGTAAAAATAAAATAAAATTTGTTTCCTTTGCTGTGCTTGTTATTGTTATTTCTATTCTTGTTGATGTCGTAGTTATTTGAGACTTGAAGTGGGCGCCTGCAGTTGCCATGGCACACATCAACAACAACAATATAAAGTCAGTTAAGAATGTGTGATATTTTGGCATGAGACATGTGTTAAAAATTTGGCCCTGCAACATGGTACGTGCTCAATGCGAGATATTTTTTTTGCAACCCGTAGCTTTTGGTTCATTAGGACTTTTATTTTATTTTGCAAGCCGTTTTGGCGCATCTAGACACACACACATACAAACTGAGAGTATGTTTGCGCATTCAACAGCATAACCATGTCTTTGCCACTCAAGCATTGCAAGCAACAACGTTGGCAGCAACGTCGTTTATATATTGGCGGCTGATTGATTTTTGAGACGCGCGCGCAGCTGTTTTACGCATCATCGGCGTCAGTTGTTCATTAGCCTCTACATAGAGCAACAATTGTGAGGTGCAAAAACTTGAAATTGTTTATGAATAAGATTCAAAAAAAAATACATACATACATGAAGCAAAAAGCTTTGCTGCCTACAACACCGAGTCATCCATCAACAAGCAAAGTTCATAGTTGTGAGCGACTGCCGTTTGTTGTCTGAAATAAAATGGCGGCACAGATACAGATGCACAGATACATCAACACAAAACAACAGCAAAGAGCAAGTGATCAGAAAAGACGGGCTGAGCTGCGATGCGATGAGTTAATGTTTTGTAGTTGCAATGTACAAGGCATAAAAAACATTTACGAGCGTCAAATGGACAACTTAGAGTGGGGGAGGGCTGAGGGTAGAGAGGGGTATGTCGACAACAACAACAACAGCGACGAGGGTGTCAATGCCGCACACCTTGACTGACGAACAGCTTTGCTTATAAATATTTTCTTTCAACTAAAAACTAAAAAAAAGAAAAGCAAATATTGTGAAAAACGGCTACCGACCAACAGCCATTATTGTTTTATGAAGCACATATACACACACAGAGGCATTTTGTATCTGCTCATATAAACAAAACTGGCAAGTAATCAAGCAAAGTATAAAAATCCATAAAAAAGCCAACCAAAAACCGAAGGCGGTCGAAAATCACAGAAAAAGACCAAGAAGACGAAGAAGAAGATGCACTTGTTTATTTACATAAAAATCGCGTTTGGCAGTTTCAGTCTCAGGAAATGAAGGAAAACTGCTTTGACTCAACACTAATGTGCTGTATTAGAACAACAAGAGCAACAAGAACAACAAATTAATTAACAAAAGAAAAGTCAACTCAAATCAAATCGATCGAAGGCAAAATGATCGCAGCTCAGCTGATTTATGTATGTGAAATACTTGTCGAATGTAATTCGTGGAAAATGTTCATTCCTTCGATGACGAGGCTTGACACTTTACGCTGCAATGCTGCTAAACGCAACAACCGCGCCGACGATTATAAAAGACGCTGACGTACCGTCCGCACAATCATCCCCACTGACATGACTTGGTGACGGTAATGGCAACATCTGGCAGCTGTACATACACACAGACATATATCTATGTAACTATAACTCCACGGAGATTAATTTCTGACAGTCAAAGTGATGGGGAAAATTTCGAATAAGAAAAAAAATGTATGAAAAGTAAAGAAGAAAACTCATTTGTCGGGTGCTGATGGATGCAATCGAATTGATGTCGAACTGTGTGAATATTTCTTTCGCTTGCTCATTTGAGATGTGTGCAGCGGAGATACTGCCCAGAAAGAAATAGAGCCGCTTGGCAAGGCGAAAATATTATTTTCCGAAGCGAACGTGCTGCAAGATCGGTATTAAGAGAAGAGTTAAAAAAAAAAAAATTTGGTTGCAATAAAAACGTTTCATGATGTAAAAGTCCTTCCATGCTTGTTGTCAAGACACCTTCAAAGGTAAATTGTTCACATTAAGCATTAAAGCAAGGCATTTTGGAACGCCTTTTCCATCAAGGTATTCTCCTTTTTCCCTCTGTATATCTTAATAAGTTAGGATAATTTCAATCAAGTTGCGTTATTACATAAGTTTATAAAATAACATTGTAAAATTTAAATTTTTTCAATATGGATTTTTGAGCACCGAAGGCTAGGAGACTAGAGGATGAGACTAGCAACAAAAAAATCAAGAAGAGAAGCAACGAAGGCGTCAGACGGTCTCAAGCTACATTAAAACAGTAACTGTATCTCGATACTTAAGCATGTCATGCCATAAAATTAAAAAACGGCAAAAAGATGAAAGAAAGAAGAAGAAACGAAATGATTATGCGCGTACTTAAAAATGGCATTTTAAAGGCGCGAAGATACTCGCACCAAACATTATGTTGATCTTAACGTCAGTGCATGCATATACTTATGTGTGTGTGTGTGTGTGTGTGTGTGTGTGTGTGTGTGTGTGTATACAGCTTAGTCTCGGCTCTCATTATGACTAACGATGTTGTTTTAATGATCGCTTTGGATCGCTGTTGCCGCCAACTCCGCCACCGCCATCGTCGCCGTTGTTGTTGCCGCTTGACATCCACTTGACATTATCTTGGTTACCAAGCGGCACTCGAATGAACTACAAGTATGAGTGTGCGGATGTATCAGTGTAAGGAAAGAACTACTAAAATGGCAATAATAAGTAAGTTATTTGTTATTGCTTATTTGCTTCCCTAAAAAAGTATCTTATTTACATTTTTTTTGCATATGTATATAAAAGAAAAAATGCGAAGCAGAAATCAAAAATTACAATGCAGAAGCGATTTTTATGTGAAAGAAGTACAGAATTTGGAATTGGTTGCCGATGAGTACTTTATGGCTGAGCATGTTGCTAGCAATAGAAAACTAACGCCAAAAGAGTGACAATAACGAATTGCTTCGGCTGAAATGAAATGCAAATACACTATAAAGCAGACTTACAACAAGTCGGTCGCAAGTGCCAGGAAAGCAAAGTTGAATTTAAAAAGAAGTATCTCTGTCAAGTTTACTAAGCAAAAGGCATATGTTTTAATTGAGATACTTTTGCTACTTGTAAAGTAAAATTTTCATAGAATAATAGAATTAAAGAAGTCGTCTCTGTCAACTAAAACTTAGTAACATTTACTAAGTGAAGCGTAAAAGAAACGGTAACATTAAAGCACACTGAAAAAAAATTAGGAACATTTATAGAATTCAAGCGAAACCAAATAAGAAAAAGAAAATAAATGTTTTGCTTATAAATGACAAGTAGCTGTGATAATAGATAGAGAGAAAGATAGAGAAATGGAGAGAGAGCGAAGTAATGAGTGAGCATATTTTCTCTAAGTGTATTTGCTATTATTCTTGCAATTTAGTAAGGTCGCTGTCGTCGACGTCATCGCCGTCGGTGTGTATCGCATCAATAAGAAACCAATAAACAGTGCAAAATGGAACACGTGTTTTGAATTAATGCATTTGGCCTGAGCACACATGCCAACACACACACATTCACACATACATATATATGTATATAAATGCATATTTTTATGTACTACATGACACTTGGCGCGTACTTCATTTTTTTGCAATGCTCGCCATTATCTGGCATTCATAAGAAAAGCATTTTTGCCTAATTTCAGGCGCTGCACACAAAACTCACGGATTAAACAAGCAAGCAAATGAAAGAGTAAATATAAGAATTCTTATAAAAACATCACACATTGTCCAGATAAGCGATGTTCGGGAAATCGAATTTATACTGTAATTTGATATTGTCTAAATTCCGTCCTAAATTCGATAGTTCGAAACTACGTATAGTAATAATCATAAGCCGCTGAAAAAACGGACGAATTCAAACCGTGGCACGGACCGTAACTTTGTATGAAACGAAAAACGCGAAGAGTTCATTTTCCACTCTATGATGTTTAGTACTCCATGCGAAAATAGTCCTAAACTATCGAAAATGGGAAAATTCACACAAAGAGAACTGCTGGGTAGCGTGTCAAAGTAATAGTGAGATTGAGGGAGGCAGAGCCAATAATGAATGTCACCTACGCATTAATTCAGGAGAGCAAAACTCTGCATTTGCCATGCTTAACTGCACATGTCATTCATGCAAAACGACTTGTGATCTTTTCCAATTAAGAGTCAATCATTATTTGTACAGCACGCGATATGCGCAAAAACAAAGGAATTAAAAACAAACAACAAAAAATACACATGTACAAATAAACACAAATAAAGGCATTTGCACGTATGCGCAACGGAAGCGGTTTTACAACTTCACCGAACGAACCTTGACTGCGTCGTTACATTCGTGCAAAGCTTTCGGCACGACAAGCAAAGCCGAAGCCAAAGCCGAAGTTAATGACACAGCCGAAGCTCACTGCAGTAAGTCTTTATAGGCGCACACAAACGTGTGAGCGCAGTTGGCGATTGACGCTGGCGCTCTTTGGACAGCAACGTGCGAGCACAACACTGAGATGAACGAACACGCGCAGCGGTAAAAGAAATAACGAAAAAGCAAAAACGACCGACACAACAACAAGATCGGCTTCGCTGCACTGCGGATAAGAACGACTCGCGCAGACTCAATTTCAGTGCTATCAAGATCAAGTTTGTTGCATTGCACTTGTTGCCATTCATCGCTTCGGCTTGGCTCAGTTCGGTTCGCTGCATTTTTGGTACGCGGCAACATTAAAGCGCCGAACTAGGCTGTTAAGCGTGTGTGCGAGCGTCTTTCAAAAGGGCTAACACGCTGCATACTACAACTGATTGGTGGTGAAAAAAACCTAACAAAAACAAAGCAGTGAAAGTGGTGATTATTTGCAGATGAAATGGAATGCGTGTTGATGTGAAATCATCATTAAAAGAAAGAAAAGAAAAAAAAAGAAACTAAGTTAATCTCACCCAAGATTTTCTTTTGCCGCCCTAACGTCAATTACGCTTAATAAGCGAACGGCAACAACAACAAGCTGGCTGAATCGTCACCTTGAGCTTCGCACACAAACAAACCCAAATACTGTCATTAAAGCCATTCGACAACAAAAACCATAACTACAACAACCAGAAAACATTAAACAAAACACAAGTTTTATTTTAAATTTAACGCTTATAAAAAATAAAGTACTTAAAACGCGTTTAATACAAATGCGTCGAGTCTTAATTAACAAAAACAACAATAACAGCAACTAAAACGTGACACGACGTGACGTGACTGTGTTATTGGGTGACATTCAAATTGTTCTGATGACAACTTATAAGCCTAACGGTCAACAAGCGAAATGAATGAAGCAGCAAAGGTGAGCCAAGTTTTTTTTTTCAATTATTTATCTTTTAACTAAATTAACATTAAGCAAAAATTAGTACAAATGCAACAAAAAAAGCACGTAAGAAAGAAATAAGAAAACTTGAAAAATGCGCTTAATAAATAAAACAAAAGCAATAACAAAAACCACATCAGAAACAACAACAAAAGCACCAAATTGATGCTTTGCGCTCCACAAAGAAAACCAGTTTTTGGCTCAGATATTGTATTTTTTTGCAGAATAACAAATACAAACACATGTATTGGCATCACATAATAGCGATGTATATATGTAACATACATATACATATATGATTACGATCTGCTTAAATATTATTTTTCGGCTTTTCTGGTTTTTTGTTTTCATCTGACCGCTTTAAGGTTTATATGTAAGTCAAGTTCATATACTTTTAACTTCGACTTTGGATTAAACTTTAACTTTGCCGAATCATGCGTAAAAAAAGTGAGAGTGACAAAGGTTTTTTTTATATTTTGTTTTATATTTAATAAAATCAAAGCAAACAACATTTGTTGTGTCAAATTCATCAAAGTTAAAATACAGGAAAAGTCAACTGGCAAAATGTTCAAAGGCAGCACAAGATCAACCGAAAAGCGTCTCTTGCATATCGAGTCCAATGATGATGGCTCTCGATCTGGTATTCCCCGTGTGCAACCAAAAATGAAAATCTTCCATAAGGTAACTACAACAACAGCTTCATATGTTGAAAGTTGTATGCCTTGAAATGTTTTCAACATTTTTGAACAGATTGTGTTCTTTGCACTGGGCATGCTGTCGACGCTGACGATCTTTTGCCTAATAAAGATGTCCAACAAGTTGACCGCCGATGAGGTGCACAAAGCATTGCAGCGCTTCAAAGAGTTGTCGGGCAATTCAACCGGAAAGTTTAGCAACTAACAAAATACATATTGCATTCTTATACGTTTATTTACCACAAACGATACATGCAAATAATTGTTTTTATGTCCTACTTGTTGTTGTTGAAGTTGTTGCAGTTGTTGCTAACAAAATAATACGATATTTCACAATTAAACTATGCAACATGTTCGAGGCATTCATTATAATTGTGCATTTTTTTGAGTTTAGTTAATTTTAAATTGCATTTATTTACTTTTATGACTTATCTCTGATACTAAAGATAACTTTTTGTCACGGTCATGTTTTTATTATATATAATATTGAGCATACAACATGTGCTCAAACTCACAGTGTTCATTTCCCACCAACTTGTGTGCTTTATGACTGTTTTCAACTTAAATAAATTAAAAATTATATAATTCTATGGCAATCACATACTTAAATGCTGTAAACTAATAATATATTTAACAATTTCCATTGGAATTATTTCCGTTTTAATTATTTTATTTATTGTTTTCACAATTTTCCAATAATTGTTCTGTGAGCTTAAACTTTAAACATACAATAATTGCAACAAAGTTTGCAGCCAAAGGTCGCACATATGTATGTTATTATTAATTTTAATTAATTATTGTGATTTCTTACAGACTCCAACAATAACAACACCAACGTGTGTAAATGCAACAAAGAATACAAGTGTTCAAATTTCAATTGAAAACGATGCCTGCGCTCCAAACGTGAACAACAGCGATAGCAATATTAAAGTCAATCACAATAACAACAACAACTACAACCACACCGCAGCAGCCAACGGTATCGGCAAATCATCGCATGTAATCGAATTAAACGAAGAGAGCAACGCAGTGCTTTACACTCACTTCATCTTACTCTCACTGGTCGTTACTGCGGCAATTGCATATATCTGGTTTAATATGGGTTGGACGTACGGCTTGCCGGCATGTGCTGTTGGACTCATTGCAGTGCTGTTGCTGAAGCCAGGTTGGCGTTGGTTCTACATAGCAGCGGTGACGACACGACGCGACACGACGTGAGTAAGCTTAGTCAACTATTGCACAAGGTTGACAATGTTAAGTGGCGGGCGAGTCAACGACATCAGTTCAAGGTCGTCGTTATTATTAATAATGTTGTTAACAACTTAATTAATGCATTGTTGCTTATACTTACGCATATGCCGCGCCCGCACTTTCTCTTTGTTTTAGGCTTAACTGTTTTTATTTTTTCTTTTGCTCTTTCACTGTCAGCGCTTTATTTGCTTATATAAGACTTTTGCTCTTCATGCGCAAATGCCAAAAGCAAAATTTGTCTATTGGCGACATCTTTGAGTTGAACGTGGCCAAGCATCCGGACAAATTGGCCGTGGTCAGCGAGACGCAAAAATATACGTTCCGTCAGTTGAATGAGTATGCGAATCGCATTGCGAATGTCTTTCACTTTCATGGTTACAAGAAGGGTGACGTCGTCGGTCTTTTGGTAGAGAATCGTCCGGAGTTTGTGGCCATTTGGCTGGGCCTCTCCAAGATTGGCGTCATTACGCCATTAATCAATACGAATCTGCGTGGCTCAGCTTTGCTGCATAGCATTACGGCTGGTGAGTGTACGGCGTTGATTTACAGTGATACCTTTGCTGAGGGCGTCGCAACGATTGGAGGTGATCTGCCATCCCATTTGGCGCTTTATCAGCTCTATGAAAACGGCAGTTCTGACTTATTGCCCTGCGCTAAAAATCTAACCATCTTAATGATGACGGCAATCAAAGAAACGGTCTCAAATGGCGCAACACGACCTAACCACCAGGATAAATTGGTGTATATCTACACGTCAGGCACGACCGGCCTGCCCAAGGCGGCGGTCATCACACACTCGCGCTTCTGCTTCATCACGGCCGGCATTCACTACACATTGGGCTTCCAGCCGAAGGATGTCTATTATACGCCGCTGCCACTCTACCATACGGCTGGCGGTGTTATGACCATCGGCCAAGCGTTGCTCTTTGGCTCCACTGTGGCCATACGTAAAAAGTTTTCCGCCTCCGGTTACTTCAGCGACTGCGCTAAGTTTGATTGCACGGTAAATAATTGAATTTAAATACTCCCGGCTGTCACTTTTCAACAATTCTTCTCTCGTTCTCTCGTAGATTGCGCAGTACATTGGCGAAATGGCACGTTACATACTAGCCACAAAGCCTGGCGAACACGACCGCAAACATAAGGTGCGCATGGTCTACGGCAATGGCTTGCGTCCGCAGATTTGGCCGCAGTTCGTGGAGCGCTTTGGCATAGCAAAAGTGGGCGAGTTCTACGGTGCCACCGAGGGCAATGCCAACATCATGAACAACGATAGCACTGTGGGCGCCATTGGCTTCGTTTCGCGCATCATGCCACAGGTGTACCCTATATCTATAATACGCGCCGATCCAGACACCGGTGAACCAATACGCAACAAGAAGGGCTTGTGCCAGCTGTGTGAGCCAAATGAGCCGGGTGTCTTCATAGGCAAAATCATAAAGGGCAATCCAGCTCGTGAATTTCTGGGCTATGTCGACTCAACGGCTTCGACGAAGAAAATTGTACACGATGTCTTCAAGAAAGGCGACATGGCATTTATTTCGGGCGACTTGCTCATATCCGATGAACGAGGCTATTTGTACTTCAAAGATCGCACAGGCGACACTTTCCGCTGGAAGGGCGAGAATGTGTCTACCAGCGAGGTGGAGGCCCACGTCAGCAATCTGGCGGGCTACAAGGATTGCGTCGTTTATGGCGTGCTTGTGCCGCACACTGAGGGCCGCGCCGGCATGGCTGCCATTTACGATCCAAACCAAGAACTGGATCTTAGTCAGTTCGCCATAAGTCTGACAAACGCGCTGCCAACGTACGCACGGCCGCAGTTCCTTCGACTACTGACAAAAATCGATCTGACGGGCACATTTAAGCTGCGCAAGGTCGATCTACAACGCCAGGGCTTCGATCCGACTAACATATCAGATCCTTTGTACTACTTGACGCCGAACGGCATTTATGAACCTTTAAATGTGGATATTTTCGAGAAAATACGCTTAAGTGTTGTACGCCTTTAACTTTGAATCAATTAGAATAAGGCAGGGAATCACATGTATAAAATATTCCGCGCACTTTCTTTTATCATCGAATGGCATCCAACACACTTCCGATGTAAATAACTGTTTTCTTTTATAAATTTCAAAGTATAGTATTCTTTATTCATAAAGTAATAATCGTGATTATTATCGTGATAAATAGTTCTATTTGACCAACTTGGTCTGTCGCTTTCCTCTTGAGCTGGGAGCCCCTTTGATGCGCTGAACTTGTGCCATTTTGCGCACTCTGCCACATATTGTTACTTATGCTCAACACTGATAATAACTAAAAAAGGCGATTTGTTACTGGCATGCAGCAATTTGTTGCTTTTTCGTCGTATTTCTCTTACTTCAACTGATAAACATTCGCAATTCGCTGCAAGTTCCGTCACTGGCCTCAAGAATCCGTTAAATGAACAACTTGCGGGCTACCTGGCGCCGGGGACGCAACAATTTTATTGTCAATTTAGAAAATATCACATTTTAATAAAGTTCGTTTATTATGTAGATTAATGCTAACTGTTAACAAATTTAACAATTTAATTAAATTTTAGAAATATTTCGCCCGGCCGGAAATTGAGTTTGAATTGTTGGCGCCAAATGATGATTCGGCACCGTGTCGTCGAAAGAGGCATTTTTGCGTCGAAGAAGCATTTGCGCCAATAAATTGACGCAGCAGTATTGATTTGGCATATGTCGTGGTGTACTCCTAGAGTATATTTCCTGTTCCTCCATTTCGCAAAAATTTTTCCGTCTATCTTCTTCTTCTGGTCGTGGATGCTTTTGCGCCAATGTGAAACTTTTGAGTAAATTTGGGCTCGGATTTTGCGTATATTGAATGACTCAATCTTCTGATGACTCTGTCGTGAATCGCAAGTACAGTATTGTGTTATCGTATGTCACGGTGTATTAACTGGTTATGTGTCTCGTTCGTCCACTTCGCGGAACTTTTTCTGTCGTTCTTCTTCTTCTGGTTGTGGACGCTTTTGCTCCAATGTGACACTTTTGAGTAAATTTGGGCACGGATTTTGCGTATATTGAATGACTCAATCTTCTGATAACTCTGTCATGAATCGCAAGTACAGTATTGTGTTATCGTATGTCACGGTGTATTAACTGGTTATGTGTCTCGTTCGTCCACTTCGCGGAACTTTTTCTGTCGTTCTTCTTCTTCTGGTTGTGGACGCTTTTGCTCCAATGTGACACTTTTGAACAAATTTAGGCTCGCTTGCGCCAGATGTTGCGTTTCTGTGAGTTTGCGCGTTTGTGGTGAGTGACAGACGCAACACGTGCACGTTGTTTCGGCCACTTTTTCTAACCTCGTGTTGCGGTCAGACGTGCTTTACCTCGTGTTTACCGCTGAAATAGATTTTCAATTAAAATGGCCGAAGTTGGTAAGGAAATTGAGTGAATTGTTAGAGAGTTGTTGGTGTAAGACCTCTGTTTATAGAAATAAAGAAAGAGAAAAAGAAGAAGCGCATTAAGGAGGAGCCAATAGATGTGGACGACATTGGCGCGTTGCAGAAGTCGGGCGATTTCCAAGTAAAGCCTTCTTCGAAAGTAGCGACGCTAGATACGTCCCAATGGCCGTTGTTGCTTAAAAACTTCGATAAGTTAAATGTACGCTCGAATCACTACACGCCGCTGGCACATGGCGCATCACCGCTAAATCGCGACATCAAAGAATATATGAAGACTGGTTTCATCAATCTTGATAAACCATCGAATCCCAGTTCCCATGAAGTCGTGGCATGGATTAAGAAAATTCTGAAAGTTGAGAAAACAGGTCACTCTGGTACATTGGATCCTAAAGTTACAGGTAAGCAGATGGCGGAATTTTAACGCGTGCTCGTTGTACATAACCTCAATGGTATCGTTTTTCCATGCTTAGGCTGCTTGATTGTGTGCATTGATCGCGCAACGCGTTTGGTTAAATCTCAGCAGAGTGCTGGTAAAGAATACGTGGCTATTTTCAAACTACATTCTGCAGTCGAATCGGTTGCCAAAGTACGTCAAGGTCTTGAGAAACTGCGTGGTGCTCTTTTCCAGCGTCCACCCTTGATATCGGCAGTCAAGCGTCAGCTGCGTGTTCGTACAGTGTACGATAGCAAATTGCTCGACTATGATGAGTCCAGAAATATGGGTAAGTTTAGAGATAAATAAGTTTTTGTGTAAAAAGTGCAACACGCTTATAATGTTTGGTTAGTGTCAGTTGCACTCTATGCACAATATTAAAAGATAAATCAAAAATCAGTATTTGCTTATTGCAAACGCACAGTTATGTTATGTCTATAAAAATCGTATTCGTTTTTATTTCGTTTCTATGCTGCATTATTCTCAAATGTGAAGGTGTTTTTTGGGTTAGTTGCGAGGCCGGTTCCTATATTCGTACCATGTGCGTCCATTTGGGTCTAGTGCTTGGCGTCGGGGGTCAGATGTTGGAGTTGCGTCGTGTACGTTCTGGCATACAGTCTGAGCGTGATGGCATGGTCACCATGCATGACGTGCTTGACGCAATGTGGCTGTATGAGAATCACAAAGATGAATCCATGTTGAGACGTGTCATTAAACCCTTGGAAGGTCTGCTCGTCAAACACAAACGTATAATCATGAAAGACAGTTCGGTAAGTTTGACTGCATTAGAATACACTGTAATACCCCATGATATAAGCCGGCAGATGATGCAATTCTCAGTGTCATTTGTGACTATGATTGGGAACAGTAAAGCCGCTGATGTGTGTATGCTGCACGTGAATCTCATGCGTGTTGCAAGAAATTTTTTTGGACGACATAATTCAAAAAATTTACCAGTACTTCTTAATTACTGAAAAGAAATTCTTCAATTATATTGTTAAATTTGTTATTTCCAGGTCAACGCCGTATGCTATGGAGCAAAAATTATGTTGCCGGGTGTTCTACGTTATGAAGACGGCATTGAAATGGATCAGGAGATCGTAATCTGCACTACAAAAGGTGAGGCTATTTGTCTGGCTATTGCCCAGATGACCACAGCGACAATGGCGTCCTGCGATCATGGCGTTGTAGCCAAGATCAAGCGCGTTATTATGGAACGTGACACATATCCGCGTAAGTGGGGCTTAGGTCCAAAAGCGTCAGCAAAGAAGGCGCTTATTGCTTCAGGCAAACTAGACAAATTTGGCCGTCCAAACGAGAATACGCCAAAGGAGTGGTTGACCGGTTTCGTCGACTACAATGCTAAGAAGCCAGCGGCAGCGGTTGCACCACAATCACAGATATCGCCTTCAAACGGCAGCAGTGCCGAAGCCAGCAAGGTAAATCAAAGACTTGAAATCAAATTAGCAATAACACTCTATTTATATCGGTTTTTTTTTTTTTTATAATACTTGCAGCGCAAATTGAGTACTTCCAGTGTAGAAGAGCCACCGACAACAGCCGAGTCGGTAGAAAAGTCGGAAAAGAAGAAAAAGAAGAAGCACAAAGCAGATCAAGAGGCACCCGAAGAATTAAATGAAAGTGTTGCCGCGGTAGAAGCCGAAGGCGAAAAGAAGGAAAAAAAGAAAAAGAAGAAAAAAGATAAAGATCGTGAGAGAGATGAGGGTGCAGACGAATAAATATATTGCTGTCGAACTCGGTTTTTAGAGTTTGTGCTCAGTACTTTTTGTTGCATTTTTCTATTTTAAACTTTTCGACAAATAGTTTTAAAGAGCTAGAGTGTTTTACTGACTTTTCTACGTAGAAGGAATAGCAAGTTCAAGATTGTATTTTTTAAGATAAAGTGTACAAATCCTCGTATACTTATATATACGCGACATTCGTGGAGCAAACAATGCAATAAACAGTAATTGTTGTGTTTTAGTATAAATGAACAAAGATATTAGTTTTCTTTGGCATTTTTTATTTTAAGGTTATTTCAGCTTCTTTTCGCCTACGCCATTTTGTTTTTTCAAGGTGAGTTGAAGATTTGTTTCTGATATGTAATTATATACATGTATCTGATATTAAATACCTGATGAACAATAACTTTTGCCCCTATCTGAAATATGGAAACTTCTCATGTTGATTGCAATGATTAGTCTTTCTGATGGAATAATTGTTCCATTTTTTCACAGAATTTGTTAAAAGTTTTAATAAATTTTTTGTTTTACATTTCAGTTCGCATTTGTATAACATACTCTAAGACGCCCACAAATATACTCACTTGTCAAAGGTAAGTTAAAAAACAATTGCAAAATAATAACTGTTTTTAGTGATGAGAATTCTTTCGCCCCTATCTGAACTATTGAAACTTCCCATGTTGAACGCGTGGATTAGTCTTGCTGATGAAAATATTTTAAACTATTTTTCATGACGTTTATTTTTGATCAATTTTGTAACGTTAATATTTTCTTCATTATGCAGTTAACAAGTCGTGGTACAAACTGAACAACGGATGAGCCAGCGACATCCTAAGGTAAGCATAAGTCAGCTCACTATTACTTGATTTTTATCTCCAATGTGATGAGAAATAACTTTCGCCCCTATCTGAACTGTGGAAACTTCCCATGTTGAGTGCTTTGATTAGTCTTGCTGAAACAAATACCTTATATTTGTTGTTATTACATACTATCTCCAAAAAGTCTAACCAATAACTTTTGTTTATTTTTCAGTATTGATTTATTTTGAATGAGACTTTGTGCCTGACATTTATTAGGTAAGTTGAAATTCCCTTTTTTTCTACGGTAATTCAAAGTCGGAGAACATTAAAATATCAAGAGGTGTAAGTAATTTTAGAGCTCTTGTTATTTTAATACTATCTGACCCATAGTGATGAGAAATAACTTTCGCCCCTATCTGAACTGTGGAAACTTCCCATGTTGAGTGCGTTGATTAGTCTTGCTGACACAAGCAACACTTATTAAACGTGTTATAAAATTATTTGCACATAAGTTCATGTTTATTTTCTTTTACAGAAACTTTGGTAAAAAAAATGAATTGGAATAAAGAATTGCTGCGTGCTTTCCTTCAAGTTCATTAAGGTAAGCATATCCAAAAAAATATTACGCTTCAAAGTGAGCATGATGAAAAAAGGAAGCTGATAATGTGGCATGATTTCGCATTAACCGCAACAACATAATCCTCAAAATAGGTCCTACTGATATTAACCTCTTGCTCAAATTTATCAATCTTCCCTGTGTTTCCCAAATTATAATGCATGTCTTCTTTTTGCAGGTTTTTGCTTTAAAAATAAATGTATTGGAATTTTATAAGAAAGGTAAGCATTTTACCAATTATATTTTGTTTCACTTACTTCAACTCGCTGATGAACTAATGTTAATAACTGATTTATGTGGCATGATATCACATTAACCGCAACAACTATTCCAATAGGTCCTACTGAAAATTTAATACCTTACAATTTTTGCTTTCTCTGTTGTGCGTTTTTTTATTAACCTATGAAATACATATTCTTTACTTGCAGATTTTGTGTGAAAGGAAACATGCTGCATGAGTTACCTGCAGTCTGATTTTATTTTTGTTATTGGAAAACAAAAGTGCACCACTTAGAACTTAAGCAAGTATAACGTACAAATATGAAATCTTGCAATGACTTTCAAAAATTATATAATTTTAAAACTTTTTTTAATAAAGTACAAATAATAATAATAAATAGTTGCGATGTGTTTTTGTTTTATTCTTTTTGTTTTGTATTTCATAACCTCAATAGTTGCGAAAATTATAAGGCGGGAAATAAGCGCGAGCTTCAATGCTGTTTGTCGCTACTGAACGGATATAAAAACGATTTCTATTGTGTGTTTCAATTCTCACATGTTTCATAAGCATAGCCGGAAATTACAAACTTTTTTTTTTTTTTTTAGAAAATTAAAACAACAATAGTTGCATTGAAGAAACGTGGAGAAATCGTCAAAACAGGTTGGGTATTTTCCTTTAACTTTGCCTAGAAGTTTATACTGATATAAATGCTCGTCATTGTGTGTGCAACCCTGTGTTGTCATTCCAATGTTCCACGGCACCATATTGAAATTCGTAAGCTAAGTGCTTAATTGTGCAAATTTCGTTAGGCGACTCCTCTGAAAAAAACTTGAAAACGTGTAGAAATAATAAATTGAAAACTTTCTTGAGCACAATAACTAATTAACGAAAGGTTTACTAAGCGAATTCAATCGCATTTGACGTTGTGTAAGTGCGTTTTTTATTGCTAATCAGTTTGTCGAATTTGTCAGTGGTTGATACATTGGAGTCTTCCTTGATATTACGAAGGTGGGATGTTCGGCAAAAAGCCGATCGGTCGCCAAATGTCGCCATGTTGTAAACGACGACGATGAACTCGTTTTTAGTGATGCGTGAACTTTGAAAGTGTATTTATATAAACAGAATTTATTTAGTATAAAAAATTTAACTAAAATTGTATCATATCTTAAATTACTACTGTGTTTAAATGATACAAGTTGTTTGACGCCCTAAACTCAAAGCATCTGCGAAAATTTAAAATTTGTATAAGACGCCATTTTCTTTTTATTTTAATAATTTTTTTTTAGTTGCACATATTAAGTGATCTGCGCGAAATTAATTGATAGGTATTGATATGTGTGTCTACAATTTGATTCAATTTTATTATTCTCATTTTCTCTGCGTGCGCATTTCGGAAAGCTTAAAATGCCCGGTTTTTATCCTTTGCCATCTCTTTCGCACAACTTCTGGATACACAAGGGCAAACATTGATGTTTTTAGCCAAATCGTTGTTTAAAAATGGCCTAACGGAATCCGCCTGACGATTTTAGGCAAGAAACGCAAATGAGCCAAAAGTGTCCGCAAAAGTGGAAGAAGAAGAAGGACCCCCCCCAGATCCTAAATTACTTAGAAATGGTGGAACAAGACAAATCCCTAGCGAATGCAGCGCCACATACGCTTATCTAATACTGCAGTGTCGTTTCGTCATGAGAGACAAACAAAACTTAAATTAACCGTTTCATTCCAATCAAGAAATGTCAATGAGAGAAACAAACGGCATTGAACAGAAGTTCCGCAAATGTGTCAGGCTATCATTTTCGATCTTTGCTGATTATCCCACGCGGTTAGATCTTTGTTTACGCTATTAAAGGAGTAAAATTTCCTACTCAAATCGTAAATAATTGATGAAAGTTTAAAAATATATGATAAAAACGTAAAAATGTGAGAGTTCTGCGCGTGTGTATAACAAAAAAAGGTTGTCATTTATTGGGAGAAGTGTGTGTGTGTTTTTTTCGGCTTCGTCCGCAAGAGCGCGCAGCACATGCGAAAACAACAACAAATAGGCAACAGTAGCAGCAACATTCGTCGAGGCGACGACATCTTTAATTACGTGAGTGTCGTGAGAGTACGAAACGGGTCAGAAATGAAAATTTCAAATTGCGACGTTGCAAATTAACAAAAACAAATTTTAAAAAAAGGCAATGCAAATTGTGTCACGTGTTTTTGTTGACAAGTTAACTTAACATAAATTTACAGTTGTGGTATTTTGGATTATTTGTTTTTGCAAAATACGTGTTAGAGGGGTTTTTTTCGATTGTGTATGTATACTAGAATAGGGCTGCCAACCTTACGATAGTAACTGTTTCATTCGAATTGCTGAGCTGCTCTTTAACCAAAATGGCGACTATAGCAGCACGTGTTTGTCAGGATCACATTTTGATTTTATTGATTATTTTTTTGTTATAAACCGATTATAATTAAAAGAATATAATACAATGAAAGATAATCGAATGAAATAAATATTTTGTAGTGTACAGCTTTTAGATTATAAAGAATATTTTTACTTACTTTTTTTTTTTTAATTTTTTGGCATCAAATGCAACTCTGCGTGAACATGTTTGAACATGCATAGAAGCAAAGTTGTAAGAAGTGCTTTAATTTTTTGATACTGTTTTTTTTAGGAAAATGGCGTTTGAACATTTAATGCTAACTGAAAAGCAGCGGCGAAAGCTCCGTTATATGCGACGTAAACATAAGGTTTCGAAAAAATTTTTAGTTCGCAACAGAGAACATATAAGACAGTTTCTTTTGTATGCGATCTGTCCGCATGCGGTTTTGCGTACTTATGCGATTCGCTCACCGAATAATCGCATTATAATTCATTACTCCCGCCTACGTCGATTGTTGTTTGAGCCAAGGAATGTTCAGATGATCAAGGAGCGTAAGAAAAATGTTAAGCGTTGGTCAAGCCGTATGGTAGCTTTTCTCAAGGGGATTGGACGCATTAAAGAGTATGAGGAAACAGAAACTTACGATATCTTCCGCTCAAAGGTGGTCGCACGAGAAGAAGTCACCAAGCAATTGAAGGAACAATTGGAATTACTAAAGAGTGGCAAACGGGTTGTGTCCTTGATGGATCACTCAACTAAAAGTGTTAAATCAGATGAATCTGAGATTGTTAATAATGTAGTCAATGGCTACGATGCTCAGGAATGCATTGAGGTTACGCCTGAAAAGCAAATTATGATTACAAGCGAGAGTTTGAATACCTTCGATGCACCCGCCAAATTGCCCAAAAGAAAAGATACGGAGAAAACAACAGATGAGAACGTTATGTTAACAACCCCCAGCGTGAGTACCGAAACGGCGAACGTGCCATTCCTGGATCGGTTGATAAACAAAGTACGCGTAAAAAATTTTGCTAATGAGTCATACTTCAAGTCTCAGCTGAGACTTGACAGTAACACGGTTGAGAATACCTTAGAGCAAAAATTACATGCCCAAGATACAGAAGATGAATCTAGCGAGGATTTCTTAGGCTTTGATGACAGTGAGCATCAACCAGGCATGTTACTGACGCCACTTGTACCGAAAAGTTCGAAAACTACAGAAGGTAACTCGGCATTTGTTAGTGAATCGCTCAATGAATATATGCGGAAAAACAATCTATGCGAGTCCAGTGAGGAACTGCCAAGCGAAGTGAGCAAAGAGAAAGTACAGCAAGTATCGCTGGACGGCTTGGTTACGTCTGAGAGTGAGCCGCCACATATGGACATGCCAGCAGTTCCGGAGAGTCTGCAGAAGTTGCGTACAGTTGCCGAACGCCGTCAGTACCTGCAAAGATTTTCAAAAACTCATAAAATGGTGTTAATTAACAACGAAGCAAATGTTTATCGTGAACTACAACGTAAGGCGCGTCAGCAGAAAGTAAAGGCCGCATCAATGCTGATGCTACAAGCGCCCAGCACACAAATGCCATTCACACGCAACGGTTGGCAGGCGGCATCGTATGTGGCCACTGATTACAACAAGTATTATTATCAAACGATTAACATCGATGGCGTGGAAATAAAGCTGCCGGGTTCGCTTGGCAACAATGAGAAACGAGAAAAGAGCTCGTACGACAGCAAAGTAACCAAGTCGATACCGTGCTATCTTGAGAACTGCGTCGACGCAATGCTTTGGCGTGACTTTAAAATTATTAAATCCAAAGAGAGCAAGGCTAAACTAAACCATTTACCTCTGCCCGTTGTCTTTCGACCATGTCCTCTCTCGCATAAAGCATTTCAGAAACCAATCGACGATGACACTGCTGCTCTGTTACTTGCTGGCGGCAGCATGGCTGTTGTCAGCATGCCCACCGTGGAGCTCCAAATCTTTCCTGAGATTGGCAAGCCACTCAACGAAATAGCCAAGCGTTATCTACAATATATACTTCCTCATCACGATATATCACGCGAATGGGCAAAATTCAGCGTGTCCACTTTGCAGCTACCGCATACACTACGCGAGGCAGAGAAAGCGGCGGCCAAAACGGTCTCTGGCCTGCGTAAGTCATTCACATTTGCCATACCATACATCAACGATCGTAGTCAAATTTTGGTGCGACGTGTTGTTGATCGCTCAGAAAAGCTTGACGAATCCTTTGAGCAATCCCAGACAGAAGACGCCGTATCGGTTGTCAATGATTTGAGTTTTCGCGCCAACTTGGTACAAAATGATTCCGAGCTGCTCGAATGTGCTGATGTGTTGAGCGAATTAATCAACTCCGTTGCGATTAGTTGCAGTGAAAATTCGTTCATTAAAGAGGATCCAGACGGTCTGAACAATGAACACAATCTGGAATCTGGCAAAGGCAGAACATGTATTGAGATCATTAAGTCTGAACACGATGCAAAACGATCCGAAAGCAAATCATCCAAGTATCCGCCGCCAAACAGACAGACTCGTTTGCGGTACGTATAGAATTCTTAAGGCTATAATTTTTTTTATATTTACATTCTTTCACTTACAGTTTGGAATTACGTCGTCTGAATGCAACTGTTATAGAAGCAGCAGCTAAGAATGAAAAAGGTTTGCAAACAAAATTAAAAGGGACTTCATAAACAAAAACTAATACCATATTATTTTTACAAAGATGTTAAGCCTTGCTTGAAGGAATATTGTCAGTTGGGCTGCGTTTGTGATAGTATAGCTGGTGATCTGCCGTTGCGAGAACACTGCCGCAAGGCTTCGTGTGTGCTTGAATGCACTTGCAAAGCCGGCAATCATTCACGTATTATGCGATTGGAAACTGATGTAAGTTATTGTTTCACAATGTGCTAGTGTTGCAAGAGTAATAATTGTCATTGATTTAACATAGGGTCGCGGCATATCGAACGAGGATGCGTTTATGCTACGCCGTAGAGCGACCGCACGATTAGCTCCGATGGAAAAAGAATTCACATCGACGGTAGTGCTGACAGAAAACGAAACGCTGCTTATCAACGAATCTCAACGCGATAAAAAACGGCGCTGCACAAAGGCGCCAAAGCGGTACGAGGACTTTGCCGACACCGATGAAGATTATCTGCGCTCCTCGCCAAAGAAGCCGCACTCGACAACATCAGCTTTGAAAAGCAGCGTCATGGCCATCGATACACTCGACTCATCATCTTCAAGTAGCGTATTCGCAAAGATAATGGAATTGCGTGAGCCATGCTCTGTGTTAGACAAGGATTTTGAGAAGCTAAAGCACTGTGTAGTACCATTGCGTCGGCTGCCGGACATGAGCAACGTGGTTGTGTATTGCATGACACACCAGTTGTATAAATGCTTTTGCGGTGGCGATGCGCTCGAAGGCAAGCCGGTAGTCATCGAAAAAGAGGAGGTCAATACAACAATTTCACACAACGTGGCCTACGTCGATTTGCCGGTTAAGGCACGATACTCTTTCGATAAAGTTGAAAAATCTTTCGATGAACGCATATCGCGCACAAAGGATGTTAGTCTTACGAAAACTAAGGAAACGTTAGCTGACTTTAAATTGGGTGGACAATCCGAAAGAGGTCTTTCTAATAAACCAATGAATCGAGGGCGCTCTTACGAATTGGATGTGATCTACGAGTATTTCAAAGCAAATCCAAATCTTTGTCGACGTGTCGTTAGTGTACCAACTAAATGTTACACGACTTTAAATCGCAAACGCAAACAAAAGATACATTTGCAAATCTTAAAACAGGAGACACCTGAAACGGCAACCAAACTAATGAGTCATATAGATGGCGCAATGCGTTTTTATCGTAACGAACTTGAGTTAAAGCGAAGGCTGCAGGGGGAACGAATTAAATCACGCTACAATCCAAGTACAAATGTGATTGAATTGAATGATGATGACGACGAAGACGAGAAAGTTAGTGCATCCAAAAAAATTATTCCACCCAAAGCTCTAAGCATTTCAGAAGAGGTTAAAAAATCAATGAAACGCAAAATTACTGAAAATCCTGAAGACATCAAACCTAATGCTCCAAATATTTTGAAAATAGCTAAAATTGATGGCAAATATATGTCAACACAGAGCCTGCTCAGAAAAAAGAACATTGAATTGCCGATCTCCAACAATACCAACGGCGCCGCTGAAGACAATGCGTCTGCTCAACCATCGCAGTCGATACAAATACCACGCATTTCAGGTTGTTATTCCCTGAGCGGCAAAACACCCACGCCAGTTGCCGTTGCATCTGAAGCTGTCACTCATTCAGCTCTGTCGGCAGGTGGCACCGCTACTGATGTCATGGTTTCAACAACAACAGAAATGCAATCAATGGGCAGTGTGCCCGAAGGAAGTCTTCAGTTTAAGGAGTTTTATCAAGATGTTGTGAAAAATATGAATGGGTTAGTGAGCAAAAAAATGCAGGACATCGATATGGCTTTGCAACGTGACAGTAAATTGATACCAACGCCCAATGAGGAAATACTCTGTATAATCAAATGGACGAACTTTCTGGCCGCATTTGAAAGTGAGTTTGTATTTATTTGGGAAGTAAAAATGCGGAACTACAGCTTCCTGGCGGCGACCCTTAAAAACATGATGCCCATTGTTTGTGGTGCAATCGGTGTAGTCAATATAACCGGTCTCCGCCCGGAAAATTTGCCGTTGTTGGCGCAAATGCTTTTGCAGCGCACTCGTACCCTATTTACTGACCGCTTGGCGGTAGTAATGCAAGGCCGTAAACAGTATTGGCTAGTCAAAGGCTATTTGCTGCACATGTCGGGCAATGCTTGCACGAAGCCAACTCCGCAAACGCATCCCTTGTTGACGAAAAAAATTAATCATTTGTGTTCGCTACTGGTCAAACAGCGCATCAAAGAACATCAACGTCGCGTAGTGGAAGGTGCACAACAGACAGTCACGCATCCAGTCAATGCAGTCGCTGCACCAGGACCTTCTGTGCCTGCACCACCTGTTGCCACAACCAATTCAGCATCACACATGCCACCGACCTCGCCGCCACCTTTGGTAAACTCGATCGCTCAACGCAATCAACGTAACCAGTTGCTGACTGCAGCCATTAAACAACGACAAAACAAAGTCGTGCCGCTCACGCCACCGACGAATGAAGTTCCGCCTGTCCAAAATAATTCGGTTGAAGACGATTTGCAGGATGAGTCTCGCAAGATCAAGAGCAACGTGGAGTTTCGTAAAGTGTACAAAGCTGATGTTGATGAACTGATGTTGCCTGAGCGCCATGGCGAGAATCACCGTTGGTTAGTGTTGGATCTGTACAACGATTTTTCTCATATTTTCGTGCCCGCATTCAAAGACATGATATCGCTCGATCGCATACATAACGTCATGTCGGTGGCGCGTGAAAAAGACAAAATTGTGAAGTTACAGTTTTTCCAGAATGCTCCCTATGATGCCTTTGTCACGCCCACATCGCAACGTAAAATCTACTTTGGTCCGCTCAAGTTGAACATGACCCCACCGCTGCTCGTGTTGCTGCAGAGCGTTGATGGCCGGATGATGTTGCGCGAAGTTTATCAGCGTGAACACAACATTATCATCAACGTCGAGGAACGCACAACAGCATTTTGGGTGTTGCATATAAATGGACAGATTCATTTTGAAATCGAAATGGACACCGAAGCTGGTGAAATTGCAACAGTACCGAAATCCTCACTGGGAATTTTGAAACAACCACTGCCATCTCCAGTACCAGGGCAAGAACCTAATTTGATGCCGCAACAAAACGAAATGGACTCGGACGATGATGATTGCATGATTATTGATGATGAACCTATATCAGTTGTAAAGACTTCCGTACCAGTAGCAGTACCAGCGCAGTCAATGAACTCCGACCCAACGCTATCATTAACTGATGAACAGAATCATCGCTTGAACTTTACAATAAAAGCGACCAACAATAATACGTTTCAAATAACTCCTTTAAATAATAACAGCACATCAACGTCAATGAGTAACGCAACACAGGTCGCCACAGGATCGAATGCTTCCCCTGATGCGCAGTTGATGCAGATACCGACAGCCTCCGGATCAGGCGGAAATGGTTTTCTACCCTTGGTTCCCATTTTGTCAAAGAATGTTCGAACTTCCACCGGAACATCTTCTTTCATACATTCTCCATTGACGACACCCGCGAACAATAACAGCAACAATGAGGCAATAATAGAGGCTATGGCTGACTCATCCACTGGCACATATTTGACACCTCAAGTCAAAATGACGCCCACATTGGAGCCAGAGACGTTTTCCGAGCGCCAGACTCAAACTCCACCGCCAAGTAAAAAGAGCCGAATTTCAGTCAATACAAATACTACGGTACCTTTGAATTCAGCCATGGTCAACTTGCTATCGCCCCTGGCATACCTTCCGAAAGAAACTACGCTGGAGTTCGAAAAGACCACAGTTGGCAGCACAACGATAACGCGTTTAAATGATGGCAACAAAGATGCAGCGTCGTCAACCAAAGATCAAGGCAAAATCAAGCCGAACATATTGAATGGCAAAACAAAAATGGCAACAACACCTGTTTTATTCAGTGGTCTGAATATGAAGAGTGAAAGTAAATCAACGGTTACAAAACCGAAATCATTGCGCACAGGACTTCAAAAACTGACATCAACAGGCGAAGTTTGCCTGAAGCGCACAGCGAGTGGCAACCTGAAGATGCCAAAGTTATTGACGGCCTCGACAACAACAAAGACACCAATTGCGCCCAAAACGGCATCGCTTCCCACAAAACCGCTTAACAAAATGCAATTATTATTTTCGTCTGATCTAAATCCATCGACTTTTCAAGTTGAACAACAAACTAATAAAAACGACACTCCGCCATCAACAAGAACAACACTACAATCGTCTTCAAAAACAACACAAAACAATAAACCCCGCCTTTCACTGCCCACGTTGGGCACTAACTCAAAGTCACAACTGCAAATAGTGTCCCTGCCATCAACTTCGACATCGTTGGCACAAAAACCGCCAGTGCTTTCATTGAAGGGTGTCAAGTTTAATGTGCCACCAGTACCAAAGACGGCGATGAAGACAGCGGGAAATGCTGACAGAAACAAGGCAGCTAACAGTGTCCGGCAAACTGCAACTTCGACCTCAAATGCCAACACGACGCAGACTGAACAAGCGTTAAAAATCAAGATGAAGCCAGTGCTTGATGCAAAGCTATCACATCAAAAAAGTTTGATACCTAAACAGCAAAAACAGCAAAATTTGCCAAAGTCTTTCGCAGAGAGCAAAGCGCAACAGCAGCAGGATGTTGATAGTCAAGAGTCTTCAGAAAAAAAATTGCCGAAAAAAATGGTCGGCTCATGTAGGTATGGTTACGTGTACGCGTATCAAATGCCAAAGTTCGTAGTTAAGATTGATGGTGAACAGTATTTAATCAAAGTGCCAAATGTTGGCATACTAAAGCTTAAGGGCATGAAGGCTGTGAACACTTATCTAAATATGTAAGTATTTGGGTCAGTAAAAATATCCAACACAGCATCATATCTAATCTAATGTTTTATTGTTTGTGTTTTCAGGCATCTTGCGAATAATCCCAGTTTTAAAAACAAGTTGCCCGCGACTTGGTTGTTTGTTCCTCATAAACGAGATACCAAACCAGATTCCTTAGTGGATAATAATACAGTTAAGGCTCAACAAGGTCGACAAAACAAGTTGAACACAGTAAGTGGCCAAATAATTAGTTTATTATTTATTCTGTAGTGCCAAATTTGTTTTATTCAAAGGTTCAGCTCGATGGCCCAAGGACTTCTGCAAATGCAACGATGCTCATGCCTGTAAAGCTCGAAGTGGATAAGTCATCGTCCAGCATGCTCAAAATGCAAGAGTCCTGCGATCCAATATTAATCGAGGATTAGTTAATAATAAAAACAGCGCCAAATAATCGGTACGCCTCGGAATCAATTTGTGATTGTTAAATTTAAAACCGCGTTGGCAGTATAATAACTAAATAATTTGAAAATTTCTTCAACACATTCTATTGTTTTTTCGTAAGCAGTGATGAATTGATGAGTCACTACTTATTTATAAGTATTTGTAATGTATATAAAATTAGTTTGTTTCGTTAAACTATTTAATAAACTATTTAATATTACGATATATACATAATATGTTCGTTGTGTTTATCTAAGAACTATGTTTCTGAAGTAGGTGGTCATGATTTGTAATCTCAGACAAAAGAAAAAATGATGACTATTAAATCTGTCAGGAGTTTTCTTATCCACGGTGAGAAAACTTTTTTCTGAGCTTTTTCCTTTTTTAACTTTCTTTTTTGCTGTTATTAATTGAAAACAACAGCTAAACAAACTCAATGCTGATGTGTCGTAAGTTTAGAATGCAGTCATGAGACATACGACGCCTTGTTGAAAATTACATAGTTTCATTTCAGCCGTTCCTACCAAACGCTTCGAATTCCTAAGACCGGAAGGACCCGATCGTCGAACTTTTTCGACCTATAAATTAGTTGTAGCCCGTTTGTTTTTTGAGTTTCATAATTGAATAACGATTCATTACTAATTAGCTAATATTTTATTGGTTCTACGTTAAACTGTTTAACATTGCCGTTTCATTATTAGAAGATATCTGCCCTTTTTTTCCAAAACGATTATTGTTTTTTTTTTGTAAATATATTATTAATAAAAAAAAATGAAGTTGTTCATTAACTAAAATAATATATAATTTTGTTTTGATTTTGCCAAAATTGAACCATCGAATGCGTTGGCAATTATGGCTATTTGTAAATGTGCGGCAGACGTCGTCAACAATCATCTGATTCAGATTGCAATCATCAGTGCAGTGCAATCATTCTTTGCTTGTTGTTGCCTGGCCTAGTGCACTGTCAGAGTTCGTGAGAAAATAAAATTAGATTATAGCATTTTGATAACTCTTTGTGTAATATTTTCTGATAAGTTGTTTTTGTAATGCTATTGTCATAAACGTCTTTTTTCGTCTTCTCTAGCCAAAAATTTACAAAACTGTCGCCCGGATTGCTTCGCTCTCAGATTCTAAACAGTATTTGGAATAGGATAATGGGAAGGGAAAAACAGCTGGTAATCTCTTTAGAGGAAATTGAACAATTGATGCATGACAAATGTAAGATGATTGATTCTGCACGGGTGGAACGCAAGCTGAACGAGTTTGTCATGGGTGGACCGGAGCGTATGCAATTGGTAACTGACTTTGATTACACGCTGACGCGCACACACACAGCAGACGGCAAAGCGGTGCCCAGCAGTTTTGGTATATTCAATGCGTGCAAATCCTTGCCGACTCATTATGTCAAGGAGACGGAGAGACTTTTCCACAAATATCGACCAATTGAGATAGATCCGCATATGTCTAATGAGGAGAAGATGGGTTATATGGTTGAGTGGTGGAGCCAGAGCAGCGATGCACTGACGTGAGTACAAAGCAGTGTTGATAAAACATATGTTTTAAGATTCATTCCTTGTTAGTGGCTTCCCGTTTGATGAATGCGAAATTGATCAGATTGTGGGGAGGTATAAGAATGCTCTACGTGACAAGACGCCAGAGCTGTTTCACACACTCGATCGTCTGGGTATACCGGTATTAGTGTTCTCTGCTGGTCTGGGCAACAGCGTAATCTCAATGCTGCGACAGGCGAATGTCATGTACCCTAATGTTAAAGTTGTCTCAAATTTTCTGCGATATAAGGATGGGCTAGTTAATGGCTTCCAAGAGCCGATGATACATACTTTCAACAAAAATGAAACTGTGCTTGATGGTAACGAGTACTACGACTTGGTTCACACAAGAGATCACATCATCCTCATGGGTGATTCCATTGGTGATGCAGACATGGCCAATGGCGTTCCAGCTTCTTCGCACATTATAAAAATTGGTTTTCTTTTTCATCATGTAATTTTATTTAAAGATTGAACTATGCTATTATTTATTAATCAACCCATTTCCAGGTTGAGGAGAATCTAAGCAAGTACATGAATGCATTCGATATTGTGCTGATTGATGACCAGACCATGGATGTGCCACGTGCTCTGTTCGACCTTATCGAATCACATAAAGACAAATCTGACACTACGAGTGCATAATATAGTTTTAGATTTATTTTTATTGTTTGTTAGATACGTGACGACGCTACTAGGAATAGCGAATGTGTTAAATCTTATAAAGGTAAATACTATGTACTTATAAATAAATAAAGATAGTGGCGTTTATTGAGTCGCTTAATGCCAAGTTGTAACTGTGCGTCTTCAGTATACTATGTAATCTGAACTAAATCTAAATCTTCAGTATACTAAGTATCTAAACAATAGATCTTATTTTGACCTTAATGATAATACACATTGATTATCAAATTTTCGGACAAAAGTAACACTTTCGCAGGAATTTCACAAATTTGACAAAGTATTCCGATATATAACGGTTATTCAGT
The DNA here is from genome assembly GCA_034638295.1 of Phortica okadai. NCBI lineage: Eukaryota > Metazoa > Arthropoda > Insecta > Diptera > Drosophilidae > Phortica > Phortica okadai. Next base: position 36,718,702 of record CM067851.1, read on the forward strand.
TTGCAATGCAATTTGAACAACCGTTATATCCTTGTACCGGACATGGATAGTATTATAGAAAAATATTTGCTATTTACGTCTTCTTACAATGCAATATTGAGTTGTACGGGTTCTTGGAAAGGGGACGTCCATAAATTACGTGAGGGGTTTTTCTAGAAATTTAGACCCCTCCCCCCTCTTGGTGATATTTAGTGAGATTTTGACGAAATCTCTCACATGAGATTTTGCTAAAAATTTGATAAAAAAATGTATTTTTTTTTTTGCTTAAATTTTTGAAAAACAAATGGTAAACAAGTGAACTATAAAACTAACATGAGATGTCCGATGAACCCCCCTCCCCCTAGGTGAGATTTGGTGGTATTATCCTGAACTCCCCTCCCCTAATTTTATCTAACGTAATTTATGGACGTCCCCTTATATTCTTGATTGATTTTTGCGATATCCATCTTGGTTGGGATTTTAGGGGTTTTTGGTTGGAGTTTAGGGACAAACATTTTCGAGAGTTGGTAATACTGATACTGATGTAACTTGAGTGCGTCAATTTTGTCACTTTTGAGCAAATCTGGCTCGTCTTCGTTTCTCGCAAATGCGAAACGTTGTTTTTCATATTTATTTATGCTTGAATGGTTCAATATCCAATATATTTCAAGCGAACATTCTTCAACTCAAAATTTTTAGTTTCTTTTTTCAATTACTTTGCGTGAAATTGGCACAAAAATAAATATCTGTCTTCATTATTCATTGCAGTTCGCCTAATTAATTTAGTTTATCAAGTTTTTTGAGTTGTGCGATATTTTCGCAGTATTGGTTTGGCATAAGTCGCACTACATTTCCTTGTGACATGTCTAGTTCCTGAGGCTCGCTTGCGTCAGATGTGGCGTTTTTGTAAGTTTGCGCCATCTATTGGTCGACAACGGTACTTTCAACAATTTAACAATTTTGTTTGTCACTTTTCAATAATTGTTTATTTGTTTTAAACAAAAGCTTACCTCGAACATTTGTATATTTCGTACGCAACAAAACCTAGTGAGAAACAAGTGTTGAGTGCTTTTATAGGTGTAAAGTGTTTGTTGTCGGGTTGGCGAGCGACAGACGGTCAACAAGGGGCTCATTGTGAAAATTATGCATCACAAGTTTTAAAAACATTAAGAAATTGAGGTCAGTGTTGTTGGTATATCGGACTGTGGGGAAGAAATGTTTGGATTCGACGGCGAGTATCGTCGTCGCCCAGTACAAAGCCTGGGCGGCGCGTCGCAAACCTGTGACCGGGACACTGTGATAAGGAAAGCTGCTTTGGAACGGCAAAAGCGAAATGAGCTGCGCCAGAAAACGAATAGTGCTATAGTGATGCAGTCTTATGCGCGTTCATTCATACATCGTCAACGACGGAAGCGTTTAGAACGAGAGGCGTTTGATGAGTTCCTACGCACGCATCGAGACAAAATGATCGAGGATGATAATCTGGCGTATTTATTGCGAAGGATCAATTTCTTTTTCAATATTAATGAACAAAAAGATGGCGAGCGTTTGGTAAGTAGAATAGTTTGTGTCTTAAACAAACATGTCTTATCAATTGTCTTGTGTATTAGATTGAAATATGTCAACACATTTTGCGTAGCCCATCACGTTTGCTGCAAAACTCAGCACGTGAACTTGTCTGGCTGATAAGGCTATGCAAGCTGCTCGATCTGTGCTTAACGCAACTGTCGGTACCGCACACGGCACAAGCAATACCTCTAAGAATGCTGGAGACATTTACTACGGTCGCTTCCGTGGAACGCTTTGTTGAGGCTGAAGAATTATTACATAAGTATTTAGATTGTATATTTGGCTATTTGATCGAACGAAACTATTTTATGCGGTTAAGGCGGCTTTTCGAAGAGAAATGTCCGCCACTGGATGGTGAGACTTTGCATCCGCCCAGTCCATTGTCCGACGCGCTACTGCAGCTGCTACAGAAGCCACTTGCGGTGGCAAAGCGTAGCAATAGTCAGCAAGCGGGCAACATATGTCGCAAGTTTGCACGGGTCATACTGGCTATGCCCTACAGTGAACCCATACGATACTTTGTGATACCATGTCTAGCTGAAAACACTGAATTCCCCTTCGAGTTGTTGATCAGATCGTTGCACCAGTCGCTAGATATGACATCTGGAGACAATATGCAACTGGGCAACGCGAATGCAACTGACGCAGGTGCTTCCATGTCAAAATTTAACACGGCTTTGGGCATTTCATCAAACAATTTAACGGCGTTTGGTCAAGAGAGTATAAAAAAACTGCAAGCAGATGACGTAGCTTTACGGCAAGAAGGGCTTTTCAGTTCATACTTATTGAATGCTTTGCTCGTTTTGGATCGTAAACAATCTGGTAAGGACGCTGGAATTTATTTGCTACTTACTTTGTTTACTTTACTAATTTTATGTTGCCACTAGATTCACTGGAAGACGGTTCCCTTCTAACCATGTACATACAAATTATAGCGGAAATTACGCCTCGCATACTGCTACTGCCAAAGTCTATACTTAGATTGAAGTCCTCAACACACCATACACATAACTCAGACGACTCGGATGATTCTGATGATGGTGCTGATGACAATAATGAGGATGACTATGATATGGAACAGGAAAGCACTTCACTTGTGCCAACATCTGCGGGGCTTACTAATAGAGAACGTGACTCACTCATCGAATCGATCACGTTGCTGAACGAATCAGTTCGTGTGCAGCTAATAGTGCGACAGTTGGAAAAACACTTCGATAAGGATAGCCTGTTACAAGCACTTTGCGAGATATGCCACAATCTAATGATTTACAATAAATTGGCCATTTTTGAATACAAGTGAGTATGAAATGACTTAAACGTTACTATATAGATTTGTGCCAATTATTTTTTTTTTAATCTAGACTTTTGTATACGTTGGCTTTTATACCAAAATTCATACGCTCCGTTTGGTTCACACTCGTAGTGCAGTCAACGCAACTTGGTTTTTCGGCGCCGTTGTTGTTGATTTCCAAAGGAGTTGTACGTGAGTATAACCAAACAATTGACGTTCATTGGGACTTCGAAATATTGTTTTAAAAATGAAACTATTTGCAGCTAAACAAAGCGGCGTCGATCATACAATACCTCTTCTGGCCACGTTCTGTATGCTTTTTGGACGACTATTGCCGACTTTGCACGATGTGGAGTTCTGCGAGGACAAGTTGTTAATAGCAAACATGCCGCAGCCAAATGCGCCTAACCATGTACGTCTGATGCCATTCTCGATCGCTGAAATTGTACAACTATCAAAGACACTAAAGGATATCTCATTGGGCTTAGTTGAGTTAGCTTTCCCGGAGACACGTTCCAATTTGACACAACATTATCGTTTTGTGCTTGGCCACACCGACTCCGACGACAAGAAAATCCGTCAACAGAAACAAGTTTGGGCAAATCTCCTAAAGGTCGTTGTATTTGTTCTGAATCAGATACACACGCGCGATTTGCGTCTTGGCTTCTGTCCGGATGAGCATTGGACGGTCAGTCGACTCGATCTACCGCTGGATCGACCGACCGATTTACCGCTGACGCGCAGCAGTCGCTTGCGTGGCATTCGACCTTTTCAGCCAATACGCGATTTCACACGCGAAGACTTTGAGAACGGGCCGCCCATGTCGACGAAGCAGATACGTTCGATAACGATATTGCGTGAAATACCCTTCGTGGTGGCATTCAGCAAACGGGTTGGTATACTACAAGGTCTTGTTGCTGCTGACAAAATGAGGGTGCAAGGCGATCTACAAGCTTTTCTGCAGGGTCCATCGATCATGATTACTGTACGGCGGTCTCATCTATATGAAGATGCTTATGACAAACTTAGACCTGAGAATGGTATGAGTTGGGTTTCAGAAGTTGAGTTGTGTATGTTAATTTCTTGAGTGCATTTCAGAGCCCGATTTGCGTTTAAAATTTCGCATTCAGTTTGTGTCATCACTGGGCTTAGATGAGGCTGGCATCGACGGCGGTGGTGTCTTCCGTGAGTTCCTTTCCGAACTTATAAAGACGGCTTTTGATCCAAATAGGGGTTTCTTTATGTAATTATTTTTGACGCTAGAAGCTTTGTGAACATTTTTTTGATTAATTAAATTTTTTTACTTTTAAAGGGTGACGACTGATAACAAACTGTATCCGAATCCAAATGTTTCCGATTTGTTTTCGGACTTTGAGAGGCATTATTACTTCATAGGACGTATATTAGGCAAGGCTATCTATGAGAATCTTCTAGTCGAGTTGCCGCTTGCCGAGTTCTTCTTGACGAAACTTGCCGGAAAATATGCGGACGTGGATATACATCAGTTGGCATCACTAGACCCTGAATTGTATAAAAACTTACTCTATCTTAAGGACTACGAAGGCGACGTTAGCGAATTAAACTTAGACTTTACAGTGGCAAGTAGTTCGCTGGGTCAGACTCAAGTCATTGAATTAAAGCCGCAGGGTCAAACTATAGCAGTCACAAATTCGAATCGCATTGAGTATCTGCAACTGATGGCTGATTATAAGCTCAACGTGCAGATACGTCGCCATTGCATCGCTTTTCGCAAGGGTCTGTCGAATGTGTTGCCCGTCGAATGGCTCTACATGTTTAGCAACAAGGAACTGCAAATACTCATATCAGGCGCAGAGATTCCAATCGATTTGGATGATTTGCGCAAATATTGCAAATACGGCGGTGAATACAGTCCGGAACATCCGTCGATTATTGCTTTTTGGACGGCGCTCGAGGGCTTCAACGATCTGCAGCGGCGTCAATTGCTCAAATTTGTCACGAGTTGTTCGCGACCGCCGCTGCTAGGTTTTAAGGTAAGCCTGCTCGTTGTTTCGATTCTGACATGAAACATTTGAATTATTTTGTTTTGTTTTTCCAACTTGTAGGATTTAGATCCGCCATTCTTTATACAAAATGCCGGCGACATGGAACGCCTGCCGACGGCTAGCACTTGCACCAATCTGTTGAAGTTGCCGCCCTTCAAGACAGTCGAACAAATGAGCGAAAAACTACTCTATGCAATACAGTCGGGTGTCGGCTTTGAATTGAGTTAAGGGCGTCAATATTTGGTCAACATTTAGCTAAAGTTTATCATAATTAAATTTGGACCCACCTGCACGGCCATTCATTTCAGTAATCTATTCCATGTAAGTTTTGTAAATTTGTTTAATGTATACATTTAAATAATAGTAATGATAATAACAGTAATAATAAATTGTGCTAAGCGTGTGTTAGCCGCAAAATGTTAAACATTCTTCTTGTCACTGTTTTGAGTGTAGAGAGTATTTTTTGTTTTGTTGACTGTTGCTGTGTGCACTTTGGTATTGTTTTGTCTTTTATGTATTGGGCTTTGGCATTAAAAGCTACTATTGACTCGTACCAGTTGCATCATGTTGTCTGACTGGCCACCACTTTATTGATGATGCGTTCATAGACGAGTCTTGCTGCCGAATTCGAATAGAGCATATCGATATGATTGTAGCCGCGCAACTGAAAGAGCGTCACACTCGTCTGTGTCAACTCGCGTGCAAGTCGTTGCACATCTGCGCTGGTTGCGAGCGCATCACGGCCACCATAGAATAATTGCAAGGGCACGCGTACATTGCGCAGATTGTAATCCGGTGGTGTGATGCGTCCATAATAGCGTAGATTTACACTCTCCGATTTGTAATCAAATTGCCTGAATTTGCCTGTCATGCATAAATAAGAAAAGTTGTAGTTGTTGTTATAGTCATGGTAGTTTTGAGCTTTTACCTGAGTTGATTAATTGACCAAAGTGCTGCAATTGCTTGCGTGAGATGCCAGCGGGTGTCGTTTCCAATATGCGTAGGAAAATATTCTGCAAGCGTGTAAAATAAAAGTGGAAAGAAAAAATAGAAAAACGAAGTGACAGAAAGGCGACAAGTGAAGGCAGCTGCCAAGAGACGAGCGAGTAACGCATAAATTCAAAGTGCCTGTCAAGTGCTCTGAGTGCCTAACGGCGGCGTCAGCTAAGCTCAAGAAATACGACACAACTCAAGTGGGTGTTGATGTCGGAAGTGGGCGTAACATATAAAGCGAATGCGGAAACGGAAACGTAAACGTTCACAAAGACTTGGCTCGTCCTTGCGTGTCTATGTCTATGTGTGTGTGTCTTAGTCGTTTGTACGTTTGCCTGCTCAGTTACAGTTAAACATATGCACAAATATGTATTTTCCGTTTAAGGATAAGAATGCCATAAGGCAGGAAGTGCACACAGGAACATACATACAGACGCAGTCAAAATAGTTGCCAGCCACTTAGGTAAAGCTACATAAGTCGGCGCACCTTTTCTGGCCTTTTTCACATTTTCTTTCTTTCATTTTTTTGTCGTTTTGTTTCTTTGCTGCTTGAAATATTTTATTTGCCACTTGGCACACATAAAATTAAACTTTATTTGCTGTTTATTCGACTCTCAGCTGCGCCGCTCAGTCTTCTACTGTTGACACATTTTATGTGAGCGTGCGTTGACATTCATGAGGGAAGCGGACGAAAGGAGTCTTGGAAAGCAATCCAAATGTCAGCGCCGTTGACTTTTATCGTGATTGCATGATTTGTGTTGTGCTTAATCATATTTTTTTTGTATTGTTTTTTTTTCTTTTTGTTTTTGTTTCACTTATTGGCAAAGTTGTGCATACGCCACGTTTTGCAGCACAAACAGTTGGTACATTTTTTTTATCTTACTGCATCTCTCTCTCTCTGTCACACTACATACATATATACGTGTATGAACCACAAACGATTTTGATTGCTTTATTCGGCTTTGGAGCGCTTTGTGTATGTCGTGCTGTGCGCGACTTGCTGAGCTTGTCAGCGTTTAAAAGATATGAGATACGTACGTACGTCAACTTTATTTCGCAGTTGTATGCAACATTGTTGCCTCTCTACTTCGCTATTTTTTTGTATCTGTCTGACTCTTGCTGCCTCTGTGGTTAACTGCCTGCAGCTCACTTTGTTTGCATGTCTCTATGTGTGTGTGTGTAAACGGGAAGTGTAACAGAACTCGACTCCTGGCGATAACTTTAACTTCTTCATTTGTTGTGTGTTTGTTTTCTTACTTTTTCTACTGTTGCCACATACAAAAGCTGCTCCGATTTGCAGCAATGCAAGATAAACAACAAGTGCTTTACTATTTGCTAAGGCAAGGCAAGTCATTCAAAGGACCAAGGAGCCAAGAAGCTATGCAGTTTGCCTTTGATACACGAAAAAGTGTCAGAACAATTTGTGAATTTCAAGCGAGTCGAACCATTTACACCCGCTTACGCAAACAACACGTGCATGAGCCTCCCCTACTCCTAAAACAGCTTCTTGGTGCCCCCAAAATTGCCTCAAGGTAAACTCACTCGTCCTGTTTACATAATTGTTGACTTTGTTTATTTGCTTTGCGTTGTATCTGCAATTGAGTCGAGTCAAGCCAAGTCGACTCGATTTGAGTTGTGTCAAGTTGTGCCAACGCAAGTTTATTTGCTTTTGTCTGTTTTATCAAAAAAGTTTCACTCCGCTTTATCCTTAAAGACATTTTCATCGTCAACAACGTAAACCGATAAGCGTCTTTGCCACTGGTCCTGCTTACTTATGTCTCACTCATACTCGTATGCGTTTGGCCTTCTATGCCCGCGCCGCCTGCAATATACATACAAGTTCTTATTGCGCTACTTGGGGCACTTAAACTTTTTGACAGATACTAAATCCAAGTTAAAAAAACAAAAAAAAAGAAAAATGACAAAGAATTAAACCGAATGAAAAATAACCAAAAAATATGTGTTTCAATAATAGTTTCGTCTTGATACGCCCACACAGGCACGCCCTTATATAACTCGCGTACCACCCGGCCTTGTAACGCATTAAATGCAAATTTGAATAACTTTTATTGCTCGAAACTCATATAGAAAAGTTTTAGTTGGCTGCCTCGCACTTAGCTTGGCAGGGCATGGGAAGGAGAGTGAGTGGATTGGGCAGGGCAGACTTCTGCTCCACTCTCTACTCACACAGGAGTGCAATAAAAACTTTTTCGCAACATTTTCGTTCATTCATACGTTCGTTCGGTCTTACGGTCACCCGCTCGTACGTTTGTATCTTGCTTCGTTTGTACGTTTGCTACTGCTTTGTTGTCAACAACAACAATAATAACAACAACAACAATGAAATAGCAAGCGTACAGTATAGTTGTAAATTATAGCCATATTATACTCACACGATCCAAAGGAAAGTCACTGAAACCAACATAGAAAGAGGTGAGCAGCGAGCAGAGCGTATACGTAGGCAGCGCGCTGCTGCAGAGCAGTCGTCCGCCCACCTGGCTGAGCGCAGACGCTGGCAGAAGTTCGTGTAATCCCAGTTGATTTAGTAGTAGCTATAATTTTGGTTGAGAGAGGGGGCGGACGGGTTTACGTAGCAAAAATAAAGAAAACGTTTTCGGAATTATTACCATTCTGTATGTAGGTATGTGTGCTTATGTGTGTTTATTACCGTTACAGCTCTGCTGTCACGTGCCAGCAATCGAAGCGGCGCGCTGCTAAGATGCTCAAGAAAAGCGATTGGCGCCAAGAGAGCAGCGCTTGCAAAGCGTTCATTATAAGCGGGCCGTTCCGCAAGCAACACCAGCAGGACCGTTGAGCCCTGCGAATGGGCGACATAGTGCAAACGGGCGTGGCGTGTCTGCGCCAGCACATAGTCAACGATTGCAGCAAGATCATAGATGCCGATCTCATGCCAGCTAAAATTCCAAAAGGCCGCGTTGTTTGTATTGAGGCGTCGATGTGCGCGCGAGAAAGTTGTGCCGCGCGCGTTGGGCAGCCAAACGTCAAAGCACCGTCGATGCAGCAGAAAGGCGAGCGCTCTGCGACGACCAGCGGCCACAAAGTCGCCGGCCGAGCCGATTAGGCCATGCATGAGCACGAATGGTTGTGGTTTGCGGTGTGGAAGTTGTGCGGCGCAGCTAACATTTTGCGGTATGCGATGCAACGTCAATTGATAGCCGTCGGCGGTTTGCACACGATGTATTTCGCATGTGTAACCGTTGCGGCGTATAATGCGACAGACGCTGTCGTCCTGCGGCCGACGCTGCTGCTGTTGCGTCACAGCAACATCGACGACGAAGACGAAGATGTTCAGTGCAAGGACGTAGTGTGCTAAATGCATTGCGTTACGTTCACTCGCCACTTGCACTCAACATTTTTAATGATTTTTAACTTGTTACGCGTTCGATTCGTGTTTCAATATGGATTCCTCGCATGCTACGTGTGCGTTAACAGATTCTTCTCTTTTTTTCTGTTCGCGTCCGTTGCCTATGCGCGCTTGGTGACTTCTGAGCGCGGCTGTCGTTGATCGCAATTGTTGCTTGAATACGAGACATCATTGCGTATGAATAACGTACTACACAGACTCTCTCTGACATACAACACTTACGCGCTCTCGCACACACAAGCACACACGCATACAATTTGTGCTCGCTCTCTATTGTCAGACTTGCCCTTTGTTGTTGTTTTGACAAGTGCAGCTTTGCTTTTCAAAAGTCATATTTCAACCAAAAGCGAAGCTTTAATGCGTTTTCTTCTTCTTGCCTTTGGTTTTTGTTTTTTTGTTATTGTTTTTCAGTTTTCATTGCACGTTGACAAAATGTTTATGATGGTTTTCGTGTTTGTCTTGTTGCAATTACAAATTTTAATTATTTGTTGTTTTAATTGCATTTTTATAATCCAACGTGTGTGGATTTTAATTTAAAAATGCATGTTGACAGCTGAAGGTGTAGTGTAGAAATGTATCTGCTTACATACGCATGTCATTTGCAGTTGTCGAAATTGTATCTCGTATATGTTTGTCAATCAAGTTGACGAAGCGTGCGTCACGGATTGCGCTCGCTGTTGTGTTACGTTGATTGTGATTGACGCTGATTTAATGATTAACTTGTTCGTAAACACCTCACCACACCATAACACAACAACAGTCGCTGTGGCAGTGGCACAGCTTACTGAAACAAGATATTCAAAGGCGAAACGCAACTAATTAGCAATATCAATTTGGCAAAATCGTTTGGACAGTTTCGACTCATTCAGTTGTGTGCGCATCATATGTCAGTATACAAGTAACATCTTGTCATAAGCCAAATCAAAGGCTCTGTGCGTTGCGTGCGTGTATATGTGTGTTTAATAGTGGCATTATCGTATGTACATATATATACCTTTGTTACTAAGCAAATACATATGCGTAAATATATTTGTATAAGTTACAAATGAATACATATATGTATATGCTTTGTTCCGCAAACCAAATCAAATTTGGTGACCAAACATATTGACGCATACATGCATATATTTACCCAAATGTGCAATAACAACACATTTATATACGTTCATACTTATTTAGATACCTATGTATCTGCGCTCTGTTTGTTTGATAATTGAAGCGACCGCAATAGTGCGTGTCTTACTATTACCACTTTGAGTCTTTTGTGTTAACAATAAATTGTTTCTGATTTGGCAAAACTAAAATAACATTTCGGCTTATTCTAAAACCATTTTAATTGCAGTTCGCAGTGACAATAAACCAAAGTAACTCGAACAAGTGAGCCTCGTACAAATACATAATGCCAATGCACATGTATAAAGGCGTAGAGTAAAAGATAGAAAGATTGAAAATAAAAAAATATAAAAGGAACTGTTAGTAAATCCCAGCAAAGCCAAAACCAAAGCCAAAACCAAAAGCTGAGTTAACTAAATCGCACTCAAGCGTGCTCATAGTTACTTCCTCTTATCGTTCTTACGTCCTGGGGTCCTCTGTTAGCTTAAAGTAATTTCAGCTTCTCTCGCTATTTTTATTTTTTTTTTTTTTACTTATTTTGGTGTTTTCGCAGTTTTCCGCACTTGTACAAAAAGCTACTTAAAGTTATTTAATTCTTTTGCGTTTTCGTTTCAGCGTTAAAGATACAAACAAAAAGATACAAACAAACAAATAAATGAACGAATGTACGAACGAACGAGTGAAGTGAAGACCAAGCAAATAACCAACGAACGGACAGGCCGACGGACGGACAAACAAACGCGAAAACTTTTTAAATTGAGTTAAGCTAATTTTTTAAGCTTTTATTCTTTTTAAATTCTTTATTTTTTTTGGTTTTTCTTAATAATTGTTCTGTCGTCGTTCGACGATTCGACGATTTCACTACTGTCAAACAGAGTTTATAGTTAAAGGCTGTGTGGGCGGCACATTGGGCGCATGCCAAGTGCATTAAGTAGATAAAGAAAGGGATAAAGCATAATGACAGCCATTAGAATGAAGTGCGCAACAGAAAAAAGTCATTCAAAAGAACAGAACTCATTAAATTTTTTAAGCGCTTCAAAGTTTTCTTCTTCCTCTTTTGATTAGTTTGAGCTGCTTTTTGTGGATGGACTAGGAAAAATGCGTTGCTCAATGAAATGTAACGAAGCGTTTTTGTAGGCAAAAGGTCAAAACATAAGATGGAAAAAAATAAGTGAAAAAAAAACAAAAGTACAAAAATGTGAAAAATGTATTTCAGTTAAAGCGTCGGCGTCGGCAGCAGCGTGCAAAATGTGAGAAAAGATGACGGTTGCGCGCGGTTCAGTGAACTCTTCGCTGTCAGCTGCATTTTTTGCAATTATAAAGCACACACACATGCATACACATACTTATTAACACATACACACTAACACACATGCATGCCAAATTCTGCTGTATTGTGATATATTTATTTATACAGTTGCTGACAACTAATTGGAAACAAGAGTCTTATCGGTGCTTTCCTTAATTTCTTTCAATAAATGTTTTATAATCACAAAGAGTGATGAGTATTGAACTCAAATGTTAGTCAAATAAGTTTTATGTCTGGTTTTCTGGCCAGGACAACTACTTGGTAACATTTTGCGATCCAGCTAAATTGCTCTGAAACGATGGCATTTCATCGAATAAAGAGTTTATGAATGCACTACAGAAAATGTTATTACCTTTGTTACCAATTTGTTGTCAGCAGCTGTATATACATTTTTTTCGCTTTAATTTTTCACCTGTTCATCGTTGGCGTCCGTCGTTCGTCGTCAGTTGCAGCAACTTCATAGAATTCATAATAACAATATATACATTTATTTTTTATTTTTATTGCTATTGAATTGAGTTAATGTTATTGTTGTTGTTGTTGCTTTAATTCCATAGAAAAAATTGTACTGGCACAATTTTTAAGTCATTGCACTCAGTCAAGCACACACACACACACACACAATGAGTGATGTTTCAGATCAGATTGCAGCTTTTTTATTATGTTTATTTTTATTATTATTGTTGTTGTTTGTTTTAATTTTGATAACCATTTGTGGTTGCTGCTGTTGTTGCTGTGGCATTTGTAATGTGAGTTGTTGTTGTTGCTTCATTAAGCGTTGTCTTAACGCCACATTTGCGTTCAATGAGCAAGCCACAAATTGCATTTCTACGTGCAACGTTGTGATGAGGTGATGTGAGACGGATCGCAGCAGGTGTGCTTGCTAGAGAGGCGGTCTATGTCAACAAGAGGGTTGGATGACTGCTCCGCTCAAAATGCAATTGTTGCTATTTTCAGCAATGGAGGACATTAATAAGCAATGTCGCCGCCGCCGGCCAGACGTGATATGAAGTTTGCTGTTAACGTATTCTATATTTCTTTCTCTCTCTCTACTACTACTTCAGGTCTTTGGCTAAATATAGTTGCGTCGCCATTCCGTCTGTCTTGGTTTTTACGGCGTGACTTTTGGCTTGGCAGTTGTCGTCGACAACTTTTTATTTTTCAATTAATTTAAGTGCGTCGTTGTCGATGTCTTCGTTGTTATTGTTGTTGTTGTCGTTCGGCTCATTGACAAGAAATGAAATTATTTGTGTCGCGACGCATGATCACGTCACTTGACACGAGTGCATCACGTTTTGTTGCTTACTCATTGGTTACAAACTTCCTCTCTGCTTTGGCATTTGCGTCAACAGCTTTCCATTTCTCTTTGCTTCACTACATTCCTCGCTTCATCTCATCTCGACTTTTATCTGCTAGTTTCTTCTCGTTTTTTTTTCATTTAGTCTTCTCTTATCTCATCCCGTCTTTTGTCGCTCTTCCCGTCTCTTTTCATATCTTATCATCTTTAATCGAATCCTCTAACATTCTCGTCTCTTCACTTCACTTCTCGTCTCCTCACTTCTCAGCCCACTTTCCTTTTAATACGAATTCATTGCTCCTTCGGTTAATGCTAACGCTGTGTAAGCCAAGTTAATTGCTTTCTTTTGCGCTTCCGCTCTTTTTAAGTTAACTTAAATCGTGCAATTTCGCACACTTCACACCGCTGTGCACTTGAGCATCACTGCCATTGCCGCTGTCAACGCACCCGAAATCCAAATGCTCAAACCGCCCTGCCATGCTTCACACGCCCTTCGCTCGCTTTAAATCGCTTTTGCAATGTCAACAGTTGCCTCCTTGCTTGCTTACTTACTCGCTTGCATTGAGTCTATTTGCGTTGATCTTCAAAGCACTGCTTCACCTTTTCGCTGCCTTTGAGTGCCAAGAGTGCCAAGTGTAGCGTTGCATGCTGTTTGCATCCTTCAGCCATCATCCTATGTTGCTACGTCCTTTGCCTTTAGTTGCTTATTGCTTTGCCGTGTTTTGCCATTTTGTATGCAAAGGTAAAGCAAGAAAAAAATCTACAGCATGAGCACATTTCATTCTCGACTTACTTGCTGTTGCTATTGTTGTTGTTGCAGTTGTCCTTAGGCGCCGCTTCAAGTGCACTTGTTACCAGACAAAGGCTGTAAATGGATGTTGGTTGTTGTTGCCTGTTGTTTTGTTTGCTTGCTAACTAAATATAAGGCAACAATAGCAAAACAACAATAAAAAAATAACAACAATAAGAAGAGCGTCTCAGTAAAAAAAATAACGCATTTGTTTTAAAATCTTCTCAGCTTTCATGCTGCTGAGCAAACTCATTCACTCCCACTCGTTTTTGCTGTCTCACTCGCACTTACGGAACGCTGTCTTAATAAATAATTAATGCCAAACAAGCAATAAGTCTTTGTATTAACATTCGCACTTGTCTGCTTTGACTTTCCCAATATGGCGGCGGCTTCATTTCCGTTGCCAATGTATTTATATATGTGCGATTTTTTTGTTGTTTTTTATTACATAAAAGCGTATTATTAATGCTTGTAAGCGCAAAAAGCAGAAGCAACTACAACAATAACAACTTAATCAATTTATAATGTGCCCAAATACCAATGTCGAAAAGGGGTCGTTGGCTTTGACGTCGACTCCGACGTCGACGTTGGCAGCGTAATGCAAATGAGTTTCCGCCAACGTCGCCTTTACGCTTCCGTCGGCAATTTCCGTTTCCTCATTATTTCTGTTTTTTCTTCGTTTCATTTCATTTCGTTTCTCTTCCTTTTTCTTTAACAAATTTTCAAATATAAAAAATTACCTAAGGAAGTCGCGCGGAAATGCTGCAAAATCGAAGCGAGCAAATAACTACTTCACTTGTATATGTGTGTGTGTGTCTCACTCTCTCTGTGTGCCTGTGTAGGTGTTTGTGTGTGAAATAGCATGAAATTGTCGAAAACGATTTATTACGCCGTTGGCGGTGTGTGTCTGATTCAAAATTGCTTGACAATTATTACAATGACGACAAACGCATGAAAAATGTGACTAAAAAAACACACACAAATTCAAACCGAAATGAACTTTAGTACTACTTTGCTGTGTTGTAAAAGAGATAGAATGAAAGGGAATTCGAGTTACTGTGGGAAAAGAGTGAAAGAGAGAGTGAGAGAAGGCGTTGAGGTCGTGCTGATGTCGTCGATGCTGCTGGCAGGTTGAGCAAATAAATTCTCACAATTTATATTTACTGCTCCGCTTGGTTCTTCCCATCTCTCCTTTCCTCTGTGCAGTTCAACTCTGTTGAGGACAAAAAGTGCTTTAGATACTATTTCATTGCTTCTGTTACTATGTAGTGCCGTCTTTTGTTGTAGTTCTTGTTGTTGTTGCTTTTGGTTGCGCCCAAAAAAGACACGTTGCCGCCTGTGGCGCCATCGTTGTCGTTTTTGTTGTTGTCGTTGTCGACGCGTACGCCACAAAATTAATGATGGAAAATTTGCAAAGTTCACAAATTTCTTATTAGTCGCACTGACTTCGCCACTAAATTCTGCGCTCGTTTTCAAAGCAACTCAACACATCTCAACTCAACTCGACTCGACTCAACACAGCACGGCTCTACTCTGCTCAACACGCCTCAGCTCGACTAGAGTCCTGTGGCATTCGGCGGTGGTCAGGGTGTCACAAAGTCCTGTCTGACAGCATGGCGCCTTGTATACATCAACCTAAGCCCATTGCCTACCACTGTGCTGGTCTTTCCTAACCGACAGACGGACGGACGGTCGGACCAAACCGACCAAATGAACGACCGACGGCACTTGATTCTATGCTTTGTGCTCATATTTCATTAGTTTGTGGTTGAGTTTTGTTGCATTTTGTGGCTTTTTTGCAAATTTTGTGCTTTAATTTGAGTTTTAATTGTATGCTTCCGGTTGCGAAATCGACACGCACGTGCTCCCTCTTTCACTCTCTCGCTCAGTCAATTATTTACTCATGTTACTCGCTTATTGCTGCTGAGTACAGTTGAACTTCCTTATAATCAACTTCTTCTACGTAGTTATTCTCGTTTTTATCCAATTTAATTTTTTGTCTCCATTTTGCAACCTGTACAACTTTATTCCCACCGAAATGTATCGATTAAACTTGGGGATATGTAATCAACCTCCTACTTGCCTGCATTATTGAGTTATACTTGAATAAATAACCAAATTCTCATTAATTGTGAGAAATTTTAGGATTTAATATTCAGAAATTTGAGACTGAGACTAATCGAATGTCCTTAATGAATGTGCTTTTATTAGAAGAAATTTTTTGTTGCCATGCGTATTCGTTATAACAATGTTTGACTGTATTTATTGTTTTATTATCGCTTTAAAAGGAAGAAGACATTTCTTTTTTGTTTTTTGTTTTTATTTTATTACTAATTTCTCATTGCACAAATTTTAATTCTTAAATTATTAAATAAACAATTACAAAAAAATATTCCTTCTTTTTTGATTTCTTGTCTGATTTTGGTTCGACAACTTTTTATTTAATTTTGTTTCGTTTCACTTTGTTAATTGTTTAAATTGATAAGCAAATTTTTACTTTTATTGCAACTTTGTATCTTCTTTTTGTGCAATGTATTTCACATATAAATCATTTTCTTTATTTTGCTTAATTATTTTTGATTATATTTTCTTTTGCGCGTTTGTTTGATATTTCATGCACAAATACAAAGGAAATATTGTATTGTTTTTTTAAGGACTTTTTGGATAAAAAAGTATACTTTTCCCATTTCCCATTTTTGGTTTGGTTTTTCATTTGTATCTTTATGCTTGTCATAAAAAACAACAACAACAACAAAAACGAGAACAACTTTTTGTGCCTTTAATTTACTGCGAAAAAATGAACGTTGCTAAAGTACGAAAAAGGACATGCACAGACAATTGTGTAAATTGTAAATATATACAATTTAATTGCGAACACACGCACACATACACGTGAATACTGCCATGTACAGCAGGGGTAAAAAAAATAATGGCACTTGAACGAAAGCTTACATGTTTAAAAAAATCTCGTGCAACACAGTACACGTGTTTGAAGTGAAACTTTCTTTAAAAGAAGCAATAAATAAATAAATAAATAAAAAGGTATTTCTGATGGAGATTTGCTTACAGTTGGAAAATCTTTGAAAATTTCTTCAGAGATTTTATCAAATTCAGCCTTATTTTAAGTTGAAATAAACTTTATAGTTTTCCTTAGTAATCTTCATTTAAACATTCAATATCTGTCATGTTTTCATTAATAAATTTGCATTTCAAAAACAACCTTCTCAAATCAACCAGAATTTTTTGAACAGCAAAAACTCGCCTTGCTAATCTAGAATTTTGAATATAAAGTGTTGATAAGACTCTCAGCTAGAGAGACAGTCTTGGACAGTTTGGAACATGGACAGTTTGGTTTATAAAAGGCAATTATACAAATACATCATTATTAGCAGCGCCACTACTTTTTTAAACGCAACTGTACATGGTAGCAACGCACACAAATGTAAATGCAATAAAATTTTATCTGAAATGTTTTTAAAATGATAGCGCGTGACTTTTTTGTTTTTGTTGTTGTTATCATCATTTTTTTTTGCTTTCATGCATTGATCATTTTTAATAAATTTTCATGTTTGCAGCACAAATTATAAAATATTTTTTTTATACAATTTGTAATATTTTTTTTTTACGCATTTTGATGAAAATATTTGATTGCAATTATTTGTATTTGATTTGATTGCGATTTCATTTGTTTTTATTTTACCGTTAATTTTTTTTTATCGTGTGTAAATACATTGAAGCTTTATTTGTATTTTTTTTTTAAATTTATTATTACTTTTTTTTTATTGTTTAACATTCAGAAGATTTATAACTACAAATATCGATAAGAGTTTTTTTATTCACTCTTGTTTTGCCTAATAATCGAAGAAGCTCTTTTAGTTTTATTTTCTTTATTTATTTTTTATATGCTTTTGTTGCTAAGCAGCGCAAAAAACTTACGAACATTTACGATTTATGCGAATATTTACAATTTGATTCTTTGTTGGTTTCGTTTTGTTTTTGTATAAAAAGCATTCAAAAAAATAAAATTTTCTCGTTTGCCTCGAAAAATGTTGGACTTGCTTACTTTTTGGTATTTTGTTTAGTTTCTTTTGGATTGTATTCATTTTGATGCTTTGTGCATTATTTTTTTCTTTATACAATATAAATTTGTTGTTGTTGTTATATTGTTGTTGTCGCTGTTAAATACAAAAAATATTGACTCATCATCTTGCAGGTACCTGACATTTACATATAATTTGCTTAAAACTTAAAAAAAGCGGACACGAATATCAAGAATTATGCGTAATTTCGGCAGAGATACAATTGCAGTGAGATACATTTGTAATGAGATACAGTTGCAATGAGCTACATTTGCTTCGAAGCTGCGTCGATTGGCAGTAGTCTAAACAACTTCTTATCAGCAATCACTTTTGTACAAAGTTTTTGCTTTTGCAAATTGTTGACTTTAATTACGGTAGCATAAAATTATGCAACAATATTTTTTTTTAAGCAAACTTTTCGTTTAAACACACTTCGCTTTTCTCTCTGCTCTGTCTGTAAGTCTGTTTTGTGCGCCTAAAAGCAAACTATTCGCGCACTTCATGTCAAAGTTCAATACACAAAAAGTTATTTGTTTAAAATTTTTCATTTAAAGACTAGAAAAAAATACATTTATACGAAATGATGTAAATAGCTCATTTTTTTGTTGGCCTACGACAGCGTAAATACATTTATATATGTATTATATATATGTATGTATATATATATACTATATTCTAAATAGGTTTTTAAATATTTAACAATTAGTTTTATGCGCTAATTTATGAAATTACATATTAGGGTTTACAATTGGAGTCGACTGCCGTACACAAAGTTACAAGTTTGCAAGGACAAGTTACACAGATACATTTTTCATTTGCACATGTTTCATCATTATGTTGTATTACATTTATAATTGTATTGTATGTTGATGTTGTTATTGTTGTCATTTTGTGTCTGACGTGTGTCGTGTGTCGGTACTTGTGCGACTCCAATTATTGGACGAATTATTGATATATTTTCTGCATTATTTCCACTTGCTTTCAGCTGCAATTTCTACTTCATTTGAGGAAAATTTAAAGTTAGAGCGAGTAGAGTTTAAGGTAATTGTAGAGTTAAGGTATTAGAGTGAGTGAGTCAGCCAGTGTGAGAATGTGTGTGTTGGATAAAGTATCTATGGGAGTAGTGTATGTGTGAGCGGTTTATTGTGCACCACCAGATGAAAAGACGTATGCAATCAACTTAATTTTCCGGCGTGGTGAAAACAAATTCAACTCAAGTTGGCTTTAAATAATAATATAAAAATTGCTCAAGTATTTCGAGCGTGCTTAGTTTATGTTTACTACATCCATCCTTCGTGCTTCTCTTCCACATTGCCAACTTTTTGAATGTTGTTTGTTTGGTTGACTGTTTGACTGTTTGTTTGTTTATTTGTTGTTGTATGCTTGAGCATATAAAGACATAAATACGAAATAAAACCGGGAAAAGTTGAGTGCAAAAGACCACACTCACACACACTCACGGATACATGCTATAAGCACAATCACATGCTCAGACAAGCACAAGTTGCAATTTGTTGCACTTTTTAAGCATTAAGTAGGTGCAGGATTTAAGTACGAGTGTTAAGGACCTGAGCGTGTATATGAGTGTGAGTGAGTAAAGGAGATACTATTTGTGTGTGTGTGCGTGTTTGTGTGAGTCAATGAGTTTCGTTACTAGTTGCAGTTTTAGATTTGAAAAGGGCCGCTGAGACCGTGACATATGCATGAATGTATGTGTGTAAGAGAAGGCTGGGGCATGCAGCACAAGAGCTTAAGACTCAAGGCTGGCTGGCTGGCTTCGTAAGCGAGCGAATGAGTGAGTCAAAGTGTAGTAGAGTGAGTCAGGGAGCGTGTGAAGTGTGTACAAAGCGTATGTGTTTGTGTGTATGTTAGTGAAGTGTTTTCGTAAGTTGTGCAAGCAAAGCGGTTTAGTTTTTGTATTTGTTTTTTTATACTTATTCATTTTTATTTATTTTTTTTGTTCATTTCGTTTAGTTTTCAAATTGTACAACATCAAAAGCACACACATGCGCGTCTAACGGCACTAAGTAGCAAAATGCAATTACGCACTAATACATTTATAGAATACACATACACATGCACATACATCGAGTGTTATGTTAAAATGTTAGGCTAGGAGAACAGTCAAAATAGTATAGAGCAAACAACAACCACATGACGTAATGTTAACATGTTATGTATAAATTATTTGCTTTATTTTCCATTATTTTGTTGGTTTTTCTTACGCTTCTTCTTATTCTTCTGCTGGTTGTTGTTATTGCCAATTAAGTTATTTGCGCACAGCAATCAAAATATATTTCGTTAGAAACTAATTTGATTTGATATAATTTCACGCAACGCAAATATTCAACGAACACAGCAGAAGTGTTTGGCGCTGCCAAAAAGTATGCCATTAATATTAACGCCAATATTGATGTGAACGTAACGCGTAACGTAACATTGTTACGAAATTTATGTCACATTATGTTACATATCATGCATTATTAATGAAATGTGTTTTGCATCAAATGAGCGCACGAAATTATGCTATAAAATTGTTTTTTTTTGGTTTTTTTACTAAATTTTTTGTTGCTGTCAATCTTAACTAAACATGCATCAGTTTAATTTGCTCGAATGATGATGTCTGCAAAATGCACAAAATTCTATTTGCTTATTTGTTGATCGAAATGATGATGATGAACATTTCGGCGCACCCAAAAGCAGGCAATACGTTAATGTGTTGAGTGCTGTTGCTGTTGCCTTTGATTTGCACACGTTCGCTTATCGGCCAATAAACTCAACGCTCGTTTGAAATTCAACTATTCATAGACATCGAGTTCAGAAATTATGTTGACTTTGATTCACTGCGACTACGACAACCGCTCACACCGCCACCGCCACCGTTACCGTGCACTGTGGGCCACTGGCGTTTGATGACAGCAAAATGGGTCATTTGGAATGTGTTCGTTTGCTGGCAATGACGCTCCACGAAGCCGGTAAGGCAATAGCCCATGTTATAGTCCTCCATTGAAATGTTCGAAGTCAGATACAGTTTGAATTCATCGTCGACGACAACATCGTTGTTGGTGTTGTCCTTATCGTTGCTCTTATACACGATGCCGCCGCCGCCATTTCTGTTGCTACGACGACGAAAATGTCCAGCGACAAGCAACGCGCCCTTCTGTTCGAGTGGCAACATTTTGGCGCGCGTCACTTGACGTTGTGTGCCCGAGAACTCTTCGATGCGGCAACGATTCGGTTGCCACCAACAGGGCGTTATCGTCCAATAGCTCGATGACGCTGTGCGCGCCCAGCCCTCTTCCGGGTAGAGCAGTATCTGTATGAAGTGAATAGAAGAAGAGAAACGCAAAACGTAAGTTTAAAATTTAATTTGCACAAAAAAAAAAAACAAAGTAAAAAATCGCAAAAAGGCAAGTAGATGAGTGGAAAAAAAAAGACGAAACGAGAGATATGAGATTGGCTGCGTTGTACGCTCGCAAATTGGTTTCAAATGTTTTCGCATTGCTTGTGGGGCAGCAATTCAAGTATGGCATAAAGGGCATGCAACCGGCGAGGGGAGTTATGGTGTGGTCTGGCGTCGTGTGTTGAAGGTACAGTGTTGCTAGTTTGGCGAGTCAGCACACGCAAAAGTTTGCTCAACAGCAAGTGACACTTAATTGAAAATCGAAATTAAAATTGGCAAAAAACAGTCAATTGCAAAAAGGAGAGAAAAATAACCATTACATGCATTTGAGCGTACAAGCAACTTGTCATGTTCTATCCTGTGCTATCGTTCTACTTGTTTTTCTACTTCTCTGCTGAACACATTCTCTGACATTAATCTCAACAATTCTGCATTGATTTGCGATCATTGTTACTGTAATCCTTATTGTTATACTCCAACGTCGCCATCGCCATCATCATCATCCTTGTCGTCGTCATTGTCATTTGTTGTTGTAATTGATTTTCTTCTATTGTTCGCCTTACAAAAGACTATAATCCGAAGTCTTTAGTCGCTAATACATGAAAGTCATTCGTGTAAAAGTTGAATTTATGATGGCAGCAGGTCAAATCTGATTGATAAAAATATGTTTTGCTTTGTTCAATAGTGTTAAATTGGTTTGTGCCAGACAACGTTACTTGTTTTGTATCGTTTTCTTTTACTTTTTCATCATTCCTTCTTTATTTTACGCCGTCTCTATCTCTGTCTCGTCTCTCAACATTCATTATGTTTTGGTTTACCATTCATGACCGAAACAATTTTTTATTGAAAAAAAAAGAAAGCATAAAAATTGCAGCGGTTGAAAAAATAATTTCCAATCAAATTAAGATAAATTGCTGTAAAATTAACATGTAATCGAAATGACATATTTATTGTGTTTCATTAAAACATTATTTGCATGGCGTGAAAATTGAGTGCGTCGCATTTTTTTCTCTCGTTCGACACACCGCAACTTGTTTCAATGCTGATGCCTTTGTTTGTGTGCATGTGCACATGGGTGTGAGTGGATGTGTGTTTGTGGTTTTATTGTAAAACGAATGACCAAAGCCAAGCATTACGAGAAGTACCGCGGTTTGGTTTGTATGCAAATGACACATGACACCCACACAAGCACTCACCCGCACACAGCTACACATAATCGCACTTTATAACTGACTGCATGACAATAAATAATAATGTTTCTTTATCAAGTGACTATCAAAGCGCCATTGATAGCAACAACAATAACAACAACCAAGAGTGTTAAAAAAATTGCTACAATAAATACATGTTCATGTATCGCATGCACGCACACATACACATGTGACTAAAGCAGATGTTTTTTGCGGTTTAAGCGGTTTTTGTTTTAAATACATTTTTGCATTAAATATTGAATAGTGTCGGAAACAGTTGCCTCCCCATTGTTGCTGGGCCACAGGTCGTATGAATACGCAATAAGGAAATCATTAAAAACGTCAGCCGCGCATGGTTAACCTATAACCGTTTGGCTTTGTTTCATGTTTTTTTGTAGTTTTTTCAATCAATTCAATTATTTGCACAATTGAGCTCTAAACGAAACTCAAAAGTGATTCGATGGCATTAAAGCCTCAGCTTCTAATCAACAAACAAGTGTTGTACTCAAGCGAACTTCTATTTAAACTAGTAATCCATGTACTCATCATACAAATACTCATTCATTCATTCCTTCATTCATTTGCTTACACACATTTTGCAGCGCAATGACCCTGGCCGTGCGCCTCAGCGGTGGCTGTTGGAAACGCGGAAAGTCTGGCAACACTGGACCATAGGGTTTTAACAAGCTCAGTGCAAAATTGTTTATTCCGCTTGGTCGTACAAAAAGAAAGCCGAACCTCAAAAGACCTTTTGAAATTAAGCAAGTGTTGGGCGGCGCATTGGCAAGTAGGCGTGGCACTGATGGCCTCAACATAAATACTTGCACAGTTCTCAATAAGCCACAGAAACAAGAGAGAGCGAAGAATGTGAGCAAGAGTGAGAGTACGAGTACGAGTACGAGTGAGACATGTAAAGGTGGAAGCAAGAAAAATGTGAAAATTTATTTAAAGAAAGAATGAAATAAAAAACAAAAACAAAGATAAAGATAAAACGCACATTGCCGTAGTGAAAACACAAAAGGACGAATGGTGAGGAAGCAAGAAAGGAAGGAAGGAAGGAAGGAAATTAAAATGCGTAAAATTGTGGAAATTAAACGCAAAGAGGAAAAAAAATGAATGAAAGGTTGAATGGGTGGAACATAAAAAAAAAAAAAGACAAAAAACAAAAACAAATTTTGAAAAGAAAGCCGAGCAATGTTACAGATTTAAATAAAGAAACAAACTCACTCACCTACAAGTATGTATGATATATTCAAATACATGCGCATAAAAAGATAAAAGCAACACAGACAGACAGACAGACTGTCGAACAGCCAGACAGACGGTCTGAGAGATGGATAGACAACATCTTTGGTCTGAACTTGCGCAACGAGGCACGAAAGTGTTTAACCTTGCCCCTGCCCTCTGCCTCTTGCTGGCTACTGCCTACCACTTGCTATCACCGACTACTGCTGTCGCTCTCTGTTTCATAGTGTATGCTCTTTATTGCCTGCTCAACCCACTCTGTGGACTATTAATGAAAATTAATCGTTTTCAAGTGAGGCCTGGCGCAAAAGACACACTGACACACACTTGTACACAAACACACACACAGAACAGCGCTACATAAATTCCTACAAGTGCTTTTACTTGTGTGTGCTTGTATCTGTTTCTGTGTGAGGCATGTGCCTTCCGCATGGCGTTTACTAGCATGTGGCATTGATGTTTGCTCAGCCGCACATAAATATAAACCGTCCAAAGCTGTCCAAATGAACGAGCGAACACCGAACGTTTTTTGCCTTTAATAAAATTGTATTATATATTGTGGCCGACGAAACGCATTTCCGGTCAACAGCGGCAGGTGGCATGTGGCATGTGGCACGTGACAGGTGTGATGCGTACAACATTATCTACATACATGTATCGACCTAAAGCGTTTGCCATTCAAATTTACAAGTTGGCAGCGCATTAATCTTGCATTAACAATGAGCAGAGGGTCTACGCGGGGGCACGAGGCATAATGTTCATAAAGGGGCAACAGGTGCACGAACTCTGAACTGTAAATTTTTTTCATTATTTATATTTTTGTTGGTGTTGGTTTTATTGTTTCCAGTTATTTAGTTAATAGTTTTTATTCACATTTAAATTAAAGTCGATGCCAACAACAACTTTGTTTTGCTGACAATACTGTCTCTTTCTCTCTGTCTTTCTCTGTCACTAAGTGTGTTTTTGGCTAGTTAGTTGCTTGCTAAGCGCTTTGAATGGCAATGGCAACTATTGTGCGACACAAGCACTAACACAAACAGACAAATACAATCACACACACATACAAACATGTAGACAAACAAAAGGCGACATCAAGTCGTAGCTGTGACCTCGTTAACTAAAGTTGAAATGCGCTCAAATGCGCTGCCAGAAAATCACTTCAACTTCACTTCAACAAATCAGGTTCAATGCGGTTTTCTGGAGCCAAGCCGTAACAGCATTCAATCTTCACCAAACGTCTGTCTGCCTGTCTGTCGGCGTTGCTTTTTGATTTCTTGATGTCCTTACACACACACATACACACACACAACACACATACACACACACACACAGATATTTATCCATGCGTTGACTACAACTTCGAGCAATATTTTAAATCTTTTTTTTTTTTTATTATTTTCGCTGTCAATATTTTTATTTTATTTGCTCCTTTTTCGCTTTACGCTCTCAACACGTGCGTTGAATTTGTCGTCGTCACACTGAAGTCACCGCAACGAAATCGAAGCCAAGAGAACTTCCACGTAAGGCATCCTTTTTTTAATATTCTCAGTGAAAAAACTTTCTATGCATCAAGTGCGGGCCAACAACTAAGACAACGTACAAACAAATGGTTGCCAAGTCGTGCAGCGCGTATTCGTCCTTTATCCTTCTTCCTCATACACAATGGCCTCTTGTAATACTTTAATATGTTTTGTTTGTCTTCGACGTGCTTGGATTTCGTTTTGTTTTTTTGTTTTTCTTTTCAATATTTTTGTCTCTCTATTTTAATGAGTCGCGTGCAGTTGTGAATTTTAAGATTTGCGTCATTAATAAGCAAACGTTTGCGTTACCATGAAAATAGTTCGCGTCTGCCAAATTGAAAATTCTAAGCAAGCACAGAGCAACAACAACAACTGCGACAGCAACAAACGTGCAGAAATCGCTTCGCCAAAGCGAGCGTGCCGGGCTTTGCTCATAAAATGTCCTTTGATTGGCTTTGCTTTCATTTGTTTTCCTTTGCTTTACTTTCCTTAGTTGAGTTGACTTGAGTTGCGTGGAACGTTTTGCTTTTCAATATTTTGGCATGTTGCGACAAAAAGTGTCGCCTTGTTCGTTTGGTGGCACTAACAGTGAGACAGACAGACAGATAGATGGACAGACATACAGGCGACACAGTTTGGTTAGGTCGCTTCTGTTGTTGCCTCTTTGCCACTCACGTGCTTTGCTACAAAATCACTTCCGATTGAAATGGTGAATTTAATCGAGGACGACGACAACGATGACGACAATGTTGCGGAATGTATTTTGTGTTAAAGTCGCAGTTGGAAAATGTGCCATCGTTGCCGTTGTCGTCGCCAACGCCGCTGCTTCTGTTAGCAGAATCGATTTCGCTATCTGCGCCAATGCTGTCTTGTTGTTGTTGCTTTTGCGTTTTTTGCGACTCCTCCTGGCCAAACAACAGCAAATGTTTCTTTCCATTTCAGCATCTTCTTCTTCGTCCTTACATTGATGAGTGAGCTATGGTATTGTTTGTTGACTTTGATTTTTATTGCTTGCGAAATGCTAAGCGGGAAACGTTGCGCTTTTCATTTTCATTTATTTTGTCTTTCGCAATCCGCAACACTCCTCACCGTCACAATCACTGCCACCCACAATCACACCACGCACTTCTCTTTCTATATCTTTCTCTCGCTTCCTCTCTCAATCACACTCTTTCCTACTTTCGGATACCAAACTTTGTCTTGAGCAATTGAAATGCTTTTATTGCTTTGCTTGTTTTTTTTTTTATTATTTTTGTTCTCCTTCTTTTTATTTGTGTTTCGCTTTCATAGACAAGTCGCTTGCATTTGAAAGATTGGCGAATCGTTGAAGATGCCAAGCAGATTGGCAATTTTTTTCATTGTGTCGATTTTGTAATACTTTGGCAGTTGTTGTTGATTTTTCAAGTGAAATAAATTCACGAAAATGTCGCATTGCGTCGACAACGGCGTCAGCCTTGCCGTTGCTTTATCAAGCATATTAAAATAAAAAAACAAGACAAGTTTAAATTAAAACTTAATGAATGACACATTGATTCAAGAATAGTTTAAGCTTTAGTACTCTTATGACACAAAGTGCCACAGGCCATTAACATCATTCTAGTATTTGCATATGAGCCACATTAAGAACAAGTGAGGGCTCGACTGCCGTATGTGTCATATAATGTTATGTAACATGTGTCTATTTATTATTGAAAAATTGTTCTTTAAGTAAAATTAAAAACATTCTCGATTAAGTTAGCTATCCGTTTGACAGCTATGATGTCTAAGACAAATTGTACATCTATTCGTCTAATTTATCATCGGGGAATGAATAACATCATAAATTTGTTGAAATAAAAGGAATTACAAAAATTGTGCGCTTATTTTCTCAATCATTTAATTGACAAATTATTTACTTGATACTCTTTTTGTTTGCTAATTTTCATTATTCTTTTTTCTCAGTCATAATTTTTTATGTTGGAAATTCATTAAACAAATCGTTATTCATTTGAAAATCACAAAAGTTTCCAACACAGACAAGACATCTAACAGTCTGTGTGTGTGTGTACCGCCATGTTATTGTGAAAAGTTTTCTCATTTTGTGTTTCTGCCTTTTGCGTGACATTAATTAATTAAGTGCCGTTCAGCACCTTTTGCCAAGGCACCTCTGCATGCTTGCCAATGCAGGCGTCATGGCAACAGCCGTAAGACAAAAACAGCAATAGACGATTGCCATCTGTGAGTGCGCCAACAATGCTTAAATTCGAGCAAATCGACGCATGTCAACAGACTTCAACTTTGAGAAGTATCTTTGCCACGCAAAAATGAATTTTCGTAATGTTGGCAAATAAATTTGTTTAAGAAATGAGTTGCCTATCAAATACACACACGCATACAAGCATGCACATTACTTAACCAATATATGGCAGACAAGTGGATTTGTGCTTATGTGCGCTCCGACGACAGCTGAGCCCGCAGCTCTGTCAGCCTGACTGGTGTTAATGCTCATAAAGCAGGCGTTGAATGAATGAAGTTAATTTATATAATGTTTTGCCTCTGACTCTTCTGCTCCCCCTGCTAAAACATACAGAATTCAAGTTAATTACATTGCAGAATATGCGTTGACTTGAGCTGAGCGCTTTAAGTGGATAGACTTGCCGCTAAGCCGTCAAATCGAAGCTTTAACACGATTGTCGAAGTCTTTTGTTTTCTTTGCTAGCAACTCAGCTCTTCCGCTCATTTTCATTTACCCTTTTCTGTTTATTGTTTTTGGTTTCCCCCTTTTTTCCTCATTTGAGTTTCTTTTGTTTCATTCACTTACTCAGACTGATTCTGACTTGTTCATTCGCGCCCATTCACTTGAAGTATGCAATGGAATTTTTCCACTTGATAAATTTTCTCTTTCCGTTGCAAACATTTTATGTTTCCAACGCTTTGTTAATACTGCTGCTTCTTCTTCTACTCATTGCTGTGGCGCGTTTTTGTTTTTTGTTGTGTTGTTGTTGTTGCGTGCTTCCGTTAGTTGGCAACTTCCTGTTTGGCCTTGTGTGTGTTGGTGTATGTGCGTTATTTAAGTGCTTCGACTTCATGCCTTTGTTTTAACATGTGCTATTATTATTGTTGTTGTTAGTATTTCTTCGACTTCAACTTGTATTTCCATTACCATTTTCACATCTACTTGAACGCTGCTTGCCAATAGATTTTTTAACCGTGAGTATTTCAGTTTTTCTGGTTTTTCCTTATCGCCTTTGTTTGCCCTTCGACCTCATCATGTTCCTGTAAAAGTAGCAAACTTGAAATTTAAGTTTACTTTTCTTTCGCTCAACTTTTGTTTTAATTTAATTTCTTTTTTTCTCCTTTTTTTTTTGTTTCTGCACTGCTTTCATCAACTTTGACACTTGAACACTCTGCTTTGTTGTTGTTGTGTCTACATTTAAGGCAAACGTAAACGAGTTTTTCGTTGTCATCATTCAAATATACAGAGTGAAAGAAATCTCTATTTTGCTAAAAAGTTATTCACTCATTTCGTAATTGAAATCGCGAGAAAGTTCACAAGTATGAATATTTTCCCTGTTGCTAATTTAAAATGTTTGATTTGCCACACAAACATTCGCAATTCGCTGCCAACGTCAATTCTAACGTCGCTGCTTTTGAGATGCCATTAGTGTCTGGGCTAATGCCTTTGACTAACCTTGCTGGCTTTAATGAAGCTCAGTTTTAAATTGTTTTGCCATTAAATACGCTCGTGTTTATTTATATTATTTATTTTTTGTTTCGTTTCGTTGTTGACTTCATTTTGTAGAGCGCTATGCTTAATAAGGCGCTCATTAACATAGGAAACGAGCGACCAACAACCTGCGACCGGCAGCGATTTCAAGCACCAACTAAGCGGGTGGCACACAATTTACACGCCAACTTCCGTTTCCGTTTTACGAAATTAAAATATTGCTTGACGTTGTTGTTGCCACTGTTCTTCTCATTGCTTCCATGGCCATGGTTGCTTCCGTTGTTGCTTCATCAACAACAGCTTCTGCTTCAGCGTCAGCTTCTTAATTTACTTTTGGCTTCAGTTTCCGTTCGGCGCTACTGTAATATTCTCCTTTCGCTATTGTTTTGTAAACTATTCGCACTAAAAATCTAAACAGCATCGTCGAGCAGGATAAACATGAAGTAAGCTTTAGTTACGCCCTATGGCAGACATGGCCGAAGCAAGGCAAGACTACGTAGCTGACAGTTGGACAGACGGACAGACGGACAGTAAGACAGACAGACAGACGGACAGAGAAGCAGTCGGGCAGGCAATATAAATGGAGATGTCAACGGTTAAGAACATAGCAAAAGATGGCGACTGTTGCAGCTGCTTTCACACGCCGACGGAAGCTATAAAACATCGACCAAACTTCTCAGCTCACATTTCCTGTTGGCGTAGTGTTCGTTTGTGTGTTTGTGTTTGTGTGTTGAACTCACCCCGTCTTGCTTGAATTTAATGAGTTTGCGTTGTGCCAACTTAAAGTTGGAAACGCGAGTTGTCAACTCAATGTTGCAAGCTCAGCAACGCGGCGTTGTTAAGCGTAACTTGATAGGCCAACGATGAGAACGCGAGACACGTTGGTATGAGTATATATGATTTTGCCTTGTCGTAGAAACTTTTCATGCTGGTGTAACTATCGCGGTACTCACACATACTCAGCGTTTACTGACACGCCCATTTACAATTGTTGTTTAGTTGCGTTGAATAGAAATTAAAGTTTTACGCCAACTGTTTGCCAAAGTTTAGTTGACATGCTCAGCAAGAATATGAGCCACAGCGACGTCAACGTCCACGACGACGAGAACGCAATAAATTTGATATGTTAGACAAGTTGCTACATAACGTATATGAGACCGTGCGATAAAGTTGCAGCATTTATGTGTGTCTGTATGAGTGCGTGAGTTTCATATTGTTTGCTTGCATGGATGTGTGTGCGTGTGTGCGGTTGTGTAAGGTTAACTTTGCAAAACTTGCCTTTTGTCTCATTTTTTTTTACTTTTATTGCATGTGTTTGTGGCTATGCGTCTTTCGTTGTATGTGTGAGTGTCTGTGAACTGAGAAGTTTCCAAAAAGGTGTGTCAGCCAAACTAACAAATCGGTAAAGCCAATTTGTGCTTTAACCAAAGTTTACTTTAAAGCCAAAATAAACGTAAGCCGTAAACTCTCTGCTTAACAGTCGAAGGTTAAAACACACTCATGCGCAGTTGTGTGAAGACTGCTAGGCAGACAGAGGGACAGTGAGACGAATAGAAGTGTTGTAGCGCTGCTAACACTTTTTGGCATTAGTTAAGGCCTCAGATTTTGTTATCTTTGTTATTGTTGTTGTTTCTATTACTATGCTTGTTGGTGTTATTGTTTGCAGTGTTCATTGTTGCATGTACGTTGCATACTTACGTGCGCAAACACATACAATATCCATGACCACTGCTTCTTTGTCGTTGTTTCTCTTGTTATTTTCTACATCACCATTTCCTTCACTCTTCTTTATTCGCTTTAAAATGCTAATTCGTTGGCAAAACTTGTCGCGCCCTGTGCCCCCTCTTAGCACATACAATTTAAGCCTCTTCGTGGGAATGTTTTTCCTTTTTTTCCCGATCACTTCTTCTTATGCTACTTCATGTTTCGCTGCTGTTGCTGTTGCTCATCTACCATGTGCTTCCCACGCTTACCGTCTGCCCAGCGCATTAATATCTCATTTGCTGCTATGCTCAAGCGCCACCATCAGCGCCCGCTCCTCATCATCATCATTGGCGTCGTCGACTCTGGGGAGTTTTGTGGCATAAAATCGAAAGTGAAGCCGCTGATGCCAACGTCGCTGTCGACGTCAGCGACACCGCCGCGTCTTTGTTGCTATTTTCAGTTACAATTTTTGTGTTTTTTATATCTTTGCTGCCGATATTATTCGCCAGCTTCTGCTCCTGTGCGTGCTTCTGCTCTTGGCGTGTGTTTATTTATATTTTGTTGTATTTATTTCGCTTCATTTTATTTTCATTTCGTTTTTTGTTTTCAGTGTGTTTTTTTTAATAGCATTGGGAATTGCTTTGATGTGCCAGCGTCGTCAGCATAAATCAAGTACTTGAAACTGGTCTTGCAGCACGTCCTTACCCCTTGCAGCCGCTGCCATCAACGTTGTGTTCCGTTGAGGCTTTTTGCTCTGCTCATATTGTTTCATGTCAATGTCAGATTTTTGCGCGGCTTCGTTTTGCGTTTGTTTCATTATGTTAAAATTTCGTGGGAATTGAAATTCATTTAAAATCACTTTTTTTAGCGCCATTTTTTTGTTGTCGTTACGTTGTTTTTTTTATTTACTTTTAACTTATTTGCTGCCATTTATTCCAGTCAATCAACATAAAATTTCAATGCCTTCTTCGCAAAAGAAATCGAAATCGAAAGAAAACAGTAATGTTTTTGTTGCTTCGTTTTGCTTTCGTTCGATCAATGCGCATGTGAAATACGTAAAAATGCATTTCAATTATTTTTAATGGGCGGCACATGTTCCAAAGTTTTTCGTCTGTGCGCCGTTGGACTTCTCTTCAGTTTCGAGCTCGTTTTTTTGTTACTTGCGGAATCTGTTTCTTTAAAGCGCACAGGCAATATATATGTGTATGGGTGAGTGTGTGTAAATGCTTGGGTATATGTTGAAATCGCCAGTGGCATGTATGGAAAACGGAAGTGGCGCGTGCCAGCTGGGAACGAAAGGCATACGACGATGGAGACGCTCGAGAAAGCCGTCGGTTGAGAGGAAAAGGCGTTGGTGGAAGCTCAAACGAATTGAGTTAGCAGACAGGCAGTAATGCCTTCGGGGCATGCAACATGTTAAGCATATAATTCAAATTTACCACGCCACAAAGCAACAAAGCATCGAAAAGCAGAAAAGGAGGGAAACAAGTATGAAAAAAACAAAAATAAGATGAAAATTTAATAAAAAAAAAGTAAAAATGAAACGATGAAAATACCAAATGAAGATTTATTTACAAGTATATGTCTAAGTATGTGTGTGTGTTTGGCTTTACAACTGTGCGTATGAGTAATGCGCGTAAATTCTCATCAAATAAAATAAGCAACGCTTCGCAAGTCAAAACATACACCATTCCAGCTTACGGCTAGGTTTGGCGCCACCCACTCAAATCCAGCTGTGTGTGTGTGTAGAATTTAAGCAAAAATACAGCACGAAATTTCATATTTTTAGCATTAACGACAACGCAGAACTTCTCTCTCGCTGTGTTTATTGCGCTGTTCAGTCGTTCTGTGAGTCAACGACTGAAAGTCTTTAGGACAAACAAAGCTAGAAAAATAAAATGACATTAATATCATTTAATGTTATCGTTAAAAGTCCTTTGCATAAAATAATTCGGAGAATGAAGTCTTTTTGCATACACAAATGTTTGTGGATTGTGAAATTTTGCGGTTTGACTTGAATGCAATTCGAGCTGTGAACATTTATTGTGGCAAAGGTAATTAAACGACGCAAAACTCACAGCTTTGTCTAAGTAAATGACAGCCATAACACACTCGCACGCACGCACATATACATGCATGAAGGACAATTTCCGCCGCTTGTCACGTGTGTGTTACGTTCGTTCGTTGGTTTGGTCCTCTGTTGGCTCCACTTTGGTTTTGGTTTTGGCTTTGGTTTTGTTTCGTTTGTTTGCGAAACTTTATCAGTATTCAAATGTCGTACGCGAATATTTCACTTACAGCTGACGCAAAGAGTATCATAGATACGACAACGAGCGTATGTGTGTAAGAGCGGGAATAAGACAGAGAGAGGGAGAGAGAGACATGATGATGCCTTTGAGTCTGACAACGTCAGAAATGCGCCATGTGATAAAATGTTGCTGTTGAAACGCACGTCAGCAGCAGAGGCAATGGGTGACAAGCGTGGGGCATGAGGATGTAGCAACAGCGTGAGAAAAGCAATGCCTTATAACACTGCCATCCATCAAATATCAGTCAAAGTCGCACGGCATCTCAATGACAACAGCAGAAGGCCGTGCGAATGTGTGAGTGTTTGATAAAGGCGAAAGGATAACGTCGTTGGCAAAAAAAAAGAAAACAAGATAAGAGGAAGGGAGCTTGCAAGAGACATCTAATACCAAGCTGTCAATTGAACGTGTGCGTGGCACGCACCACATGCGAGTAGCGCGATATTTTTTAGAATTTTCTTCAATTTTTTGTTTTTCTTTTGACTCATGCGTGGCCTTACACATTTCATTTTTGCCTCAGTGTTATCAGTTGCGCTTAGTTCAGTTCAAATAAGCTCAGCGAGGCTTGACTTCGGCTTTGACACTTGTGTCACATTTACCTAAGCCGTCGGACAGACAAACAACTGAGCTGAGTTGTACATGATTATTACATTAAAGTCGAGTGAAAAATTCAATTAAAATAAATGAAAATTTTATTTGTCTATTTTGCAAAACAAAATAGATGAAATGAGAGGGGAGGAGAGGAGAGGAGTGACAGTCGTTAACGTCGCTGTTGGCTTTGCATGAAAGTCGTTCATATGTTAAATTGCATGCAAAACAGCCAAATTACTTTAATTTATCCCAAATGTCTTTTTAATTTGCTTGACTGTCGGCATTTACATGAGCATGAAAGACAAGACAACAACACACACACAGCCTTGGTTAGAGTGTGTGTGTGTATGGATTTAAATGGTATACATGAACAGTTGTCGACAGCTGCGAA
The DNA here is from genome assembly GCA_034638295.1 of Phortica okadai. Lineage (NCBI taxonomy): Eukaryota > Metazoa > Arthropoda > Insecta > Diptera > Drosophilidae > Phortica > Phortica okadai. Next base: position 36,752,587 of record CM067851.1, read on the forward strand.
GCCAAAAGTCGAGTCGCAGGCGGCACAGATCTGTAGCAGACTTTCAAGCGCACATATAAATAGCTCATATCTGCACAGACAACACATGCATATCCTCAACGAGTTTGTCTGCTTGTAATCGCCTATTTTGAATTTTAAGCAATTTTCCACTGCCAAACACACATGTGTGTGCCCTAAAAGCCTTAAACTGCATACTTTGAGGAGCCGTATGACAACACTTTTCCAAGCAAAGCTTAAACGAAGCGTAACAGTTAATTTAAGTTCACGCAATGTTGAATAATGAAAAATGTGAAATTAATTAACTGCATTAGAGGCGAAAGTTCGGACAAAGCGACGACGACGAAGGAAAAAAACAGAGGATGTAAAAAAAAACCTTGAGCGGCAACGGAATTGCAGGTGAAGAAAAAGAGGCACAAGTAGAAGAAATGCTAATCTTGAGCGCATTTCCAGCAGCTTAACTTGGCATTAGCACAATTTGCTACACGCTGTGGCAGAATAATGCAACACATCTCCATGCCTACCACCCTCCACTAAAGAACATAATTTTACAGTTATGCTCTCATGGGCCGCTTTGACAGCTCTTGCTTTTGTTAGACAGTTACTAACATGAGCAGCTTAGTTGGCACTCATTGTTGTTGCTGACGTTGTTGTTGTTATGATTAAAAAACGTTTAACACACACACATGCACATGGACAGCACTTCTGCATGAGTGCGTGTGTGGGTAAAAGGTTGACAAACATCAACGCCTTGTAAAATGTAAGCAACCCATCATGGGTGAGGTCACAAGAGTCTTCGTTTTTGTACGTTTGTTCATTTGCACGCAACAATGAAATGAAAAATTCCTGAATGACAACAAAACAACAATAACAACGACAAAAACAACAGTAGCAGCAAAAAAGAAGTACGCAAAACAACAACAAAATTACAAGAATGTTGCAGAAAATGTTGCACGAATGGATGCTCTTTGCCACCGCAGCCGCAAACTTCGCCACTACCGCCCCCGCCCACCAAAATACATTGCACAGGTGGAACATGTTTGTGAAATTTGCCTTGGCAGCGCTTTTTCATGCTTATGGAAATGCCAGCACTGCAATTATGTCAGCAGCCAAAGACATTGCAAGCATTCGCATTCATGTGTCGCTGTGCTCGACAGACAGGCGGACGGACACGCGCGTACAAAACTGAAATTAAATAAATGCTAATTTTCCAGACATTGCGCATACGCTACATTGTAGACTTTAATGCAAGATAAAGAAGGAAAGCCAATACATCGCTTATCGATACTCGCTTTGGTATCGATACTCAAACGAAGACACCGTCATTAAGCCCCCACAGTTGCAGGTGAATGTGCTTGGCGGTTCGCCAAGCCGACGGCTGAAATTGCTTTCGAATTGAGGTCGAATTGAGTTGCGCTCAGCCGTGCTGAGCCGGTCAGGTGCAGCATGCCCATTCGAAGGATGTCACAGTGAAGGCTTTTCAAGTTGTCCTTTAAGCAATTTTAAGCAGAATCTTTGCGATCGATATTGCTTTGAGTGTTGTGACACAAATCGTCGACAAGTTCTGCTCATTGAGTCGCCAATTTGTTGTTGACTCCATTTGTGCTTTGTCAGTTTGCCTAAAACCAAAACCAAGCTCCAGCAAAAGCACGAAGGCAGTTAAGAGTTGTAGAAGAAGCGTTAACCGCTTAAAAATTTCAACAATTCATCGTCGTGTTGTCGTGACTCATCGTCGTTGTGTCGTGCGTGTACCGCTTTTATTCGAATTCTTTGTGCAAATTTAAGGCATTTAAATCTGTGCGCTGATCAGAAATTTAAAAAGAAAAAAAGAAAATCCTTTCTTATATTTTTCGGCTTATCTCTGTTTGGTTTCTTCTTGTTATTTATTTTATTGCGTTGTGAGTAAGTGTGTGTGTGTGTGTGTGTGTGTTTCTAACGTTCTTCATGCCTACCGCTGTCTTATGACTCTATAGCTGCTGACATTGCTTTTGCTACTTGTGCTCATGATAATAAATTCCAATTTTATAGAGTCAGCGAGGCGGCAAGCATCCTTGTCATCATCATCATCATTATCATCACTAACACTGCTGCCGTCAACAACATCAATAACAGCAACAACAAGCATCGACGCTCGGCTCAACATGATGATCGTCTTTTGCCTTTGCCGCCGTCGCCAATCCACGTCTTTGTCTTTGTCATTGCTTGAACTTCTATCTTTAAGGAACGTTCGCTACTCCGCAATGGTCTGTTTGACTCATTCATTGGGGGGAGGGTGTTTCTTTTTTCGATTGTCTTTTTTTTTTTGTTTTGGTCTTTGCTGCTGATTTTTATTTTTGGTTGTTAGTTTACCAGCGCATTTGAAAAATATGCCATTAAAATAAATTCACTCTTGAATTGACTTTTTGCTATGCTCTGTTAAGCTCGCCTCGATAACCCACAACCACCCCCGCCAACTTCTCACCACCACTGCTCTGCCACCATTATAGAATTGACTTTCATTGCGCTATCTTCATTTTATCTCTTATGTTGATTTCCGACATTTCTTATTTCTATTCATCTTCTTTTGCTTCATGTTCTTAACTGAATTTGTTTCGTTTTTCTTTGTGCCTTTGATTATTATTATTTATGTTGCTTTGTCGCCTGCGTTGCGGCTATGAAAAACAATAATAATAATAATTCAATAATTTACGCGATTTTTTCCTTAGCATGCTTCAACATGGTTCACTCAGCTCCTTCGGTTGGTCCGTCCTTCGGTCAGTTGAGTGACTCAGCACGTCGCATTTGTGTGCTTTGTATCTGTTTGTGCAAGTCGTTTGGAAGCCAAAGATTTTTGCGTCATAAAAGCAATTTGCGCGCTCCATTATACAAAAGGATACGCTGCGTTGTCCTTAAGCGTTCGTTCATTCGTTCGTTCATCATTGCCTTTGAAAGCAAATAAAGTTAAATGAAAATAAAAAAATAAAAAATTTTCTTATCCTTTTTTTTCGCAGCTGAAACGGCAGAACAAACATGTCTGTAAAATTTGCTCGCAGGACATTTTATAACTTAAATGCGGCATTAGTGCATGTTAGCCTTTACGATTGCCATGCTCAGTGCCCGCGCGCGTCTCATCTCCGAAACAAAAACGTCAACATTCTTCTAACGCTTCTTGACCTGCCTGCGTCCTTCATCTTATAGCTGTTGTCGTTGTTGTTGGGTTCAATGCTATGAAAAATACGCAGACACAAATGCGCCTTTGTTTAATATTGCATTGGTGTTTGAGTTTGTATGTGAGTTTGTGCAGCTCTGCTACTGCTACTGCTGCGGTTGTCTGAGCGTCAGAAAGCATTAGCCATGTCCTAAAAACGTCGCACAAATTCAGTCAGCTTACACTCAAGGGATTGACCAACCGACCGACATCCGGCCAAATGACTGTTTGTGTTACACTCACACATACACTCTCCGTTTCTCTCTGCCTCTTTCTTTGTGTGTGTATGTGTGCTTGAGCTTCTGTTACTGCCTGTTGGCCATTACTGATGCAGCGTTGATGGCTTTTTTGCATGTATGCAACATATTACAACAACATGAGGCGCAACAATGCAAATGATGTACTTTTGTCTCTGTGTGTGTGAGTGAGTCTGTGTGTGTGGCCAATTTTTAGCTTGTTTTTATTCGCTGTCAGATTCACTCTTCTACTCCTTTGTCCACTTTTGCTCCTTCACACACTCTTCCGCCCTTCCTGTAGCCCCTTCTTGCCCCTACTCCACTCGTTTCCGTTTCTCTTTTGCTGTCCTCGTATGCGTTCCTTCCGTTCGTTCATTCATCGACTTTGCCGCACTTTTCAAGTGAAAATAGACTGAAATTGATGATGTCACTTGATAGGGCGAATGAGTTTTTCATTTTTCACTTTTCACATGCACCTTTTTTTTTTGTTTTTCGTTGGTATTTTTTCTAATCCCCCCAAAAGCATCACTACTTGCAACTATTGGTATGGGCGGCGCTGTGTTGAGTTAAATAGAGTTGAATTTAACCGAGACGAGACAAGTTATGTATGAAACAGAACGCAACGAAATCAAACCATGCCAAGCCAACTCGAAGTTGGGCAACAGCAGACGAGTTGAGCTCAGCAAACAAAAACAGCAACAAATTGTATCCTGTTGCTATAACAAATTTTATGTATTTTACTCAGAGGAATTGTTTGATTTGTGTTTTTTGTGCTTTTCGTTCTTTCGAATTTTTTATTTCTTTGTTTCTTTCAACTTTTAATCATGTTGTTTTTGCTGTTGAGTTTAGATTGTTGGTTTTTCGTTGTTTGATTAGCTTAGCTTTCTTTTTAATTACATGTGTAGAGTATATTGGAACGAAAATGACTTTGGCACCAACAATAAGAGAATTTTGCTCAAAAAAAAGATTATCGCATATCGTTATCGCATTTTGTGTAAGCATGCATCAAATAAAAGTGATTTATACGAAAATCAACTGTTGTAATAATAGCTCAAAATTTATGAATGCCAAATCGATGTTCTAACCGAAGTTTGCTGCATGCATAAGTACGATGCATTTGCCAAGCTTGGTGAGTGGTGGCCGGTCAGCGCTGGCGGCTGCAGCGCGCCAAGACAACAATCAAACGATACTGGCAAATGGAGCAGTACTTGGCACAAACAGACAGGACCTGAGTGTGTTTGATTGTCAGTTCGTACATGAAGCAAAAATGACTGCAGACTCATATATACATATATACTCAGCAGGAAATTTAAATGCTTCACAAGGCGGTCGGTGGGATTTTTTTAATGTCTCAGTACTATTATTCATTTTGCTACAAAATCCGATTCAAGTAAAGTTTCTTTGTGTTTTGGTCTCCGGGTACTGCTTCCCAACTCGCTTCTAAGCACCTTTGAACATCAGATTGCCCTTTCCTTCGCGCTTTTGTAAGTTCGTTGTTCACATTACATTACGTTCACATTATGCATTAAAGTATGGCATTTTTTAATGCCTTTTTCGTCAGATATTCTCATTTTCCTTCTGGGTGCTTATGTGTGTTAGTGTATTTGGCTTACTTACCTTATTCGAGCTGCCATTGAATTTTAATAGTTTTTTGCAGGATTTGCCGCGACTCTCAAAGTAAACTTCTTGCGGCGTGCGTCTTCTTGCCGCTTGCGTCTTACGCTGAAGTTGTTGTTCGCATCTCATGGCCGATGCTGTTAGCGTAGCATAAGCGGGTGGTGACTGATGCTGCGCTGCTCCTGTTGGCGTCAACATGAGCGTATTAAAGTTGTAGTTGTTGGCATCGTCGCTTGCAACATTTGCCGTTTTGTTGCGTCGCGAGGTGCAAAACAAACGACCAAGTATGCCGCAACAGCCGCTAGGCGGCGCTGTGCCACTGTTACCAACACCACTAGTGCTATTGTTGTTGTTATTATTGTTATTGGTTGCATTATTGGTGTTGGCATTGGCATTAGCATTGATGGCATAGGAGCCCGCTGAAATGGTCATCAGTTCGGCGGCATGTGGCGGGGCACGCATGGGATTAACGTCCATGGCCATCATGTCAGTGCAGGGGTGACGTGAGACAAGTTCTAGGCTGTGAGCGCAATGTTCTCAATGCTGTTATTGTTGCTGTTAATATTACTGTTGCTGTTATTGCTGATAATGAGTTGTGTGTTGAGCGGTGGCGGCGACGACGATTGTTGCACAAAGAGTTGTGCATTTCCGCTTTGCTAAGCACGCTTCTACTTTTTGTCTGCTACTGTTGTTGTTGCTGGTTTATTTCACATTACCAAATATTTGAACTTCTGTTTAAGTAACAAAATGGCTGCCGCTAAACTTCCGTGTTCGTTTCCGTTATTTAAACTGTTTTTGCATGTCGTGTGTTTGTTGTGTTTTTTTATTCAACAACAACTATTTCGCCATGTGTTTTCATTGACGTAACTGCGATCTTGTTGTTGTTGTTGCTCGTGCTGTTGCGTCCAACAGCGACGCAATTTATGCAGACATTGCTTCCGGCGCCGTATGCCAATTCCGGGTTTTCATACACACACGTTTGCTATGCAAATATAACGGAAGTTGCTATTTTCATGCTGCGTACGCCGTGGCAGCGCTGTCGTCAACGTCAGTGTATGTGTCTCTGTCTGCCTATCTGTCTGTATGTTTGTGTGTTTGTGTGAAGCAAAAGGTTTTGTTTGCTCTTAGCGTAGCAGAAGTTCCGCGCCCTTTTTCATTTCCCCTTCTTTTTTCTTCTTTATTACCAAAAATATGAAAATCAAAATTGTTGTTGTTGTTTTGGTTGATGGCACGGCGTCGCTTTTATGTGCGCTCGACTTGATGGCAATTCAAAAAACGCACACACGCACGCTACAAAAAGTAAAACACGAACTCGCCCCCGCCTTGAGTTTCGTCCGTGTTTTAGCGGTTGCAGTTTTCAGTCACTGTTTTCTTTTTCTCCTTTTTGGGGTTGTTGGCGTCGTTTATTTGTTGTTATTTCTTGTTGTTGTCGTTGTTGTTATGCTTCATGAGGGTTCATTCACTTTGTTGATTTAAGTAAATTTCACTGTTTGTCCATGATTCTTGTTTATTTTTGTTGTTGTTGTTGATTTTTATCATTCTTTTTCTTATTTTTTTATGGCTTCATTACAAAAATTGTGTGTCAATAAATTTGTATCAAGTTTTTGGTAACTTTTTTAACAACTTGCAACTCTTAAACTGTCAAAGAAACAAAATCGTACACGCATTTCTATGATGAAGAAGAAGACTATCAACTTGGCAAATAACGCGCGCGCCAATGCAAAACCACGTCTTTATTGTCGTCTTGGTCGTTGTCAATGAACACAAATGCAAACACAATCGCACACACGCACACACGCCAGACTCAGTAACGCTGCCAAGTACCGTTAGCCAGTGACTGTCGCAAGCAACTGAGTTTGATTTCAAGCGCCATGCGATGCCGCCTTCAGTGCGTACAGCAGCGTTGCCAGATTGACGGAGCAGAGAACGCGCTCTTTACTCGCCACAGCGCATGTGCTCACAGTGTCTGCATGTAAGTAAACGTACAAGTTGCTTATGTGTCCTTTTTGCGATATTTATGAATGAAGCATATCATTTTTGTCATTGTCTTTTGTTGGAGCGAAAGTGCAAGGCGCGAGCGAAAAAACGAACGAATGAGTGTTCATAGTAGCATGTTTGTTGCCATTGTTGTAATTGACAATGTTGCTGTTGTTGTTGTTAGCTACTTAGCTTGTGTGTTGTACATTAACACATTTGTTTGTTTGGCGGCGCTCTTCATTGTCACTGCTCAGCTCAGCTCAGCTCTGCACGATTTGAGTCGACTCAGCGCTTGTGCCTATTATGGCTTCATTATTACTACGAATACTTAATTAAGTGGCAGTTGTTTGCCACCCTTTCCCGACCCGTTCTATTGACTTACATGTTATGAACGTAAATACTTTTAATTAAAAGGGCTAAACAATGCGGAAAAAGCACCGGAAATTAAATAACATTTTTTGCTCTCTTCTTTTTATTTTGTGTTGCATATCTATGGGGGCTAACTACTCATACTTCGGTATATGTGTATGTATGCATAAATAAATGTACTTCAACCTCTGCTTGGCTATAAAAATAAAAGCAACAAAAAGCAAATGTTCGCCTTTTGCTCATTTTATTACCAAGTTTCATTTACTTCGCTTTTTCGGCACTGTGTTGTGTTATCTAAATAAATTAAGTTATATCCTTTGGAGCATTTCGTGTTTTTATGAGCGTATAGTAAAAATTCTAGCATGTTATATAAAATGACCGAAACTTTCCAAACAACAAACACACACACACACAGGAAGATACATGGCATTGGGCACATGCATAGGTTGGTTGCTACTGTACTGTCCATCTATCCAACTGTCCTTCTATCTGTACGTCTATATTTCGTAATTTCAATGTTTCATCATAATCTTTGATTTGATTATCCTGTTGAGAACGTTCCTAAGGGCATATTTTGTAAGTTTGTGTTTGAGTCTCGGCTTCACAGGATCTCTGAGCATATCATTGAATGTTTTTTATCGCAGCCACGGTAGCACTTAACAATGAGGGTGTGCACACATGTGTGTGCGTGTTTGTGTATTGTGTGTTGTTGCTTTGTTCGTCTAAGCTTGTCAACCGGCGGACATTTTCACAGAATTTTTCTGTTTTTTTGTTTTTGTTTTCATTTGTTTTTTTAAAGCAACAAAGCAACGAAAAAAAAACTGATGAAAAATTATGCTGCCATTGGATTATAAAGCAATTTAGTGCCCAACAAGCTCATTGACGGTGCTGGCCGATGCCCAACAACACAAGGCGCAAAGCGGCTGTGGGTGAATGGTGCGGCGTTGCACGACCTGATAAGCTGTGACGTTGTTACATTAAAGATTGTTTCAGTGTGCGTTTGATGTCGTAAAAAAAGTAACCTTAATATTTTGAAAAATAGACTTTTCTTGTTCTCACTGAGGTCGTTGTTGTTGCTGTCGTCAAATGATAAAAATTACATAATTAAGTTGCTCTAACGTGCGCCTTTTACGTGATTTAAGGGTGCTTGACAGTTAGACTGAAGAAGCGGTTTCACGAGTAGGCTGAGGGTTGATGGAGTTGGAGGGTAAGAGAAAAAGAGAGGGTTGATTTCGAAACTTGAACAATTGTTCAAAAACTTTTTAATGCTTTGAATACACACACATATATACCTGTGTAAAGTTTTTAAACCGCCCTGTCGCACATAAATCTCGCGTTGTGGCTTTGCTGTTCATTATGCCCATTAAAATTCGATTGTGTTGAAATTGTACGCTTTCATCGACTTTGTTGACCGCACAACGCATACCCTCCGCGAGACATTATGGGCCATGCATTAGGCGCGTATTTAATCGACTTTGCCTGAAATATTACATTTATCTATACTAGAGTCTGAGCCCAGTATGTGTGTGTGTGAGTATCGTGTAGGTATAAACAGCGCGGCAATGTTGAAGTTGTTTTCTTTGTTGTTGTTATTGTTGATACTCAGGCGTCAACGAATGTCCACTTAGAGCAACATATCATCATCATCATCAACAGCAAGAGAAACATTATGCTGGGGCACAGGCTCAGTCGCTGGCTCAGCGTCATCTCGGCCAGCATCAGCAACAACAACAACATCAACAGTGGCAATGACAGTAGCATTGGCAGAAATGACAAACATTAACAACAATGACGGCAGGCAATGCGAGTTTCAATAGGCAACTTTTATCACGCATACGTTGTATATGCCCAGACTTGCGCCTGATGATGTGCTACAATTTTTGTCTGCCTGCTTGTTTGTTTGCTTGCTTTGCTGTTCGCTTGCTCACTCGTTCGTTGGGTCGTTCCTTTTTTCGCTCATGCATTCGTATCTGCCAGTCTATCTGTCTGTCCGTCCGTTTGTCTGTTTGTGCTGCTGATGTGTTTGTCTTAATCTTCTAGTGAGAGTTGTTAATGAGCAGCACTTTGACATGCCGAGTTGCCAACAACAAAACTTGCAGCATTTAGATAATTAATGGGCATATGTGTGTGTTTGCCCTTGTCTGAGGCCTAAGCCTTAAAGAGAGACACACACATAGTTACTTACATGCATATACACACGTGTGTGTGTCATTAATTATTTAACGAAAATTGTTTGTAAAACTTTACTTTTTCTCTTCTTGTTTTTGTTTTTGTCTTTTCTGTTGCTACAAATATTTTTCTTCCTCCGTCATTGACTTTAATGTGATTTTTTTGTATGCGCTTAACGACAAAATCGGGATTAGTGACATGTGCTCTGCGCTGCCTTGAGCGACTTACAACTTTGGACCAAAATGACAAGCCGCAAATATCGAAATTTTTGCTTTCAATTATAATTACACAAAACTTGTTGGCGAATTGCAAACAACAAAATTGCAAAAAACTAGAAGAGACGCAAAAAAGACGACATCGTTATAAAGTTATTAGTTATGCTCATTGCTTTTGTTGTTGTTACAACAGCAGCAGCGACAGCGCCACAAAAATGTTTCTTAATTGCAGAAATGCTCGCGGCGACAACAAAGTGCAAAACTTTTCGCTTTAAAAATCCAAAGCTCAACTCAACTCATCTCGACTCGACTCAAGTTGAAAATCGCTCGCAACAATTTAACCCAAAGGCGTCATTTGCCAACATTCGTTCAGCGTTGAAACTTTTGTGTGCAAGTGCGCGCCGCAACTGTTGAAGCGTTGCAGCTGTGTGCGATGCCGCAATGGCTATGACCATGAATGCAGCGAGTGGGAGGGAAAGACTTGGTCCTCTGCCACCACCTCAGTTGCACAAGCTTTCGATAGTTATTTGCATATTGCACGCATGCGCGCCTCTGCTTAATGTATTTTACTTTGCCTTACAGGTCCTCTCGGTTCCCTTTTCTAGAACGTCTTGTTGTTGTGTTTACTTCACAAAGAATAAAAAAATTATAATAAAAAATAAAGAAATCTTTTCAATGCATGGAAATTGCGCTTTTATATGGCAATCAGCTGCAACTTTTTTGCTTCTCCGCCATTTTGTGTTTTCTTTCTTTGTTGCTCCATTTGGCGTTGTTTCGTATTTTTCATAAAATTTTATTTTTTGTGCCACAAAAGTTTTTTGGTCGCCTTTGTTTTTAATGCTGCCAAAGTTTCCAATGTAGAAAAACTTGCCGTGCATTGGCAACACTTTTTTGCGCCGTTACTTTTTTTGTTCCCATCTTCTTTTAACAATATTTTTTATGTCTTTGTGGTTTTTTTGTGCTTGTTCTTCCATGGCAGACCGCAAGGGCGTGTAAATGTCATGCTTTGTTGAATTCGTTAGGCGTCCGTCAGGTTGGATGACAGGATATGGCAAGGATGTGCGCTTGTTGAACACTCATGATCATCATCATGACGCGCATGAATCTGATGATGATGACGAGTAGGTGAATGTTGTTGTTGTTGCTGTTGCTGTTGTTGATGCAAAACCAAATGGTTATGAAAATGAAGTTTGGTGTGCTGAACTTATTTCCTTGCTTGCTGCCAGAATGTGGATGACATCATGTTATGTATACGTCATGTTGTTCGCATGTCTCATGTCTCAAATGTGCCTGACTCGCTGTCTCTCTGTCTGTCTGTCTGTCTGTCCGTGCTAGTGAGTGTGCCTGTGCGTGTATTAAATTTATGCAAATGCACGAAATTGTATAAAAATTGTTGTATTAAAAAAAGAAAATGCACATAATGCGCTCGTACAACAAGAATCAAGAGGGATGGGGGTTGGGACAGGACACGCCGCACATGAGTGCCACATACGGCGTCAAATGATGTGCTCAAGATTGGGCAATGAAGATGAATGACTGCAGGCGGTGGTTAGATGGCGAAGGGAGTAAGGGGAAAAGAATGTAATGTGGATAGTTGATATACAAAAAGAGAGAAAAAATAAAACAATGCAACGTCCTTATGTTTTATCATTCTTGTCTTCTTGTTTTATGCAAATTTCTGTAGCAACAACAACATCAGCAGAAACATTGACAAGAAACTACAACACAGTATGAACATTAAAAAATGATAACAAGCGCACAACTAAAAACGTAAAAATGTTGTTGCAACTTTTGTGGCATGTTAAAACGTATGACAGCAACAACAGTAACAACAACAACGACCATAAGAATAACAATAACGAAGACAATGAAACAAGCGAAATTATACAGCAAAATATTTTGGCTCAAATCCTCTCGCCATCACTCCATCATTCTCTCTCCGTCTTTATCTCCCTTGCTCATGCTGTCACACTGAAGTTAAGAAACAGTTGTAGTAGAAAAACAATAAGATGAAAAAAATATAAGAACAACCCCTTCGATAGTTACCAAACAAGCTGTCATGTTAGACGCTCTCCATTTGTTGCCCCTCCCTCGTGCCAATCACTCTCCTGATGTCGCTTATGTCAGACAAGACATGTTTGGGTTACATTCTGTTATTCGAAAAATGCTAAGAGCATGTCAGAATTTAAATCGTTGTCAGCCCTTTTTGCATCCTCACATATCCCCCATCTGTCCTCCCTCCCCGCCCCTTCGCTGCTCTGCTCGTTGCTTAGATTTTGATTTTGTTGCTTCTTTAACTTTACCTTATTTGCCTACCATCGAGTTCTTCCTTTCACCATTGCCCCCATGCCAACCATGCTACGACAATGCGGCGACAACTGCCACCTTTGCGTCTGTTGGCAATGCTCACGTGCTCGCTAAGCCAACATTCACTGCATTATGAATGCAATTATGTTGCTGCCAATTACACGCATCGCGAGTCCTTTTCAAGCGCCGTCTCTCTCCTAAGCTGAAGGCACATGCAAGCAAGCTAGCATTATCCTTATTATCGCCCATCAAGCAGCGCAGTTTTGTTCTAATTGCTTTGTTTAAACAGTTCGCTTGCGTCGCCCATTGGCACTGTGGCATAGTCATAAGTCAATTCCTCCCCTCCTCTCGTCTGATCTTTTCCTCCCGTCATTCACTATTGTAGGGCAACTCAGCTTTTCCTTTCCCCTGCCATTGTTTTCTTCCTTCCATCGTCTTGATTCGTGTCCATTGGATTAAGCTTGACATTCTTCATATTAATTCCTTTCCCTTCCTGAGACTCACACTCAGACTTGTTTGCTTATCTATCCTCCTATCCTTTCCCCACACTTTCTTTCTTGCTCACTGATTCTTGCTTTCTTTTTTGTGCTATCCTCTCTTCCTTGTCATCACACTCATTCTTTTGTACAACTCTTCCTTACTTCCTTCCAGCGCTCCATCCATTCGGCACATCTTTCTTTTCCATCGTTATGTTTTTGTAAGCCACAATGTACGGAATTCGAGTAATTCTTCGCAATTATTTCATGTTTCATTACGCATTCTAATCAAGTCGACTTCTGATATTATTAAATTCACTGCAATTTTGCAATTTTGCGGTTTACTTTTGCATTTTCAACGTTTTCTTTTCTCTACGCTTGTGTTCGTTCGGAGGTATAAAAACTGTATTGCACTTCATTAAATGTAAAGTGCTGATGTTGATTAAAGGAAATTTAATTTGTGTTTAATTTATAACACAAAATGAAATCCAATTATATAACAAGCTTAATCCATGCTAGACAAATCCACAAATGCGGGCTGTGGCGGTCGGGCGGGGAGGGTGTAGGCGGCGGCAGCATTGTTGGAATTTAGTGCATGTGCATTTAAATAGACAACGCAATATGCCAAAAACCAAAGCTTATAATTTCAATCAATTTTAATCCATAGTCAAATTCACTTGGCTTTAGCAAAAGTATGCACACATACAACCACACAGGCATACACACATAGCAGCTACATTCATGTAAACACATACATGCTCACAGAGAGAGAGACAGACAGACAGACAGACAGACAGACAGACAGACGGAGGGACGGACAGATAGAGTCAGTTACAATTGCCGCAATACAAATTCTGCTTTAATTGCATTGAAAACGTGCGAGTGTAATGGCAAGTGACATCGATTGTGTGTGTGTGAGGATGTGTCCAAAAAGAGAAGCAATAATGTGTGTGTGTGGGTCAGTGAATGGTAGCCAGCATGACGCCCACTTGACACCAACATGTACAATTGCAGTAATTTAGCAACTCTGAGGATTACAGTTGTCAAACATTTTCATTACTTGCCGCTTTCTTCACCCCTCATGCACTTGTTGTAATTGTGTGTGGGTGTTTTAATTGTATTTGTCGTAACAACACTTGTAATTGGCGACAATTTTCCTTCAATGTTGTTGTTGTTTTTGATTTCAGTTGTTCACTCGCATTGAACAAAAAGTGCAGAACGGAGAAGTCTCTTCAAATCTACTTTGACGAGCAATGAAACGACGAAGCTTTTGATAATTTATACAATGAATATAAATTTTTTAGGTTTTCAAAGTCGTTATTAAGTTCGCTCTAAGCCAACTTCTTTTGGCTTCGTACAGCAATTTAAAGCGCTTCTCTCTGCCGTTAACAAAAGGTTGTGCAGCAAAATGATGGAGGTTGTTTTGCCGCCAATTAAGTGGTTAAAGGAATCATCATTATCATTATTATGATTGATTTTTTAGCAAATAAACGCATGATGAACAAACAAAAGATGCAACCCAAAACACACAAACACACACACAAATACAAATACAAATACATGTACATTGAGCCTTGCGTTATTTTCTGGGCCAAAATCTGACGGCGGCGTCAACGTCAACGTCAACGTCGTCGTTGGCGCTTGTGCCGTGCAGCAGCGGTAAACGCATGTAAAATATATTTAACAACAATAACAAAACAAACAACAATAAAAACAAAACAATAGCAAATACATTGCGCAAACGGTTCAGTCGCATAGCGTGACGCAAAGTGGCAAGATGCATGGACACAACGATGAGGCAAGAGCCCTGCCAAAGGGTCGGCGGCGACTCACATGACTGCGATGACTTCACTTCAGTTCAGCGATGGACCTCCAACGCTATGTGCAAATTTCGATTTCGCTTTTGATCGTTTTGTTAAGCTTTTTTTTGATTTTTTGGTTCGACTCCTTGTTGTTTTTTTTGTAGTGGCTTTTGGTGTTTGGCTTCTGTTGTTGTTGTTGCATGAGAGCTTTTTTTTTTCGTGCAACCGTTTTCCATAATGATTAGCAGGCTCGAGGTCAATTTTGATACACCAAATTTGTAATCAAAAAGTTTTGGCAGTTTTAACAACAAACAATATTGCAAGAACTAGCTCAAAAGCTAGCAGCAGGCAGATCGTACAGCTGTTTCGGGAGTTGCCAAACTCCTTCATCAGCGATCTTTGCTTAACGATGAACGGATTATCAGCACTCCCCATACGTTTTTCTTGATAAACTGCATGAGAATTGCAAGTTATCAAACGAAAAACCCTGAGAAATGCTGCTTCGATCATCGCCTTGCAATATTGTTGTTGTTGTGGGCCACCGCTGTTTGTTGGAGTCAAGTCTTGACTCACGTCAACTGCTTGTGGACCAAATTTAGAAAAATAAAACAAAAATTTTATTTTTCAAGTTTCTGTCATACTACACAATTATGTGGATGACTACGGCGTGCCTTCCGTTTTAGTTAAAAAGTGTTTTGTTTTACGACCTATACAAGTAATTCAATAATGATTAGCAGGCTCGAGGTCAATTTTGATACACCAAATTTGTAATCAAAAAGTTTTGGCAGTTTTAACAACAAACAATATTGCAAGAACTAGCTCAAAAGCTAGCAGCAGGCAGATCGTACAGCTGTTTCGGGAGTTGCCAAACTCCTTCATCAGCGATCTTTGCTTAACGATGAACGGATTATCAGCACTCCCCATACGTTTTTCTTGATAAACTGCATGAGAATTGCAAGTTATCAAACGAAAAACCCTGAGAAATGCTGCTTCGATCATCGCCGTTTTCCAGTATTTGTTTTGATTTCAACTTTTTGGGTTAATTTTTGTTGTTTTTTGTTTTTGCTTTCCGCTTTTGCGCTTCTGAGCCGCGTTGCTTAATAACGTTATTTTCTGGTCATTGTACTTTTAATGGGCACACAACAAACGATCGGACAGTCAGACGGATGGATGGATTGTAGGACAGCCTGTGGCGGCGCTACAGAAACAAAACGTCTGTCGGTCTGTCAGACAGTTTTGTGTCTTAGCGTCCTCATGCCGCGATCGATCGATCGATTCCTCGCTCATTCGCATGATGATGAAATAAATGTTTTGTGAACGCGCTTCTGGGTGGCGACGCGTAACACACTTCAAAGACAGGCCGCCCCTCGCCGCCGTCTTGTATCACTCAACTCAGCGAGTTCTTCATTTTTGTGGGTGCATGGTTAAGAAGCGGCTGAACGGGGGGTGGGGCCGTGCAAGCATGTTCAGTTTGCAAAAAAAATCAAAATTAAAATTGTATCAACAACGACAACAACAACAACAAAGTACAACTTACATTCTCAACGAGCCACTCGAAACATGGCCTCTCACAGTGGCAAAAATGTAATTAAAAAATGAAAAAAAACCTTAAAAGTTGAATTCATTGTAATTTCGGCAACGCCAAACAATCGATAAACACAATTAAATTATTGTTTCATTTATTTTTTGAATATTTTATTTGAAAGTAAAAAATTGAAATAAGTGCTCACAGTAAATTCTTCAAATGCAACTGAAAGTTGCCAAGCGCCTTCGAAATAACTTCAAGTCGCTTATTCATTTTATTTAAATTCATTGCATTTTTACTTGACCGAAGCTGAGACAATAGTTGAGGAAAAACTTTATTCATATTCTACAATTTTAGTTTCAATTGAAAAGAATAAAAAGTCGCAGGCCAGCGAATCAAAGCTGAGTCAAGTTAAGCCAAGTCAAGTCGTGGCAAGTGAAGCGAAGCGTGAGTCGTGACTTCTGATTCGTGATTCGTGTTAAGCGCGCATTCTTGCCAATAATCGACAGCGACAGTTGGCAAAAATGCAATTAAAAATATTTGCTACTCAGCGTGCCACACTTGCCACACTTGCCACACTGCCGACGTCCTTCGTTATCCTTTTGTTGAAAGTTTCCTTTCGTTCTGTTGGTTGTGTCCTTTGTTTTTCTTCTCTTTTTTTATCCCGCTGTTTCGTTCGCTTTACTTCGTTACGTTTCAGTGCGTAGCTTTGACAATTTTTGCTGTCATTTGCTCGCTTCCGTTCGTCGCTGGTCGCCCGTCCAGGCTCATCGTCGTGTCCTTGGAATGCGAGTAACAACAGCAAAGATTTAATAATATGCGTGCCAAGTCAAGACACACGCTTTGAGCCTTGACTCAAGCGGAATTTAAATTGCTGCAAAAGTGTTGCTATTGCTATTGCTGTTGTTGTTGTTGTTGTCGTAAGCGAAATAATAACAAAATCGCATTGACAAAGTTGACTTGTCGCCTTGTCTCCCCTCGCTTCTCTTTGCTTGTCTCTGAGCGCTTTTGTCCGCTCGCCAAGAATGCAAAGTATGCAGCGAGACTAAGAAACTTTTGCTATTTTATATGTTCATTGCTCATTTGTTATAATTTCGCCAATAGTCGGCAGCATTTTCGTGGGCGTCGGCAGCGCGGTTGTCAGCGAAAGAGTTGCTTATTTGTCTGACGTTATCACTTCAATTTTGTATTTTGTTTTAAAAACTGCAAAATTGCAGAAAAAAAACCTCAAGTGGCAAATTTTCATCGTCGTTACTTCCTGTCTACTTGCCTCCTCTTCGTCACTCTTCGTCTGCGACGCTAAGTCATCCTTCCGGTTGGTGAAGTCACTGAAAATTAGAAAAGGTTTTGCTGAATTTGCTTTTAAGCGGAAATTGTCGGAGTTTACATTGCCAAAGTTCGTAAAAAATGTACCCATTGGATCTTGTGTATAGGAAAAACTTTCCAGTTTCATTCTTACGCTGAATCATTTGGCCTTGGGTTGTTACTTACTCATATCAGCGATTATATAGTGCATACGCAGTGTGGTTGAAAGAAACCAATACTACCAATTGAAATTGTTCATGCGTTTTGAATACCCTTTAGATACGAGATCAATCAAGCGGTCAATTGAGTGCCAACAAACCGAATGATTCCAAGGTATTTTGACAAATTTAAGAATAAATAAAAAAGAAACAATACTCAAACTTGTTTGGCTTTGCTCTGTTTGCTGCACGACTTGTCTAAATAAACTTGTATGTGGCAAAAAATTTCATGCCTCAATCAAGCCAACGCTGCCAACGCCTGTGACCCGCCTCTGTTGGTGATCGAACCAAAAAGGGTGAGTTAAGAAAAGTAATGAAAAGAAAAGAAAAAACTCGTACGTTTGTCCTGGCAACGTGAGTGTATGTAAAATTGATTTGTGGCCAACGGGCATTTGCTAAGGTGTTGTAATGCGTTGCAGATTTTTTATCTCTCTTTCACTCTCTCTCTATGCTTTCCGACAGCTGGCCAACTGATGGCCAACGAGCCGAGATGATGAATTTGCGAACATTTAAACTTGCATCAAAGTTGATGATGGGCAGTTGAGGCCACAGTTGAGTTGAGTTGAGCTGAGCTCATGGTATGACTTGATGCCGTTGCCGATGCCAGTTTTGCTGTTGCTGCTGCTGTTGATGATGATGATGTGTGCTTAACATGCAAGTAAACAAATAATCAACGCGCAAAAACAAAACAAAAAAATTTAAAACAAAATAACAAGACACAACTAAAAAGTCATAACAGCAACAACAAAAGCACAGAACAACTTGCTGCACGCACATCAACACTCTCACTGGCAGCGACAACGTCAACGACGATCGTGGCATGAATAGCGGCAAAGGCAAAAAAACTTAAAATTAAAGTGCAGCATTGAACAAGACAAGATCAGAGCAACCGAAAATCATGTAAAACGTTTATCGGACCACACGTATACAAACGGCGCACCGAACAACCAAATCAATAAACAAAAAACAACAACAACAACTTCAAGCCAAACGTTACGTGGCAATTGGAGCAAGAAACAAAGCATTGAATACGCGTAGTTACCAACAGAGGGCGCTGTGTGGTGCAAAGCAGCTACAACAGCGGCAGACAGGCAAGCACGCACGCACGCATGCATACACGCACGCAAAGCACGATTGTTGTTGCTGCTGTGTTTTTGTTTTTCTGCTTGATTCAATCGATTGATTGATCGCAACGCATGATGATGAACATTCGTTCGATGAGTTGTGGCCATAAAAACGCCTCCATTTGTCTACTCGCTCGCACACACTCTCACACTCACTCAATCGTTCGTTCGTTTGTTTGCTCCTTGATTCTGGCATCAATTTGTGATTGAGTTGCTGTTGCTACGGCTGCTGTTGCTGTAGCGGCCGCTGCGTGTGTCTTGGTCAGCTCCGTTGACTTGGAAATATTGATTATTGTGATCGTGTTCGGTAATTATGCAAATGTTGTGCATCTATCATCATGTTAAATGCTCACGCTGACCGACCACCGAACAACATACGACGACCATCGACAAACGACAGACGATCAATGACGACCAACGACGATCGACGATTGACGAGCTTTGAGTGTCGTTCAATGTTCGTCAACTAAGTTGAGTTGAGTTTTGTTGATCGTTGATTCGTTGGATCGTTCATTGAGCACGCGCTTGCATTGTTGTTGTTGTCATTTATTTTAAACGATTCCTTTACACATGTTTTATATTTGTTGTTGTTTATGGCCAATAACGAAATGTCGCAAAGTTGCCACCGTTGAAGTTATGCCAATTATTTCGTGTGCTGTGTACGCTTGTGTATGTGTATGTGCATGTGAGTGAGAGAGTGTTCGTGGTGGCAAAAATGTCGTCGCAAGCTCTTGTTGTATTTTCTTTATCGCACTCTACCTCTCTCTTTCTCTGTCTCTCTCTCTCTCTCTCACACACACACTCTAAAGAAACTCTTTTTTTTTGATTTAGTGTATTTTTTTATATTCGATTGAACGACTATAATGAATTGGTTGCAAGTATTATTTTATAGCACGACAGATCGCTCAAGTATGTCTGAATTATTCATGAATTCATGCACTCAAGGCTTTCAAGTTGAATGCTGTCTCAGCTCAGCAATGCTGCTGACGTTGATAAAGTCACAAAAATTTAATGCGATAATATCACTAATTTCTTAATTAAGCCAACGACTGCGATGACGTCGCGTTTATGAGGCGCTCGTTGCAACGGCGACGACGTCGACGGTGACGGTGAAATTTGACGTTTATGTGAAAAACTGCTTGCAAGAGCAAAATGTTAACAACAAAACAAAACAAAAGGGGGGAATAAAGAACGCCGGAAAGTTTTCTTCCTGTCATAAATGAATGCTTAACAAAATTACAGTGGACGACATGCACACACACACATGACATACATGTACATATATATTTGCAGACGCGCTGGGTTAATTCACCTGTCGTTATCGCTGTCTGGCGTGCTTTGCGAAAAATGCTGAGGCTCGAGTACGAATTCCGGGAAATCCCTTCTGCAGTTACACTGACATTGACACTGACACAGTACATGTGTGTACGTGAGCGACTTGGCGTCTGTCCGTCTCGTTGACTGTCTGTCGCTCCGTTGTCTGCTGCTACACATTGCACTGCTTTGCATATTTTAGGCTTTTATCGTCGCCAAATTGTTTTAGTTCTTTATTTACATTATTCATGTTTTTTGTTTTTGTTGCTTATACGTTTGTTTGTTGTGCACATGTGCGACTCTGGTATTTCAAAAATTCACACACAATGATAAATATCTATGTGTTGTTATTAATTTTGTGGCAAGTGCGGCAAAGGTGTCGTTGTCGTCAACGGCAATGTTGCTATAATCAAATGTCGTTGCCACAGCAGCAAAGCAGCTGAGAAAGCAAAGACATTTGATGCCTTTCGGTCATAATTAACAACAACGCCCTCTCTGTGCCTCTGGCCCTCTGTTTTTCTGTCAACGTTGTCATTGCACGATTCCGTTCCCGATGCTCAACACTTGTTGTAATTGTATGTAAGTTGAGTTTTTGTTTTTTTTTTCTGTTTATTATATGTATTTTATTCTAATCTTGCAAAATACACAAATAACTGTATTATATACTAAATACAACTTCTTAGAGCTACCAAACAAACCACAAGCAGCGCCAACTACAATCGCAATACACATAAAAAAATAGTTTTTATTTGCTTCCGTCTTATTTAATTTAATTTAATTTATATTTTTTTTTTTCGTATTTTGATTATTTGTGTAACTTTCCGATTTTCCGCCTCGTCATCGTTCTGCTTTTGTATGTGTTGTTTCATTATGTGTATGTGAGTTTGTCGTCATCATCGTTTGTTGTCGTCGACATCTTCGTTGTTGTCGTTGTCGTCTTCGTTGCGCGTTCGTCGTCATCATCGTCAACATCGTCGTCGTCGTTGTTTGTCGCTTTCGCTGCTATTTCTTCTTCGTTTAGTTTGCCGACGTAAACGTTGACTTTGACGTCGTCATCGTCGTCGTCGAGGAGCACCAGCACCAGCAGCAGCAGCAACAGCAGCAGAAAAATCAAAAAGATTTCGATGGCTGGCAAACAGATGCAAAGTGCCGCTCATAGCAACTGGTCGCAAAAATAATTTCCTCTTCAAATCGTTCTTGTTATTGTTGTTTGCAATCACGGCACTCAGCTCTTGTTTCACTTCAATTCTGTTCTATTCAGTTTTGTTTTGTTTCTGTTCTGTTGTTCAATTCAATTTGTTTCATTTTTGCACAAGTTTTTCAACGCGTTGCACGTCTTTACGCGGGTTCGGTTCGATTCGTTCGTTCGGTTGACGTTTTGCGTCTTCTTCTTGTTATTGTTATTGTTCGTGTTGTTGTCGGTTTAAGTGTTGTTGTTGTGCTCGTGCCGTGCCGTGTGCGTTGTGTCATTTTGTTTATCAATATACGGCAACGACTTTGACTCCTTTGAAGCAAAGCAAAGCAAAGTATTGTGAAAGATGTGCCAAATAAGTAAAAACGTTTAAAAGTCTTATGTGAGTGTGTGTTTACTTGTGTGTAAAAGTGCGTAAATTTATAAAAATAAATTTATTGATTTAATTGCAAATTTCGTGCGTCTTAGCCACCTGTTAAGTACAACAACAATTAGTGTCACAACAGGTGGAAGTGCTTGTGTGTGTCCTGTTCCCTTCTGAGCCGAGCCAGCCAAAAACCTTTGTCGCACAAGTGCTTCAAGTGTCAACTGTTTAAAGCAATCAACTTAAATGAAGTCACAAAAATGTTGCATTGAATTAAATTTCTCAAACTTTTTTCAAACTCTAAAAAATTATTCATTCAAAAGTTTTTCTATATTTTTTTTAAACATTAAACTAAACTTTTGCCATAACAATTGCACATGCTCTGCAGACTGTTGGATTTAGCTAAGTTCGTGCTTAATGGTTTTGTCAGCTCACATTTGCAGTCCTGCTGTCCGTCCTTCCATCCGTTTGGCCAGCTCGTCTGACTAAAAGCGTTTAATGCATTAAGTCAAAGTTTTTCATGTGCAAAATGATTTTTCGCTGTAACTAAGCTTTACTAAGAGACAGGCCATCTGTGTGTGTAAGGGAGTGGTGGAGAGTAAGAGGGAAAGAATGCTGGCGATAGAGTCAGTCAGCAAGACTAATAAACTAACTGAGCAACTTCGTTTGGCAGCGTTTTAAAAATATCACTCATACGCACTCAACGCGATTTTAATACAATTTACTTCCTTTCCTTTATGTATTTCATTTTATTAAGAAAAAAAAAAAAAAAATTTGTTGAATTTTTATTTGTGCGTTAAAACATTTGCCGTACAATTCCTCTGCGCGTATATCAATAGAATCAATTTTTGTTCAATTTCCAATTTTGAAAAAAAGATTTAAACTATAAAATTTCGCAGAACTTTAATGAACAACGCACGCATTGAGCTATGTTCCATAGCGTAGAGTTGAGTTTAGCTAAAATTAATTGCACAAACGAACGCCAAACAAATTGATTGGATTGTCAACGCGACGCCAGGCAACGTTGACAGCGATGTCGACGTCGACGTTAACAAAACATCACTCTAAGCCGAAACAAGACTAAACGAACAAACAAAAAAGAGAGGCTGCAAAAAGAGAAAAAGAAAAAAGGGCGGCACAAAAGCAATTAGCAAATCTAACAGTTCCAAGAACCAAACCGAAAAATTAATTGCCCAATTTTGCATGCCAAAAGCAAAAACAACCACAACCACAACCATAGCAACAACCAACAGTAGCGACGCCAACGACGGTGGTGGCGGCGGCAGAGGGCATTAGCAAATGAACAGTTGCGAGCACAGAAAAGAAGTTGTCAAAAAAAGGCGACAATGTCAAAGGTTTGACAGTTGCTAATCGAAGCGTGATTGACACAAGAAATTCAAGAGATCCTTTTAAGTCTCAATCGGTCTTTACATACATACATAGTACGCTGAAATTTGCAATTGAGTTTTTTCTGGTTTACTAAACGAAAATTTGACTTTGTTTCCCAAAAGGTCAATCAGACAATTGTGTAGATTATCGGTCGGTATTTGATTGAGCACTACAGCAAGTGTAAAAGAGATACGTGAGTGTCAGCGTGAGTGCGTTTGTAAGGCAACAATGTCGTGCTATTGGCATTCGTTGCTTTTGTCATTATTGTTCCTCATTGTTGTGACGCAACATTTTGTGGCTTATGCTGAATTCGGCGTGAGCGATGTCGTGCGTGAGCGCTGTATACCGTCAAAGTATAGGAATATGGTGGAGACTTTCGATGATGTTGAGGATCTTAAGCTGAATGTGAGCGTGCATATTGCGCTCGATAAATGGCAACGTAAAAGGTAAGTCACAACGAAAAACAGATAGACAAACAGTTCTTTTTTATGCTTTTGTTGAACAAACAAATTAAATTAAAAGCCAAATAGCAGAGGCATAAAAGAAGTGGCAAAGAAACATAAAGCCAAAGAAAAGCCAAAATTTGTCACACATAAAAAAAAGTTATGGCCACAAGTTGGAAACCAACAAAAATAATTTATATCCACGACGTGCGGCAAACTCACGCACGCACGCACACGCACACACACACCACCACATTAGCTTCGCTAAACTGCGCATAGATAAATAAAACGCTTTTTGGTTTTTGTTACTTACTTTCTTATTTTTGCGGCGTGCAAAGATTCGCGCATAGCCTTTGATTTTGTCATTGGGCTTGTAACAAAATGTCGAAGAAATCGGAATTCTGTTAAGAAGTTTTCTTAGTCGTTATTGTCAGATTTCTCAGAAAGCCGTCTGTCCATCAAATGTATGTCTTACTTTAAAGTTCCGACGCAAGCGATCCGACGAACTAAATCACTCAGATCCAATCTTAACAACACTTTCAGTCACCCTTTGCCAAATATAAAACAATGTCTTGTTTAACTTTTGTATATATGTATTATGATATAATATAAGTAATACTTGTTCTTGAAATAAAGTCTTTTGCTTTTATTTTTCCACCAATAATTCCGGCAAGTCTTGTCTTGTCTCTCTTTAAAGTGTATTTCATCTTTCGCACAGCCGAATTGAAGGCTTTTTTCTTGCCCATGTTATTTATTTATTTTTTTTTGTATACACTAACATGTTTTTTGTGTACATAAATGGTGACATCTGTGTGCATGTGTGTGCTTGTGTGTCTGTGTGTTTGTGCGGCACGTGAGGCGCGGCCATTTTACCAAAGTGCACAGCTGATGCCAAGTTTATGTAATAATGCGCGCTAAGCGGAAACGGAAATGGCGACGACAGTAATGGTGATGGTGATGGCGACGGTGACGGCGACGGCGACGGCGACTGTGCTGTTTATATGAGCCCATGTCACGTCTCGCTGCTCTACGTCCTTCTGTTGCCACAAACTTCTCACTTCACCGCTGGCATGCCACTTTGGCTGATTTGATGGCGAGTGACAAATTCGACAGCCGCAAGTGTCGCAAACATGTTTGTTGTTGTTGGTTTTTTCTTTTCAATTTGCTTCATCTTAGTTGACGTTGTTTTTTTGCTGTACTGAATTTTTTCTGCTACTTTTTTTTGTTTTTGCTTATTTTGGGTCAAGCGTATTAACACGAATCACGTTGATGTCTAAATGGACAGCGGGCGGCGGCGGCGGACTGCGATAAGACATGGCGGCGAAACAATATTGCAGCCTTTTTGCAGTAAAAATCAAAACTTGTAAACTTTTTTGTTGCCTTTCATTTTTTTTTCCTGTTTGTCAAAGTTTTTATTTTGTAATTTTTTTTTGTCGTGAGTTTCTTCTGTTCGTGTGTAGTTGCGGTTTTTGGTTGCTTGGCAGAAGTTTTGTGTTTTTATGTGTGTGCGTTTCGGAGTCTCAAATAAACTTTATTGGCAACGAATGTAGAAATTTCGAGTCGAGTAATTAGCGCTGATTGGAAAAGTGTAGGAAACAATTTCTCAAGCGTTCTTCTTCGTTGGCATATCAATCAAGAATAGCACAAAGGCACGCTTCGAAGTGACGCTGCATGTGTCGTAGAACAGCAAGTGAGGCGTGTGTCAAGTATCGGTTTAGGTTTGCCAGCAATGAAGCTAATTTGAATGACTGCCTTGCAAAGCAAAATCCACAAAACTGTCGCAACGGAACTGAACGAATCTGTATTGAACAAAACTGTAGGGAAATGAACAGAACTCAAGCTGACTCAATTGCATGGCATTGCATTGCAGTGAGCTGAACCTAACTGAGCTGAGCTAAGCTCGAGTTCGAATTCGAGTGCGCTTTTTTATTTCCGCGTACCGAACCGATGAGATCCGATTTCATGTACAAACAACAGTAGCAAGCAACGAAGGCCATTATTATCGTCATCATCATCATATTTATTGTCGTTTTTGTCGTTGTTGTTGTCGTCAAACGCTATTAAAGCGAGCGACGTGAACGTGATTTTTGTGTGAAAGAAGCAATTTGAGCTCATTTGAAGTTGTCGTCTGCAATTGGCAGCACAGATTTGGCTCTGGCATAGAATCACAAGCACATATACACACACTCCCACACTCGCAGCTACTTGTAAGACACCCATTAATGTTAGTCTAACGTCGCGCAGGTCATGGTCGTTGAACAGGAGGGAACGGGGGCGAAGGAGTGTAGGACATTGGTAATGTTCGCGCGTGCAGACATTAAAAATTATGTTTTTTTCTATAAATACGGTTATTTGAGCTAATATACAGTTAATTGCGACACTATCTGCGTGTGAGTATGTGTTTGCTGCCAGGATTGCCTCTTTATTTGCTGTTTTCATACTTCTTTTTATCAAACACATGATTGCAACAAAATTGCCGTGAATTAATACGCATATTTACATACATATAAGCATGTGTGTTTGTGTGTGGTGAACATTTTTGTAAACAAATCGTAAAAGTTAATTTTACGACTTAATTCGACTACAGATACGCTGCCTGTGTTTGAGACCTGTGTGAAGGTTCCACGCTTGTAAACTTTCCTATAAAAAAAAATGAATAAAAGAAACCAGAAAGGAAACTATTTTCGGCCTTGCTGTAACTTATACACTCTTGCTTGCATATTCCCAAATATTCTTATTGGAAAAAGTATAACATAAACTTTATTATTGATCGATTGTTCCTATGGGAACTATATGCCATATTTATCCGATCAAGCTAGTTTTTTCATACAAACTGGCTGTAAAAATAAGAAAATTTTCTGCATTTAAAGTTTTCCGATAACTTCAAATCTCAGTGAACAGTGCGCATTGAAAAAGGCAGACAGGCGGACATGGCTGTATGAACTCGACTCGTGCTGATCAGGAAAATATATATTTTATATAGTCGGAGAAGTCACATTTTCTGCGTTGCAAACTTCATGACAAAGCTAATAGACTCTTGCAAGAGTGTAAAAAAAACAAGAATGGCGTTCGATTTAAATTTTGCGTACGTAATTTTATGTTTTTGCGCATTAATAATAATCATTAAAAACAGCAAAAAGTAAATAACAACAAAACAATAAAACAAAATATTTTTGTTGCCGCAAATGAAAATACAAACGAAATGTGTTTCTGTGTCTGCGTATGTGTGTGTGTGTGTGTGGAGTACAGTTGCGCCAAATATCTGCAACGCCCCAATTGCATTTATGCTCGATTAGAGGCCAAGTGCTAACGAGCAACGTCGCAGTAGCCGCCAACGCCATCTACCGCCGTTGAGCAACAACGACCACCTGTGGCCGCACATACGCTTAGATTGACTTCCAACAACAACGACGTTGAAGGAGCGCAACAAGGCTCTTGTGTTGGACGGACTGATTGTCAGACGATCGCAGAATGTCGTCGTTAATATTCACTTTTACGATCGCTGGCAAAGAAGATGTAAACAACTTTTATGGCGTTTCGCATCATTCTTTACTACGTACGCGCAACGAGGAAGCATCTTCAAGGAACAGCCACAACGGCGGTGGCGGAGTAGTCGCCATTAAAAAGAATCATAATAATTATTTTGCCCTGATGTGTGAATGAGCGATTTCTACACACACTCAGTGTTTACTAGCAGAAGCAGTAGCAGAAGAAGAAGAAGAAGAGTGTGCGTTCGTGAGTGTAGCAAAGTGCAACATGAAAATTATTATGTTGTTGTGTTTTGAGGGCTCAATGTGGTACGAAGAAATGTCTGACTGTTGGTCTGTTGCTATGACTGCTTGATGTTTTCAATAATAGAAACTATCAAAATAATGCAATTAATGAAATGCAAAAAAAAAACATTTATTGAAGATGCTAAATTGAAATACTCATACAGATAAAATATTCTCTCTGCACAACTCTTTATTAAATTACTTTTCATGCATAGAATACCTTAGACTCACGATCAGTATTGCAGCTCATACCCGACTGTTGAGAGTACAGTTTTTAAAGTTAAAGCTGTTTAAGCTGTCACTTAAACGAGGTATTACTTAGTTACTTTCACAGCTAAGTTAATCAACGTTTCAGTCCTGTTTCCTAAACGCTTTGTTTCGCTGGCTGATAAGTCAAAGCAGCGCAGACATTTTGGCGTCATTTATACTTTACTCAACTCAGTTCTGGTTCAATATTCGTTGGTTTTCGTCGAATGTTCTCATTTTGTCTGCTTTATTTTTGGTCTTGTATCAAAACTGTTTGCAAAACGTAACGCAATCTTTAATTTTATTTTTATTTGCGTTGTATTTATATTTGTTTTTGTGATTGTGTTTGTGTTCTTAGAGCTTTTTAACGAAGCGTTTATCATTGCGCGTTCGAGTTGTTCGTTCGCATTGTTTTGCTTAAGTAAGTAAACGAGAAGTGTACGAGATTTTCATTCAAAGTTGATTGTCAATTTGGCGCGCGACCGAACGTGCTGCTCCCGTCACAACTCTTTACTAAACCATGTCAACACCCCCCTCTTCGTTCGTCTGTCTTTCAACATGTGCGTGCCACTTGCTAACTTGTCTTTGATTGTTGAATTCAGTTGCGTTTGCTGCGCTTTCCCGATTTTCGTTTCTTTTGGATTTTCTGCTTTATCTTTCTCCACTGTTTCTTTTAGTCTTTTTGTTGTATTATTTGATGATTTTACGGTCGCCGCTGCCATTGTCCTACGTCGCCTAAAACGTATCACATTCAATGCGCACAGACAACATGTGCCGGAGACGACAACAACAATCACAACGACGACTCCGACGGCAATAATGATGATGATGTCGCTGCGTCAGTTTGACTGACTCACGCACGGACTCACGCATTTTATTGTCAGCGTGAGCAGACTAAGGCGTATTGCGTCGCTTTCAGCTCCCTTAGATTTCAGCTCTTAGCACTCATCTGCTGTCTGCCTTCCGACGCTGCAACTGTTTTCGACAATATTTTTCCGTGTTTTCTTTTGATTGTCGCAAAAATAGATTTTCGTCTGATTTTAAGTACTTATTTCGAGTGAATCTTTTGCTCGTTGTCGGCTGCTGACTGCTGGCTGCTGACTTCAGCCTGCTCGTTGCAACCAACTGCGACAATATTATGTCTCGTTCATCTTGCGCCCTTCGCTTCACACATCCCCTTTGGTTCTCTCACTGAATAGCATATTTACACAGTAATTCGAGTATTCTGTTGTTGCTTTCTAGATGCATGCTTACATATATCGACTCAGCATCGATTTGGTCATTTTACTTGTTTGTCGAAAGTAATTCGAAGTGATCTGTTAGCATGCTTCAGTTACTTGTTTTTTGAATTGCTTTGCCATTATAGAACTTTGCGTCGCTTTATTGGCGTAAATCGTATTTCACGCATAACATGAACTTTTTTGCCAGCATAGAAATTGCGACGATGTCCTATCTTTCGCTTTCTGTTGCGTTTCGCCACTGACTCTTGATTGTTCTTCTTTTGATTGGCCAAGTCCTTGGCAGCTTTGTCAGTTAGCAGCGGCACCAGACAGCAATGGAATAAAACTTCGCCCAGAAAGGTTAAAGTGCTACAGCAAACGCCCACAATGAGAATAGCGAAGGGACCTTGCAAATGTTTCGTAGTGAGCACAATAGCTGTCTCTGTGGAAGGACAAGGAGAGCTGATCACATCATATTAGTGGACACCAACTTATGTACTTACGCTCAAAGACAGGTCGCATTCTGGCAATGCGATTCAGATACGTGTTATTGTACGTAAAGTCGTTATCGAGCTTCGCAAAGATGCCCATATCACGCATCAATCGTATGTGCCAGTTAATCTCATATATAAAAGGAAAGCCCGCCTTCATGATCATCTGTACGGGACTTGAGAAAACATTTTTCGGAAATGCATATATTGAATCCGATAGATTACTTTGCATTGTGTACATGCGATTGCTAAGTATTACACGTTCACCGTGTTTCACAGCCAGGAGATTCGCGGTGATCGGTTCGAATAAGTCCGAGTCATTGTAGGCGTCAAAAATCCACATGTCCTCATCGTTCTCAAACCAATCGCGGCTCTCTTCGGAACCACCAAAAGGTATACCTGCGCTAATAACCTCTTCAATCACATCCATTTGATGTTCATAGCCGGGATGCTGGAAAGTTTCGATCATTTTTGAAGTATACGTGCAGACGACATTCAGGCCGTACAAGGCCAACGCAATGAAAAAGATGCGTGAAGCTTGACAAATAGGACGCTCGTACACCGATACACAAATCGAGACCGCTAACGTGTTGATTCCAGTCAAAGCGAACTCCTGGTAGTGCATAGGCTCTGGTAAAATCATTGCCAGAGCATACCAGAATAGCCAGCATATGACGAGTAAGACGACGAAGCCGAGCCATGTGATGGGCTCGAAGATAGAGACAAGCGCTTGCCACGGTTGACGCAACTCGGCGAGTTTAACGTACCACGTATGACTGTCGGCCAAATAGCAATCGGAGGTCCAAAAGCTCTCCAAAACATCGTTGTCGGGATAGAAGCCACCCATGAGAAAGTCACAATTGCCTTCTGTCAGTTGACCAAGGAGTCCTGTCCAGTTGCCAGACTTGTCGACAACACCACGCGTTTCGTGCTCACATGTCTGATTTATCTGTGTGGCAGTCGGATCGATCAGTTACTTACGCAGTTGGTAATTTGTGAAGTATCACACTTACCGTGAATTGGAGACGATTACGCATAAAGTTAAGCAAGCGTAGCTCAATGCCCTGGACACAGTCCTCCTCGACAAAGGGCGCCGCAATGGTGGCGCAAACATAAAACGTGCAATTGCGCGGACTGAATCCATCAACGTAATTCGACATGAGCTCGTCTACCTTCTTCGGATTGGGATATAAAGAACCATCACGGCAAGCGCCAACATTCTGCACATTCAGAATGCGACAGTCAACGTTGCTATAATAGTCGTTAACCAGAAAGTTGTACTGATTGGCCGACACGGCGAACAGCAACGCGACACGGAACACATAGAAACTGTCCATCAGCTCGGTGAAGATCTCAGCGGCAATGTCGTGTGGCTGCGCTGACAATGCTTCATTGTGGTAGACAACAATGAAGCGACCGCCAGGATTCCACGAACGCATCTTGCTGATGTAGTTGCGCATGAGTGACTGCAAGCGCGATACTCTGTCCACAATGATGACATAATAGTCGGCCAGCAGCAGTTCACGGCCATCGCCCAAACGCGTACGCTTGTACGGCACACGATCATTGATGATGCGCAGCTGAAAGTGATCACGTTGGCGACTTGAAGCCGTCGCTGGCTTGGTTACGGCTTCGTTGGCGCGTTTCAGGAAGCCGTCTTGAATTTGGGAAGCCGACGTGGTCATGTTGTGTGCATTCGTTAGCACCATGTTGTAGGCGCGTGTATAACGCTCAGCTGCTTTGACGCGAAAGAAGATGCGCGCAAACTCATCGATGCAGTCGATGCCCGCCAGCCATGACTTGAGGGCAAGTTCTGTGGGACGTCTCAAGTAGATAACCATATTGGCGGTTTGATTTGCTGGATTCACAATAGCGTCGACAGTGACTACGCCGCGTAGCAGTAACAGCAGCAGCGGCAGCTTGAAGTGCACATCGTGTTGCATGTTGATTGACTGCTGAGGCCGAAAAATATGACAAACAAGTCGAAGCACATTGGCATCGCATGCAGGCGTCTTGTTTGCATTGATGTCACCGCAATGTTTGCTCAATGCTTGGTCGTGTTGGCTTTAATAATTGGCAATGGCTTAGGCGCGGCAAAAGGTTGGCGGCTAACAAACGTATGAAATATGCCCATGCAAATAAAGCGCCAACATGCGAGCGCCACATTATGCCTTTGAGGATGTTTCGCACGTTATGTTAGAAATGCGACAAAGCCGCCAAACAAAACAAGGCAAATGTTATCGATTTTCACTTTCGACGTTCACGCGCTGCAGGACTCATAAAAATGAAATGTTATTACAGCGCGCGCCAAGCAAACAAATCAAAAATTTCGTTGACGTTGGCGGACAAGCGAAGCAGCAGAGAGTTGCCCATTAAAAAAGGACATTTGCTGGCGCGCACTCCATCGTCTTCAGCTTAACAAAAAACCAATCAAAAAAATTCGGCAGACAACAGACGCAGACACTAAAATCAACTGTCGTTGGCGTGCGGTGTGGAGTGGAGGGTTGGTTTGCTGAGAGTACAAGTAGCAGCTGCTTTTGGGCTGTGATTATGCTATTTTAACTTGACTTAAGATTGGCGACGTTGGTTGTTGAGGCACGCGCAGGGAGGGTCGTGCTGGGTAAGCACTAAAAGTAAGTGCGTTGCATGCCAAGTGTAGCGCGGCAGTAGCCGGAAGTAGCCGGTCATAAAACTTATCTTCTCAAGATGGCGGCAGCATTGGCAATAACAATGCGAGTCAAGTCAAGTGAAGTCAGGACAAGACTGAACGTACAAGACAAGTCAAGACAAGTACAAGTCAATGAGTCATTTTGGCTGACTTCAAACAAGAAGCGCAAATATACGAACATATATCTCTCTGTGTGTGTGTTCGTTTGTATGTGTGCTGACTGGCTGGCAAGCGAAGACAGTTAGCAGACATTTGTCCATTTCGTTCTGGTTTTATTGGCATAGCTTGCATTGAAAGTCCCACGCCGTGCTTGGCGCATATAACCTACATGGGTGTTTATACATATATTCGCAATAGTGTGGGTGTGTGTGTGCTTGTGTGGGTGCGCACATTTGTCTCTCATTGTTGTCATTAGAAGAATTGGTCGTAAATTTCAATTTAATTACAAGCATAGATGGCGTTTGTTTTATGACTTCCGCGCTATTTGCGGTTGGCTCATCCTTTGGTGAAATCATCTTGAGATATTGTGAAATTTTCGCTGGCGTTATTATCATTGTAGTCGCCGTCGTCATCATCGTCATCGTCATTGAGTCGCCGTCATTAGAGCACCTTAAGAATGGCAGTGCCAGTGAAGCCGCTAGCGCTCAATTAAGTCTGCAACAATGTTGCATGGAGTGCGTTAAACGTGCCTTACAAAACGCAACGTTCGTGGAACAATGCCAAGCGTGTGGCGACGGCAGAGTGCTTGATGAGTTCATGTCAAAACTTTTTTGACATGTGTCGACGCCCCGCCAACGCTCATGCAGCGCGCATCGGCATGTGCATGTGGCAACTTCATTAAGCTGAACGATATGCATTTAGATACAAATTCGTACCCTACGCGCCATCAATGAACGTCATTACACGTTAAACGATTTGTTTGCAATGCATAAAACATTTGCAGTCACGAGGAGTGGTTATTTAGACATCTGCATAGAGTAAAGGCAGTTTTGGATACTGTAGAAAGTGTCGGATATTTAAAATTCGTCGTAGCCGAAAACTTATGTCTGATGCCTTGTATTGGTGTCTTGTTTCTTGCAGGTTTCTGCTTAAGTTGAATCATTCAACGCCGCTGACAATCGCCTTCTCGCACAATGTCGCACGCAAAATTTACTTCAATCAAACGGGTGAGTAAGCAATCTCAAAGCGTTGCCAAGCCAAGCCTTACTAAGTGAATTTGTTTGCTTTCCCGATCGCCTTGCGTTTTCAGCAAATCTTTTGCGTGCGCCAGCGACAACGCAACGTGGCGAACAGCCGCGCCAGCTGTTGCTGCCCTGTGCGCTGCGCGGTCAATACGATCTCTTTGTGCAGGCGCGTCAACGTGGCTCCATCAAGATCGAGGCACAGGCAGCACATCCGCAGGACAATTGGCCACTGCTCAATCGCACGCATCGCATTAACATACGTACACAGAATCGCGTGCGAAAGCGTCAAATGATCGTCAAGTGGGAGCGCAGGTAAGCAGCAGGCACAACGCCTCATTGCAACAAACGGTATTGACTCCCCCTCTCTGCCCCTTTTAGTAAATTCGACTTCTTTGCAATGCATTACTGCCTCATTGTGAATACACATCAAGCGTTTACGAATTTCTGCTCGGCTATCGATGCTTTCTATACTCGCCAAAGCCCGAAGTCTACATGCTTGCAGGGTCCGCTTATGGACGACATTTGGCTGCGTTCGCCCGAGCGTGGCAAAAAGATCGACGCACATGGCGTCAACATCATCTGCACCGGCAGTCGCACCCAACAGCTGCTGCGCGCTATTGAGCCCAACACGGATTACTATCTCGATGTGTTCGGCGTGCATACACGTCGTCAAAATCTCACCTTCCACATGGCCAGCACACGTGTGCACTTCAGTCGCACTCATCCGTCATCGTTGCGTCCAAATGCGTTGTCTATGGTCAAGATCTCCGGTCTGCACGGCGTCCAAGTCTTCAGCTACAAAGTGCCAACACCCTCGGCAGCCGAACTGCCCCACATGGCAGCGATGCCAACCGCGAAGCAATTTCTGCGCTATCTGATACTGCCCTGCGGCGGCAGTGAGCTGAATGTGAAGATTATGCGGCAACGACGCGTTGTCGGCAATGTGCAGGACATTTATCGACCCACCTACATCAAGCTGTCGACCGTGCAGCCCGACGAGCGTTACTTGATGCGCTTCGAGCCGAGCAACGAGGATGAAAAGTTGCGTGCCAACAAAGTGGGCGTGAGTAATGTGATTAGTAAATTAATTTACTTTTTTTCAATTGCTTAACTTTCTTTGATGTTTCAAGTTGGCGGTCACTAATAGTGCGGTGTTTCAAAATCTGCCGGAGTTGCCTGAGAATATAACGGTATTCGAAGTGCGCACACGTTGCAAGTCCACGACAATTGCGTGGTATAGCGCGCCAGAATCACGCACAATGAGGTGAGATGTGGAAAGCGATAGAAAACCATTAACTAGCGCGCCATGATTCGAGACGCAAATGCAATGCGGCGCCACACGGCATACGGGACATTGCATAAGTCGGTCGAGCATGTATTTTGGCCAACATTTAACATAATTTACACAATTCATGCGCTCTTCTTGTTTTCTTGTTAATGTATTGGTTGTTGTTGTTTTTGTTTTCTTTTGCAGTTACTGCATAATCGTGCTCAATTTACCGCAACGAAATCGCAGCTCCATCGATTACACAAATTATTGCATGGATTTTGGCAAGCGAATTGTGCATCATCCGCAATTTCACTCCATAAAATGCATGGAGAAGTATATGAGGTAAAATGCAAACACATCAAAACACATACATACATGCAATTTGATAAAAATCTTTCGTTTTATTTCGTTTATGCTCCTCAAACCCCGATTTACCGCACAGTCCACCAACGTTGGAGTCTGAAATGCTGTTCAATCTGATGCCCGGCGATAGTTATCTCATCTACGTGACGGCAAACCTCAGCGACGGCCGACCGCTGCCGTATCAATCGCTGCGCGTCCATGTACCACGTCAGTGCTATGCCGATGAGTTCAACGATGCCAAAGAGCAGACCGTCTACTACTGAGCGACAGGACAGCCGTGGGTTAAATGCTCAGCTTTGCCATACATTGCTTCACAAATGCCAAACTAACTATCCGTCGATGTATAAATAAAATATCAACGCTGACACACACCACATTTGACTATAATGATGATGGTGATGTTAATGAGATGTTGTGTAGCGTTGGAAGCGCTAAAAGACTTGCATTTGCGCCTATAGATAGTAATTTAACGAATTGCATAAGCGAATATGATTCCAAGTATTTTTGTGCTAATATTTAATGTTGATTAACAAATTGATTAACTAACTAACTTAATAACTAACTATAATAGCATTAGTAAGCACTTTAAGCAGCTTTAATTATCACTCGAACGCTTCAGCTTTGTGTCGAGTATATTTATATTGTTTAAGATTATAGATAAGTTGTGTGTAAATCGTTTGCATAACGTGTTCTTTTTTTTGTGTTTCTTATGATTTTGTTTGGGTGCGTGTTAGACTCAGTAACATCTTTTCCCCCCTCAGTTTCTCACATTTTGAGTATTGTGTATGATGGTTTGTTTTGTATTTATGTTGTATAGTATCGTTTATAGTTACTTTAGTCATTTAAGCCATGTTAAGCGCCCAAAATAAAATTAAAAAACGTTTCGGAAAACGAATTTCATTATTTATATACAATACATACATACATGACAATAAAACTTTCTATATTCTGATAAATATTACAATAAGTGAATAGATAAATATTATACATTTCCATAAAACTATGCGCCGATTCAATGTAAGAACAAAAACAGAAATAATAATAAAATGAGTTAATAATATTATACGCAAACTAAAATTTGAGTCAATTGAAATATCAGTATAAAAACATATATTGCATACTTTCAGGGTTGCGCTGTATGGCACAGATATTTATGAGTTAAACTGTAGTATGTTTGGCATTGATTTAATGGCATAATCGTTTTAAATGTTGTGCTAAAACATGTTAAATTTATTTGCTTTGACAATAAGAAATGCTTTCGCCTAAAATGGCACACCCTGCAATTATCGCCTATTGGAATTTACTTATGTAAAACGGGTCAAAGTATTGCGTCGTTTTGTATTATATATGAAAATATATATTCATGTATTGTGCACCATTTGCCGAAGGTTGTCTTTCATGTAGAAATTAATTTTCATGTGCTTAGCCAAATCGTCTGATAACACTTGATTATTGCAGACTTGTAACACTTTTATTATCGTCTAAACAATTCAGTTGTAGTCGTGCAATCAAACCGAGCGGAAGTGACAATAAACGAAAATTGTTGTTGCATACTTACTACCTGAATTTAAGCGCTCCCTTGTTAATGGCGTACTTTGTGGTACCGAGCCTCAAGTATTTAATAAACAGAAAGCAAGCCGAGCGCGTCGAGGAGGAGGAGGAGGACTTTCTAATTTATGACGACAATGAAGCTTTCAATCCGGCCATTTTGGCCAGCGAGTTGTGCCATCTAAATGACGCTCAAAAATTTGGCTTTCTGGTTGGCGTCAGTGTTCTCTGTCTGCTCTCATTGTTGGGCAACATAAGCACACTGTTTGTCAACTTTCGCCGTCAATTGCGACCATTTTTTCGCACCTGTCTCATCTCGTTGGCGCTGAGCGATTTGACATCGACCATCTTCTTGACAGTTGCATACATGACGCAATTTAGCACGCCGTACCTGCAGATTTGGGTGAGGCATTACATATAAATTGAATACAATATTTCGCTAATTGATTGAATTTGTCTATATTGAAGTTGTTGGGCGGCGTGATGTGCAAAATGGTACCCTGGATCACCACAGCGGCCATACTCAGCAGCAGCGTGACCTTGGCCGCCATTGCGCTTGACCGTTATTTTGCGATCATGAATACCGTCATTGGCTGTTGGAATCCTACCGTAGTGTGTTGCGCTGTTTTCATGTTGGGCATTTGGGCCTCTTCGCTGGGCATCTCTGGACCATTGCTTGTCATTTACAATTTGAATTGGGTCGTTGTGTACAGTGGCGTCAAAGAGGCAGCAACAGTAACGACAACGACCGAAGTCGCGGTGCAGAATGAGTCAATGGAGGCGATGTATGAGACGGAAACGGGAAGTTTGATTCCAATGTGCATATCAGATGACGTAAGTCGTTCGACAAGCGTTTGACAATCAATTTTGTACTTTATTTTACGCCACCACACACGGCGTTGCTTCCTCTTATCTTATCTGATAACTGACATTGCTTGACATTTATTTTTTTTATTATTTGTGTTGTCTCATTTTATCATTTGTTTGCAGAAACATTTCGTGCATTACTATGTGCTTCTCTTTGTGCTCATCTTTCTGCCATGCATAATCGGCTTTCTTTGGCTGAACGCGACAATTGCGCGCAAGTTGTGGCAACGTCGCCATCCCATAAGAGCCGCCGAAGTGCACACCACCACACAAGCTCGGCGAATGCCCGCACGTGAGTCGCCCACAACGTCACGTGAGGCACGACACGTGCGCATGTTCGTCGTCATTTTGCTCATGATGGCCGTCTTCATCTTTTTGCGTCTACCCGCTTGGATCTTTCTGGTCATGCGCATGTATGGGACCTACTCGAAGCATGATCATTGGATACTCTACTTCTGTTTTGGCATACTCAATCTGATTAGCTGCGTGCTCAATCCGTTCTTCTACACTTTTCTCAGCCAGACACTTTCCTGTGCTTCGAAGCTTAAGGACAGCATTGTTAAATGTATTTGTTGCAGTGGCAAGTCCGACGAACAAAATCCGACAATGCCCGCTGAATTCCTTGGCAAATGCTTCTGTTGTGGATTAATGTACGCCTCATTGCGTTGCCAGCGGCCGTCAGCGCAAACAGACGATGACCAAAGGCACATACACATCAGAGCTATTGATGAGGATGGTCGGCAGTCGTGTCAAACCCAAAGGCAGTCAAGCTTTGAGAATGATGAGGGCGTCGACTGCAGCGATGATGTCGATAGTCAGTTCGACTTCTACGATTATAGTCAACGTATCTACACGATCTTCTCCGCATCGCTTGTCTCATCTTCCGTTTCATCGAAACCGAGCGGTGAGCTATCTGCCATTGATAACTGAGGGCACTTTTGTACTTTTATTAATGTCAAAAATGATTGATCGTTTTTTGGTTTTTTTTTTTTTTTGGCTAATTGCGCCTTAATTGTTTTTTATTATTATTACGATTATTATCAAAAAGTGATTGAAAAGTTGACATCAAAACGAATCGAGGAGGTATTTTTATTTTTTTTTATTTTTAGAGCTCTAATCTCGTTCAGCTCCATCTTGCCGCACAATCAAGCTGACGCGCTAATCGAGTAAATAAAATATTTGTGCGATATTTCACATTTTTATTTTTCTTCTCGCTCTTCAAACAAATACAAGTCAGTGCAAAATTATATGCTCATATGCTGATGTATGAAGTCTGAAATATCTGAGCGCGTGCTGAGAAGAAAACTGATGCTGTTTGCTGAGAGCGAAGAGTAAAAAAAGCTACCTATCTGTCACTCATTTCGGCTCTCTTGCATCTTTGAGTTGAACTCAGAATAGTTCGAGTCTTATGTCTCAGATAGTCAAACACAACATAAAGCAGGTTGTTGTATAACGCATGGATTGATTTAGACTTGTTTGAGCTTCGCTTAATTGTATTGAATATTGCTTTGCCTTTACTTACAGCCGGGACAGCGATACATACGGCTAAATAATGTCTCATTAACTTTTTGATGTGACTTTTTGAAGTTAAACCGTTCATTTCAACTTTTCGCTCTTCGAGTTGATTTCGGCGGCTTGTAACTGACGGACGCGCATACGTTACACGCGCTTGTCAAGTTTTTGTTGTTGTGCCGCACGGGTGAA
Source organism: Phortica okadai (assembly GCA_034638295.1). NCBI lineage: Eukaryota > Metazoa > Arthropoda > Insecta > Diptera > Drosophilidae > Phortica > Phortica okadai. Next base: position 36,791,147 of record CM067851.1, read on the forward strand.
ATCTGAAGAAATTTAAAAAAAAAAAAAAAAAACAAATTCAAAGAAAATAGTTTATTAATTCATAAGACATATGCAAAACAAACGCGCGCGCTCTTTAAAGTAAATAAATTCATGCAATCAACAATAACGTGAACAAAAGAAACGGCTTGTTTGTACATATACACATGTATGTGTATGTATGTATGAGAAATAAATTAAATACGCGACACAAGAGTCGACATTCATAATAAATCTTTTGCACATTCTTATATACAAAATGGAATATAGAAATTTATAGGAACGCGTAAAAAAAAAACGAAGTGACAAATTTAATAGAAAAACAAAGAGAACAAAGCTGTTCTTTTGTTTGAGTAAATGCTGTGGATATCGAAATCGAAATTGATACACAAATAAATTAACAACAAAAAAGTACCTGCGTCTCAAGTCGTGATCGACATTGTTTGCCATCGTTCCAGACCGTGCAAAAGTCTTAAAAATTTGTCTATAGACAAGTGCAAGGCTTCATAAAAGAAATTATTTTTGTCTACATTACAACGAAAGGTAAAAAATTCAACAAGTGATCCAATTGTAAAAAATAATAAAAACAAAAACTTAACCGAAAAGTACTAAAAAGAGAAGAAGGAAAAAAAGAAAAATAACAGTAAAATGTTAAAGAAATGAAAGACAAGTAGAAACACGTTTTCGCATTTCACTTGCGCGGTTTGTCTCAGCCTCAACCTCGCCTTTGCCCCCGCCTCAGAGTCATTGTGCACAAGCGCATGCGCACGAGTACGCTCACATTTGTATCTTTTAACAATTTTGTAACTTGTATCTGCAAGCTGAGCGAGTGTGCGCGTTACCACAAATGACTCTTTGCTAAATATTTATGTTCAGCTGTTGAGCTATTTCACTTTTGCTCAACAACAACAACATTATTCTGATTCATTAATTCGACGCTGACAACAAGACTCAATTTGCGGCAATTGCTTTGCTTTACTTCTTTTTGAATTTGTTTTTACAGTTATTTTGTCATTCATAACGCATACGCAACAAATGCAGACAACTTCTTATCGAATATGGCATGTTTACCGCTGAGTCTCAGCTTTCTATTGTTGTTGTTTTTGTTGTTTCGGCGTTGGCGTTGACGTTCATTTTGACGTCGCACTCGTCTTTGTATTAAAGTACGTGTGTTTGTTATTATTGTCGTTGTTGTTGTTGTTATTTCGTTGTAATTTTTAGCTCATTTAATTGCTCTCTTTTTCACGTACATTTTGAAAACTCGTCAATTTTCCACTTTGTGTCCATATCCGTGTATGTGATGTAAATGCCAATTGGCCTGACCTGATTTTTTTTAAAATTTTTTTTTGGTTTTAGTGTTTTATATATTTTTCATTTTAAATTGTTAAATTGATTAATTAACAAAAAACAAGTGTTAAATGTTAAAAATAAAACATATAAAACAAAAAAAAAACGCTCAATTGATAAGCAAATTGTTATCAAAAAACGAATGCGTCGACTGCGACTGCGGCTGCGGCAGTGACTGCGAAAATATTTGTTTACGTAAAAGAGACCGTCGACACTTGTGCGGTGCAGAGACTTGTTGCTTTTGTTTGTGTGAAATTATGTTGTTGTTGTCTGTCAGTGACGTTGTCAGCACGCTCTGTAAATGGATTGGTGTGTTTGTGTGCATGATGAAGAGAATTCTGATGCTGCTGCTGTTGGCATCATTGTTGTTGTTACTGTTATAGTTGTTTATCGTTTAAAAGCTGTGCACAAAATACTCTTATCACTGCAGTACTGCGCTCGTTTGAATGCTTTGTATGTGTGTGTGTGTTTAGCAAATATTTGAACAACAACAAATACAATGTAGAACACAATTAAAACGTAAACTCTTGAACTCCACCAAGTGAGCCAAGGAGAGCCATGACTCGGCGGCGGTTTGCGTAAGCGACGAAATGAATTTTCCAAAAATGTTCATATTTAACAAGAATCATGCAACATATCAACAACAACAGCATCAAAACCAACAAAATGTACCAAAATACTATGTTGCTTTAGTTCAAAATCCAATCTGTGCCTTGCACTCTTCGCACTCGTTGCGACGAACTCATTTGTTTGGTTTTGAAGTGCGCTGGTTTCAATGAATGGCAAGCGGCAAAAGATACACATACCCAGATACAAATACTACCCCAAACGTATATACATACGTACATACATATGTTCATACACCCGTGTTAAAAACCAACGATATATTCGATATACAAACTACAAAGTCAAACTTTGGCTTCTCAATTCAATATGAAGTCGGTTTCCCTATGATTTTTTACATTCCGACCTATTTATTTCGATCATACAAATTTTTTAGTCAATTCGAAACATAATAAAGACGTCGGAATAATTCTGTCCTTGAGTATATTTAAAGCTTAATGTATGTATTATTAAATGAATATATTATTTTAAATTCTTTTCACCAACAATGTTGGTCTTATTATTTTGAACACGTCTGTGTATGTATATACTTATATGTATACAGACATGCCTGCAACGGGCAGATACTTTTGTTGCTCGGTAGTTGTCATTGTTGTTGTTTTTGTTGCTTTTGTTTGATAGTCAGTTGCAGTTGTGATTTTGATTATGTTGTCGAAACTAAAAAGGTGAATGACGATGATGATGGGGATGATGACGTTGAGGCTTTGGCTGTTTGTATAAAAGCTGTTATTGTTATCGCTGTTGTTGTTGGTAGTATTGAGTCTGTCCATCAATTGCAAATTTGTAAAGTTTTCGTAGGCAAAATTCCTATTGGCATTGCCTAATTCGCTTTACATATTTTTCAGCAGCTCCGCAGTTGACCATTTTGTACTCGACAAATACAGCTGCATTTGTAACAGTGCATGTATGTGTGCCATTGAATTTTGTTGTGTGTTAATATATTTATGTTCTTATCACGTGCATGTAATTTTTGCCAATTTGTTTTTGTTTTGAGTTTTTGTTGTTTTTCACTTTTCAGAGTTCAATGCTGAATCGATTTCAATTGAGCAAATTAAATTGTTGTTCACACAACGACAACAACAATGACAACAACAATAACAAGTGCATAAATTTATGAACAACAAAAGCCAATCGAGCTGTTCAGAGAAGTGTTTGCTAAGCGCTTGACAAACGGTTCACATCGAAACCGCAGGCAAATGGCACATCTGACATTTGACTGAAAGCTGTTTGGGAAAATTTCCAATTAAGCGAATCACAATTTTCGTTCATTTGTAGATTTGAAACCGCAAACTGTTTTTAAACACTCGAATAGGGTTTATTCGCGCTACAGAAGAGCGAATTGAATGCTCATACAACGTTTGAGATACATGCCGTTAGATGAAACGTCTGAGCGTTTCGTTCGATCGATCGCTTGCTGTGTCATTGGCCAGACTGTAATAGTTGGCATTGTCGTGCATTGGCCTCAAGTTGCAATGACCATTGTTTGACGCTTGTCTGTCCATCTGCCTGTCCGTCTGCCAGACGTATTGTCTACGAGCAAGTGAAATCGATTAAAATATTGCACAAAGCAACATTAGCAACAATAATTGCAAAGTTTATGTTGCGACTTATTTTTTGCTTTTGTATTTCTTTCTGTATTTGTATTTGAGATTTTTTCATTTGAAAATAATTCGGCTTGTAAGCAAAATCGAAAGTGTAAAAGCGCACAGAGCATGCGAGAGGCGCCAAGCAATGAGCATTCATTGAGAAAGGTGAGATTTGTTGAAGGCAAAACAAATTAAATAAAAGCTGAAAAAAATACACAAAAATGCCTAAAACGACAAAAAAAGCTCGAATTAAAAACGTTTTAATAAATAAATATGAGACATGTGAAATTGAAGACTAAAATTTATTTTGCTTACCAAGAGGACTGAAAAGGGCGGCGAAGGGCGTTTGCTGTGACGCGGCGCTGAGTGCTAAATGTCTTGACTGCTTTTGTAATATATTTTTGTTGTCAAAAGTCGTTAAGCTGGGACTATAAAAAAATAGTTACAAGGCTTAGTTAGCACAAACGCATATCACCACAACTGTATATACATACACATGTGTTTGTTTGGCAATGTTCAAAGTATGTATCTGTGACCATCACAAGCCCAACGCGAGTTACTATAAATATTTCGCTTTTGGCGCGCGGCGCTGAATTTGCTTATGAGTTTTTGACCAAAAGCTTTTAATGTAAATAAATTAAAGTGAGTTTTTGTATATATTGTTTTTTCTCGGCTTAAAATAGTTCGGACCAAAAAGCGTCGTTTTGAAATTTATCACAAATCGGCACAATTGGCAGAAAGATGACAGAAAGTTGATGATCTGCTCGTATTTCAAAATAAAGCCAAATCGCGGCAACAGTTAAAGAAACTGGTTTTTCTTTTCTTCTTCAACATTGTCATCTCCTTGTCTTTTTTCTACTTTGGCACAATAAAAACATTTTGAGTCATCAAATATTTGCAAGCGCTTGATGTAAGTGTGTGAGTGATTGAGTGCGTCAATGTGTGTGTATATGTAGCTGTGAGGCACGTGGTCAAAGGCAGAAACAACAACAATAATAAATCCATCGCCCATCGTTAAGCAAAATTTGACACGGATACGCGAATTCACAAAGCTCAACTTGAAATTGAAATGCATTCTGAGTCGTGCGTGAATTACGCTTGTGTAACGCAAAGCATGTAGAATTCCCAACCACGCACACACTCACATGCACACACCCAAAAATGAAAAGAGAAACAAAAAAAATAGACTCGTCTGCGCTGACAGTTGAAAACTTTCACTTTCGCTTGGGAACCGCGACATAATTTTTTGAAATGTTCGCGACCAACAAATGAAACTGTTACGCATTTTACAAAGGGTTTTGGCGGGGAGCGAGGGCGACCACCCGTGCTAAGTGCGTGTATGAGAGAAAAGCGAATGTGAGGTGCATTGATAAGGGCCACAAAAAGTTGCCCTAATGAATTTTTAATCAACACGACGGCGACCGAATGACCGACCTGACACGCACCATCGCGACGGGGCAAAGAAAACGAAAGTGGCTTCAACGCTCTAAATGCAGCTAATATGGCTTAAAGCGTTTCAAGAAAATAAAAACCAAGATAAAAGTTAAACAAAAATCCGGCTTAAAATACAAAATTCCTGTTCGTCGTCATGGTTGAGCGCGCGCTGTTTTCACATTCAGAATTCTAACACAATGGAAATGATTTAATTATATCATATAATTAACCAAAATGTGATGTGACATGCTAATGAAATAATTGGCTAAAAATAACAACAATAGTGATATGTGCTCATGCATGGTTTTTGATGTTTTGGGCGCGGACATGCAACGAGCGCATTTGTATCTACCAAAAGCTCGGCCGAAATTGAAATTCAAATAAAATGCATGATTGATTTCAATGACTCTTGACTTGTTTTTCAATTGTGCAATCAACCAGAAGTTCCAAGCGAATTTGGGCAATAGATAGAAAAATGGGCAGACAAACGGGATCGGGTAGTGCAAACGAAAAGGGCTTGACTTGTTAATTAAACTTTTGTAATTACGCAGAAGAATAATGAGAGCAAAGTAAAAAGCATGAAACTTTTAATATGAACAAAAGAAAGAAAAGTAAAACTTGAATGAATTTATGTTATAAAAAATACAAGAAAAGAAAAAACCAGACAAAATTTCGCTGACAATGCATAAAGTAACAGAAGGAATGGTGAAGAGCTTAGAGGGATAAATTAAATGTGTATAAAGCAGGAGGCTGGCTGAAGATGTAGCCGAAGTAAAAAGTGAAGAGTTTACTTAATGATTTTTCACTTTTTTGGCCAAATTATTTGGGTCAACTAACTGTGCCTGTACGAGCGTATATGTGTGTGTATATGGATATTGAAGTGGCACCTGCCACTGTTGCTACATAAAGAAGATGATGTGAAGAAACTATAAAGCCAGACTGAAGTATATAAAAAAAACTCACACTCGACTCGAATTCGATTCGTTGCAGCATAATTATGACACAGCACATCAGCCAAAGTGGCAGCAGCAGTGGTCGAACGGGCAACGGCAATAGTAGGGGGACACGGTTATGCTGGCTCATCACCATCGGCATCGTTTTCAGTGGCGTCGCCTGCAGTTGGCCCTCGGCGCACGGTAAGCGACATGAGATAATCAACTCTTTCCCTTATTAAATTGCTCACATTTTTTTGCAGCCTTTCCGTTTCTCTATACGAATCGACCTGCGCCGATCAACTGGACCCAGCCGGAGGACAGCTGGCAGATCGAGGTGCAGCCGCGCAGCATAACGCCCCATGTACAGCTGAAGCGGTTTCTGAATCGCACCAACAGCTCGCCAAGCGATAGCGACAGTGATGAGGATTTCTTGGAGCGTCTGCGCGCTATCAAGCAGAATCGGACGAGCATGGGGCGCATGCTGTGGTACGACACCGCCTCGATCGGCGATGGGCTCACGTATCCTCCGTTCGTGGACAAAGCGCTGAAGCTGTTCAACCTAAAGCAGGTGGCTTATGAGATCGAGAATAGCGTCATGTCGAAGGTGTCCTGCACGGCTTGCAAGGCGGGCGCGGGTCTGCTGCAGCATTACATCAAGGCAGGGAAAACGGAGGCCGAGATCATGCGCATGATCTTTCAGTTCTGCGTCAATCTGAACATTCAAAGTCCTCGCGTCTGTGAGGGCGTCGCAAATCTCTTCGGCAGTGAGGTCATCTACGTGCTGCAGCGTGTCAATCTCGGTCCAGATGAGATCTGTAGCTTTGTGATAGGCGATGGTTGTGGCGATGTTTATAATCCCTATCACGAGTGGTCCGTAATTTTTCCACCGGTGCCAAAGCCACCCGTTGCTGAGTTGGCGGTACCAAAGGAGGCTGCGCCCTTTTTCAAGGTTTTGCACATTTCGGACACACATTACGATCCCCATTATGTAGAGGGTTCTAATGCTGACTGCAACGAGCCACTCTGCTGTCGACTGAGCAGTGGTCGGCCGGCAAACCCGAATGCGGCGGCCGGGAAGTGGGGCGACTATCGAAAATGTGACACGCCCAAGCGCACTGTCGATAATATGTTGGAGCACATTGCCGATACGCACAAGGACATCGACTATATACTCTGGACGGGCGATCTTCCGCCGCACGATGTCTGGAACCAGACGAAGGAGGAGAATCTTGAGATCATAAAAGAAACGGTCAAACAAATGACCGAAAAGTTCCCCGGCGTGCCAATCTTTCCAGCGCTGGGCAATCACGAAAGCGCACCGGTCAACAGTTTCCCGCCGCCGTACGTCAACCAGGTAGACATCTCGATCAATTGGCTCTACGATGAACTTGACGTGCAGTGGCGGCGTTGGCTGCCACAGAGCGTCTCGCACACGGTGCGCCGTGGCGCGTTTTACTCCGTGCTGGTGCGCCCCGGATTCCGCATCATTTCGTTGAACATGAACTACTGCAACAACAAAAATTGGTGGCTGCTGCTGAACTCTACTGATCCAGCAACGGAGTTACAGTGGTTCATCTACGAGCTGCAAAGTGCTGAATTCTCCAATGAAAAGGTGCATGTGATCGGCCATATACCGCCGGGCCACTCCGACTGTCTGAAAGTCTGGTCACGCAACTTCTACAAAATAATCTCACGTTATGAAAGCACAATTACGGCGCAATTCTATGGGCACACGCACTACGATGAGTTTGAGATGTTCTATGATCCGCATGATTTGAGTGAGTATCGCTAGCAGCTTTTTTTACTGTTATATTATTTTTACCTTTGTTTTCTTCAGGTCATCCCAACAGTATCGCGTACATTGGGCCCTCTGTTTCGCCCTACTACGATCTTAATCCTGGCTATCGTATCTACTATGTCGACGGTGATCACGATACGACGACGCGCCTGGTCGTTGATCACGAATCTTGGATCATGAATCTCAAGGAAGCGAATCATTATGACTATCCCATTTGGTATAAGTTGTACACCGCTCGTGCTGCCTACAATATGAAGGCACTGCGACCCGCCGATTGGGATACGCTCATCAACGACATGACAAACAATCAAGAGCTCTTCGATCTGTACTACAAGTGAGCTGACTTCAGTGGCTTGAATGATTTTACTTGGCGCTATTTTCTCACATGTCTATTTTTACAGAAATTACTGGAAGAACTCACCGGCGCGGCCGACCTGCGACGCCGAGTGTAAGAAGCGGCTGCTCTGCGACTGCAAAAGTGGTCGCTCTCACGATCGCAAGCACTTCTGTCAGGACGTTGAGTCCAAGATCGATGAGGGTTCATCCAAGTCCTGGAAATCATGGTTCTATCGCGGCCTTACAAACTCGTATGTACTGCTCACCACTTGAAGTGTCTTTCATTTGTTGCCTTGTTATTGTTGTTGTGGCTTCATCATTGTAGTGTTCGCTAATTAAAAGAATCGCTTTCTATGTTGTTGGTTGTTTGACATTTTCCCAAAACAAAACAAATTCTCATCTAACAAGACCAAAAACACAAATTCGCTTTACTTTTGTGCTATGCAACTTTTGAAAGGTGGAGTAACCTATACACTTTGATCAAAAAGTAGTTTCGCACTTCTCATCGTTATTTTTGGCTTTTGGTAGTGAATTGTTGTTGTAAATATTTTCTTTTTTTTATATAAAAACCAAATTAATTTCGGTGTTGGCATATATTTTTACTAAAAATTGCACAGCGTCGATATACTGCTAGCAAGCGGCAGCGCTGACGAACAGCCGACGCCGGAAGTGGAGGCGACAACAAAATGGCAGGTGCCGGATGTAATATACGTTATTAACTGACACTGACACACAACTTGGGCGCAGCGCCAAAACTAAGCGTTAGATATAAGCAAACATAAATTTATATACATATATAAATAAATAATATACATATACAAATTGGTAAATGGCTCGAATAACCTTTCGAATAAAAAAACCTGTTCATTGATTGATTTATTGCGCTTTGTCTGCCGCACTCACCATGCACAGCTACAGCCTCCTCTCCTCGATCACCTACCTGCCAAAGTATCTGCTAGGCTACGGCTGATACCTCGGAAGCCGCGTCTGATGTCCGTTGCCGCTGGCCGTCCTTCGATGTCTGGGCACGCGGCCGTGCCCGCAATACTCATGCAAACAGTTCAAAATCCACAAACTCATCAAACACAAGAAATCTTCCATTTATTTTAGATATTTATGTGATAATTAGTTGTAATATTGATTAATGAGAATGACAATTGCCGTAAGACACCCAAACACATACACACGGAGACACACAGAGAGGTTCGTCAAGTCGTCGAAAGTGTCACAGCAACGTGTGCGAACAATCAAAGTCAAAGAAAAGTAAAACAAGTCATAAGATTAGTTGAGTGAACAAACAATGAAATGAAACTACAGAGGAGTGCATTTGAGAGCGTGTTTAGTGTAAGTTTTTCATTAAGTTTTTTTTATTCTAGTTAAACTCACATCCGAAATAAAGTGCAATTTTTATTTTTGACGAATACAAAATACCCCTGGTTTTAATTGATCCTGTTAATCGAGTTTTTACTGTAAATTTCAATTCCCCAGTCTTATTTGTCGCGCGTAAGAACCGATTGCGGGCCCGCATCTCAACTGGTATATAAGAAAGTTATTCTGCTCGTGGGGTCGAAAAACGCTGTTATACGCTTTAAAACTTTATTTTATGCCAGTTAAATAACCCAAAATCACTCATAGATGGCCGATTTGTTGGCCCTCTATGCGTGGAACTGTGATCCTTAAACCTAAGATGGCGTTTTTTGAAAACATCAATAGTGTCCCAATCGACGTTTTCAATGTCTTAATATTGAAAGGCTGCGTACAATTTAAATTTGTTTAATGATTTCGATTTATTATTGAATAGACGGAAGTTCAAGCGATCTGAATGAGACATGTGCAATTCGACTACCAAAATAAAATTTCTAAAAGTTTGACGCACATTTATTCAGCAAAAAGCGTCATCTATTGTGAGCGGTGGTTGTTGTGCTCGCTAAGTGAACAAGTGGGGCCAAGCAGAGAAATAAGCGCCAACACAGTGCTGCCAAGTTAAACAATGTTGAGTTAAGCGCGCTTCATTCAAAAAAAACCAAGCAAAATAAATCGTTATTTATTTAAAAATACAATACTACGCTGTTGTGATGCGTAGGCATCAAAAAACTTCACATAACGTAATGTTAATTTTCTTGATTTTGAAACAATTTTTTTTTTTTTTGTGCACCGTTTCGAAGAAAAAATCATATAATTCACAGTGTACTCGTTGACATTACTTTGGCGAATTCGGGTCAAAGAACTTGCGCGAACTCTCTGAGGCGTGTGTTTCGTGCTTCCTCGGAAAGAAAGAAAGCGCTTGAGAACTTCTGCTGATGACAACGAATTATTAAATCGAAAGCGTTTTTTCGCTGATCCTACAGAATAATTGATCAACTTCAACTACTGAAACTGCAACTGGAACCGAACTGAACTGAACCGAAGTCAAATTAACTCACAACTCTTAAGCAGAAAAGCATACCACAAAAGATACACTCAAGTCAACTTGACTTGTCTTCTCGGAAAACTTGAACGCTCACATATGAAAACTCATATTCAGATTTTTTCATATGAAAAGCCCACCGACATTAGAAATTATTGGCGCCGATTTCATGCTAAATAATTTTTCAGTTGAATGAAAGACCAACAACCGCACAAATTCAATTTGACCGATAAAAATAGAATAAAAGGTGCGAATGAGTTTTGTTGTTAGTGTTGAGTCAGAGAGTAATTGTAGTCGAAATTTAAGCAGCGACAGTGGAAGAAGTTTGACGCAGCGGCTTCAAATTTAAGGAAGTAAGCGAAAGATGACTCAATTTTGGCCAAAAGCGACAACAAATGCTGACGGCTTCTAACAACTGGCGAGCATTTTTACTACGTTGCATTTTGCACACTTTTTGCTTTTGCCTTTAATTTTTTTTATTTAATATTGTTTTGTTTTTTCTTTGTGTCAGCCAACTTCTGCTTCGGGTGCAATGATCGGTTGGTTTTTGGTTCTGAAAGTTTTGTTTTGATTCGCTTATCAGTCGTTGCCAAAATAATTGCGCACAGCAATTGTTATTATTATTCTTATTGTTGTTGTTGTTGTACACACACACAGACCGAGTCTGATTATGTGAGAGTTTGCTTTTAGCTTGGTGTGAATTTTCTGACACTTTCGTTTAACTTTTATCTTTTTGGTGTTATTTGTTTGTAAATAAAGCGTTCTCTTTTTTATTACGTACGTTTTTCGGCTTTGCGTTTATGCAAGCAATTCGATGATTTGATTTATTAAAGCATTTTCTTAATAGTTCAAGGGTATATGAAAAATTGTAAAAAATATGTAAAAGGGGGCATGGCAGACCTCGTTACTTCTACTTGTGATGCAAGTGAGACGCCTTATTGTATTATACCATAAATACTTTGGAAAAAAATATATGCTTATTAATTTTATCAAGACAGTTATCAAATAATAATCAACATATTTAACTTGAATTAAAATGAAACCTAAAAAGTTTTGAAATTTAAGAAAATTTTAGAAAAAATCAGATGCTTCTAATGAAATTGCAAAATTTCTTGCAGTCTTGTTGCTTTAACTAAGTAAAATGATTCATGTTCGATTTCAAAGTCGCAGTCATTCAATGCATCGATAAGAATTGCAACAATATGCAGATTGCACATCGCGCAGGACACGCCTTTGTTGTATCTTTGCATTACACAACGCTCTCAGAATGTTACAAATGCCGATGAGGCAAACCAGGAAAACCTTAAGGCGCACAAACAATGCAATTGAATTCAATCGAATGTTTTGCGAAATTTAGTTACACAAAGGTGGCATTTGTGTGCTGCGTTGACTGATAAGCGCTTCGACACTTTTGCGAGTTTAATTGTTTATCGGTCAATGCGGCGTATGAGTAATATGACTAATCATTGTTCGAATAGGCCAATTATCATCTCATTGCCATTTGTTCTCTAACGCCTTATGTTATTGTCTATCTGTCTCTCTCACTCTCTCTCTCTGTGGCATTGTCAATGAGATCCGCTTGACCTAATTTTGTACGCTTAATGCGCATAAATTGTTAACTTATAGTCAATCCAGTTTTCACTTTTACTTTAGTTTTTCAAACCGCATTTCAGCTGCGAAACCATTAAATAATTAAAAACGCACACAGAAGAAATGCTACGAAAAGACAACAAAACCAACAAAACCAAAATCAACAGAGAAACAAAACGAAAAGACAACGAAGTGAAAAAAGGCAAACTGAGTTTAAATAACAAAACTATGAGCCGTGCTAATTTTATGATTTCATAACAATATTTTAATTTTAATAATATACAACCTAAAAACCAACAACAACAACAACAACAACATTCAACCAGTCAGTCATTCGTACAAGATTACGTGAAAGCTGCGACTAAATGACTAAGTGTGTGAGCGAGAGAGAAAGAGCGTGAGTTTGCCGCCAAAATGAATGCGAGCCACAAGCAACGAACCAGCAACAAAGCCGCGCATAATGAAGTCTTTTCTAAGCGTATTTCATTGCGTTGTGAAAAGAAACTGCAGAACGAAGACAACACAGCACATCTGAAGATGAATGAAGCTCAGCTCGCCACGACGCTGAAGTTCGTGCAAAGCAGACGTCACGTCACGCATGCGCAAAGTGAAGCTAAGCTAGAAAACAAGATGCGTTTGTGTATTTTAGTGGGCGGCACACACACCCGAACAAACACACACGCACGCACACAAAGAACAACTGATAATAAGTGAAAATGAAAGCGAGAGTAAAACGCATGGCACACGACAAAGAGTCTGCAGAGAAACGAATGAACGAACGAACGATTGCATGCGAGAGCCGAACGAGTTTTTCGGCATCGTGCATGCGAGTGCAAGTTCTGTTGTGACGTCACGCAGTAGCGCATTTCAGCGAAGCCAAAACGATGTGCTGCAAGTGCTCAATTGCACGACGACGGCAAGCAGAGCAGTGTGAGAGAAAGAGAGCTTCGTGTTTGTCAAAGCACTTTGGCTTGTTCGTGATCAAAGTCGTTTGAGATTGAGAGTAAAAGTGATTGGGGAAAACTTTTGCTTTTCAATTTCGATTGCATTGCACTCCTCTCACTTGCGCTCGCGCTCAATCTTGATCTCCGGCACAAATACTCCTCTCTGTCTCTCTCTTGGTTATATTCACAGGTAGTTGCCGTTATGCATGTTTGTTGATGGCTTGGTTTGCGTTGGTAGGGCGGAGGGGAGACGGTGCAGTGCCAGCCACATTTTTCGTCGTCATTGCTGAGTAACGGTCGGCGGGCATAGTCAAAAGTTAAGCAAATAAAAAGACGTTAAAGTTGCTCGGTTTGCTTTTGGCCGACGACGACGCTACCTGTGCGAGCGCTGTTGCGCTGTTGGCTCTGTGTGCGCTACGGGATTTTTACGTTTGTCTGTAGAAGTGTGTGAGTGTATTACATGCGCGTGCTTTTTTTGTGCTTCACTTTTTCGGCTCATTTTCTGTTTCGGCTTCTGCTTCTTCTTCTGTGTGAATTGAATTTTTGGCTGACTGCGCTGAAGACTTTTTATTTTTCGTGCGCTTGTCACAGTTACAATTTACCAATTGTAAAGTTCGGACGCACAAAGCGCAAGCGACTCAACCTGAAATCGTCTCGTCTTGTCTCGTCTCGTCTTGTCACATATCGTCTCACTTCAATACAACTGAGTTTAGTTCACTTTTATACGACACTCTTCGTATGTGTGTCTGTGTGTGTGTGTGTGTAGAATAACGGTTCTTCAGGAGCAAAATATCAAAGCTCTCACGCTCTTACACTCACCAGTCACAGCTCATCAAACGCCATTGTCGTCGTCTCCTAAGCTGCTCGCTTCGTACGTCTTCTTCTTCAACGTCTTCGTCACTTTGACGTCGACCAAGACAACGGCAACGGCAACGGCAACGACAACGACGTCATATCTGGCGGCTGGCTCCCAAGCGGCTGATTAACGCTGCCACTCTGTTGCCCTCTCTGCTCTCAACTGTTGCTGCTTCTGTCACCGCCGCCGCCGCTGCTGCAGTCAAGCGCGCACAACGAAGAGCAGCGGATGCGGACGCATGTCTTGTAAATGAAAAATATAAAATCTGTTGCATCATTTGTGAAACACTTCAGTCGAACGAAGGTTGTTGAGCAAAGCGTGGCCCGAACTCTATTTTTTTGATATTTCGGAGCGCACTTCGTGTGAAAAACTACTAATGAAAAGCAAATCGGGAAAAGCTTATAAGACATATTTATAGAAAAGTACAAACCAACAAAAAATAAAACTGAAATTGTGAAAAAAATGAAAAACATTTTGTTAAATAAAACAAAATAAAAGAACTTTCATGCAAACAAAAAATAATATGAACTTTTGTGGCAAGTGAAAAAAAATTTCAAAATAAAATATATTGAAAAAGTTTTAAAAAACGTATAAAAAAGACTATTGACATCCAAACTCAAACAAGCCAAAGAGAGCCTTTACCTCAGTACAAGTGGCTGAATTGTAATACATAATTAAACAACAACAAAACACAAAAATATAAAAAATATATAAAAGAATCACAACTTTAAAGTATAAGAAGGATTTCGTGAAAATAATTAAAAAATTATACGTGTTCATTCGTTCGTACGTTGGCCGACGTTCGTTTGGCACGCGATGCGCTAAATTGGCAAAAGGATTATTATTTTATATATAGACAGGATTACCTCAAAAAGCATCAAAATTTTACCCTCATTTGCGCAACTTAAGATGCTCAACATGGAATCGCCACAGATGTACGACGCCGTGCAGACGCTGTCGCAGCTCGACCTCAAGAAGCAGCCGCCGCCACAGCAGGCAACCATCGGTCAGATAACATTGACGGCGATGTCCAGTGCACAGGGCCAGAATCAGAATCCGAACCAGAACCAGAGCCAAGGCCACAATCCCAATCCGAATCAGAACAACAACAACAATGCCAATACAGATGGCAACAATAATAATAACAACAACAGTGGCAATATGAACGGCAATCATCATCAGCAGCAACAACAACAACAGCAACAGCAGCAACAAAATGCTGGCCTCGTCGTGAAGCAACACGCCATGAACCAAATGCAACATGCTGCCGCTGCGCTGAACAACAACAACAACGCTGCCGCGCTTAATGCGAACATGAACAGCGTGAACAATCTGCTGCAGAAGCAAATGCTGCAACAGTACACAACACAAACGGACCTCGATGAGCTGACGACGCAAGAGATCACGCTCGATCTGCAGCACCTGATCGACGATCAGTTCCGCGATCCGGAGACGCTTGGCATCTTCAGCGACATGGTCGCGAGTCCGGGCGGTCTGTCGTCCACACTGCCGCCCAACGGCATGGTTAGCGCCGCCGCCAAGGTGCTGCAGCAGCATCAACATCAGCTGCAACAACAGACGCTGCGCACGCAACAGCATGGCGGCTATGGACGCGGCGCGCTCGCCTATATGCCGCAGGCGGTGCATTCGGGCGCCGCTTATAGCAACAATTCCAGCGATGAGAATTCGTCGGTCGGCTCGGACTCGTCCACCATCAAGGAGGAGCCCATCGATCCCGATTATCGGCGTCATTTGCAGGAGGCAAACGCCAATAATGTTGCGGCCGCGGCCTTCATCTCGAATGGCGTTGCTGGTGTCAATGGGCTCTACAATCCCTATCAGAATGCAGCCAACAATGTGCTTGGCAATGGTAACAACAACAATGGCGCTGGCGGCAACAACAATAACAATGCCAACAACCTCAACAACAATGGCAACAACAACAATGGCAACTTTACAACACTGACATCGGCCAATGTCTTAGCTCATCACAATCTACCGCATTTGGCAGCCGGCGCTCATCTGCTCAAGCATCACAACAAACAGTTGCACAACCAGCGCAAAGTCTCGCTCAAGCACGTGGACAAGGGCACCGAGGAGTATCGCCGGCGTCGTGAGCGTAACAACATTGCGGTGCGCAAGTCGCGCGAGAAGGCCAAAGTGCGTTCGCGCGAAGTCGAGGAACGCGTCAAGTCACTGCTCAAGGAGAAGGATGCGCTGCTCCGACAGTTGCAGGAGATGACCAACGAGCTGCAGTTGCACAAGCAAATCTACATGCAGCTCATGAACCACACGAATCCTGAAGTGAGTCGCGTCTGTCGCAGTTTCCTCAATACCAACGATCATGGCTTGTAGGCGGCTTGAGACGCTTGGTCAGCGTAGGGCGTTGGCGCGTGTCTGTCTGTGGTTGTGATAATGTCAGCTGGGAGCGCCGCAACTGTGTGCGTATGAGCGTATGGATGTGAGTGTGTATGAGTGTGTGTTTGGTTTCAATTTCAAAGATTTAATTGCTGTGTGGGTAATTTTTAAGCTTCAGCTTCGGTTCAGCTACATTGCTCGGCAGCAAGTCCTTTACACTCTCTCTATTTTTTATTTTTTTATTTTTCTCGTTCCTGAGATTTCTTCAATCACTTCCATATTCTTTTACCTTAAAGACTTTGTATTATTATATTTTCCTCTCCTGCTCTGTCTTCTTTGAGAAGCTCTCGATCCCTTTTCCTCTTCATTCCTTCTTGCTGCCGTGTCACTTCGCTTCGAGCATTCTTTAATTTTGTACTCAGCTTTGATTTTACATATTTTGTTTTGTACTTAATTAATTACGTCTAAAAATATTTGAAATGAAAACAACAAAAAGGCCGAAATACATTTGTATCTAATTTAATTATCACTTAAAATATTTTCTATGTATTTGTACAATAATTAATTGAATAATTTAGCGAATATTGTAAAAGTTAAGCCAAAGAAGTTAAAATAAACAAAAACATGTAATTAAAATTTACAACAATTTATATATACATACTTTTATATATATATATAAATATATATTTATGAATAATTAAATCATTTTGTTTTCCTTTTCATTTCATTTTTTATGTAAAAAATACATTTCAAACGCAATCTTTTTTAACTAAAATGAGTTTATTTTGTATTGAATAAAAATTATATAAAAATACAAAAATTATAAAAACGTGTTAAAAAATGTCAATATTTCAAGTAAAATATATAAAACAAAACTTATTAAAATTTATTAGTGAAATACAAAAAATTAGTAAAATTTTTCTCTTATGTTTACATTCTAAGTGAAAAAAATATGCTTTTAAACACTTTTTCTTAGCGTGCAAAAACATCAAAATTAACAAAAATAAAAACAAAACAATTTTTATATGCAACACGCTGTAATTTTAAGACAAACGCATTGTTCTCATTTAATTTATATAAAAAAAACAACAAAAATAAAAATAAATCCAAAAAAAACCCAACAACAAAAAATTTTATAAATGAACTACGAGTAAATAAATAAATAATTGGAAAAAACATCAAAATTGTCTTCAAATATTTTTTGCTGAGCACCCAAGAACTTTAATGGGCGATAGGGACTTCTGTCTTCTGTCCTCTTTCTTCAGCACTCTGTCAACTGCACTCTATCCTCTGCCTTTTGTCTGATGTCATGTGCTATGCGTGCGAAAGAGTAAGCAAATAAAATTGCGTACATAATTAACGTTGCCATAATTAAAAATGTCTCTTGTGCGACGCAAGCTTGTCGCAGATATATCATTTAACGGAGCGAAGAAAAAAATACGCGTAACTCATACGACACGTTGCTCGCACGCACTCGCAACAAGAGATGAAGGTGAGGCGTTGACGATGTGCTTTGGCGCCTGGGTTGGCAGTAATTGAGCTGAAATTTGGCAAAGTGCTAAGCACAAATAATTTATGACAGAGCCAAAGGCGATTTATGTGAGAATTATGAGGAAATAATTTTATGATGTTTGTTTTTGTTGTTCGTTTTCTTTGAAGAATGCCATGACTGTCAGATAAGCTTAGTGCATCTGTATTGTTGTTAGCAGCTTTAACTGAAAAAAAAACTTTCACTTTTTTGTTGGTTAAGCGGTCTAAGCGGCGATTAGAACAGCACTGCTGCAGTCACTCAATCAATCACGCACGCACGCACGCAAGTAATGAATATAATTTGACATGTACGAAGATGCATTGAACAGACGCCCACAAGCTGCAAGCTGCAGACAATTTCACTCTCAAGCCAAAGAAGCTAAGAGCTCTAATAAGACGAAGGAGACGCAGAAGAGAGAATGAAGATAGAGGCGAAGGAAGAAGTAGTAAAAGCCAATTAGCTTTCATCAATCATTTGTGCGCCCTTCGAGCTTCGAGCTTTGAGTTTCGACTTTCGGGCGATCGCCTTGAGTGCTGCAAAGAAAGTTGAAGAGCCAAGTGAGCGAGCAACCGACCGACAGAATGACAGACAGACAGACTAACCGACCTACGTTTTGTGACTTATCTCAGCTTGGCTTTTCAATTACCTTTGGTCTTGACGCTTGTCATTACATGCTTTCGCTCAATGCTGCTCTTCGCTCTTTGGCATCACCTTAGATGCAGCCTGCCACGCCCTGCCCTGGTACAGTGTGCGCGCGCTCAAGTGACAAACGCATTTATCGCACTGTCTTAGCATCTGACATTGCCAGACATAAACAACAACAACAGCAGCAAAAAATATATAATCTTCAACATTTTTTGGCAAACATACTTGTAGATAGAAAAGTATCTAATCACCGCCTTTGCCTTTGCCTGTGCCTTTGAAATATGCGCGCGTCACTTTGCGTACAACACAATTTGTACTTTTCGCATTAATCTGTTATAATTGCAAAGCAAAGGTGCGCTGTCAGACGCGCATGATTTATCTATGAGATTTGTTTCTATGTTTCTGTGTGTGTGTGTGTCTGTGTATGTGTCTGTATCTATTCGCTTCTTAGGCGTATGGCATGCACTTTTCTAGTTCGGTTTGGTCGAATGTTTGGCCTGCTGACTTGGCCCGTTTCGGTGGCTTTGGCTAACAAACTTCAGCAATGCAGCAATTTTCTCCTCAAACATGCTACTCAAATGACTTTGCGGGTTGGCGACGGGCATCGAGCATCGAGCATCGAATTCGGACTCAGATTCCAAAGCCGATTCAGCAACATTGGTTACGCTTTGAAAGCCATAACGAAATGAGAGAAAAATGGAAAAAAAACTAAGCAAAAGTGGGTTACTTCACTTTATGTTACTTTTTGTTATTGTTGTGTTGTGTTGTTGTTATTTTTTTTTTTTTTTTAGCACAGATTGAGTAATATGTATCCGAGTATCTGAGTTAACTTCTGCGCCAACTGCTACAGTGGCTGCGTTAGAGGCAAACCGCAGTTTCACTTTCTACGTCGTCGTTTTAATACAACAACAATGCGCTGTCTTGTTGAAGTATCTTTCCATACTCAACATATATATTTTTTTTAGGTTTTTTCACACAACAAACTCTTTTGACTATTTTCTTTTGAGTCTTTTAACGCTTCATGCTTTGAAGACTGTTTAGACTTCATCTATGACTGTCAATGTGTGTATCTGTGTGTGTGTTTGTTTGTTTGTGTATCTATTTGTTGTATGCATTGTTGTTAATATTATTGTTGTTGTTGCTGTTGTGTTGTGTTATGTAATGCTTAAGATGCTTTTTCTTTTGTTGAGATGACCAACTTTAGATATTTTTGAGCTTTGTTGGATTTTTTCGTTTAGTTTTTTTTTTTAAATTTTTTTTTTCTTTGGTTCGTTTGTTTCGCTTATTAACGTGGCCTACAGAAAATGCGCTAAACTGTATTTTTTTCATGATTTTTTATGTCATTTATTTGCCTTTGAAAAAGTTCAAAAACTAATTTCGTGCATTTTATGCCAAAAATCAAATTTAAATACATTTTTCTGAGTTTACGCAATGCCAGAGAGAGGGCAAGGGTTCGTTGCAGTACATTGGTTACCCTTTCTCGCAGCAAACAAACTTTTCGCAATGAAAAACACTTAACTACCTCAATTTGAATCTGAGACTAAAAACGCCGCACGCTCACTTAAGCGAAAGTCATAAAAAAAGAAGAAAAGCTATCGAACAATTAAAAACATATAAATTTTCTCGCATAAAAAAAAAATCAAAAAATAAAACTTTAAAAAGGAAAGGGAAACAGAAATGTAAATGAAAACGAAATCATGAAATGCTCAAAACATGAGTTGAGTGTTGAAGCAAAATAAACATTATGTAAATGGGCCCCCAAATTTTGGGGTGTACACTTTGGCCAAGTCTCAATTGATCGCATTTGAATGTAACTTCGAAAGAGTTCAAAGTAATTGAAGGCAAATTTTCAATTAAAAAAAAAAACAACAATAACAACATTAAGCACCAGCGACATGCACAATATGAGAAGAAGCAGAAGCAGCATAGAAAGAAGAAGAAGAAGCAGACAAAATAATACAAAGTAAAATCAAGCAGAACACAAAATCAAAATTAAAAAAAAAAAAAAGTGTCCAAAAAATGTATTTTTCATTCTTGTTCCGATAAAGTGAAACAAAACTAACGCGCCGACCAACTCACCTCGCTTCCCCTCAGCACACCACACCAACATACAACAACATCATCAACACTAACAATACTGCTCACCCAGAGACCCATTGGCCTACTTTTCTTACAACGCGCGAATGGAAAGAAGTCGGAAAAAAAACAAAAACAAATGGCTGAGAAAATAATCTCACAGCACAGCAACGGGAAGCAAACACACATATGGACACGCACGCACACACATGCGCACCCACCAACATTGCAATGTAAGAGAGCGCAGAGCAGAGAGCAAGGAAACGTCGTACGAACAAGTGAGGTGCGCAACGAGAAGCAAACACACGCGAGTGTGTGTGTGAGTGCGTTTGCTTCTAATCAGAATTTGTTGCTGCGCCCTTTAGAACTTGATTCGTTCACTGTTGTGGCGATCGACAGCGACGCTGACGTTAACGTTGCCAGCACAATATTCTGCATATCGATCGCAGCTATTTTCGGCATGCGTCGGCATCGGCGTCGCTGCTTGTGCGTGCGGCAAAGACATTTTGACAGACAGACGCGTATGGCATGCGTGCTGAAAAGGGCGAAACGATCAAACAGCAAACAAATACAATTAAACACACACACGCTTCGCACGCCGCTCCTACGTTGCGAAGCTATCGCCCACTGGCAGCTGCCCGACTTCTTTGCTTTATCAATGCGCTCGCGGTCGGCATCGACGACGTCGTCACTTATCTTATGAGCAAACTAACAAAAGGGCAGAGCCATGCCCAATGCATGTGTGTGTGTGTTAGAGCAGTGCGGCATGCTGTGTGCGAAGCAGAGGCAAGATGCACAAACACTTGTTGCAAGTGTTTAGAAGAAGAAGCAGCTCGAAATTGACCTAATTTTTTCAAATAATTCTACATGAGCACAACAATAAAAAAAATAATAATAATAAAAAAATAATAAAAAAAATTTAGTTCCCTTAAACTTTTGTTAGTTTTTGTTGTAGCTTTTTTTCTTTTTTGAAAATTTTGGTTTGTTTGTTCACCGACATCGTTGCTCCCTCGTGCTTCCACAATGCTTGGCATCATTTGCACCCTACAACAAACACAACACCAACAACAACAAAAAGCAAGTACAGCAATTAAAAAGCGCAGAAGATGAAGTCGTTTTGGAATCATCATGTCTGTCCGTCCGTCCGCTCAACAATACCGAAAAGTTTTTGTTTTTGGAGCATTTGAAAGCATATTTTTCTTATTTAAAATGAATGCCGCTGATAGCATACTAAAAGACGACTACGAAGAAGAAGAAGTTCTCTTGACTTTCGTACGCGAAAGTAGGTCAGAAGACAGCTGAAGCTGCAAGCCCCTGTAAGAGGGTCGACGCAGCAGCTGCCGACGACGCAGACGACTGCGATACTTTGCTTTGGCTGGAATATGCGCAGATACTTTGACGTCTCGCACTTTTTGGCTATGCGCGCGAATAGTTGTTCTTGTTGTTGGCATTGTTGTTAATTTTTGTGCTGTAATACAAAAATAGTCAGTCTAACAAACAAGACAAGAAAAAAGTTCGTCAGAAAGGTACGCGAATCGCAAACAAGCAACGCCATCGTTTGCCAAAATGCGCCAAGGGTTTCTTTTAGCTCAACACCCCCGCCCCCTCCGCGGCCCCCTTACGACTTGCGTCTCGACACGACTGTGGTTGATTCGCTTTGTCGCTCTTTGGCTCGTCGACGCGATCATGATGGCGACCGGCAATGATTCTGATGGTGTTCATGTTGGTCTCCCCGCCCTCCCCCACTGCCCACCGCGCAGGCTAAACAGACAATGGCTTGACAGCTAAAAATACGCCCCAAAATGAACGAATAAATTATCGTAATTAAAATGAAAATAAATAAATGATACGTTTGTGTCTTTTTCTGTTGCCGTTGCTGCTGTTGCTTCTACTTCGTCTTCTGCCCATTCGTTGCCTGCGACTGCAGATACAAGTGCTGCAGTTGTGCGGATACAAATTGACGCAAGTATGCAAAAAATGCTTGCTTCTGTCCTATGTCATTGTTGTCATTATGGCATTTTTAATTTGTTCTTGTACTTTTTTTATTATTACATATATTTCTACAACGACGAAATATTTTAGAAAATTAAATTAAATTAGAATGATTCGTGTTTTCTATTGTTGTGCGAGTACAACAAATACTTCTATGAACGCGGCAAGGAATAAGCACAAAAATGGGCTGTACTCCGCGCCTCACCCCTCAGAGACATTGCTCAGAATACTTATCAAAGTTTACCTTATAAATAAGAATTTGCTTTAAATCATTTGCAAAAGGATAAAAGTATTTGCTAGATAGTCGAGTATTATCGACAGTAATATACGCTACACTCATCATGTCTCAATTGATTTATCCTGTCGTCCTGATAATTTCACCCTGAGGGATCTTCCTACCTTTAGACGTTACATACTTTTAGTCTGGGACGGAATAAAAAAAAATAAATAAAACAAACAAACATTAAGAATAAAAACTGCATTGTTGTTTAAACAGCATTCGTTCTTGTATGCTAAATACGTATCTGTGTATTTGTATCTTTGTGTGTGTCTGTATCAGTATCTGTGTGTGTGTTTGCGCAGCTTATCTTAAATACCAAAAGCGTTGAAGTCTTGCTTATCAGCGTGAAATTCAAACGATAATTCCATTTTTGTTGTTGTTGATATTTTTGGTACTTTTTGGCTTACGATTTGACACACTTTTGAGCGGAAATATTTCCAAGTGTCGATGCGATATCACAGACGACGACAGCGGCAGCGGTGTTGACATTGACGCCAGAGCAGGACATGGCTTTCGGTTCCAAGTCGACTCGCAAGCTTACAACAAAAATTCACCTAATTGTTTGCCCTTGGCTCAAGAACACGTCCGGCACGCACTCACATTTGGCTGCTGCTGCTGCTGCTGACGATGCCACCTCCGCCGCTGCCACAAACAACAACACCAACCACATTGCTGACCTACTTGCTCCATGTTGCTGTAAAAAAATCGTTGACGCACAAGAGGAAAAGAAACAAAATAAAGAACCTCTCATTTGTGCGCGAATTGTTGCTGTTTGCTTACATGAGTGTATGTGTGTGTGTTTGTGTTCGATTTGTGAACTTGCGTTGGCAACGCGGTCGACCGTTTGGTCACAAAGCGCGCACGCATTCAATCAACTTTTTTGTTAAACTTGAAATTTTTTTTTGTTTCGTTTCGTTTTTTGTTTTTTGCGCACAATTAGCAGAAATTGACATTTGATGTTGTTGTGGTTGTTGTTGCTCGCATATGTTGTGTGCGTATAACATACAATTGCAACAACAACAGCAACAATCATTGAACACAATCCTTTGCGTGGGAAATTCGCGCGCCAAAAAATTCCATTTGCAAAAACAAAATTAAACTTGCTCTCTCTTCACACACACACAATCGTCCTCACTCGTTGCCAACATGCACTCTCTTTCTTACACTCTCTCTTTCGCTCTCTGTCAGTGCATGTTCAATTGCTGGCACGTTTTGTTGCTTGTGCGATTTGCGACATTGGCAAAGACAAAACGAGAGGAGATGAGTTGAGTTGAGTTGAGGCGAACGTAAGCGAAAGTAAAAGTGGTTCGCTTTCTTTTATGTTGCACTCTTTCGTTTTGGCTTTCGTGCAAAGGCGACGCGACGGCAGCAGTAATGACAACAACAACGATGACAATGAAGCCGAGTGAGACGCGCGCACACACACACAATCACACACAAGTATAGGAAGCGAACGCATTTCTCCCAGGCACACGAGTCCAAGGTCAAGACGAAGACTTTGAAAATGCTTTTTCTTTCTTTCTGTCTTTCACTTTTGTCTTTCTTTATTTCTTTCATTCATTTGCCATGCCAAAGCAAAGATGAATAATTTAAGATGAAGCGTTTGCTATCAATAACAACAGCAACAACAATAGCAACAACACAAGCGATTTCGTTTGCGCTGCGAGCACACAAAAGATGTTGACTGTTGCTGAGCGACGGCGACGGCGACGTCGGCAGCATTTTTGAGCTCGTCTTATACCGTTATGCGCTAATAAAGTGAGCAGTTCCGGTTTGTAAACTGGTCGCGTTGTAAGACAGCTTAGTTGTTGTTGTTGCTGTTGCTGTTGCTGTTGCTGTTGACTGCCTGGCGCTAAAATGTAGTCCATGGAAGTGGCACAGCAACAACAACAATTACAACAACAGTAAACAAGACAAGTTTTTTTATGTGTATTTTTATTTGAATTTTTGGTTTTTAAGTCATTTTATTTCCATTTTGTGCTTTGTTTTTGTTGTTTTTTTTCTTTTAATTTTCGAATTTTACGATTACGCGAAAAATCTCGTTTGGTTTGTATTTATTTATGAACAAAGCTAACGGATGTCAAAGAAGAAGAAGAAGATGACTTCGATGCTTTCGATGACAAACCAAATCAGTTTTTATTGTTGTTTTTGTTGGCTTTTGAACTTGTCATTACTTTCATTGTTGTTGTTGTTGGCTTTTGTATTATTGTAACACATTTCCTTTTCTTTGGGCTTATTTATAACTGTTTGTTTGTGCTCGTGGCCCTGCCGCTCAATCTGTTGTTGTTGTTATGTGACTTAAGTTTTGTTTTTTCTTCTTCTTCTTCTTAGTTGTTGTTTTTTATGTTAAATGACTGCATAAATGATTAAAAACCGTTAACGGATTTCAAACGCAAGCGATTCATAATACAACAAAGATAATCGGGAAAAATTCTTACGTAATACACGTGGCTTTGTAGGGCAGCACCAGCAGCGACAGGGTTGCCGAGCATGCCAAAAGTTGCTGATTGAAACAAAGCTCAAATAGTCAAAATATACACAAATATAAATGAATTTTTTAATGTTGTTTTTGTATTTTTGTGTTTATTTTCGTCTTACATCTTTAATGTGCATTAAAGTTAATTGCAGTTTTGTTGTTGTTGCTGCGAGTTTTGTTTAATGAATTGTTTTTTGTCGTTTTTTTATTGTTTTTTTTAATTTTGTGTTTTACATAATTAAAAAGTATTTCGCTTTGTTTTGCTTCGCTTTGCTTTTTTTTGCGCTCTAATTTTCCTTATGAGGTTAAATATGCGTTATTTAATTATAACTGTTTTGTTGCTGTTGTTGTATGTTGTCTGCTGTTATTTTATTGCACAGCTTATGTAACAAAAACAACAACAACAATAATCATAATAATTTTAATATGCATATTTGCCTAATAAGCTTTAAAGCATATAATTTTGCTCCTTTTGCAAGACGCAATCGACAAATGTCTGTGTGCATGTGTGTGTGTGTGTGTGTGTATGTGTGTTCCTTACAATGTTTAAATGCAATTGGCATCTCATTAAAATACTTAATTTGCCGCACATGACATGTGTTGTTGTTGTTGTTAGCTTCCCTTTTTGCAGTTGTCGCATTCACTTCAGTTGACGATTTCGTGGGCGTTTTTCTTCGGCTTCGGCTTCGTCTTCGTCTCCTGCTTCTTGGTTTCTTTAGCAAATGCAATAACAATAACAACAATAACAAAAGGCCCAAAAAGCGCACACAACCGCGGGGATTTTCCGCAGCGATTTTGACATTTGATAGCGGCGTGTCGCATTTGACACTTTGCCGTTGTCGCTGTTTTCATTCAGTCACTCAGTCATTCATTCATTCCCTCGCTCATTTATTTATTTGTTTATTGTCATTTAATTGGCAACAATTTGCATTTAAATCGCTGCTGCAAAGCGCCAAAATGCTAAGTGTTGTGCAATGTGCAACAACAACACGACCAACAACAACACACCACCAATTCAAATGACTCACGAAGACAAAAACAACGATTGAGGGCTTTCCAAAGCCATTTGATCAAAGCTGTCAGCTCGACACAAGTCTAACGAAAGTCAGCGACGACGTCGACGTCGACGTTGCAGTTGACGCCAACGCCCACGCCCACGTCACATTGAAATTCTTGTGCGGTTTAATTGTTTGTTTGTTTTCTTGTTTGTTGGCTTGTTTCTTGTACGCTGCGAACATCACAGTTTTTCTGCTGACCGAGCTGCTCTGTTCTTACACAAGGCTTGGCACTGCAAAAATGTTGAAGGTCCCAAATAACAGCCATGTTCCTTAAATCTCGGAATTTTATAAAAAAAATCAATAGTGAAATGACTTTATTGGTTGTCCAAATAAGTGGTGTGCCTAAACAGACACAGCCTGGATCATCCCTAAACGTATTTCAAGGTTTTTCCTTCTGAATGCAGTAGATAAAAAAATCGAACACTGGACTGCCGCATGTGCTTTGTTTTAGTCTGTCTAACTCTTCTTCCTCTTCATCTTTCGTTCTGTGCTCTGCTCAAGCAATTTACAATTCGTTTGACTTAAGACTTTTGACTAAGTTTAGTATACGCCCTGTTGTGCGTTGGCCCGCGTGACTTGCCAAAAAATGAAAAGCCGACAAAAAAGATCATACAAAAAATCGAGGCGCGTCGCCGTTGTTGTACATGTTAAATGCTGCCCACAGCAGAGCAAAAAAAACTCACATAAAAATTACATGACACTTGCCGCAGATTAAAAAAAAAAATACAAAAAACTAAATAAATAATCAAAAAAAATCATTTAATTTGCTGTAAAGTTTCTAATTTGTGCCTGCCATGTGTGTATGTGTGTGTGTGCCACCAACATGTTTGGAACTGCCATAAATATAAAAACAACAACAGCAAACTCATGTACCCTACCTCAACTAGGCGTGGCATTGTGCGTCCAGCAACAATAACAAAAGTGATAAACAAATCAAAGCAATTGTCACTGATAACATTTGACTTTGACTAATCAATTGGACTGGCAAAGCCAACGAAGAAGCACAAATATTCGAACGTTCCAAAGCGCCTTTATTACCGTACTATGCGTGTGTTTGTGTGTGTGTTTGTTGAAAAGCGAAAGTGTGACATCTTTTCACTTTCAAGGCCGCGTAATCGAAATGAATTAAGCTCCAAAAAACGAATATAAGAAAATCCAAAAAAAAAAAACAAATATAAATAAATAAAGAAGCGACAATGGCGACGTGACACGCACCGCGCAGCTCAGCTCTGCTCTGCTCAGCGCTGCGCAGCAATCGAAGACATCGAACGCATAGAAATTGATTCGAAATTCATGTTTGAACCAAAAAAGCAAAGACAAACGAAAGAAATCGAAAATGAAAATGAAAACGAAAAGAGTTCAATTCAATGGTGAGTCGCGGCAAGAGGCGCATCGAAGTTAAATTTGGGCGCGCTGACAGACAGACAGACAGACAGAGAGACGGACCGATAGATCGAACGATAGACTGTACGACAATTCTAAGCGCGTGGAAAGTTGCAGAGTCTCCAACAACAACGACAAAAACTTACGTTATATCTTCATGTTCATGTTAGTTCGTTCAAGTGTTCAACAGAGCGTCTGTCTTTCTATTTGCCCTGTCTGTCTGACTATCTGCATGTCCATCTGTCCACTTGCATTCGATAGTCTCACGCAGAAATTTGAATATTTACGCTACGAAACTCGTTTTTGTTTTCTGTTTGCATTTTTAATATACCATTTTTTATTTTTTATACGTTTCTTCTGCTTCTTCTTCATCAGTTGCTGACCATCGGCGTTGTTGACGTTAACGTCGACGTCGTTATGAATTTTATTTCAGTTTGTTTTTATTTTTTTGTTATTTGATTTGTTTTACTTTTTTACTTTTTCGTTGTTGCTTCTTCCTCCTCTTCTTCTGCTGCTGTTGCTGCTGCTACCGATGTGCGGTTACATCATTTTACCGTTACAATGTTGACATTAATTTACATTAAAAAAAAACCGAAAAAAGTCATTTAAATAAATAAGAAATTCATTAAAAAATATACAAAAAAAAAAAGAAATAAAAATAAATGCGTCTCATCAACAGCAAATAAGCCAAAGCCGGATTTCTTTCATATTAAATAACTTGAAAATTTTGCGCACAACAACAACAACACACACAAAAAAGTATCTTTTTTTCATGCTATTCTTATTAAGCTTACAAAATAGTTATTGGCTCAATGCAACATTGCCACATCAAGTTAGAAAAATGGCAGACGGCAACAGCAACAACAACAACAGCAGCAAAGAAAGACAAAATACAAGAAAAACATGAAAAAATAAAACAACAACAAAATAAAGGAGGCAACAGCGGCGGCAACTTGAATGCAGTTTTTCCTTTCGCTTTCATTGACGCGTGAA
This sequence comes from Phortica okadai, assembly GCA_034638295.1. NCBI lineage: Eukaryota > Metazoa > Arthropoda > Insecta > Diptera > Drosophilidae > Phortica > Phortica okadai. The sequence goes on from CM067851.1 coordinate 36,819,793, forward strand.
GCGTCTCAAAGCGACTCAACACAACACAACACAGCAGAAGTTGGCTACGACTCGTCGTCGTCGTCGTCATCGAAGAAGAAAGAAAAACATGCCTCAAAGCACTAACAACAACAATAAAAGACAAGACGATATCGATCAGAATGAACGAAAACAAAATGATCATTATTTTTAGTTATTGTAGTTGTTGCTGTTGCTGTTGTTACTGCATAATGACTGCGAATCAACGAAGCAGAAATTGTACGAGTTACTTTTTGGCGTAACGAAAGCAAAGCACGAAAAATAAACAATTTAAAAAAACAAAAACACAAGAAAACTAAAAGCAAAATCAAACAAATGACAACAAAAACAATAGCAACAATAACAACAGCAATGAGGGGTAGTCGTAAACTTTTCCGAAGGGTAAGAGTGGTAAGGACGTTGAAAAGGCAATGGCGGCACAGTTGCCTTAAAGCTAAATTGGCGCCAAAAGCCAATGAGCGAACGAGTGAGTGTCAATTAGCCAAAAATGTTCAACGTCATTGTTAACAACAACAACGACAACAGCAGCAGAAACGACAATAATAAGAGCAACAACAATGCCGGCAGCAGAGATGATGTGATTCAGCGCTGAAGTTCCTTGAATCGATCTTTATAAATAAAGTGTTTATTAATTTTCGGTCAAAAGAAAAAAACATACGACGTCAACAATTTGCATAGCATTGGTCATCAACTCGCCGGAACGAAAGCAAATTCCGTGAAAAAAAAAACATTTTTGGCCTTTTTCAACAATGCAGGTGACATACTTAGATCTGTTATAAGAAATGAAAAGTTTCGCTCAAAGCAAATGAAAGAAAAGCCTGTATGAATCAGCATCGCCAAAAGAGCGATAGACAATGGAAGCTTCTATTTCAAATGCCAATACAAACTTTAAAAATCATACATATTATTTTTTTTAAAAATGTCGTATACTTAATTTATAAATGGTCCTTGAAGAATAAGTATACGTGAGAAAATATAGGCATGGTCTGGACGGCAAAGGAATCTAACTCATTTGAAAATGTATATATTCAGCAAAAAAATAGGCAGTAATATAAGAATTATGTTCTATAATCCAGAATTCTCATATTTCTGCTCTTACATTTACAAATTTCGAGATCGAAATTATAACTTTGAGTACGAGTTGTAAGATTATTTAATATTTTGCAAATTCAAAGACTTTTTTTGAGCTTTTCTCTTCTTAGGCATGCCAATTGGAAAAGTCATATTATTATTATCGGTTTGTCAGTCTTGACTAAGAGATGACATGATCATGCCAAGCGAATGTCTTTGAGCACGAATTCAAAGTGATTTGATGAAATGCAAGAAAAAAAATAAACCAAAGCGGCCACAGCAACAACAATAAATAGCAACAATCAAAATACAAATAACAACAGCAACAACAACAATATCAACTAACAACAAACCATAATAATATTAATTCCAGTGTTGTTGCTTCCATGTTGTGTGCGCTGTGAGAAACTGGGTCAGCGTGTCGTTTATACACACACACACACACACACAAACTCAAACACATCTACATATACTTACACATGAACATGTTCAGTTACACTTACATGTCTGCATATGTGTTACATGTTGTTGCTAGTTTATATTGCCTTTTGGTGTTGTTGTTGTTGTTAATATTATTGTACGATAGAAAGTGAAAACGAAAAATAAACTAACAACAACAACAACGACGACGGCGACGACGCCGAATGACTTCACATAAAATATCGAAGACGACGATGAAGTCAAGCCAGCAACAGCAAGAAAAACAGCAACAACAACAGCAGCAGCAGCTAACGAAAAAGAAGAAGAAGCAGAAATCACATAATACAGCAGCGACGCGTTGTAAAGCAGCGACAGCGACAGCGGCAGCGACGCGAGAGAATTGAGTGAGAATGAAAGAGAGCACGCCGATCGAAAAGTGAGCGCTCAGTGCGCATTAGAAACAACAAAAAGGAAGGCATGATTGTTGGTTTTTTCTTTTTGGGCGAAAAGTAAGAAGCAGACAAAATTATGCCTACAACAATGAAAAGTGAAAAACGCTGAAACAAAAACAAAAAAAAAAAGTCAAATTAAAACAAGCAAAGTGCCGAAAAAAATTTCTAAAATGTGCGTTGGGCGTTCGTCATTTTCTGCGTGCACGTACCAAAAAAAAAAAAAAAAAGAAAACAACAACAAAATAAAACTGAAAGCGAAAGAAGCCAAACTGAAAAGCAAACTTCATGAAAATAATTTCCAGTCTTTTCATTTATTGTCTCTCTGTCTGTCTGTCTGTCTGTCTGTCTGTCCATGTGCATACTTAAGTGTATGTATGTGTGCGTGTGTGTGTGTGAAGTTATTGGGCGATGTTGCTGCTGCTACTTCTTCGTCTTCTCACCTGTTAGCGTTTCCCTTGCAAGCACGCCAAGCACGTATGCTGCTTACACCTTCACTTCTCCTGCATCTGTCTTCTTACTACTCTGCTGCTGTCGCTGCTGCTGCTTTGAGTATACTTTGCGTATGTGTGTGTATGTTTTTGTTCGTATTTAAATTTGATCTTTTTTTTTATTTTTTTGGTCTTCTAATTTCTTTCTTTCTTTCATTATGTATTTAAACGTAGGTTAGGTTAGTTCTCGTTTCTGCATTCTCTATTTTGAAGAGCATTCTCACACACTCACTCACTCAGTCTCGCTTGTCTGCATTGAAAAACGCATTAAGCATACGCACTGTTAATCAAATGAAGCTCAGCTCAGCACAACTTTTTGTTGTTTTCAATCTTTATGCTACATAATAGAAAATTGATTGAATTCCTGCTATAAGAAATGAATGTGTGTATTTTTATAAGTAATTTTAATGCTGTTGTTGTTGTTTGTGCTTTTGTTATTATGTGTTAGCGCTTAGGCAAATTTAGGTCAAACATTTAAATGGACAAACGCGTCGTTAACAACAGCTCAGCACAGCAAACGGCGGCAGCAACTGACCGAATGACCAACCGAGTGACTGTGTGACTGTGTGTGCGTGTGTGTGAGTGTGTATGAATGAATGAATTTCGCGAGAGCGCTAAAAGTCGCTTTGAATGTTTTAAGTAATACAGCAGCGTCTTCGTTGTTAGCATGTGTGTGTGAGCGAGTCCGACTATGGTTAGTTGAAAATGCATAAAAGTCACCCAAGCGACGTACAACGTGATTTTAATAGCACAAACAACAACAACGAACGAACTCAGTTGACCATTCGATTCGATGATATAACAGCACTAAACAAAACGCAGTGACTATATATGTATGTACGTCTGTATGTGTGTGTGTGTATAAGTATCTGCAACTAACGTTGGCCAAATGGCCGCAAAGCAACGAAGTGGCCAACAACTGGCCTGGCTTAGTGACTTACTGATTGACTGACTTACTGACTAAATGTCTAAGCGCCTGACCAAGTTAACTGGCTGGCTGGCTGGCTCGATGTTTGGCTGGGTTGAGCTGAGCTGAGTGGTTGAGTGCTTGTGTATGTGTGTGTGAGCGTGTATCTTCGCTACGCTATTATCGTCGTAGTCGCATCTTTCGCAAGCATTTTTCGCAGCGCTTCAGCGCATTTTTGAAAACTATTTTCTTTTTTTTTATTATTATTATTTATTTCGTTTTGGGCTTTTTTTACTTCTTCTTTCTATTTTTTTGACGTTTCACATTCGCATGAACCCTCTTTCAGTTGATGTACAGCGCATGTGCAGCTGGGAGTTGCATGCAAATTGTTTTTTTTTTTTGCTGCCGGCTGCCTCTTCTGCACAAACGCATGCAACACAAATTGAAGATAAAGTCGACGTTGGGGTCCACAAAGCATTGGTTTTGCCCACGCACGCGCAAACAGACAGAAACCATCAAGTCGCTGCCAAACGGGCCGAGCCAATTGGACAAGCTCAGCCAAGGCGCCATTCAAACACCTCTTCTACACTCACAACTGGTGGCCAATCTACGCTTCAGCCCACGCACATAACGGATGTTGACCGAAGAATCGACATCCAAAGAAATGCTTTGAGTGTAAAGTTTCCTCTGCTGAAACAGAATCTTTAAAGAATGTGAGTGTAAAGGAAAAAAAAATAAGTCCTGTGAACTCGTTAATTATAATTAATTATAATTATTGAATTGAAATTTCAATTGGTATAATTCAAAATTTCAAGGATTCAATCATAAATTTATCCGAAGATTAATAATTCTTCATTGAAACGTTAGCACTTCGCGGAACTTACTCGGGGAGGGTTCTTTATGTCTTTCTTTTCTTTGCTTTGCTTTTATTGTTGTTGTTATTTTTTACTTGCACTTTTTGCTATCGTCATTGTTATTGTTGTTGCGGTTGTTGTTATTGTTGTTTGACGTAATTGCAAAGTCACGTTTTGTGTGTGTATGTGTGTGTGTGTGTGTGTGACGCTCGCAGCTGAGTTGGCGGGCAACTCGAAATGAAATCGAGACGAGTCGCAAATCTTGACTTCGACTTCAAATCAAACGGAGTCTGAGTTTGAGGTTCGGCGACGACTTTCAGCTCAGCAGTCATGTTGCCAGCATCCTATTAAATGCTTCTCAATGTTGTTGTTTTTTTTTGGCTCGTTTTTTGTTAATGCGATAATAATTCTTTAAGTTTCGTCTTCTTCTTTTTCAAGTTAAACGTTTCCCTTTTATCGACCATTAGCGTTTCTTATACGCTCCTTCTCTGCCGATGCACATAACGTCACATACATGCGTCACTTAAACGAGAGTTGCAAGATAAGTTTATGTACGAGTGAAGAGTTTTAGTATTAGATTGCTAAACCATTCAAAGTCTTCTTCACGGACTTCTCTCACAGCCTTCTCCTTTGTCGCCAATGTCATAAATTAAACGGTTTCGACGTTGCTTCCTCATAAGTCGTGATGCTCGTATGTGTTATTAATAACTTTTTAATACAATAAACGAAAACATTCGCTGACAGCTTCTAATGTTTTGCAATTTTAATTTATATTTTTGTCAGCAAATGTTATAAATACTTAAAGCAGCACAAGTTGAAGTCATTCGCAAACATTTTTGGCAACAAATAATATTTTTTTCAAATTTTTTTTTTTTTTGTCTTTTAATGTTAAACGCTTTTTGTCAAAATTCAAATTTTTTGTCGCGTGGCTTTTGACCCAACCGGCTGACTATCAGTTGACTGCCTGCCGACAGACCAAACGACTATCTGTTTGTCTGTCTGTCTGTCTGTCTGGTTGTCTTTGGGGCATGAAAGCAGCGCACATACACGTACATACATATGTACATGACTTGATTATGTTGTCGTGATAAGTTTTTGACATGTCTAAAATGGAACAGAGCTGCGCTGAGCCGCGCTGAGTTGAAGCTGAAGCTGAAGCTGAATAAATGCCAAAAGTTATTAATGTAAGACAAAAGGCCGATATGCGAACAATCGTGTGATAGGGCGTTGATGGACGGACGTTCGGTAAAAGGAGCGCAGAGCGTTTGTTAGTTTGCGCTAATTTTGAAAAATTGAAAACTCATTCACTGCTTATTTTCGCTCTGCGCTGCTCTGCTTCGATGGCTTGCCTAAGACGCGCATGTGGCAAATTGCAAGCAAAACGGGGCGTATGAGCAATGCGCAAATGTGAAGCTCATTGCATGCATGCATGCGCATTAAATAGTCATAATTACCGTCATTTAAACAATTTTACTAATTGTAAGACGATTACGTAACACACACACAGACATACACACACTCACACAGCGACAGTCATGAGTTAGCCGCCAATTGATAAAAGCCAATTCGTTGTTATTACTTTATTACCAACATTTTTCATTATTTTTTTTCCACTCATTTTTTTTGTGTAATTCTTTTTTCGCTTGTCTTGTCTGGTCTTATTTTTTATTTTTTTGCAATTTATTGTAATCAATGTTTGCGTTTTTGTTGTTGTGTTTAATTTTTATTCGCCTTTTGCTGTTTGATTTTTCACGCCTGAGATTGATGCCACAAATTGGTTCACATCACAGCTCGCCGCGATTGCCGCAATTCGGCAAAGATTTTCATACAAGCTTCGGTCTTCATATATGACTTGAATGCAAGCTTAGGCTCAAGCTTAGACTTAGTTCAGTAGCTCAGTTCATCAACATCATCAGCATCTGCAGCAACAACAATAATAACAACAACAAATCATCTCAGCTGACTTGGCTTGTCTTGTCTTGTCTTGACTTTTGTCTTCTTCTATTCTTGGCAATATTTCTGCCGAATTGAAGTTGCCGCCGATTTCGCATGCTGCGCTCGATTTTTTTTTTTGCTATTGTTGTTTATATTCGTCATACATCAACATTTGTCTTAGATGTGCTTGAGTCGCGCAAATTGTTCATTCGTTCGTTCGTTCATTCGTTGCTCATCGCTCGTCGCTTGTCGTACGTGTCGATTGTGTGTTAATTAACTGCAAAACAATGCAATGCATTTTATTGTTGTTTTTCTTCTTCTTCAGCTTCTTCTATTTACATTCATTCTTTTTTTTCAGTATTTTGTTTCTGCTTCTTTACTTTTTTTCGGTTAGCAAAAGCAAATAACTCCTAGTCTACACTATGCTGTGGTGTGGTATAGGGCGGTGAGGTGAGGAATATGCAAGTGTCTGAGATTCTTTTACAAAATCAGGCACTCTCTCACATGAGCATAAAAGCAGCAAGTTTTACTTAATTTCCACATAAATAAATTTGTCTTTTTTAAATTTTTTCTTTATTTTATATGAAAAATACGTGCAGCAAAATGACAAACTTTAAGTGTAAGAAATAAGTCAAAGCGTTATTAAGTCGTCGTCGTCGTTGTCCATTTAACGGTTCCGTTTTTAGCGCTTTGCTACTTTTTTATGACCGTTAATTCGCAGGAACTGCCATAAAAAAAAAACATACTTAAAAAGAAAAGACAAAAAAACTTGCGCTAAAAGAAAAAAACCAAAAATAGTTCAACAAACGAACCTGTTTCGCTTATTGTTGTTTTTTCACGTTACTAACCAACACAAACCCTCGCCCGCCCCTTTCTTCGGACACAGACTTGAAGCAGGCTTTTGTAGTTAAGGCCGGCGATGAGTGGACGGACGTTCAAAGGCAATTTAATGTTAGAAAAATGTTTTGCGGCGCGCATAATTTCAAATCAATCGACGTACAAATGTTATAACCAAAAGGCATGAAAATTTTCACACACACACAACAATACAAACAGATGCAGAGCGACACGAACAATGCACGCCAAAGACAGCAAAATCGCCAATAAGAAAATAAATGTTGCATGAAATGAAATCAAATTAAATTGAATCCAATCGAGAGCGACTCAACTTGACGCAAATCGTAAGCAATTTGTTTAATAAGCTGCTCATTTTTTGCTTCTTATATTCTTCTACTGCTGCTGCTGCTGGTGGTGCTGCTGCTGCTGCCACATGCCACAAGCGGCGACTCTGCGATTGCTACGACATGCCGTCGGTCTTTAGCCAAAAGAAGGTGTTAATTTCAATTAAGTGCTGCGAAATAATTGAATTGTGCTTTGCAAATGCGACGCAGCGACGCAGCGGTGTGACGTGCCACAAGTAACTGTATTAGCCAATTGGCTCTTGTACATTCTCTATTTGTTGTTTTTTTATATATCTTTCAATTGATTTTTTTTTGATGCCATCATTTGTGTGATTAAAATTTTACCGCCGTTTTAGCTTATCTGCATTGTAGATGATGCTTGCCTGCCTAAAGTAATTGCCTGCCGCACCCCTCAAACCCTAGCAAGCAAAGCCAAAACCAACAACAACGGCGCAGCCTTGCAATAAATGCGTCATTGAATTACTTCTAGAAGTTTATGGTAGTACTAGTAGAAGAAGAAGAAGCAAAGAAGTGCAATTCATTTGCACTTTCATTAGCATTTTGTAGCGATCAATCGAACGTTGCATTCAATCAAATCTTGATGCAGAACTATGCAGAAAAATCTTAGCTGAGACACAACACCACACACCACACACACACACACACACATACAGGCCCATACATAATGCAACAAACAACAAATAAAAAAGGTTCAAAGAAATTTGTAATTTATGCGCATTATTTTTATTATTTTGCTATGCGAAGGCGTAGGATGAAGCATATTGTTGCTGTTGTTGTTCTTTTTCTTCTTACAATCATGCATATTACATACCAGAGTCAAAGCATCTCCGCACCGCTCCCGCACTCAACGCTTAGCATATTAGAAGCGCTTTAGATGCGACAATGCCTTCATTTTTATTTTTGTTAGCGTTTTTTTCCTTTTGGCTAAAATGCGAAAATTGGCAACTGCGCATATGAGCAACAACAACAAATGATACAACAGCAACAACAACAACAACAATAAAAACTAAGTCCGATTTTATAGCATTTTCTATTTGACTCTAAGCTTAGCGCGAAGGGGAATGCAGGGGGTTGCATACGTGGACGTCTACGACACACGTCAAGTGTTGACGAGGAGGTCCGTAAACATATGGAAGACGTTGCCTGTGCACAACAACAACAACACCAACAACAACAACAACAACGACGATTACTTCTTGTCGGTGGGACAGACGGACAGATAGACAGACATAAGTTGATTCGCATGGTTTTTCCTATAATTTGTGTTGCTCTTGTTAGTGTTGATGTTGTTGTTGTTGTTGTTGTTGTGCACTACTCATGTTTCTGCCAAAAGAAAACCACAATCAAACAAATACATATACATACACATACTCACACATACATGCATTGCAAGTCTAACTTAGATCAACTAAGTTGGCGCTGAGTGCATTGACGCCGTTGATGGCAATCGTTGTTGTTATTATCATTGTTGTTGTTGTTGTTGGCAGCATGATTCCGTGCTAAACAAACCAAGTCTCGTTTTTGCAGCGCTCGCAAAAATAACGAAAAACGAAATAAACGAAAAAATCTGCGCGAAAACGAGATTTTTCCATGGCGCTGCCGGTTTCTGCTTGGAGTACGTTGCACTACGCTACCTTCGCCTCTGTTGCTGCTGCTTGATCCAACCGCCAACAGGCGTCAGAAGTGCTGGCTGAAAGCGTTCAAGTAATGATCACGTTTGTTGGCTGAAGCTAAGAAGTGCTGTGCGGCGTGAGGGGTGAGGTGACAAAGGCAGCAATGACGGTGATGATGATGATGATGATGACGACGGCGACGACGCTTGGCGGTGTGCCAAACGAAGCAGGTACGTCGTCGTCGTTGATGTTGTTGTTGTTGTCGTCTCTGTAGGTTGGCGCGGTCGTTCGTTGTCGTCTTGAAAACTGGGTCAATTGTTGTTGTTTTTACTTCTTATTCGTAGTTTATTTTTTTTTTATATTTATTTCTTGTCTTTTATTACAGCTTTTATACATATTCGCTGCTATGACTGACGGACGGACTGACGGCCTGACGGATGGACTGTTGGACTGACAGCTTCTTCGGCGGCTGTATTGAAGATCTGTACAAGCGCACAGAAGTTATAACAAATAAATTATTTTATTTACATTTTTTTTTTCTGTTCAACAACTTTTTTTTTTTGCCTCATTCTTTGCTCAGCCAAGTTAAATTCTTGCTGCCACTTCCGTCGTCGCAATGAAACGACAACGTTTTTCACGAATTGACCTCACTTAGTGACATAACTGTTAAAATGACAAAGACATAAAATTCTTCCAGTTAATAAACAATAAAGTTATTTTGTTGTTCTTCGTTATTCGTCTGCCCCAAAGAACTTTCGGTCTGTCGGTTAGGCACAAAAGAAACGTGCACGGCACACAGTTCACGATCGCGAACCGAACGACGAACGGCAAATTGAGAAAAAGTGGTCTTAAAGCCGGCCTGGCTGAGCTGTTGGCCCGGCTTTTTGTTTTTTGGCTGACACCGACGACGCTTTTCGCAAATGAAGAACATGTAATTTTATTGTTTCTTTCTTTCGAGTAAATTCAAGGAAATATGTTTTCGTGCTTAATGGAACTGCATGGGATTCACCAACAAATTGAAATGTATTTTTTAACAGAATGAGTTGCATTTGGAGAACTAATAGAATATTATATTGATGTATGGTTTGTTTTAAACATAGAAAACTTATAGCAATACAATGTCAAATGAAGGTCTTGTGCAGAAAGGCTTCAGTGCATGACTCAAATTGAAAAAATTTTGGTCATGTGTATTCATGTACTCGCGAAATTGCTAACAGTTTGCCCACCGGAAGTTGTTGACATATCAAGTTTTTCATGAGGCATAACCGGAATCGGTATCTTACTTGTAGTTTCCTATCATTTAGCTTTTTGTTTAACGCAATTATATCACTTATAGTTTCGTAGCATTTAGCTTTTTGATTAACGCCATTCCAAAATTCTGCATTTGATCTTGTATTGTCTTTACCGTGTCTGCAGCTAATCATACCTCCTTTGAAAAAATATTATTTTGATGACACAGTTCATCAACAACCGGAAACAGGGTCCATGACACATTTTTCTTTCTGCCAATAGGTGGCGAAACGCTTCCGCCATGAAATGCTCTATAAACGCAGCATTGTTACTGGGTCAAAGATGGCACCAGTTGTCAGGTGTACCGACACCGTGTCAGCGAAAGAGGCAAAAAACGAATTCTACATGAGAGAAGTCCCATAAATTCTGCTATTTCTTGAACTTGGCAGAAATTGTCAATAATTAAAGTTAAAAAATTCATCAAATACAAGATGTGTTTTGTTACAAGCAATTTTATTCAAAATAAACCAAATCGTGCTTAAATCTTAAGTATGTCCGTTACAATCGTACAAAAAATCGGTACAGAGTTTCTAATGTTAAATACGTAGTAATATTTTTATTCGTTTTCGAAAAGACAATTCTTTGGATCCGCTGATGTTATTGCCACACATTTTAACATTAACGTTACGTAATATACTCGTATGTAATTAAAATACTAATGACAGAAGAGGAAAAATAATGGTTCCGAAATGCTTCGAGGGGTTCCGAATCGCATATCAGTCTTTGGAGTAACATGATTCAAGACAATCTCCTTTTCGAAACAGAGAATTTGCGATTGGACGACTTAAATTAGTTTCATTCATGGGTGTCGATTAACATAAGGTCAAGATCGATATTAGTAATGAAATGATGAAAGTGAAGATGAAGAGTAATGAAATTATGAGAAAAGTTGAGTTAATTAATTAAAGGCAGAGAAATGCGAAAGGCGTGCGCCTAGAATGAGTGAGATGAGTTCAAGTAAGTGAGTGAGTGACTGAAATAGAAAATGAGTAAGTGAGAGAGTGTATGCGAGTAAAATAGTGAAAAGTGAGATTTCATTGCCAATATTGTTATAAGTCTACTAATACGAAAGTTATTAATTATTATCATTTAATAGATCAAGTCTGTGTGTATTCATGTGCATTTGTTTTCATGTTGTTCTTTGAGTCTTTGTGTTTCAGTGTATGTGTGTGAGAGTATGTGTGTGGTTGTCGAGGGACGAGTGTGTGGCAAAGCTGAGAACTTAGAGTATGGAACAGTTCTTTGCGCACAGCTCAAGCCGCATGCCCTGCAGCCAGGCGTGCTCGCTCGCCAAACGCTTACGCACGCTTCTCATTCCTCCCGCCACACCATTAAATACAATCGCCTTCGACCTCCTCCTGATTAAGGTCTTGATCGAATTCGTCGTCGGCAGTGGCTTCCTGGTACTGTTGGTACTCGGAGACAAGATCGTTCATGTTACTCTCGGCCTCGGTAAATTCCATCTCGTCCATGCCCTCGCCAGTGTACCAATGCAAGAAGGCCTTGCGCCGGAACATGGCCGAAAACTGTTCGGAAATACGCTTGAACAACTCTTGGATTGCGGTCGTGTTGCCGATAAAGGTTGACGACATCTTGAGACCCTTGGGTGGTATGTCACACACAGCGGTCTTCACATTGTTCGGTATCCATTCGACGAAGTAGGAACTGTTCTTATTCTGCACGGCTAACATTTGCTCGTCAACCTCCTTCATGGACATGCGACCTCGGAACACTGCGGCCACGGTCAAATAGCGACCGTGACGTGGATCGCAGGCAGCCATCATGTTCTTGGCGTCGAACATCTGCTGTGTCAGCTCGGGCACGGTCAGTGCTCGGTATTGCTGCGAGCCGCGCGAAGTGAGCGGCGCAAAACCGGGCATAAAGAAATGTAAGCGTGGGAAGGGCACCATGTTGACGGCCAGTTTCCGCAAATCGGCATTCAATTGGCCGGGAAAACGCAGACAGGTCGTTACGCCGGACATGGTTAACGAGACGAGATGGTTCAGGTCACCGTAGCTGGGATTTGACACCTTCAACGTGCGGAAGCAAATGTCGTAGAGCGCCTCATTGTCAATACAGTAGGTCTCGTCTGTGTTCTCTACCAGCTGATGAATCGAAAGCGTGGCATTGTAAGGCTCGACGACGGTATCGGAGACCTTCGGCGAGGGCACCACAGAGTAAGTGTTCATGATGCGATCGGGATACTCTTCACGTATCTTCGAGATAAGCAACGTGCCCATACCCGATCCAGTGCCGCCACCCAGCGAGTGCGTCAGTTGGAAACCCTATTGCCAGAAGATAAAGTATAAGAGCACAAGATACCTCATACACACATTGCATCTGCTTACCTGCAGACAGTCGCAGTTCTCACATTCCTTGCGCACCACATCGAGCACATTGTCGACTAGCTCAGCCCCTTCGGTGTAGTGACCCTTCGCCCAGTTGTTGCCGGCGCCCGATTGACCAAAGACAAAATTATCCGGTCGAAAGAGTTGACCATAAGGACCCGAGCGTACCGATTCCATTGTGCCTGGCTCCAGATCGAGCAGAATAGCCCGTGGCACATATTTGCCGCCCGAGGAACTTGTTACGGCTAAGAACGTATACAGAAACAAGAGGGAGGAAGCAAAAAGGAAATTAGTAAAATCGAAACCGAGTCCAAACAAAAATGAGTCAATTAAATACAGTGGCGGCTAAAATAGTGAATAAAATGTTGATAGTTCGCATGCGTGGCACGTGCTTTGCTGCCGGTTAAGGCAGGCAAAGCGTCATCATCATTATCATCTTCGAAGTCGTCGTCATAGTCGCCGGTGGATGTGTGGAATGTTGCCGTCGAGGGAGTCTACCGATGCAAGCTGCACGAATGTACGTGACCGACTGTTTGACTCATTCGCAATTAGGCCGGCATTCGAACGACTCATTACATTCTCAGCATACACATACGCACACGTACGTCATTGGAACTCACCTGATGCCTCATTGTAATAGACGCTGATGCGTTCCAACTGCAGATCGCTGTCGCCGACATAGATGCCGTTGCTGTCGATGCCATGCTCCTCCGAAATGATCTCCCAAAACTGTAAGCAGAGGCAATCAAAAGAAAACAAAGAGAATTTGATGAGTAAGGCGTGTCAATTAGACGTGGTAGTTGCACAATTTGCAGCTTAGCCTCAATCGTAGCACAATTTCAAACTCATTTTCAACGCAAATCCTTCAAAGTGTTTAGCCAATTGCAATGATCTTATCACGCATTTGCCAGCCATAATGCGCCGATGGCCAACACCAATGGAAAGACACACAGAGCACAGATACAACTTCGACTTGAGCGCAAAGCGACTGAAAAGCAATTTTGAAATTGATTGATTTACACGCGCCGCGAGACTAGAACCAAAAAAGGCGCTACACAAGATTGCAATTTAGATACAAATTCGTTGTTGCACTTTAACTTGAGCAAAGCTTTAAGTAAGCCGAATCAACCACCCAACGAACCGAACAAACAACTAACAAAAACACAAAAAGAAGCAAAAAGAAGCAAAAAATTTCGTTTTTAGCTTGACAAAAGAAAAAAGAAGCAAAGGAAAACACTTCATTTTTTTTTTCTTTTGTTATTGCATTGAGTCATGCATCAAATTGAATAATTTCAAGCCAGCAGCTCAACACGAGTGTCAGTCATAGTTCAGCAGCGTGTTGCAATGCCACAACTCCCCCCACCCCTCCCTCTCGACCGGTGTCGACTTGCACATGACACATGGCAAGCCGCAACCGTTGAAAGTGACAAAAAATTGAAATAAAACGCATCACTTTTATGTCATTTTTCGGGCCAACTTAGAAAAGGAAGACAAAAAAAGAAAAATTACAATTAAAAAAAACAAAAACAGGGAAAAAAGGAAAAAGTTTATTTTGGTTTGCTGCCTGCAACGTCAGCACACAAGAATGATGATGAGTTTTGGGGTACTCGGTCTAAATTTATGATGTTATTTCAACGCCCCCGCGCCACCGCACCATGCCATACCGTCATGCCGCACGCCACGCCTCGTCGTTGTCGCATTGCCACATTGATGGTCCTGCGAGCGTTGCATTGCATTGCTTTACTTTGCATTGCCGCCAGCGTGGCTCCAACATGCCCTGATTTGGTGCTAAATTTAAAAATGCACGGAGGAGGCAATCACACACACACACACACACACTCAGATAGTTGCCTACATGCATATGCAGATACAGATACACAGATATAGACAGAAACACTTTGAGATACGCACACGCAGTCAGGAATGGCATATAGAGTACGCTGCTGCGCAAGCAGGAGAGTTTTTAAAATAGTTTTTCACTCGAAAGTACATGCATATTTATATATTCAAGTGGCGAAGGCAGCGACGGCGGACAGCGCAGCGTTCGTTTTTGTGACACTCTCAACGTCAAATGAGTCGTCTTCCTTCTCGTTCTGGTTGTTGTTGTTGGCCATTTCCAAAACGGCGTTCGACTGAGTGTGCCAGAGAGCAGAGGCGATGGCGATGGTGACGGTGACTGCGGCAAGTCATGCACACCGCTCCTGGGGTGCAACCTTAAAGGCGAAAGTGTTAAAAATAGCCGCATAGAAATTTGAGTGTGTGGCATGGCGTTTGCTTTACGCATGTCGTTACTTTTTTCTTTTATAAATACATATATACATACATATATATTTATTATGTGTTTCTTGTAAGGCCTAGATACAAAGAAAAGTATCTATGAGTTGTGCACGTAACTCAGCAATGAGTCAGCGACTGGGCAACGACCTGCAAAACCGAAACCGACAAAATTAAATAAGAAGATCGCAAGAAGGCAAGCAAGCAAAGAGAAGCATTAATTAAGATTGCTTAAATGCACTTTTCGCTGTTGGTTGGAACGTCAAGTAAAGACAGACGGAGGAATGAAAGCGCGCTATGCCATCATGCTGCAAGCCACATGCCACATGCGGCGGCGACCGGTGGCAGCAGCAGCAGCTTAGCTTCAACAGCTGATAAATTGCAGTCGAATGACTTGAAAGCATGCAATGCGGCGTGCAGATGACGACCATTGTTCTGAAAAAAATTACGATGGCTTTTCCGGCGAGTGGGGCAAACAGCAACAACAACAATAATAACTAATAAAAAAAATAAAAAAATGAAAGAAAAAGGCGTTGAAAAATTCGAAAGCATGTTTAGACTCTAGACTGACTGCCAGTTGGCAACAGACGCCGATCGCAACTACAACAACATTAGATACATAAGTATATATGCATGTATATACACATGCATATATGTATGTATATAGCAATGAGCACATACAATCAGAATTACAGTTAGACAAATAAACGCGATCTCAAAAAAGACGAACTTCGTGGTCGGATTCAAGGCAGCAAACGCGAAAGGAGAAGAAGGCAGTCGAGCTGAGTGTCTGTGTATGTATCTGTTGGCTTGATCGCTCAAGCGTTGAACAACTAATCTTCGACAATAAAAACAGAAAATATATTAGCAGCAAAGAACACACATACCGACAGACGGTCACAGATACATCTGAATAAACAATTAGTTTGAAAACGCGCCTCCTGTGATATTTCAAAGTATCGCACACACACACATTTGGGCATCTTATGCGTTTCGGAAGTAACTCGTAACGATCAAGTGACACACCTCACAAAACGGAAAATTTGCGCAAATTAACGCTAATGTTTAAACAATTAACAGAACATTTTATTTTTTATTGCCGCCTCAAAGCAATTGCTCATAAAGATACAATGCCACAAAAAGCAACCAAACCAAGAGAGGAATAAAAGCCAAAGTGTATCTTGAACATGCCACAAGTCACAGCAAAACACATTCTTGCGCTTCATTCATGCGTGGCACATAAATCTTTCTGGCTTTCAATTGTGTGACGATATATTTAACAACACCAACAACATAGAGAAGAACAACGGTGCAATTGGAGGAAAATGAACTGCGCCAGCGAAAACAACAACAACAACATCGGCAGTTGATGAAAATGCCGAACACCAAAAATAAACCTCAATTGAAAGAACGTGTTGCATGTCATGTCATTCGCCTTGCAACGCATTGCCTCATTTCATCTCACCCCACAAAACGCACTACAGATATTTTCAATGCAATGCACTGCGCTTTGTTTCGACACAAGATACAAAAAAAAAAAAACTAAGAATAAAGTGAGAAGAAAGCAAAGCAAGCAAATGTCTGAGTGGTAAATGCGCCACTAATAAAAATGTTAGCAAGTGCAGCTTCCTTTTTCTTGCCACTCTTCAGCCACTGCCACTTGAACTTGATGCTTTATTCAATAAACAAAACAGCAGCAACAGCGCCAACAACAACATAAACAACAAACACAAGTACAATAAAAGAAAGAACAACTTTAAAGTTGTTGAGTTTATTTAAATTGTCTGTGGCAGCGCACTTTGGCACTAAATGAAGCCACAACAGATACAAGATACAAGTAACAAACTGCTGTGATTCATTGCTAAGAAACTCATACACTCACTTAACTCATCTAATGCAACAAAAGCCGCCGAACGAACGCCCTTTTAAGTTAACCCAAAGCCAACTCAGCGCAACTCAACTCAATTTGAAAGCCAAGCAAATAAACAAGTTGGGAAAATACAAAAAAAAGAAAAAAAATACATACGAAAAAAAAACAGAACCAATTAAGCAGCAAATGTTGAAAGAAACGCTTTTATATTAATTTAGCTTCTTTTTTTTTTTCAACGACTATCCTCTCTCTCTCTCTTACACACGCGTCTTATCGCACTTACTCGCTTTGGTCTTTAAAATGATTTTCAGTTGCAATCTTTACTTTGCTACTTTTCTCGTCTTGTATTATACTTTTTATACTTTTTTTCTACAATTTCTTCACTTCATTTTTCTTCTTGTTGTACATTTTTTTTCATACGTTGTCAGAAATCACTCGGCCGTGAATCTGTTTTCTTCTTATGACTCGCGTTTTAATGCATTTTTTCTTTACTTCGCTTAGTCTGCCAACTTTATTATATACAACTTCTTGCTCTATTGCCATCTTTCTATCTATTTTTTGTTTTTTTCTTCGCTGCCAAGTCTAACCAAACAACGACTTTCAGTTAGTCAGTCATGTCGTTACTAATCAGAGCAATAAAGCAAAAAGAAGAAGTATATATGTTAGTAAGTATCTTAATTGCAAGCAAATTGTGTAGAAATTTTTGACAGACAGCTCTAAGTCTTGCTACCATATGCAACAAGATAGTTTAAATGACCAAATTTTATATTCGTCGAATATGTTTTTTTTTTTTCTTGTACTTAACACAGTTCAGATAACACGGCATTGGGTTGTTGGTGTCAAAATACGCTGAGATAATATTTATGTTATACTTAACAGCAGCAACGCCCGTTTTGTAATGCAAACTGATAGCGAAATACAAAAAATATCTACAGCACAAGTAAAATAAAACAAAACAATCAAGTGAAATAAACAAATGGCACGAAATGCATACGAGATGCGACGTTTACAGTTACTCTTTGCATTTATACACAATATGTATGGTATATAATAATAAAGTAAATGTGCTTATCACTCACGATAATACTTTAATTGCATACAGATTTGTATATTTCCAAAGAGAAATGATTTTTATTTTTACAAAGACCGGCGACTGAGCAGCAAAAGTTGATATCGAACATGTTCATGACTGCCACACATACATTCATACATGTGCATATGCAACTACCCAGCGGGTTTTTCAGCAAAGCAATGGTAAAGTAAGGACATATGAGTATCATTGAAATGAGGCGCACAATGTGTTAGTCATCGCTGTGCAAGACACTTGTGCGGTTTTCTTAAAAGTAAACTTCCTTTTTGGAATACATGTCTTCTCTTTTCTTTTGTTGTTTTTTTCTGGGTGTTTCCGCTTCTGAGGAAGTCGGCGTAGAGTTTGAAATTCAAGACTTTAAGCTCAAATTACGAGCACAAAAAAAGTCAGAGGGCAAATTTGACCAAAAAGACATTTGTGCCGGCGTAAGTAACACGTAGCAAAAATAGATTGTATTGCCACCCCCCGCAAGGTATTCTAAGCACGCACGTCGCCGTGCATTAATCATCATTCAGTGGAAATCTGCTGAGCAAACAATTTGCTACATTCTGATTCATTATACACACAAACAAATATTTTTTTTCGGCTTATCACATACGCTGAGCATTCAATTAGTTTATTAGATACTTTCGGCATAGCAGCGTTGAACAATTCCTGTTACGTTCGCTTAATTCGCTTTAAATTAACTAAAAATGCTCATTCTTTCTTTTTTTATTAAGCGCAGTAAAGTAGCGTTTTCGCCATTCGCCGCCCCTCCCATCCCCAAACGCTCGCATTGACATTGGCACACACAGTCAAGACTCTGACTTATTACTTGCAACTTGAGCTGAAAGGAGTTTGTTGCTTTTGCGTGTGTCTTTTTTATGTTGTTGTTCAGCAATAAACTGAAAAAAAAACCAACAAAAAAAACCAAAACTTGCTTCGCAAAAATTCGCCAAAAATCGTAAAATGTATGCGCCGCACTGGCAAAGTATCTCAACGCCACATTTTCTATCTGTAACTGTAT
Source organism: Phortica okadai (assembly GCA_034638295.1). Lineage (NCBI taxonomy): Eukaryota > Metazoa > Arthropoda > Insecta > Diptera > Drosophilidae > Phortica > Phortica okadai. The sequence goes on from CM067851.1 coordinate 36,838,631, forward strand.
AAGTGTGTGTGTATCGAATTTTTGTCGCAGGTTTTTATTTTATTTACTTTTTTTTTGTTTTTTTGTGTGTTTTGTGTATTTTTTGTTAATTGATTTGCTGCTGAATTGGCTAAAAAGGAAACCGTATACGTCAACGACGTCGACAGCGCCGACAACTACAACAACAAAAACAATTTTCGACTTTAATTTCGGGTTTTGAAGCTTCTGTGCACCGTGCTAAGTATTTCAAGCTGTTGCATGTGTATGTGTGAGTGAATGTGTGTGTGTGTGTGTGTGTGAGATTCACTTACCTTAGCACCGATTTGGTTGCCGCACTGACCAGCTTGTAAATGTACGATTTCCCTCATTGTTAATTACTGTTTGTTCTTTACTTTTTTATTTATTTAATTTTTTTTCTTTGTGTTTAACGGTTTTATTACTCAATTATAAATTATAATAACGCTGGCTTCTTAAGTACGCTGAGTGAAGAAGAGACTCAAGTTACACGCACACGCAGTTTAGTGAATTTAAGTAAGGTTTCCGCTGCAGCACTTCTTTTTCAATTCGAATGACTTGTGTGTTGAAAACTTTGCCTGTCAAAGTTTCTGTTTGGCAAAGGAGATTGGCGCACAAGACACAACAAAAACACAAAACTCAAAATCAAATTCAAAATCCAAACCAAAAAACCAAACCAAATCACTCGGCGTTATGAACTCAACTGATCGGACGCGGCTTGTTGCTGTGATATTTCACTTGCTGGCACTGCTCGAGCGCGCCACCTCACTTTGTTTCTTTCAACAATAAAGTATCTCAAGTGATATACATCTACAGAGGAAACATAAACGCTAGCTGCACAAAAAATCACACAAACAAGCGTATGTTGCACCACAGCTGCTAATGACATAAAGCAATCGGAAATTAAAACGCACTAAGAACATTTAGCGGATCGTCTCCAGAGAGCTGCAACGAATCACAAAGTTTCGATCACACTCGTACATTGATTCGAATTCGTTGTGATTTTTTACTTTGGTTGCATGAATATGATCGATCGAAACAACATGTGCTCAAAGCGAACATGCAGTTTCAAATCAAATATCAAAAGCTCGTACATGATCGTTCGCGCTGCACGTTTTTGTTCAGATCAAGCTATGCTCAAACAAAAAAGTGCTCATGCAACTTGCATGATCGAAATATTCCCTTGTGTTCGAATCGCTCATCATACACGAACTTGTTCAGCTCGTTTACGCGTATACACACACGAACGCACAGACACGACGATTCCAAATTTTGCTACGATGATTTTTCATGTTCGTTCATACTCGTTGCAGCTCTCTGACCGGCACTGTTAATGTTAATTGCATTCAACAACATGAAAGCGAAGCAAGCACTGTTAATATAACATACTTAATGCAAATTGACAATTTTAGCACTTTCTGCTACGTAAAAAAAGTAGTAGCTTGAACTCAACCAAAAAAGTAGTAGCATTTTGTTTGGCAGTATTTGTGGCATAGCAACAAAGCGATTTGTTGTTGTTTTGACAGCCTCTAGTGTATTAAATTGTCATGCTGTCACTTTGGCTGTCATTCCGCTTAACTGCAAACCGAACGAGACGACCGACCGATCGCCCCTTTAACGCATCTTTTACATCATCATTCTAATTTTAAACAGTGCCTTTGAATACAAGCAAACTAACGTCGCTACCGCTTCTTAGAATGTCTATACGAGTACATAAAGTACGATGCAGGTAATATGTACAGACACGCAGCTGAATATCTTGAAAGAAAAGCACTCACACACAGAAAAGCAAATAAAAAATGTAAACTTAGAAATAGAAACAACATTTTCTCCACCAACAAAAAGGAAAAGTGTCAGCGTAGTCATTAGAAGCAAAGGAAGACATGTTGCTTTTCCCCACTTCAAATGCCATTTTTAGTTTGCATATTTTTAGATGCAACGCGCAAGAACAACGAACTTAGAAACGCAACGAAACGCAAAGAAAACTCAAATAGAAATCAATCAATGCTTACAAATCCGTCTAATGGCTTTTTTGAGTTATTTTCCCTCTCTGGTCTTTGATACAAATTAATGCATTATTTTTTTTGTTGCATGCAAGTCAAGTGGCCACTTGGCGGTGCGTGGCTGATGACTGTTGGCTCTTGGTTGTTGGTTGGGTGGAATCGGTCAGAGCTCAAGGTTCATTTTGACATGTGCAATGCAAATTAATTAAAATGGATTTGTAAGAAAATGTTTGCACAACTAAATTCAAATAAAATATTTTCGAATACCGCAAAAATAAGCGCAAAATTTACGAGCTGCAAATACGCATTCATGCGGAAGCGAACAAATATTATAAAGCTTGACAAAAATTTTCGTTCAGCAGAAAAAAACATCCACACGCACACACACACAGGGATACAAACAAATACAATGAAAATAAAGTAAATACGCCCACAAACATGCTTCGACAGACACATGCATAGAAAAACACAACACAAACACAGCTAACGAACGAAACAAATGTTTTTTTAGGATTTGTGTTTTGGGAATTTTTGCACTTGTGTAAATGTAAATGAAAAATCCTATAAAAATATATATGTACGTATATAAATATATATAGAAGGAAATAGAGTCGCATATTTCACTCTTTGCACAATTTAATGCCAACACGCAGTTACATTTGTATCTATGTACATACATGCACATGCATACGCACACATGCTCAGAACAACCTAATGACTGTCGTGCATTGCATGCTGGCATAAAATCATGATTGATTTTTTAATTTTTTGTATTTTGTCAATTAATAATATTTATTAAAGTCTACTGTTTTTTGTTTTGTCTCTTTTTCGTTTGTTATTATTACATGGAAATTGTCCTTCGGCTGAATTTTAATTGAATTTGATTAATTATGATGCATTTATGACGCAATAATAATACAAAAAGGCACATTTGTCACAAGTACGCACCTTTCCACTGAGCAACCATTTTTTTCTTTTGTAACAAATTCAATTTGAATACAGTAGAATCTCGATTATCCGGATCAATTAAAATCCGTTTGGTAACAGCGCTGTTAATATTGGTTATGATGGTTAAAATTGAAGTGCCGTATGTTCGCTTGAAATGATTCGGTTGTATCCAATTATGCCCAAAAGCCTGCTAGAATAGAATTTAATTCAAATTGTGGCATGTGTTCGGTTGAAATGAGCATGTGCCAGAAGATAAAAGTTATAGTCACAACTTAGCGTATGTTCGCTTGAAATGGCTAGTGTTGTGAGTCACTTCAATCGAAAATTCTTACTTTCAGAGCTAGCAGAGGTCTTACAGATTTTAGAAAATCGTATAAAAAGAGCGATTTTATACTGTATTTAATTATTTGTTTTGTATTAATTTTTAAAATTTCAATGAACAGAAAATAAAACACACACATACAAAAGTATTAAACAACAACAAAAGCACTTTACAATTTACCTCAACAAAGCCGACAATTTTACACACTGCGCAGATCGCTCGCAGAGACTTTGTGTGCTTCTTGTACTTCTTCCTTTTCAGCTGTTTCTGCTCCTTCTGCTTGTCACAAACTTCATTATGCATGCAAAACACCCGTTGGCTTTTGTTGCAATGACGCAATATTGAGAAAAAAAAACAAAATTTGGCAAAAAAACTTGAACATTTTTTACTTTGTTTTTCTTTTTTTAAGCCGAAAGAAAAACAACAACACGCTCATTCGGCATAAGTATTCGAGTTGTTCGGTGAGCTGTTGCCAACGACGTCTAGCACCAAATGTGGGCGCTGTGGGCGTGGCTCAGGCACAAAGCAATAAATTTGTCACATGGTGTGTTGTTTTTTTCTACGTATTTCGTCCTTTTAGTGTGTGTGCGTGTGTGTGTGTGAAAGCACAAAAAATAATCCAAATTTATGTTGAGTTGTAAGCGGCAAATAAGCTAAGGTGGTTGGGGTGGTGTGTGAAGAGAGTGAGGGTTTGTGTGATGGCACATAGTTTTGTGTTAAACAAGCGAAAAATTGTTAAACAAAAAAAATTATTGAAGAAAAAGAGCATGAAATGGAAAGAAAAACTGTCACATAAAACATAATTTATGCAAATTAGCAAAACGCTTGTTTGGCACTTTTTGCGTTGCGCTAATTGGCAAAGCAACAAACAACAACCAACAACACAAAACAATACAAATAAAAAAAAAATATTAAAAAATATTTATGATTACATTCCAACAAAAATAACAACACAAATAATGTTGTTTAATTGTCATTTAATTGCGTAAATTATTTGTCTGCATGTGTGTGTATGTGTGTGGACGTTATGTGGACGATGGCGCCGTCATTGGTTGGTTGCTTGGCAAATCACGCATACGACCCGTTCGCTGTGCTTTTTATGACTTAAGAGTTTGTGAAATTTCACCGCAGTCATTTTCATAAATCTTGACAGAAAAATATTAGCATAATAAAAATCACACACACTCACACAAACTCACACACCAGAAGGGTCAAAATGAAGCTAAAGGCATGCCACTTTAAGTGGCTGATTGGCAGGGGGTTGGTGTGGTGGGTCAGGGAGGCGGTGGCGGTGGCGATGGCGGCGGTGTGTCGTTTAATTTATTGTACGCAGAGCAACAAATGCAATAAAATGAAACAATCAGCAACAGCAGTGGCAAGCAAAATTAAGGAACGAACGAACGAACGAGAAAGAGATAAGTATGAGTATCTTGTATCTTGTATCTGGTATCTGTAGAAGCAAAACGGAAGATGTACGATATCGGTTTTGCAAAGATTTGCGTGTCAACTGGCTGCGAAATCGATTAGCAATAAAAATTCAAATGCGCCAAAAGGCCAAAGCGGACGTAGAATGAGTTTTGTTCAGGGCGAGCGCTCAGCTGTAACTTACAAATGTGAAAATATACATACATACATATATACTAGTATGTATGGATGCTGCTAGCGTAAGCGGCATAGGCCGTAACCGAGCACGGAGCGCAGCTGCCTGGCGTAGAAGACAAGTCACAGGGAATTGAAGCGAGTCATGGCTAAGCGTGCTATTTGCCAATTGGCCAACAAGTGTTGCCAAATTGCGGTGGTTTGCTGCCATAAATAACGGTACTTTTGTCATTTATACACATAAATTGCAGCAGACGCCGTAGTCGTCATCGGCATCGGCATCGTCGTCGAACGCGGAAAATCGCTTTGCAGCGACTTTCGTACAACGCATAGGCCTCGCTAACAGTAACATGCTCACGGACGTCAGCAGCATCGGTGAGGGGCAGTGGTGCGGGCAGTGGCAGTGGCAGAGCAGCTGGCAACGCCATTTGGCAATAATTGTTTAATATGCGGGCGCATAAAGAAAAACGGCAACAATAAAAAACAAGCATGCCAAGCAACAAAAACGCAAAAAAAAAGAAAAAATAATTTTTTGGATAAAAATCGAGACACACGTTTATAATATGCTGTTGTTATTGTTATTGTAATTGTGCTGCAAGTGTCATAAATGCCATAAAAGACGCGCCATGTTGACAACGCAAATGATTCATTAACGCAAATACAAATACTTTGACCTTTTCAACGCAGTTACCTGACACTCAACAACAACAACAACAGCAGCAGCAACAATAGTCGCCTCCACATCAGTCTTGCATCAAGGTACATCCATAATAAGTTTTGAGTTCCAAAAAAAACTGTCAATCGTTGTTAATCTCACTCATCAGCTGAGTAAATGAAATCTCACAGACAGGCAGCGACGCTAGCACGCTAAGCACTTGACAAAAGATGGAAACATTTTCAGACCATTACTTCATTTCAATACAAAACTAAACAGAAAAGCGAAATGAAGAAAAAAACTAAACCAACGTGTGTTCATGGCAATAAAGAAAGCAAAAAGTGTCAAAACCATGCACACACACATATGTATATAAAGGCATACATAGAAAATATATGACTGCCTTTGTAAATGTTGTTGTTTGACGATGAGATCGTCAATTGAATGTTGGGCAATGCTGGGCATTGTTAACGCCATAAAAATGGAAATTCTAATTTCGCAAATGGCACAAATTCCACTGTGTGCGTATGTGTGTGTGTGTCGACCCATTGTTGCGCCTTAAAATCTGCAGCAATATTTTTTGTTTGGCATGGAAATGAATTTCAACACGAGTGGGAATACGGAATGAGTGTGAATACTATGAAAGAAGAAGAAGTGGGAAACAAACACAAAATAAAACTGGCAGAGAATAGCAAACGAATACTCTCACATACACACATACACACACGCTTAGTACTGACTGCAGTTAATTACAAAACTGTCAAACGCAAAAGGTGCCACGAATCCACAACGTAAAAGCAACAACAACAGCAAACAGTTCGCAGCCAAAAGCAACGTTATGTTATAAGCAAGTGAACGAACGTGCGAAGGAACGAGCGAGCGAACGAGCCTTTGCCACTGCCTCACATAGGCCGTAAGTGTAAGCGGGCGAGCATGCATTACTGCGCCTGAGGTGTGTAATGCAGCACGGTGAGTTGTGGTGTGCTGGAGCAAACGTTTTTGTTTTGTTGCTTTTTTTCGTTCAATAGCACAAACTCGCATATGCATTGTGCTTGTGCACAATTTTTGAGTTGTTGTGAAAATTTCATTTGGAATAAATTCATTTCATTTTTTTTTTTGCTTGTTTTTTGTCTTGTTTTTCAAACGAATTATTTTGTTGTTGTTGTATACGTATATAAAATGCTTTTGGCGGCAGGCAACAACAACAACGAACATAACAAAACAAGCAATTGGCCAGATTGCATATATACATGTATACACACAAACAAATCGAATTCAATTGTTTGTGCGATGATGTTGCTGCTAAAAATGTTTGTTGTACCTTTTTAATTAATTTTTACAATAACAGCAAGAAGAAAAACCACAACAACAATGCGCACAAAACTTGCATTTAAGCCGAATCGCGTCGAGTTCGGTTGCACAACACAGCACTGAGCTTAACTGAACTGAGCTGAGCTGAACCGTGTTGGGCAAATGTCAAATGTCAATCGCAGCTGCAATGCAATTAACGCCAACTGACAAAATCAGCCATTTTTTCGGATAGTGTCGGTGATTGGCCTGACGACTGAACGATGCAGCAGCGCAACATAACAAATAAGTCAGGAAGCGTGGAAATAATTGGAGCACAACAGCGAGAAAGTCCAAGTGCAGTAGTATGCCGATTATCCACAGATCAAATAAAACCAGTGGGATTCCATATAATCAAAAATCCGGATATTCGATTTTAAAGTCAAATTGAACAAAATTTAAATTTCAACAACTTATTATTGATGGGGAATAAGTCCAGATAATGGGATGTTCGGATAATGGGGATTCTACTGTAATACAAATAAACTTGAAATAGTAGAAAGAGCTTTGAGTGAGAAGAGAGATGAGAAATCAGCATGTGTACGAAAGATTTTCACTTCACATCGACACAGGCTCAAACACACACACACACACAGAAAAAGAAAGAAAGTTACTAACCACAGTGGCGGTGAGTAAAGCCGTCTCGTTGTGTGTGTGTTAGAATGCAAGTTGGCTGGCAGAGGACGCGCAGGAGCAGCATCAGTTGGGCACCCGATGGCTTGCGGAATCGTTGAAGCGATTTAATAGCATCGAAAAGCGCCCGACAGCTGCGCACATTGCGCCAAAAAAAAATTAAACAAAAAAAAAAAAAAAATAGTATCGAAGACGATAAAAAGTAAGCTGCAACAGAAGCGAGCAGTAAACAAAAAAGACGATAACCGGAAATATGTAAAGAAAAAAGCAAAAAAACAACAAGAGCGTTAACTGACTAAGAAGGTGTCGAGAAATAAGCAGAAAAATAAACAATTTTATAAAATAATTTTAATTTTGCTTTATGCATGTTTATTTTTTCGTAACAAAATAACAACAACAAGCAAAATGACCACAACAATACCACATGACGGCATTAAAGTAGGAGATACGAGGTCAACATGGCGTATGCTAAATGTGCGCGCATAAAGTCAAAAGCGTAGAAAAACAAAAGCAAACAAAACAAGAAAAAAGACAATAGAGTTGGGCAGCCCTCGAAGTCGTGTGTCATCAGCGTAATCATCGTCAGCGACATCATCATCATCATCGCTATTGTTGTTACTGTAGTTGTCGGCATGTTTGTCATGTTGCTGCTTTTATGATGGCAGCAACAAGCTGCTGATGCTGAACGCTCAACGCGACTATGCAATGTGCGAGGCATTTTATGGTATGCTATGATAACCTAATAGGCTGGCGGTGTGGTGCGGCGTTCTGAAATGTTCGCCAACAACAAAAACAACGACGATGGTAAGAACAAAAATTTGAAATCGTATGCAACTTTACGCGTTGCCATTTTGTTTGTCTTTTGTACATCGATGGCGCCATTTTTGCCATTTTTTATCGCTTTCCACAAGTTTTTGCCATTGATCCAGCTGCCATTTTGTTTTCCCTTTTTTCTATTTTTCGCGTTTATACTAACACCAAAGGGTATTACAACTTTGCAATGAAGTTTGCATCACAACGAAGAAATCTTCTTCGACTATTAAACTATGTACCATACGATATATACACTTGATCTCGTTGAATCAAAAGGATATCTCAATCATAAAAAACTGCACCGGGTCTGATAAAAGTACAAATTAGCTTATATGTATGTATATAAGAAGCAAGAATCATAAAGAGTATGAAGAAGTGGAAGTGAGAAAATTCTTGTTATATTTACTATAATATCATAATATTTTCATTTCACATTATGTAAGGCAACTCAATTTCGTTATTCTGCTCTTCCTGCCGTATGCCGCGTATCCGAGGCTGTTTGCGTGGCATCGCGTAGTGCAGTTTGCGCCAAAAGTTCGGATCGTCAAACTTGATGTACGTATTCAACCTTAGATAAGCTCTCAGCTCAGTGTCCACATTATTATAGTTATCAGGTTCACTCAAAAGTACAATAATGAGACGTTTTCGCTTCTGCTGCAAGGTTGACTGGATGGCAAGTCGGAACTCCATCATCCCCCAAGTCGAGTTGAGAAAGTTTTGAGACAGAATTATTATGACCCTTTTTGATTGCTCAACTGTACGAGTGATGCGCTCAGTGATGCAGTCGCCCGGCAACCAGTCTCGGTCGTGAAGGCAGAGTCGGTAATGATTTGCACCTTTTTCCAAATGTTCCACGAATTGCGGTATGATGTCTAAGTCGTGGCTGGAGTACGATATGAAGGCGTCGTATATCATGTCTTCATCGAGATCGGCTTCAACTATGCAGAACAAACAGCATTTGTGCTCGTAGAGCCAAATATTGATGAACTGCTTAAATGTCACGTACACAATGATCGCTAATAAGAACAGTATGACGATTACAGCAATCGCTATGATCACCGTTGTGTTGAAGGGACAAATGTCATCTTCATCAACGGCTTTCATTTTTTTGCCGTTGCAGCTTAGTTTCTCAAAATCTTTTATTTTAGTTTTCATCTCCTTGATGAATTTGAGAAATGGCACAAAGTCGCAATTACATTGCCAAAAATTTGGAAACAGTTTCATTTCTGGATTAAGCTTTTGAAACATCTCAACAATATTCCTGTCGATATTTGTTAAATTATTATCACTAATATCGAGATATTTTATATTATTTGGTATTTGAGAAACGTTCAAAGAAGTTAAATTGTTGCCAGCTGCAAGAAGATTATCCACGTTTGCATAACCATAAACATTATTAGTTGGCAGCTTTCTGAGATTATTATTTTTTATATTCAGAGTTACTTTGCCTACGTTTGGCACTGGTAGCTTAGGAAAGTTTTCGGCACTTACATTGGCACATTTAATGACAAAATCTAACGGTTTTCGCTCGAAATGACAGCTGCAATCTTTGTGACACTCAATTCCATTTCGATCGTTGGAAAAACTACAAATGTCTTTGGATTTACACACAAAAGCCTCAGTCGTGAAATTCTCCAACGAATTTAGTGAACCATTGTCACATTCAATTATTTTGAAGTTGCTTGATTTCAAGTTTGCATCAATGATTCGTAGGCCAAAATTTCCATTTAAATCAAGGACTTCTAAGCTGCCCAGTAGAGGATATGACCTAAATTCAAAATATGACACAACACTTGGTAATTATTTGTTAACACGATATGAATTCAAATAAATGCTTACCACTTGATTTCCTTGATTCGATTATAAGAAAGATTCAAAAATTTCAGATTCGTCAAGTTTTCAAAGAGTTCTCCTTGCACAGTTTCAAGCCAACTATTTGTTAAAGTCAAATTGATTAAATTTTTTTGATCTCTAAACAAGCCCTTTGGATAGCTCCTCAGGCCAGCCCAAATTATTTCAATTGACTCTAAATTTTCAGCGCCTTTGAATAAATCTTTGTCTATGGTTTCCAAAAATGTCTTATTAAATCGAATATGTTTGAGTGTTCGCACTTTGCCAAAGTTCATAATAAATGTACCTCTTGGGTATTGTTCAAAGTTAAAACTTTCCAGTTTCGTCAGTACACCTAGTGCATCGCGATCAATCACATGAAATCTAGACGTTCTCCACGTTAGTTTTTTTAATTCCTTTAATTCTGAAAACGCGGTTTTAGGCACGACTGTATCACCATATGTATTTAATATGAGTTCGCTTAGATTTTTATAATTTTTGAAAGTATTCTCGTTCATATATTTGCCATTAGGAGTCAAATCTAATCGCTTTACACCATGCTCGACGCTTACATTTGTTTCTGTTTTTTTCATACTTTTCGAGTTAGAAACAATATCAACGTTTGTAAGATTGAATTCTTTTAATATTTCCATAGAATTTCTTTCGTTTTGCGATCCTTCACAGCTCATTTCTATTTTAGATACATTATTTTTCACACCCTCTGGGCTTATTCGACTTTTAACACAATCAAGACGCACATTATTGTCATAAAGACATATCGAAGATGCCAAATAGAAACCATCCTCTCTTGATTCCATCTTTACACAATTTTCAGTACAACAGTCAAGATTCAATGCCAAAAGAGTTCCATTTTGCAGAGCACAAATCGTGAATAAAAAATATAAAGTCTTCATTTTTACGATTTTTTACTGACATCCGCACATTTTGATTAGGAATGACCAACTGAGTTTTTATTTTAATTTTTAATATTTTTGCGCTTTTAAAGAGAGATGTTGCCACATTAATATTTAAGTATATGTACAAATTTATGTATATTTGAAACCCATATCAGCGAACTACAAGGTCTGAATATAAATAAATAGGGCTCAACATAAGTGAACGAGAAAATATTTGATTGCTATCAAAAAGTAAGCGGGAACGAGTATGAGTAATTATATTTTAAATATAATATTTATACATACATATATTATAAAGAACGCGTATTTAAAATGAGAAATCAACACTAAGTCTTTGCTTTATAGTTGAAGCATCGCAGCTAGCAAATTCCGAACCTTTTTTGTTGATAAAAAGTGTTAGAGCGAAAAAGAACTTCATAATGTACGTAATGAGCGAGGTCTACCTAAACTCTTGATTCATCAATTATAACAAAGCAAAAGATTGTTTTTTGTGCATGATGCATCGGCAGCCCCAGCGACTCAGGATTTTTTAGATCAAAAAACGATCAATGAAATACCCCAAAAATTTACGCAAAGTAACTTTTTTCTTGATTTTCTCCGTTATTATTTTAATATACAATATTATAGTATTTCTCCTTGTTGTTGGGCTTTATTGTATGTTTGTTGTTGTTATTTTGCGCATTGCCTCTGCACATCGTTTATCTTAGACATTACTTTCGCTTGCCGCTCATTTATTGCCTTTCTTTTTTTATGCTTATTCTTTGCTGCTACTGCACCAAGGAAGCGATGCGCTCAGCTGTTACTTCCGGCGGAAATGGCGTTAATGTTGCATCTTTGGCAATTCGCTGTTGCGCTCCAGCTGCCAATGAGTGCGAACGAGGCGAAAACTTAATCTTGCGGATTTAACACTTTCGATATATCTTCAGTTGCCATTATGTTTGTTGCAGTTGTTGTTGCTTTTGCTGTTGCTACTGGCCGGCTGGCTGGCTGGCATTATATTGTAACAGCCATTTTGGTTGTTGTGTCGAAGCATGGCAACGGCAACAACAACGGCACTTTTCATGGTTTTTGCGTAAAATGTATTGAATCCATTATCGGTTAAGCTGTTGTAAGGCGAATGCAACTTTATTGCTGTTGGACGTTGGTTCTTAAAAAACGCAAACCGGTCGGGCAACACATTGAGAAATGTTAACGTGGCATACGTTCGTGCGTGCGTGAGTGCTTTCGACAATTTGCAGATGCCAATGCATACATCAAAGCGAACAAGCGAAACAACAACTGACATATCGAAATCATTTTTCCTTTTTTATTTTATTTATACAAGATATAACAAAAAACTTAGTCGCAGGCACTTTGGCTTAACACTTTGAACTATTTAAAACTACGCAGAGAGACAGAGACAGGGAATGTGTGTGTTAGAGAGAGAAAGAGCTGGCAGAGCGCATTAAAGGCCGGCAGTGCCATTTTTTAAATCATCAAATTGCGTCCTTGTCAGCTGACGATAAACGCCATCCTTGTTGAGATAGTAAATTGGCTCTTGCAGTTTGTCAATGTCGAAGCCTTCGCGCATCAGATCGCGCTTTTGAAACTTAAATGTCGCGGTGCGTGGAATTTCTTTCATGAGACGTATGAAAAGTGGCCGAGCATAAGGTGGCAGACTGCCGCGTATGCCAACGGAGAGATAATCGATGTCAACCTTGTGCGTTGGATCCATGATGGCGGCCATGCCGGCTTTACCCTCAACGTGCGGTATCTGCCGAGAGAGATGATAAAGAGAGAAATAATTCAAGTCGTGGAGAGCTTTTAGAGAAACTCACATCGACGCCATAGACGACACAATCGCTAAGGCCGACAACATTCGTAATGATCGCCTCAACTTCTTGCGTGGCGACGTTCTCGCCACGCCAACGGAAAGTGTCGCCCGTGCGATCCTTAAAGTAGAAGTAGCCAAGAATATCGGACACCATCATATCGCCAGAGTTGAAGAAGACATCACCCTTGCCAAACACATCATGCAGCAGCTTCTTGTCGGAAGACGCCTTATCCGCATAGCCGTGGAATGCGGTGATGGCACGACGCGGATTCACCTTGCCCACCAGCAAACCAGTCTCACCGGCACGGCAACGTATGCAACGACCACGTCCATCGCGCAGTGGCTCGCCCGTCTCCTCATCGCAGCGTATCAACTGCGCGGGGTACAAGCGACGACCCAAAACGGGCACGAAACCAATCGCGCCCACGTGGCCCGTGATGTTGGCTGTCACATTGGGAGAGAGGCAAGTGTCATTGTTAGTAAATTGATGTGCTTTAACGACAAACGTTGCTCACCCAAATTCGAGTTACCCTCTGTGGCACCGTAGACTTCACCAATCTGCGGTATATTGAAGCGACTCTCAAACTGAGGCCAGATCTGTGGCCGCAAACCGTTGCCGTACATCATACGCAGTCGGTGCTGTGTGTCCTCGGGCTTGTGCGGCGTGGCAAGCAGATAACGACATAGCTCGCCGATGTACTGAGCCACCGTGCAGTCATGCTTGATGCAATCCCTCCAGAAGTTCGAGGCTGAGAATTTTTTACGCAACACAACCGTACTGCCATTGATGAAGGCTTGCCCAACGCACACGATGCCGCCGGCGGTGTGATAGAGCGGCAGCGGATTGTAGATAATATCGCTGCGCTTTATGTCAAGCATATACGATGTACCCGAAGCCATGAAGAGATAACTGAGCATGTTCAATGTAAATATGAGTAAATTTCAAAATTGTTTCGTTGCTGTAATTCTCACCGCATATTCGTTATAACCGCCGCCTTGGGCATGCCGGTTGTGCCCGACGTGTAAACGTATAGCAAACGATCCTTTGGCTTGCACAAACGCAGCTCAGCGTTCACATCATCCGTCACCTGTTGTCTTGCCAACTCGGGCGACAACTCCACGGCGCCACGCATGAGCGCATAATCATCACTGGCTCGCTGCGTCTCATCGCTGAACTGATAGATCGGCAATGCATCAAGTTCCGCATTGCCCGTCACATCATTCAACGCCGCCGCCAGTTCTGTGCCCACGATTATGGCGCGTGCATTTGCCACTCTGATCGAGTGCAGCAACGACTCACGCCTGAGATTTGTATTAATAAGCGCGGTGGTGACGCCGATCTGTGACAGGCCCAGCCATATGCAAGCATATTCGGGCCGTGTATCGAGCAATAAAGCCACACAGTCACCGCGCCGTAGCGCCTGCCCCTTAAAGTATGCAGCGACCTTGTTCGCATATGCTGCCACATCAGCATAGCTCATGGTTTGGCCATCGATCATAATGAAGCACGGGTGATCTGGTTGTGCCTTAGCACGCTCATGTACAATCCGTGCAATCGACCATTGTTTGTGCTCCATGCGGAGCATGAACATGTTCAGCGCAACAAAGCGTATCGAAGCGCTGTAATCAGCTCATAAACAAACAGAACACAATAAATAATTGAGCAACAACTTACATAATATCGCGTTTTAGTGTCACAACGGTGCCGTAAACCAGCGTTGGATTAAGTATCATTAGCATCAGTAGTGTGCTCACCGCCATAGTCGCCTTCAGACTGCCCAATGCGAAGTTGAAGGCAAACAGGCTGAAGGAAATGATGCCGAGCCGCGTGGCCAAACGCTGCTTCATGTTCAGCTCGACGGGAACCTCCATTTTTCGCACCTTTTGCGGGTCAGCGAGTTCGTGATTCTGATCTGCCACTGTGCGTATTAAAAAAAACAATAATTTTTTTTTAAATGAAATTTTTTCGCTTTTAACACAAATCAGTATAAAAATATATACATATGTTTATGACTAATTGCCGGTTTTGACTGCGAACTCATTAAACTTTTTGTATTATCACCTGCACTTTACTCAGCTTTGTGTACATAAAGCTACATATGTGTGTGTGTGCATATAACAAAACAGTATTTTACTTTCATAAAAATCACTATTTTTGACTGTTTCGCATGGAACAGAAATGTTTTACTGAATAAACGAACTTGATTTTCTTATTGACGGCTTCAGTCGACACTTACATTGCGGCGGCGGCGACGGCGAGGCATAACTTGATATTCTACGCTATCTACACTTATGATATGTAATCAAATAGTAAAGCGTCTAATACCACAAAAATGATAAGCAAAACCGCAAAATGAAACAAATAGGCGCGAAACAGCGCTAAAAACACAGAGAGAAACAAAAACAAAACTTGTTACAGCACCAAGCAAACATTGCGATAAACACGGCATTGCTGAGCAGAGTCGTCACCAAAGAGTTGAGCGATAAGAACAAACGAGAGCAACAACAACAACGATCAATTGTGGGCGCAAATGACGCTCACGCATGCACACAGTCGACGACCCTACAACGAGCACCTGCAGCCATGATTCTTATGCTCTTCGCTGCAGAGTGTGAGTGAGTGAGTGAGCACAATGACAGAGAGATTAAGAAAGCAGCACAGCACATGACATGTGCGCTCGCGAGAGAGCGAAAGTCTGAAGTTCGTTGCCTTCGGTTTGAATGTGTTGTTTACGGACAAAAATTATGTTGGACCTTGACTTGAGCGCTGACGTCGGCATCGTTAGACGCATTGACTGTGTCAATGTTGTTGGCGCAGAATGAGCCCGACGCCATTATTATGCATTGCACGCATTACAATGAACGACCGTGTGTGTGTGTGTGCTGTAAGTCGAAAAAGAACAAGCGTATGTACGTGCGTCACTGCCAACGTCGCTGTCACTCGATCGAGGCTTTGGTTAATGCGTTCAAGAATTCATTTATTTTATACGCGCGATCCAAGTCAAATGTACAACGTTCTAAACGCCACACCAACTACTTAGAACGTTTAATAATGTTTGATATAAAAAAAAACCTATTAAGAGTCTTTCAAATAAAAGATTATAACTCTTAGAATTGTGTAGAATCATTTTGCAACTGATACACAAAGCTGAGCTTTGCGTCAACTAAGCTATATTATTTGTTATTGTTGTGCACTTTGAATGTTTACGTTCACATTTGTTTATATTATAAAAATTATCTTTTTTGTAGCTTTTTTGTTCTATTGTGTGTGTTTTTTGTTCATTTATTTATTTATTTGGTATTATTTTTCATACTTTTCACTTGTTCACTTCATGCAATGCCAATTGGTTTCATTCGTTTCACACTCTACTTCACCGCTTTTCACCGATTTTCTTTGCCTTTGCCGCTTGTTGTGCCAACAACTTGTTGAGCTCGCTTTGAATACGCTTAGACTAAATTCTAGCGCTAGATTGCAGCGCTTTTTATGCTTCAAACAGATGAGTAGAATATACAAACAAAGAGCATAACGCTTGAACATCTTCTCAGTCGCCATATGAATTGAGAGTGCGATGTGGGGGCGAAGTGATGAGCGACGATATCGTTGTGCGTTTGCTCTTCGTCACAGTTGCGGTTGAGGTCTATTTTGGGCCTTAGTTACGAATGAGCTTTTCTCAGATACTTTTTTGGAAACAGATTGCTGCTTATTAATTTGCACTAATGCTTTATCTGACTGCTTGCCGTACTTTTCCGTTTTAATCGTATTGAATAGCACTGCAAAGCTAAAATAAGTTTTCGCTGGCTCGGGTTTAATGTACTCAAATTGATTATCGATGTGTAATTAAACATTTAATCATTTGTTTAAAAAATAAAACACTTTGGCATAGCAATAAGCATGCCGTCTGGTCTGCACGACCTTGAGTGTTAATCACTCAACTGTGCTAAAGATAAGCGTTAAGTCAATTTGTAGATTAAACAAATTGCAATAATTTTTTTTTTTTCAAGACTCATAAATTTTGTATACGATATGTTCAGGCATTGTATATCTTGTATTTATCTTGATCCATCTGTAAAAGGAATTTTCCCATAAGAATGGTTGCGACAATGTTTGCGAAAATAACGCCTTTTCTGGTTTCTATTAAAAAAACAGTATTTAAAAATCTATTTGCATTTCTAATACAATCTGTCACTTTAGCCTTTAACAAAAGCCAGCAACACCAGCTGCTTGAACATTGTTTTACACACACACACACACACACACAAGCAACACACACCTATTCATGCGTACGCATTCATTGTTTTTGAGGCAACATGAAAATTTGTTAATTAATTTGTCAAAATTGAACTTCAAAACAGAAGAAAATTAATTAAAGAATTTTATTGCCTGCCAAATGCAGACGCATGCTGTGCAACAAAAACACATACATATACACATGTATTTATATAAGCAACCAAAAAAGCTCAATTCAAGTTTGTCCAGTTCAGTCCAATATAAACCGTGACGGTCACTTGTGTTAGTACATGTGTGTGTGTGTGTGTGTGTGTTTGAATGCATGGAAAATTATTAAAATTAACATAAAGTACAACACTTTGGCGCATGTGTTGCGCCTTCGAAACTTGCCGATGACGGCAGCAGTGACGGTGGCAATAGCAATGCCAATGGCAATGGCAATGGCAACGTGAGGCAGCAGCAGCAGCAGTGGCAATAATAAAGGCAACAGCAGCAGCAGCTGTTAGTTGGCTTTTTTAGCTGTCAAATGCAAAAAGCACACACACACACACATGCGTGAAAAAAAGGAAAATACACGGTCGGCTTAGAGGTTGAGAGTTTGTATGACGTGCGGCGATGACTGCGCCAACTGCCGAAAAGTATGCTAGCTCATTTTTATGTGCGCATTTTTATTTGCCGCACAATTGTGCCAATGCCATTGGGCGCGGCGGCGTTGGGTGAGTGCTGAAGTTGGCTGCGGTGCGCCTGTTTGACTGCAATGTCGGGAACGACGACGGACGGCGATGGCAAACAGTCGACAGCGTCTGTAATTGACAACATGTTACGCGCTCAAAGCAACAGCAAAGCCCCCAAAAGCATTTGCTTGCTGGCTCACTCGCTCTTTCGTTTGTTTACTCGCTTGCACAAAGTGGCAACACTGCCGGCACAGGAGGCTCCTACATACATATAAGCTACCTCTGTTACGTCTACGTCTTCTTGTTGTTGCCCGCTTTGTGTACAAGCATGGCGCTCGCTTACATACATGTCAGTTCGATGCCTTCAAATGCAGGCAACCTCAGTCAACAAACAACTTCAAGGCCCACCGCCCCCTGTCGGCGACACCAAAGCCTGTACGTCTTCCTCACTCCTCGCTGCCCCCTTGTCATCATATCATCGACAAAAACACACACACACACACAAAAACAAAAACTCATTGCTGCTGATAACGTTAACGTCAGCTGTGCCATTTCACTCTCTCACACCCACCGTCTAACCACCTTTCTTCTTGCTCCTGCTCCTGTTCCCGTCTCTTTCTCTACAACTAATACAGCCTGCCTGCCCGGCTGCTTTCGCTTATGCATTGCCGTGGGTGTTTGGGACGTACGTATTTTGGTTTTGAGCGCACACTGATTGCTTACACGTGAAACCAACTCTCGACATTTGTTTGTATGTATGTGTGTGTGCGTGTGTTCGTATTGGCGTGCGGGGTCGTCGCTTGTGTTTGGCATTTGTTTGTGTTGTCAACAAAAGTTTCTTTGAAATCAGTAACAGATGTCGATTGAAATGGAACAATTGTTCTTGCTGTTCCTCTTCTCACTCATTCTGTCTCCCTCTTTCACTTATACACCATAACAACACTGGTTGCTGCCGTCGACGTAGTCATGCTATTGTTGTTGTTGTTGTTCGGTCTACAGCTTCTGTCGTTCTCAAACTCGTCATCGTCGCATTTGTTCTTAGTGTTGTTGCTGATATTGTTGTTGTTTTTGCCAATGGGACAAAATCTATTTGCCAAGCACATTGAAAGAAAACAGTCATCCAGACCATTCATTGAGCACGGCAAGCGACGTGTTTTCAAGCAAAATCTGCTGCCAGCAGCAACTCAAAATAAAAGCGCCTCTACTTTTGCTCCTATTTGCCTTTTGTCATAAACTGCCTTTGCCTTTGCCTTATGCCGTCTTAAGATCTCGCTCCGAGCAAACAGTATCCAACGTGCTATAGCCACACACCCGCATAGCTGTTAAGGTGTTTATATATGTATGTGTGTGTGTGTGTCACAAAGATTTTTTAATTAAATATTTTCCTTTCATTTTTCTACACAACTCAAATTTCCATTAAAACGCACACAAAGCAACGAACACATACAAATAAAGACACACACATGTGTACGTATAACACTCAAAGCCTAATAGAAATGCAATATCAATACCGACGCCCTGTGCTATGCAATACATTTTTCAACAAGCATTCAATCGAATTTTCATGTTCAGGGCTAATCAGCAAACAGTCAAGTCAACCACAGCGACAGACTATAAGCCAAAATGAAGGTGAATACGAAAGAGAAGAAGCAGAAGCAGAAGACGCATGCAGGTGACAACATAAAAGCTGATAACGCATTTTCAACTTGCAACTTGTGGTAATTTGATGTTGCGGCAACAACAGATACTGCAAACCGAAGCGTACAAAAATACATACATATACACAGCATGTCCTTTTTGCTAGTTATCCAGTCACAAAGGGGGGTGGGTGGGTGTGGGGCTTGTGTTGCTGATATTGCCGCTGTTGAGTTGTTGAGCTGAGCTGCTGCAGGGCGATAACAAACGATAACTGCATGTTAAACAGAAGCCAAACGAGCAGAAACGGCCAAATGACAACAGCAACAACAACGACAACAACAACAAAAACAACAATACAAGGAAACACATGCATTTCTAAGCTAAATAGATAGACAGATGAACGAACAAACGACAGACAGAAAGACAGACAGACATTTGGTCCACTTGCAAAGTGACAGAGATGGAAGCAGCAGCAGCAGAAGAAGAAGCTTGCAGGACAGACAAATTGAAAAGCTTTTGAATATTCACTCAAGAGTTGGAAAACAGTATGCACGTTGAGGCTTGCTCCTTCTTCTTCTTCTCCTTCCTTTACTTATTCAATGTCGTCGTTGTCATCATCGTCACCGCCAACGTCTCTGCCGCTGACGTTCTCGTTGTCTCTGTCATCATCATCATCGTCGTCAACTGTTCAAAATCACTCAGGTAGCAAAATGTTATCCAGTTAGAGACCAGCATGTGCGGTTGACATTGTCTAAGGCAGGTGATCTGATAGGGGGGCATGAGTGGGCGTTTCGTTATGTTTGTGTGTGTATGTGTGCTTGCTAGTGTGAGTTCAAATAAAGCTGGCAGGCAAGCAGACGACGCAAAAAGATAAAAGTATATTTTTTTTCTTCTTCTGCTGCTGCTTCTTCTTTATTGTTTGGTTTGGTTTTGTTAGCTTTGTACGTGAGTTGTTGCGTATGTTTGTGTGGAGAAGTTGTGGTAAGCATTGAGACTCACACACACACACACACGTTGCTGACGTCAACATGCAACAAATGTTTTGTGGGTTTGCTTAACTTTGCCCGCTCTGCTTTCTTTTCCTTTTCCTTTCCTCTTACCCCACTCTTGTCTTAGCATGCCATGCCATATGCTCGACTCATATCAGTTGCTTTTGCTGTTGGCCAAAAGTGCTTTGCCTTAACGAGCGCACAAACATGAGCACTTCTTGTTGGCAATTGTTTGTTCATTGTTGTTGTTGTGCGACAGCAGCAGGTGTGCTGTACTGGGCGTGGTAAAAACGCACGCACACAAGCACACACACACAGACACACTCAAAGGCACGCAGGCAGTTGTCGGTCACAGCTGACTGACGATAATTGAAATTTCATCACTTGTACTTTAGTTTGTGGTTTTGCAAAATGTTCACACTAATGCGAATATTATCGCCATTTTGTGCATTGCCGTTTCCTTCCCTCTCTCTCACTCGTCCGGCCTCGACCGCCCACTGTCACTCCCCTGTCTGATAACTTTGACATGCCTCTGCAATTAGCATTGAAGGCGTAACGCTTGCAATTCTTATTAAAATTTTACTAAAAGAAAATTTTCTTAGGTTTTAAACACTTTTATTTATTTGATTTTCATTAAAGTTTCTCACTTGTTGTTGTTGTTGGTTTTTTGTTTGTTTCTTTTGGTTGTTTTTGGTTGGATTATTAATAATAATTAACATAAATTAATACATTTAAATATATTAAATTTTACACACTAAATAAATTAATAAAAACTACTTTTTTTCTTTTATATATTCATATACTAAAACTCAGCCAACTCCGCCACCAACTCTCTCTCTCCCTCTCTCTCTACCCCACACACTCCACACGTCACAATCTCATGCCAATACCACAGACGGCAAATGCCTCATTAGCTTAAAATTATAACATCTTTGACTTTAAAACAAATGTTGTTGTTTATCAACTTCCGATAACAACAACTAAAAATATTTCAAAAATTAGCTAAGAAGCAAACTAAAAAGGATACTCACTGCAAGGACATGCTCTGAGCATCATTTGCATTAGACATGGGCTATTTTAAGTTTATTCAATTGTTTCTTCTGCTTATTTTTTAATGCTAAGTGGGAACGAGACTGGAAAACGGAAACGCGTCGCTTTAGCGCTGCGCTACGAACTATTTTTATTTTTTTTTTTGTTTTCAAGTTTTTATTTTTAGTAAATGTTATTAATTATTTTAATAGAATTGAAACACTTGAGTTTTTTTTTTGTTTTTAATTCTTTTTTTCCATTTTTTCTCTTTTTATTCCACAAATACATATTTGTATGTATTTGATTTGGCTTCAATTTTCTGTCGCTTCTCGCGCTTCCTCATACTCTTTTGCTTCCTTTATTGAATTCAGTGCGTTTTAAAAAAGAAAGCGCTCGAATTGTATCCTCTTCGAGCGCCACGTTATCCTTTAGTGTAGTTAAATGTAATTTTAGTAAATGTAACTATGTTTATACTTTGTATGTATGTATATGTAGACATAACGGTATGTTTTCTAAGTGTCCTGTATGTGACCGTGCCGTACCGTGGCGTTCAATCGTTCGGCCGTACGTTGTCCGTGATACGTTGTGTCATTAGCCACGTCTTCCCACCTGCCTGCTCTCCGTCCTTCCTTTATTACTTTCGGCCCTTCTTCGTTCCTTTACCTTTGCTTCTATTCTTTCGTGTATTTGATAATTTGACTAGCACAAGTATTTTTTCTTCGGTTTCATCATGCGAATGCGTCATTTGGAGCCAATGCCATTGGGCACCAACGAATTGGGCGGACCACCACCGCCGCCACCGCCGGACGAGGATGAAGACGTGGCCGGCTGCTGTGCCTGTGTGACTGTGGGCTGTGCATGTGCCGGGGTTAGCGCATTGGGTGTGGGCGGCGAGCGTATTGCCATGGTGCCACGTAGATTGGCGGCTGTCAGTGGCAACACTTGGGCCCCGACCGGTGGAGCATGTTTAGAAGCGTGTTCACTGCTTCGCGTAGTTCCGCAAATCTGAGTGTACGAAAAAAATAGAAAAAAGCAAAAGTTTGGAAAAGAGATTAGAATTCAATAAGGCGATTTAGAGCATTTGAGGGCAATTACCTGATGGTGGCTATCCCAGTCACGGTGTTGACAGAAGGAGCCGCAATACCGCGCAAAATTGCAGCCGGAACATGTTTCAGTCGCCTTCCGGCCGCAGTTCCAACAAGCCTGTCGAATTGGATAAGAAAAATCACATTAGAAGTTCGAGAGAGAGAGAGAGAATGGTGAGGAAGAAAGGGAAGGGGATTGTTGGTGATGGCTTTATAAAAACTCACAGTTTGCGCAGCTGCCGCCAGCGATGGCGATTTGTTATCGATTTCACGCTCGCGTTCCCGTTCACGCTCACGCTCGCCGGACGTGTGACGACTCATGTCAACCAGGAACTTCTCCATGCGGAGTCGCTCCTGTGCCATGATTTCAGCAGAGCGCGTTTCGGCGGCAACGATGGCGCGCTGAATCTCGATGACCGCCTGACGCTTCACCTGGTTGACAGCCTCCTCAGCGTTGCGCTTGAACTCGGCGACTTTCTCCTCCGTCTGGCGCCGGATCTCGGCGAGTGTGGCGGGCGTGACTTCCTGACAGTTCGGCTGCTGTGGTTCTATGCCGCGCTGTTGTAAAATTGTAATGGCGCGTTTCGTCTTATCGACCATCGCCGAAATGCAATTGAGCATGGTATGTATGTTCTTCCACTCCTCCTCACCGCCACCGGCAGCGGGCATGCCGCCTACCAATGCCGCATTCGAAGCATTGTTGTTGCTGCTGTTGCTATTACTGCCACCGCCCACAGCGGCTGTCGGCATAACGGGTCGTGCGGCGGGATGTCGTTGCGACGCTTCGTTCGCCGTAGCCATGCGCATGTCACGCTCATCACGATGATTGCCGCTGCCATAGCCATTGTCTCCTGCAGCCGTGGCAACGCCAGCACCGGCCGCGTACTCAAAGAGTGTCGGCTGGCCCACGATGGAGTGGCCGACGGATGCCGCCGCTGCGGCTAATTGCGGCTGGTAGGCGGTGTGAAGACGCTTGGCAGCTGACATGTACTCGCTCCACTCTTGCAGACCGTTATGGTGCTCCATGGGCAGAGAGTCCGAAGGGCGACGCTTGAAGACAATACCACCATTGGCGTTCGGCGGCTGTGGCGCATCTTGCATCTGTATGAAGATGTCGCTGTACTCGGCCGGCGGACCATGGACAGCGAACTCCATTACCGAGTTCTCGTTGGTGGTCACATATTGGAGTGTGGTCTGTAAAGGAAATCAAAGGCCAAAAGCGAATTGACTAACTTGTCGGACTCGCACTCACACCGTTGACGAATGACTCACCTGATTAGTGGCACGCGACAAAGCAGCAATCTCGCGCTGCAGCAGCGCAATGTGTTGCTTGAGCAGTGGCACGACATAGGGGCGCAACGGCAGATTGATGGCCTCCTGCAGCGCTAGTCGGAACTCATCGATGGTGATGCCGCCGCTGGCCAGCGAGATCACCAAAGCGCGTACACGTTCGCTCACCTCCGGATGCACCTCCTGGGCGAGCTGGACCAACGAGCCAAGGAACTTGCGTATCTTGCCCAGCATGCGCGCTTGTTCGATATGCGCGGCCGCAGCGGCCAATGCGGCCGACGGTGGCTGTGCGGGTGGCGGCGAACTGGTGATCGGTGAAGCGCTTGCATTGCGGTTCGGCCGCGGAAGAGGCAGCGGCGGTGGTGGCGCCAGCGCCAATGACGAGTGATGCAGCTGTGGCGACATGGGTGAACGGGGCGCGACGATGCGTGTGCCCTCCGGCGAATCTGGTGTCCGATTGCCGTTGGTGACGATCAGTGTGTTGTTGTTGTTGCTGCTGCTGCTATTGTTACTATTGTTGCTGTTGCTGTTATTGTTGTTGTTGCCGTTAATTGTTGGCGAATCTTTGCTCGTTGAGATACTGTTGGAGTTGTTGTTGTTATTGTTAGCTAAAAGCATATTGCGAAAATAACAAGAGAAAATTAAATGAGTTTTTAATGTCAGCCATTTGTTGTTGTTATTGCCATTGTAGTTCTTGTTGCTGTTGTTACTCATGCACATCCGCACAAACAAATGTTCCATTACAAGTTTTGAACTTGTATTTTATTTCACTGATAGCCTCAACACACACCCTGCTCTTCTTACTTATAATTCAAAATCCAAGAACATTTGAGCATTGTTGCACAACTGAAAGGATAAGCATGTTGCCCGAGGAGAATGTTGGCAACAGCCGCAACACTATAATGCATTACTTGCAACACAACTTCCCTCGGCACTCTCTCATCTATTCACTTATCCGTTCAACATGACCCGTGGCCGCCACATGGAGAACTTTTGCCGTTGTACTGTGTTGCCGCCCCAAATACCATCGATGGTAGTTGAAATGTTCTTGACCAAAATCAGTGACCGCATCTACAACAACATCAACAGCATGAACAACTAATGTAGCAAGTGCTGGGAACATGTTAAATAAATTAGTAACATTTTGTGCTATTAATTTATGCTGCCACTTCCGTTTCCGGGTTTGTTCCTGCGCTGCATCTTCTGCTTTTCATGATTACAAGAGAAATTACATCGTTTGCTCATAAGCAGCAATCGATTATAGACTAGCAATTGATATCAATGGCGAAAAATATGAAATTTACAACCGGATTTCAGCCATCCAGAGATCTTGAGCGCACTCCAACATCACATCATTCAAATTCATTTTATGCAATTGTAATTGCAAATCCGTTGCAAAGTCTATGTTAAGACCTTTTTATAGGGACTCTCGTTCAAAATTAAGCCAATTTAAGCATTTTGCAGCGTGAGATGAAAAATCAAATTTCATTTCAATAAATATTTGCCTTCGGACATGACATCAAATTGGCAAATGTGCACGTGGACCGCAAAAACACATAGCTGCATGGTCATGACTGGAGGGGAGGGGGAAGGGCAACAACGACGCCTGTCTATTTCAAAAACCAAAAGCTTAACATCAATTCAAAGCCCATGAACACACACATACATATTACTCTTTGTTTGTACAAGCTAATGGAAATTGTTTATGTGAATATTTGTGCCTGTGTGTATGTGATTGAATAGGTGTGCGGGCGGTTAAAAAGGCGTCTGCCGGCCATCATTGCCCCATGCTGTTGACGTTGGCGTCGCTATGGCAAAATTGAGATGATGAGGTTTTGAGCTTTGCCTTTATATTTATCACCCGCACACATCCGCTCTCCATGCATGTCCCATCCCTCCAACCAACAACCGCATACTCTTTGCAAACGCTTGACTATGTATGTGTGTATGTATTTCTCTGCCACTTTAGCTCGTCCTCTGACATTGAGTTTGCTTTTGTGATAATAATTGTGGATTCAGCTGCAACTGTGTTTTCTCAGCCATTCAGGCATAACGTTGACGACGATGCCCGAAACGACCGCACCGCTCTCCCCAGGCAGTCGGTCGCTCACTCGATGGGGTAGTCGGGTGGTTGGCTGGTTTAGTTGTTGGAGCATAGTAAGCGAGATGAATGTTTGGTTTAATACGCACGCTCTTATTGTCTGTTAGCATTTACATGCACACAAAGATAGATGAGGCAAAGAAAAGGGTGTAATGAAGGCGGTGTGTGCAACCTGTATTTTCTCATCACTTATCAGCACTGACGCACACACACTCACACAAAGCCCCAAACATTTTTGGTTATCAACACATCAACAGTCCAAAGCAGACAATTTTCATTGCTTTGTCTCTATTTTAGGCTGCATGCACGCATATCGCCCTCTACATCTCACACTTCGCATCCATCATTGTCGCCTCATCATCAATGATGGATCACTTGTTGGCTGTCGTCCTGGTCCTGTCAACGTTGTAGCCAATAAGCAAACAAACCAATCAACAGCCTTGATCGCTTTCACTCTCTCTCTCTGTGTCGTTCGCCACCTACTATCAATATTAGCTTACTTAAGCTTTTTCAAGCGTAATTTCTTAAATGATCGTCATTGTTGGCTATTCTTGTTGTTGTTGATTTTGTTGCCAGCAACACTTTAAAATATGATTTGTCGTAAAAGTTTCGTATGCGAGCAAAAACCGCAAATGCCGCAAGCGTCCAGTTGAACTCGTTTCGGTTACGACTGCCAAACCAAACCAAAGCGAACCAAACTAAACGAACGAACGAAGGCAAGTCAAGCCAAATGGCAGCAGCTGTTGACTAGCAAGAAACACTACTGATGCCATCGCGACTCCAATTGCGAACAACAACAACAACAGTTCAAATAGCCAAAAAAAACTATTTACGAAATTTTGTGTTGACAATTCACATATTTTCTAAAACATTATGTTGGCCATTTTGTGTTTAACTCAGCAACGAATGCAGCCTTTCACACACACACACGTACACACACATTCGAACACGCACATGCTCGCCCGCCCCCAAAAGCATTTTGTGTCTGCGGGCGTCAAATAGTTCAGGGCAATCGTTTTGGTCTGTCGGTCTATCATTCGTTTAGTTATTGCTTGGATGCTTTGGTAGTGGGTTGGCTGGCTGGTTGGTTGGTTGTTTGGGGGGACGCACTTTAGGCACGTCATCGGCTTCAAAGCACAGTTAGCCAGTTAGGCCAGCATCAGAAGGGCTTATGTCATCGGTATTAGTCTTCGTTATTATTCTAGTTGTGGTTGTTGTTGCTGCTGTTGTTGTTGTTGTTGTCTTTGTTATTGTTGTTACTGCTGTTGTTTACCATAGTCGGCAACAACGATTTAAGGTTACGTATACGCACACACACACGCACATTTATGCATGAACGTTTGTTTGCGAGTAAGCAAGCGAGCAATCGAACGAACGTGCGAGCAGAGCAACGAGATGTGAAGAGAGTAAGTGAAAGCAACGAGTAACAAACTCCTATGCAATGCATATGCATATGGCAAGCTTTTTGTTGAGTGTTTGATTATGTGTGTCGCTGTGTGTATGTGTGGGTGTGTGTGTGTGTTTAAAGTACAACACATTTACACAGCTGCGTCGCATAGATTGCAGTCGAGCGTACGATGAACGTACAAAGTTTAGTTGGCTGTCAGCTTCATTTGCTATCACACACACACACACATCTACACATACAAGCGTTTGTTATCTCCGCCCAAGCGTCCGTGCAGTCGCCCGTTTAGTCTTTCGTTGTCATTTGGGAAAACAATCATTTTGGCAAATATTCATCATCCGCAGTCGTCGTTGCGTTTGTGTTCATGACGACGACGATGACGATGAGGTTGACAACAACGTTGGCAACGTACATACATGATGATGATGATGATGCCGAGCATGATCATGATGTGACTGCTGCTGCTAATAACTTAGATGATGTCAATGCTGATGTTGTTGGTGTTATTGACAATGGCTATGATGGAAATGATAATGGTCATGATCATAATGATAATTATGATGATGATGTAGTTGCTTGTATTTGATTGTGTGTAGTTGGGCGTATTTTATTTGAATTTGTTAAGCACGCCTATTAAGCACAATTAGTTATTCTTTTCCAACTCAATTTTAAACAAAACTGTTCTATGAATGCTAATTAAACTGCACTTTAGACTTAAACATGTGCACAAGAAAAGCAAACCACAAAATTACGACGAAGCAGCAACCAAGACAAGCCAAGACAAGGCAATAAATGACACAAAAAGGTGCTCACACACACACACACAGACAGAAAGAAGGCAAACAAACACAAGCCTTGTTAACAAAGAAAAGGGCGGGAGCAAAAAAAAAGGTTGAAGTGCCATGGCATTGGCCAGCACAAGTGGGTGTGAGGAGAGGTGAGCATACTGTGGCATATTTAACGTAACAATGTTCGCATAATCAACATTCAACGACGGCTATCAACGCCAACGACATCATTGCATGGGAATTTGAACATCACGAGCAACACGTTGAACCCAAACACAGGAAAAGGAATGCTTTAATGACGCACGCGGTTCAAGGAGTAACAACAAATAAGAAGAAACGTGAGTATGAGAGCAAGCAAGACTATGAGAACGAAGACAGACGCGCAAGCTGACAGACAGACAGACAGAGAGATACTATGAACCGGCAATGTTACTTTAGACAGCGCATAACAAAAACAACAAGAATTTTTGTTTTTGTCCATTTTTCATTCATTCCGGCATAGCTGAAAATGAAACGAAAAACGGCATTGAATGTTCCTTGTCTTAGCGTGAGTGCGTGCGGGGGCGTGCATAGTGGCTGTGTAGGAGAGAGTGAGTGGTGAATTGTGGTTTTGTATTTACGCTCTCTGCCTCTCTTGGCGCTCTCATATGCGCATTCGTCTAACTGTTAACTGCCAGACACACAAGACGAATCAAGTTAAATTGATGGAAATCATGACAAAATACTACAGACAGGCAGACAGACAGATAGACAGATAGACAAACGCAGGCGGTGTGTGGGCGGCAGGAGTAAGGGGCGTGAGTAAAAACTTAAAATCTACGAATTTTTGAAGGCAAATTGAAAACTTTGAGACGAATTGAATGAATGAATGAGCCCGACGGTGTTAAGGCGAATTGAGTTGTGTTGTTGGGTCCATGACCCATGAAAAATGATGAATTATCGATGTTTTTCTTTTTTTGCACGCTTGCTTGTCATGAGAGAAACAAACAGAGTAAAACGAATTGCTTGGAAATTATTAAATCATATCAGCTTGTAAGTGTGCGCATATGTTTGTGTGTGTGTGTGTGTGTGGGCTTGGGCAAAAAATGCTTAAAACTCAAACCAAATACGAAAAAAAACAAAAAATGGAAATATTCTGCCACTTTTTCGTGTTAATTCCTGCTTTGTCATGTTGTTTTCGTTTCTTTTTTTCGGGTTTGGGTTGCTATTGGTGTTGTTGTTGTTGGCAAAGCACACCTGTTCAACTTCACACAATCAATTTCATTCGTTCGTTCACTCATTCATTCATTCAGTCTTACGTTAACCAACAACAAAAGCCCAAATAAGCCGCAGCTGAAAATATTTGAGGGCACACAAGCGCCATCTGTGTGCAAAAACGCGTTCGTTTGCGCTTAAAGTGTTTGGACATTTTGTGAAAATGGACATGAACAACAACACACATAAATATGTAAGTGTGAGTTGCTTTTTGTCACTTACCCTTATTGTTGTTGCGATTGCGATTCGTATTGACGGCAGCGGCAGCTGAAGCAGAGGCAGCGACAGCGACAGCAGCCGTTTGGGCGTCGTAAGCGTCCTTCTCAGTGATTTCTTCCTTGATAATCGTTTTGCCGTCGAGTGCCATCTGACAAAAAAAAGAGAAGTGAAAATCGAACGTAAGGAAAAAAGAAAATGAAAAGCGCAAATAAAGTAAATCATTATTTTTTCCCGACATTAAAGCGACTTAAAGCAAATCAGTTGGCCAGCGGCTTGGCGGATTGGGAGGGTGCAAATGTATTCTTGTGTGTGGGGGCATAAATTTAATTGTGTGCATGCGTGTGTGTGTGTGTGAGTTGCCACATGAAAACAACATCAAGTGACAAAGTTCTCACATTATGTTTTCAAATTTGATTTGATTCCGTTTGATTAAATGGTTGTCTGACATGCAAATTAAGGTATGCCCCCGCAGTTGGGGTCATGCGAGGCGCTGAGTGGTATTCTAAACAAAAGGGCATGACCACAGGGGCACGTTGAGAACCACAACAGCAGCCAAGAACATGTCATAAAAATATTTACGATTCATGTTATTTTGGTTCCTTGCATTGCGAGATTCTTATCAGAATAGAATAGAACAGAACTCAACAAGGCTGAAATAGTTTTGACATTTCATGCAACGCATGGGCGTAACTCTCCCATAGTCAAACGCCCATGTAGTTTCAAATAGAACAAACCTTTCATGTTCATATAAAAATAACAAATTCATTTAAAAGTTCAAAGTTTTCTTTCTTTTTGTTTGTCACAAAAGATTTGAATTCTGCGTTGTATAGAGATGATCTATATTCGAGGGTAAATAAGAGTTTAGTAAGTAAGAGAGAGAGAGAGAGTCGAGTGTTTCTATCTTTTCTGGTATTCGATGGACGATACTCGGCGTGATGGTTGTTAAGAAGTGAGCAAGTCATTAGCACGCTATCAATGCTCAGGTGTATGAAACATAAACAAGAAATACGTTCAGCGTTCAAATCAATAAGAAAGAAAAAAAACAACAACACAGAGCGATGACAAAGGCACATTTGAAAATCATGAATGAAATTTGCTTACAACAACTTGGCTTGTGTTTGTTGTTAGTAGCCAAAAAAAAGTCGAAAAAGTGAAAAATCTGTTTAAGATAAACATGTATATATGTATGTGTGTATGAATGTATTTGTGTGTCTGTATAAACTCAACGTTTCTATTTATTTGAATTATAGCGAACAAGTGTAAAAATTTGCGGCGTTTTTCGCAGATTTCGCAGCTGTTTCATATCACTTTGAAAACACGCTGCGGCGCATCACTTTTGCTCGCAGAGCATTTCAAAACGCAACAACAACTTATGCGAGTTGTGTGAGAGAGAATGTGTGAGCGAGACTAACTGACAGTTGATGTCGACTGACGTCTGGTTTCATATATTTTTCGTGTGCCATTCGCTTTTTGTTTTTGTTGTATTTTGTTTTTGTTAAATATATATGGTACGCGTAATTTTTAAATAATTTTTAATAGCTTTGCATCAGCTGCAAAAACTAATGGCAAATGTCAGCTGCGTTTCAAAAACACTTGTCACACACACACACACACACACACACACTCACAAAATCAACAAAAAGTCTGCAAAATAAAAATTATTATTAAACATGTTAATTTTTGGCAAATGACAGCAGCGCCCTCTATCGGCAAAGCATTTGTACACTAATTGAGCTAGACTCATTTTTGATGCGTAATCAATCAGGCAGCAACAACAACAAAAACAACAACTGTTATTTTTTTGCCTTTTTTTACATTTACTGTTACTACTTAGTAATTGTTGTTGTTGTTGTTGTCCGAATGCGACATGCTTGATTGCGTGTCTGCTTTCGTTTTCTTTCGTTTCGTTTCGTTTCGTTTCGTTTCGTCTCGCTCACCCACCCACGTCATGTAACACAAAACAATTCCAACTCTTGCTGACATGCTGTCCTGCCGTCTTCGTCTTGCACGTCCCCAACGTCGTAGTCGTCGTCGTTGCCATCATCTTCTTCTTTCTCATCTCTTTTTGTTTTGTATAACTGTTCACAGTGACTGTGCTGTGCTGTGAGCTGTGTGTTGCGATGGTAACAGGCAACAACAGCTGCCAGTGACAAGCAACACTCGCAGCATAATTTCAAGAGCACAACATGCTTTATGTCCTACGCTCTTTCACACCACACCACGCCAAGCCAAGCCACGCCAACGCAACTACAACAACACAACACCTTCTGTCGTCTGTCTCTCTTTGCCCGGCACAATGCTGCTGTTGCTCCTGCTGTCGTGTCGTATCGTCATTGCTGTTGTTGTTGTTGCTTTTGCAGCACAGGAATGACGAATGAATCAAATGTCAAAAGCATTTGACGCTCAAGTAGCAATGGCAACCGCTAAGGCGCCAACAACTGACTAACCCACAGCGCCCCCGCCACCCTCGTGCAGCTGTTGTTGAGCCAGCAGGCAAGAGAAGAGGCCGAGCGGAAGCTGAAGCGACAGCAAGCAACACTTTTACTTCTGCTCTGCTCTGTTCTGCTTTGTTCTGTTCTGTTCTGTTGGTGCGCTTTTGAAATCATGGCACAAAATGGAAAATGTCGCACGCAGACAGAAGTGTTTGCCACAATCTTTGCAAGTTGCAGGCAACTTGCGACTGCCTTGAGTGCTGTTGATGTCGTTGTTGGGTGCGGCGCAGGCGGTGGAGGCGGCGGCACGGCGTGTGGCATGTTGCCTGTCTGGCAAATTTGCTGTGAAAGTAATTATTGAAGGCGCTTTTCTTTGTTGTACTTATTTGCATTTGCTTTGTCTCAATGTGCGTGTGTGCGTGTGCGTGTGGCACAAGTGTTGCCAACTATTAAACGCGCAATTGGCAACACAAGCTGTGACTGTCTTTGTCATTTTGGCATTTGTGAACTCTCCTTGATTGCGAAATATTATTATTATTTTCTTTTCGGTTGCAAATCTTTGCTCACGTGGCACGAACTCAACTTAATTCGCGGCCGCATGTTGTTGAACGCATAATTTCAGCACAGCAACAACAACAACAAAAACAAATGAAGATAAACACAGCCAGACAGACAGACAGACGGAAAAAGGACTCAGGCTCGGCCAATGGCAACAACGGCAACGGCAACGAAATCCGTTTATCCTTTTATCCTTTAACGAGCAACACGAATGCCGCCAACTGAAATAACACAAATACATAAGCAGACCGTCGCACATGCAACACTAAATCTCAGCGTGTGTGCCACAGCAGCAGCAGCAACAACAACGGCAACAGCAACCGTTGTTGGCCATTGAGTGTATGTGAGTGAGTGAGTGTGTGTGAGGCGTGTGTGGGCGTTGGTATGCTGTAGCGTGTGCTATCATTAAGCGCACACACACACACGCACACTTAGTGGAACAACTGTCGTCGACACCTGTGCACCACAAAATTCGCAAACTCAGATACATTTCATAGTCACAGATACAAAAAATAGAGCGCGTGCTTTGTTTTTGGTGTTTTAGAAACTTTTGCCAAGCTTCTTTGCCACATGCCCCACCCCCGTGCGGTGTGGCAACGATGGCAGACAAACTGATTCGATTCAGTTTCGTTGTCATTCAGTTCGGTTTTGGTTATAGTTTTGCATCTGCATGCGGCAGCGGTTGAATTTCAAATAATTTTGCACAGCCAAATTTCAAATGTCCTTCTCTAAGTATGTGTGTATGCATGTGTGTGTGTGTTATTGTATTTTTAGCGTTGCGCGTTGCGGCATAATAGGATAATGTTGTTGCCACACGGCACACGTGCACAAGTATCTATTACCGTTGCTGCGGTTGAGTTGACATGAACGTGAATCGGTATTGATAGTTTAAGCAACTTGCAACTGACATGTGTGTGTGTGTGTGTTTTGAGATACAAAACTGTGATTTGTGTTATTGTCAGCAACAACGACAACAACAGAAACAACAAACGCGTTAAATTGCAAGTTCATCGACAGCACATAAAGAAGTTCAAGTTCATAAATTCTGTGACGCAGATGAGACATGACAATGCAACATGTCAATTGTATGGGCACAGCTGTTTAATAGCACAACAACAGCAGCAGCAGCAGCAGCATGCCACATGTGCCGCATGTAACCCATTCTAATGCCACACAACTGTCGTTGTGCAATTACGATTACGTTTGACTGTCGACAAGAGCCACAAGAGCAGCAACAACAACAACAACAACAGCGGCAGCAGCAGCAGCAGCGATGGCAGTGACAGCTGACAGTTGTGGCATGCAGCTGATGCGGCACAGCTGCAACCACATGCAATTTCACAGCGTCTGCGGCCACAATAACAACAACAACAACGTTCTAATAAGAAAGCAGATACACAACAACAATTTCATAAGCATTTGCAACATGCTGCAATTGCAATTGCTGTCTGTCAGTTATGCGGCAAATAAATAATATGATTTTTTTTTTGTTTTCTGTTTTTTGTTCAATTGTTGCAAGCAAAATGATGCAAGGCAGTT
Source organism: Phortica okadai (assembly GCA_034638295.1). Taxonomy (NCBI): domain Eukaryota; kingdom Metazoa; phylum Arthropoda; class Insecta; order Diptera; family Drosophilidae; genus Phortica; species Phortica okadai. Next base: position 36,872,734 of record CM067851.1, read on the forward strand.
GCAACAACAGCAACGAAATGGCAAAAACAACAATGAGCACAAAAAAAAAACTCATGGCTGTGGCAGAGGCGGAGGCAGGTGTGGCAAAGACTGTGGCAACAACGTTAACTGCCGTTCTTGTTGTTGGTAGTGTTGCTGTTGTTGTGGCTGGTGCGTCATTTTTGGCCTCGTGCGTTGCCAACATGTCTGCCACTGCCAGTGGCAACAACACATGCTGGCACGTGGCACATTTGATGCTGCTGCTGTTGTCTGTGGCAGACACATGTTTCTCTTTTTTTCAACTTTTCTTTCATTCTTTTTTCGATTCGTTTCGTTTGTTTGTTTGTGACGCGTTTCTGCTTACATTCAATTAAAATATGCGAATGACAGCAGGTGCAGTTGATGACCTCACAGCGCCAACCCAATCAGCTCACACCCCTCCCCCCCATCGTTGTCATTTAGCATACTTTTTTACACACTACATGCTATATTGATAACTTATGATTTATGTATAGTGTATAGTTAGCCGCACATACGGCAAACAGGCACTTATACTCAATGTCTTCATTGCTTAGTGCTGATGTGGCGTATGTGTGATTCGGCACTAAGTAACATAGAAGTAATTAATAACATTGCTGTGTGCTGAAGTGCAGTATGTGTAGTACAGCTGTGTGTAACATAGCTGTTATTAATAAAACCAACTGAAATTCATTAGCAAACTAACTTATTTGAGCAGCGTGGTTTATAGTCGCCCTAGCCAAATATTTTTATGACTAATATGTGACTTTTTGTTGCTGGCCACGCCCCAGAGCAACAATTTGTTTGCTTGCCAGTTAGAGTGACGGCTTGGTGGGGTGCGGCGCACTAATTAACGTTAATGCTAAACTCCTGCAATAAACACAAATCATGCAACAAACATTAGCTTTCTAATTAGACATCAAATAAAAGTAAATTTACACAATTGATTTAATGTGCGAGTTGGCGCAGCTGTTCAAAGCGCACGCTGAGATTTTCCCACTTTAATTGCCAGGCAATTAAGCCGAAAAAAACACAACAACAACAAAAACACGAAGTATTTTTTTTCCTTTGTATTTATTAAATGAAATACTTTAATATGCAATACACGACATTTTGCCAAAATATAATCCGCAATGCAACGCAACATGCAAAACTTGAGGCAAAAGTTTAAATCAAAGGCACGCACACCAACACAAATACAAGTGCGAAAACTTTCAAAGTCATTAGGCGCAGCTGCAACACTTTTGCCCGCAATCAACTCCCCTCCGGCCGTGCCTTTTGTTCTACGGCATAACGTCACACAGACGAGCAAGTGGCAACAGCTGCGCTTTGGTAGCGTGCAACGGCTGCAAACACCTTCTTCTTCAACGACACAAATGGAAGCCGAAACGAGACACACAAGCAATTCGAACTCAGCAGCACGGCAGATTCCAATTCAATTTGCACACACACACACACTCACGCACATTGCCAACGACAAATTGACACGTAAAGCAAAGAAAGAAAGAAACAAACAAAGAGTGAGAGTACGTGTAATAGAAAAAGTAGGCAAGCATGCATTGGCGACAGCATCTCCTTTCAATATGTCGCCAAGCAACAAAACTACAATAGTCAGCAAAGCACAGCAAACAACTGAAGTTGCCAACTGAGCTCAATTGGCGAACAACAACAACAACAACAACAACAACAACAGCAACAAGAACAATAAGAGCAACAGTAACACACTAACGAAACAGCTTCAGTTAAAGTGCCTGTAATGACATTTGAGCAAGAGGAATTGCCTCGGACCAAACGCAGCGAGCAATATGGCAAAGGGCAATGACAAAAACAAAAAAAAACGAGAGAAGAGATGAAGAAAAACAGCAGCAGCAGCAGCACATGGCGCATAAGAAAACGTAAACGAGCCAAGAGAGGAGAGTGAGAGTGAAAGAGCACTTGAAATGGCAGAAACACATGCGACACTTCAACTCGATGACGAGTGCCATGAAGTGAAGACGAAGCGACGCAACAACAACAACGAAAATTAAAGGAGAAACAATGGTAATGCACGAGGCTGACGAAGAGCAGCGCAGCATCACACAGCTGAGGCAGCAGCGTCGTCAGCATCAGCAAACGGTTTTTTATAATAATTTCTGTTTTTTTTTCCTTCTTTCATGTTCCAACTGATGGCAAGTGCCGTTCATGTAGACACACACACACACACACACACACATGCATGCACTCATTCACTCACTGCTCACTCTCAGCGCAAGTGTTCGCGTCTTGTCCAATTGTAATGTGTTTTTGGATTTATTTATTTCTTTTTTTTGGACTCTCGGCTTTAGTTTTGCACGCTGCTCGCCTTTCCTCAAACTCATCTGTCGCGTGTGTGTGTGTGTGTGTTTTTTAGCAAACGAAATCATTTTTCTTAGTTTGCAGCAATTGTTTTTCCATACTTTTTTATTTTTGTTTTTCTTTTTGTTGAACATTTTGTCGTTGCTCGTTTCGCTTTGTACGAGAAACAAGTCGAATCTGTTTCAGACACTTCATTTCAAACAGGCACACACACACACACACACACACACTCAATGAGCAGAGCATGCGGCAGCGGTCCAGGCGGGGGTTCATGGATTGCTTGCTGGGATTTTCAAGCATCTGCGTTTCATCTGGCACTCGGAAATAAGAAATATTGTGGCACCGACAGCTGCTGCCAACTAAGACAAAAACGTACAAACGAAAAACAACAACAACATCAAAACGCAGACCAAAAAAAAATTTTAAGCGACCGGCAAAACAAAATACAAGTATAAGTACGATGATGAAGAGCAGCAAGAAAGAGATAGAAACAAAAGAAAAAAAGGAAAATCAGTGCTTTGCCAGACATTTTGGGCGCTTGCCAGCCAACGTTTGAGCCTAAAGTGAATGAAGACAATCAGTTCAGTCTGCATTGCTGGACGGTTCTCATTGACGTTGTTATTGTTGGCGTATTTCACATAAAATTCAATTGCAAACACGAAAAATACTTAAATAATTAAGTTCTTTGAGTTAAGCACAAATTCAACTTCCCATGAATTCGTATAAACTAACGAAATTCGAAAAAGAGTTGAAAGTTTTCTTATTGCATGTATTGCTACAAGTTTTTCAACCAAAAAATCGAAATAAAATAGAAAAACGTCAAAATTATTAAAAGAAAATATTTTCGTCGCAAAAAATCGCCTTGTCATGTATTGCTACAAGTTTTTCAACCAAAAAATCGAAATAAAATAGAAAAACGTCAAAATTATTAAAAGAAAATATTTTCGTCGCAAAAAATCGCCTTGTCATACTCGAAGTATGTCCTCTTCAAGCAGTGAAGAGAGCTTTTTAACTTTGCCACAAAGTTTGAACCACAGGGAATAAGGCTGAAATTCGAACTTTATAGACTTTCCCATTAAGATCCGACCTCTAGAAGCTGACTCCCATAGAGGATCTTGAAAAATGTTATAGCTTTATATGACAAACTTGTTCATTGACTTACAACTTCATATTTATTTATTTCATAGTGAGGCATGAGAACTAATTCGAAAATATATATAAATTTCCATAGCTCTGGAAACAATGTGCTATAATAATAAAATATACAATTGATATCGGACTTAAAGAGTATCCAAGCTCCGGAGAGACTGAAAATAACTTCTAGTTACTTTTTTGTTTGCTGTATTTTGTTCATGGCAATTTAATTTTTTGTTTTTCTTTGTTTTCACTATTTTTCCGGTGAAATTTAGCGCAATTTTCTTTGCCATCTCGAAAATGCACGCATCGCTTTGCTTTTTTTTTAATAAGCTGCCACTTGCAGCAGCGGCAGGCAACAACAACAACAGCAACGAATTGTGCACGGAAAAAAGTGAAAGAGGAAAAATAATAAGAAAAAAAAGAAAATACAAAATTTCAACGTTTTTTTTTTGAGTTTTTCGATTAAATTGTGGCAATAACAACAACAAACATGCAGACACACATACACACGTACAGCCAATGGAAAATACCTCAGAGACACACACACACATGGAAAGCATTTGCTCAGCGCCTGTTTGTGACGTTTTCGCGCTCTTTTCGCTGATTTTCTTTTTTCAAAAAATACATTTTCTTTTTTGCCCTTTTCATTTCGGTTTTTCCATTGCTGTTGCTGTGATTTTGTTTGAATATGCTCGATTTTTATTTTATTGTTGTTGTTGTTGTTTTTGTTGTTGCCTTTTGCCGCACTTCAAATGTCAGCCTGACATTTGCAGATAAGCGTTTTTCACTCTTGTCTGTTTGTATATACAAATGTATGTTTGTGTGTGTGTGTGTGTGTTTATTTTCAGTCTTGTTTAGTTTTCAGCTTAATTGGAAGTAGAGGTGGGCGCGGGCCTGTATTTTGAGGCCCGGGCCCGCACGAAAACGAACTCTTTTTTGAGAGGCCCGGCCCGGTCCAACACGAAACTTTTTTACCAAGGCCCGGGCCCGGCCCGGCCCGGCACGAAATTTATCTACACATATAAGGAAATTTAAAAGACATGCAATTTATAGATATATATAAGTACATATTTATTAAGGTATACATATATGAATATTGTTATGTATTTCATAAAAAACAAACTATGTCATATTTTTATTTAAAAATAAAATTTTTTCTAAATTTGTGCTTTTTAGCCTAGTGCGTTTTTCATTTAAAACATGGCCCGATGTTGAAAAAAGTCTTTCGCTCGTAGACGAACTGGCGGGAATAGCCAGAATGGTCTGAGCCAATTTGGGAAGGTATTTTAAGTCCCTTGCATTTTTCCAGAATTCTATAATATTTTATATTTCAAAGTTTTATCAATTTCACAATAGGAAGCCAATTTTAAATTAGTGGTGTCCAAACAAGTAAAATATGTATAACCAAATCGATAGTAGTATCGATAAACAATTAAATTGCGATAAATGGCGGTTCTAATTCGAGCATAAAGAAAAATAGCGCGAACAAATCAAAATTGTTTTCGAGCTTTTACGGGCCTATTTCGGGCTTTTACGGGCCGGGCCTTTTTGCTAAGGCCCGGGCCCGCACGAAGCCCGCACGAATCTTAATTTTAAGGCCCGGGCCCGCTCCGGGCCTGTGTAAGCCCGCGGGCCACGAAAAAAAGCCCGGCCCGCGCCCACCTCTAATTGGAAGCTTTGCTTTCACATAGAAATGGCGCGTGCCTTACAGATAGACAGTCGCACACACACACACTCACAGTGACTCACGCTCATTGTACGACACACTTTTTTCATTCACTTTACTGTGCCTCAATTTCAAGCTTAATTTCAGAAGTTTTCTCTTCCTCGCCTCTCCTCTGTGTACATTTCCCTTGCCTTGCTGTTGTTGTTGTTGCTATTGTTAGTATTTTTGTTGTCTTTCCACCTGCGCTGTCGTCTTCATCTTGTACGTCAATGACGAAATTGCGCATCATTAGTCATTGTCGCCAAAGTTATGCGCACTTCTCCCACCCCTTGATCCCCTACAACACCCCCATGGCTTAGCGTATTCTCTAATTGAAAACTTGAGCCAAAGTCTTGGCTAATAGCACAGCTGGAAAAAAACAAAGACGACGCATTTACACCTGTGAAAATTGCTAATCACTTTGATGGCTGAAAACACGAACTGACTCACAGACTGACAGACAGACAGTTGGTAGGACGGACGAATTTAGCGACAGACAGACAGACTGATTGATTGATTGATGAATGCATGAATACATAAATGGATGAGTTTACATTTGGCTTGGCCGTCCGTCCGACTGACTGATGAATCGTCGAATATGTTTTGCGTGTTTTTGTTCAAATCAACAGACGTGGCGTCAAACATTCAATTATTGCGTGCTGGCAGACTGTGAAATGTGCCACCGTTTTCATTTTCATCATCACGACGACCAACGGGCGTCTTCATTATGACAAATGCTCACCCATTCACCCAACTCACTCGACGTTGCACGTGTTGCTCACAATTCTAATTAAATATGCCAAATACCAAAAAAAATAAACAAGAAAATAGAAACCAACACGAGACACAAGACTGAAGTTGTGCCGTGACAACCGTGAGTAGCGTGATTGACGTAAAGCATTTCAAACAGTTGTTCTGCTTCTACTTGCTAGATTGCGACACAAGTCAGCCAAAGCTATAGTTCCGATATTCGATGATAGAATCGAAAAACATAGTGAAAACACAAAAGTCGAAAATTAATAAAATTGTATACTCTTATGTTAACTCATGCCATACTGCCATATACGGCAATCTAGCGTTGCATGTGTAGACAAACTACGAATGCTCGTGTGACGTATGTGCCAGGCGTTGCTGCCTAACATAAGCCTATCTAATTTTGTCGTTTTGATATACTTTTATTTTCAACCGTAAGTTTGAAATCTATTAAACAAAATACATTAAATCTTTTACAAATATTAAAAAAATATCTCAAATGAATTCAAATCACGGAATTGAGTGCGCTAGTTTGAAATTGATTTGTAATCATGAATTTCCCAATTGCATAAAAGTAAAAACGCTTTGAAAAAATAAAAGAAAGAAAAATGCGCGGCCGTGACACAAAACTCAAACAATATGGCAGAGCTTTTAAAGTATCTCCTTCGCCTTTATGCCACTCGTTATATAATGTGTGGTCTCATGACATTTACGTGTGCATATGTGAGTGTGTGTTGGCAAAGGTTTTCCGCTAATTTACAATTTCCCAAAAGAGAAACAGGTGCATTTGTCATATTGCAGATTAGTAACGCTTTTCCAACAATGCCAATCTAACATTGTTGTTGTCGTTGTCGTTGTTGTTGCTTGTCCACCTGCATCGCATTATTAGTTTGCTAACCTTTCACAACACAAGCAACAACAACAAGCAGAGCTGTCAAAAAGTTGCCATACACGAATGCATTTAATCGTAAATGCAATAAAATTGCACAACAAAATGGAGTAATTTGAACAGAAAGACAGACGGACAGTTAGGCTGTCAGCTAGTACACAGCGCTGCCAACAATCGTACGCCCACTTGGCCACTTGGCCACTTGTCCACCTGTCCGTCTGCGCATCGAGGCCGTCGTTCGAGGCACTCAAACTGTCAGTAGTCAATGTGCCGTTTAATTATTTAAACTAATTACTACAAAATTGATTAGGCTTATTAGGCTTAGAGCGACAAAAAAAAAATCAAAATGAACGTTGTTGTTCTTGTATGAAATTAACCATAAATAAACGATAAGAGATACAAATTTCAAATTAGTTGCACTCAAGGGTAAACACAGACTTTCATTAGTTTTACGCCTCTTTCTCCGCTTTGTGATGTCTGAGGCCTCACTGTAGTCAGCTCAATAAAGGTAGAAGAAGCACAAGCAATGATGCAACAAAAATGGCAAAGGTCTAATAAGAAGTTTGAACAAACTTAAGGAAAACAAATGAGAGTTATGTTAAAAGTATCTCAGTTGTGCAAATATTTGTTAGTTTGAGCAACTGTTGTTGCAAAATGCGCCTTACTTATTAATTATGTTTATTATTTCACTTGATTGTTTGGCTTGTCAATTGTTTCAATACTCTCCTCGTCTTCTTTTTTTGCCAATTATTATTTCTGAATAGCTTTGAGAAAAAAAGGTGGCACAGAAAGCGACGACGACGGCGACAGCGACGGCATTTAGTAAAAGATCTGATGAATACTTGTCGCAAGCTGTTGAAATGTTTATGCAGGTGTTGCCAACACACACACTCACACACACAATCACACAGACAGATAGTGGAAATTCATACAACGTTACAATAATGAAGACAGTTGCGACTGGCAAAAGATACAAGCGATTAAAGGCAAACTGCGATGCGGCAAGGCAAGACAAGACGGGGCGGGGCAAAGTGGAGTGAAATGCGGGGCAAACCAGCGTCAGCAGCTGTTTGAATGAGCCAAAAAGAAGAGAGATGAATTAAAATATATATATTTTTTTCGTTTAAATATTATTATTATTGCTGATGTTGTTGTTGTTGTTGTTGGCTTTGCTTATTACGAATTATATTTAAAACATATTGCGTCTACAACAACAACAATAACATCAACAACAATGAAATGAAGAAGACAAAAACAGCTGCCGTGGCTAGGTCAGTCAACAGACAACAACAACAACGTCAATACGTACATGTATGTATGTATTTATGTATATTGCATGTAACATTCAGATACATTCTATGACAGCAAAAGTATCTGCTACCAATATTTGCTGTTGTTGTTTTTGTTGTTATTGTTATTGATGTGCAGCCGTGTTTTCATTGCCAAAAGTTGTGAGTTCTGTTGGCGACGGCGGCGCTTTAAATTGTTCATATTTACTGCAATTATGAACAGATGAATTTCATGTGCTTTTTGTATGTGTGCGTGTGTGTCTGTGTGTGTGACAAACGTTGTGTCGGCATCATCAGAAACAGACGTGTCAATGTCAGTTGTCATTATGAGCAGCAATAACAACAACAACAACAACCACATAGCAAAAAGGAAGCGGAAATGCCAACAATTCACTGAGTTACTCATTCACTCATTCATTCATTCATTATTTGTCAACCAACGCAGGACTTTCTGTATGAGAACGACAAGAACATTAAGTTGCAAAAAAAAAATTAATAATTTTGCACGTGTAAGTGACAGCATAAAACAACAACAACAACACCAACTATTTTGTTGTTGTGTTGCGTATCTTTTTGCCTTTACTTTTTTTTTTTCTTGTTGTATTTTTGCACCGCCTGTCATTTTAATTTATGACCAATGACATTTCATCGCCTGCATTTGTCGCATGGCACATGGCATGGAATTATCAACATCGAAGCCAAAATGTCAACTGCAAACTTCAGTAAAGTCAAGTCCAAGTTGATGTAAGTTATGAATTTTACACCAATCAGCAGAAAAATGTTCCAATAACGGATAAACCGCACATTTAGATACAAATGTAACTGTGCACATAAAACCGCAAAGTCAAATACAAACAACAACAACAAAATAATATGTCACACGCACTCACACACACAGACACACACACAATTATGCGTGCGAACAACTTGTGTTTATTGTATACTTGACACTTGTGCCAAACACTTGAATTTACATTAGAACGCCGTCCCCCCCGCAGCATGCCCGCACCAACAACACTTAGATTAGAATAGAAGAGAAAAAATGCGCTCTTGTATCATCAAGCATCGAACATTTGTGAATTTCATTTGTGGAAATAAAAAACAGACGCCAACGCGTACATTTGCAGATACAAATTGGCAGCAGCGGCAGCAGCATGAAGTCGCTGTTGTTGGTGGATGTTGATGGTGATGATGATGATGTTGACTGGCTGGCTGGGTGAGAGCAGAAGACAACGCACAGATAAACAATAATTCAGCGAGGCAGAAAACCAGAACAGTTTGAATTGCTCGATGAGCGGCGGAGGGGGCGGAGCGTGCAAACTGTTGACGCATGAATTGCGTACAAAATGTATCTGCACGCACATTACAAAAACAAGAACAAAAACAACAAAGACGAAAGTAAAAGGAGAACAACAGACAGACAAATGGACAGACAAACACAATCAACATGTGTTGTCGAGTTGCATGCAACACACACACACACATTGGCAGAGCTGCCAATAAGAAAAGATACAAAAAAAAAAGCTTGCATCTAGATGGATTTCAATAAGCCGCACAAGCAGACAAGTGATTTGTATAGGAAAATTAATTTTAAAAATACATACGAGTATCTCATGAAACTAACTTTCAATAAAAATTGTTAAAAATGCCTTTTGCGAATGCATTTGAAAATGTATCTAAGACCGGTTTACTTTTACTTCAGCATTAAAACGGGTTTTTGTTGCACAAACACTTACCATACTTGCAACTTGCTGAGCATAAGCTTTAAATCCCTTCAACATGCGCCGTTGTAGTTACTACTGGCGACGATTTTCAATGTCATGTTAAAAGATACTTTTTGAAAACAATTTGTTTTTGTTTGTTTGTTTATTCAATTATCTGTTGATACACGTTGCTTATCAGAGTAAAGCGCAGTTACACAAACACCCACAAAATGACGCCTCTTTAAGCGCTTTCAAACTAATGTTTTCAGTTTTGTTTTTAATTTTTGCAATATTTAGTTTTGAGTTTATTTTTTTTTTGTGCACTTTTTTAACAATTTTTCGCTTTGGTCATAAGACAGTCAAATGTTTGACTAGTTTGTGTAGATTTGTTAAAAACGTTTTCGACAATTGTTTGCAGAATTTTGTTGTTCTTTAGTTAATTGTTTTCAATATTATTATTGTTCATCCAGTTGCGTACAATGTACAACATGTGTATGAGAACGCGAAAACACAACCGGCACGTTTGGCGCACGCCATGCGACTGACTGACTAAACGAAATGGCATAGAAAACGATTGAAAATGGATGCGTTGCGCGCCACTGAGGCTGAAATTGAAGCTGAACGCTTTGGCATTTGGGCGAAAAATGTGCGACGCATTCCTCTAAACACCCCCGCGTGCACTCATTCAGCTCTTACTAATGCTGCGCTCGTATTATGCTCTTCTTCGTGCACACTCGCCACACTCTCGCTCGTACTCGTTGCGTCCGACGCGACGTTCGCTCACAGCGCTATCAACATAATTTTCGATTTACTTCCGCGATGTTTGGATTCCGTCGTTCGCAAGTGCAAATAAGATGATGGGCTTCGGACCACAATGACGACGACCACGACGTCCGCACTGTTGGACGTTGAAATCGTTTGTGAAATGCAGTCAACGGTAAAGAAAGCGCATCGACTGCTTCGTGCATAGTTTGTCGCTTGTCACATTATTCGTACAACTTCGTTGACAACACGAAGCTAGCTTTGCTCCTTTGTTGCTCTCGTGCGCTCTCTCCTACGTTGCATACTGAGCGCAAGCGCAGTCTGCAGTTAGTGTGGCTTCACGTTGTGGCTAAACAAACAAATGCCTTGCGAAGAATGTGCACGAAGACGATGACGACAACCGTCGCTGCTGCTGCTGTCGATTTTGCTTTGACTGCCTTTCACAAACAGCTGTTTCACACACACACACACACCTTTGCTTTAGGAATTTCACATCCTGCGTCGCCTCCCTTGCCTGCTGCTTATCAACCGACAACGACGTAGGCAACAACTGCCAGTTATTCGCTCCTTTTACTCACTCCTCTTCTCTGGCGCACATTCACTTGTTTGTTACTCAGGCTGTCAGTCCTTTCCTTTGCAGCTTCCTTTTGCTGTATCGTACATAAAACAGCGTGCACGCCGCGCGTGGTTAGTAGCAGCCGGCGTTTTGGCCGCTGGGCTATTAACATCAGCTGCTGTTGTCGTTTAGCGTATGAGCCGCAGAGAGGTTAGCAATGCCAGTCAGCCAACAGCCGCCGGAACCTGTGCGAGCGTGCCTTGAGTGCACGTTTTTCTTTGGAAACCGCAGTCTGCCAGCAAAAAAAATAAAATACACACACACACACACAACAAATGTGTAACAGCTTGAGCTTTTATGCTGTTATTGTTTTTGTTCGCTACATAATTGTTGAAATTTTCGTTAATTGGTTGGGTGGCCTTCCAACTAGGCCGTAGAGTCGTAAGCAAGGCAGTTGCGACTTAAAAAAATATGAATTTCAACAAAAGAGTTAAATACATAGATCAGAGATGCATCACTCAGCCTCCCGAACTTACTCTGATACTTGTACAGTTGAGAACAGCTCACTATCATCTCAAATACATTTCTTCTGAATTCTGATTCTGAATTATCAGGATACATTTTTACTTTTCAAATATCAGAGATGCTGCAATCTGTGCGTTACAAACATCATGCCGAAGTGCCAAAAGCCTTGTAAAAGTCTACACATATTAAAGAATAAAATAATAATGCATATTTTTTTTTCGGCAAGTCCTTTTGAGCAAGTGGCAAGCAGCAATGCCAGCCAGTGGCAACAGACGGTGGCACAACACGTTGGCCGTGGCAGCACCAGGCGGCAAATAATGTAAAATGCCATTAGGCGAGATTTTCTCATACAAACAACAATTGGGCACTGACTCAGTTTCAGTTTCAGATTCAGATTCAGACACAGCGCGCAGATGACGACACAGCAACGATTGCGACGACGACAACGACGATGAACGACCCAAAGTGGGTGGCGGCGGGCGTGTTGGGCAACATCCTTAGCAGCGTTAGTGTGCGTGTCGGCACAGCTTGGCAAATAAAATGAAAACAAGCACAACAATTTGGACGCACAAATGCTGCCAAGTGGCTGAGAACATTTGCTGTGCCTTGTGCGGCCACCCTCGCGCCTCTCCGTTGCCACTTGTGTTGCTGATGCGACAAATTGAATGAAATCACGGCAATTGCTGCTGACTTGCTAAAAAAAAAAAAAAGCAAAGAGAAAAGAAGGTAGCATTGGTGTGTGTTGTGGCAGCTTGTGGTGTGGCAGGAGGCACGCACATAAATTAGGCATTAATTTTTGCTTTTAAATACGCAAAGAACAAATGTGCGCTTTGGCAAATGTTTGCATTTCCTACAATTTGATTTTGCAAAGATTAAATAATTTCACAATAAAAATGAATTTATTGAATTTCATTCTGATAGCTGACACACTCACACACACAATACCGCAAAGACGCGACGAATCGTGCCTCAGCTTGTGGCACAAACATACACACCCACACAAGCAGCCATCGAGTACATGAGCAAGGGGCACGGCAACGGTGACTGAAGCTGCGCCTGTTGTCGTTGTTGTTTATATTTGCCATTGCGGCGTGTATCGTGGCGATAAAGAAGTTGTTTACTATGCGCTCAGTCAGCATTCATTCACTCATTCATTCATTCAGGCACTCATGCGACGCTCTCACACACCAACACAACACTCAATGCGGCCCGCCCTCTATCACGCCCTCTGCCACCCGCTCAATCACTTGTTTGCTCGTTCATGTGCCTGCTGGTCTTGATATATTTTTATTTTATTCGTTTTTTCTACTTCTTTTTTCCTTTGGCCAAAGCACAGGCAACGCTAATAAGAGCGCTTGGCAAGCTGCTGGTTACTTGCTTACATGTTGGCCATGAAATGAAGTTGTTGTTGCTCGTTGCCCACTTTCGACTTTTGATAACTTTGTCTGGCGCATTCAACAATAAGGCCACGTCCTTTTGACAACCAAGCGTCAAACGTTGATGAGTTGATTTGACTTTGCTTTGGGGTTAAACACTTGCCCACCCCTGCACCAAGCCGAACACACGCTTGAGTGGTCGGTGCGCCACGCAGGCAAGTCAGCACGATAAGGCGCGAAAATGATTATGAGCTGAGAGCTTCCAAAGTGCTAGACAAGAAATTTGTTCAATGCAAAAATAAAATTGTAGCTTTGAGTCTCTGTTTTCTAAATAGATGGAGCATCTAGACTATAACTTTTTGACCTTAAACAACAGAGATTTTTTTCAAAATTTCTTTGCGGCCATTTTCCTTTGATTTTTCTGAGCAGTGTATTTAAGACTAAGTTAATAACTTTTTTGCACATACACAAACACCAGTATCTTTAAGGATACAAGTTTTATTATTTTATTTTTTCATTTCTTTTTCCAAAGAAAATTTGGGAAAAAAATACAAAATAAAGACATTTCCAATTGTCGGCGCAATTCTGACACAATTTTCTCACTTCGTTTGCACTCGAGAACGCGTCACCTTTCAACACCGACAGTGGACCGCCCATGGTGTCTCTGCAAGTCGTTCATTTAACACGAGGAAAACTGTTTATGCTGCTGCTGCTGCTTCTTCTTCTTGGTTTTTTTTTCTGCACTGCCATTTCAGACTGGCCGCCATTGTTGTTGGCATTAGAACACAACAAATTGAAAGCCAGAAACTGTCAAATGCCAGACTTTCAGACTAACAAGCTTTGCTTTCTTCACCCATGCAGTGTCTAGGCCAGCCCCTCCCCCCTTGGCTCACCCTTACAACCTCAAGGCTTTGTAGTTATTTTGCCATTTTCTAAAGTGATGACTTCAACACCGTTCCATGCCCATTGTCGACGACGTCGACACCAGTGATGCCTCTGCCGCTTGTTGACAGCGCGTCAGCAACGCTGTTGCTCACTTGGCCAGTGTGAACGACAGGCGTTGAACACCGTTAGCAAACCGTTGCCTTGGCCTTGCGGCATATTAAAAAGTAGAAGATTAATTCGAATGTTGTTGCTTAGTTATAGTTTTAAGTTTAAAAATATCTTAGCAAAAACTATTAAAGAAATAATCGAAAAACAGAAACCGCAAAATGCTGGCGATGACTTTTGATGCTGTCTCATAAAAGCATATCACATGCATGCGACAGCAACAACAACAACAACAACAAAATAACTATTACAACAGTCAACAACACAAAGAGGGCGATAAAAAGGGCTTGGCCAAACATCATCAAATCTGACCACATATGTGAGAGGTCTAAATTTATAGCATTATAAAAAAAAAATAATATTCTCGCTTGTACCCTTCTAGAATACATCGGTTGACTACGCCACTGACATGGTGAGCACAAACAATTTCTATGCATATGAACACCATAGGCAATTAATTTCTAACAAATGCTGAACCCAACAACAATAGCAACAACAACAAAAGTAAAATAAAAAAAGTCAAACGCACACAAAAGCGAATTGAGAATAAAGAAAACCAAAAACGAAAAGCAAAAACAAAAACAGTCAGTAGCAAAAACTTTCAAATGGAAATTCAATTGAATGACATGAAAATGGAATTTTTCATATTTTCCGAAAAATGCCAGACCAACAACAACAACAACCACACAAAAGAATGTTGGTGCCACAACTACCGTTTTATAATAGTAACTGACATAACAGCAACAACTTCACAGGCAAGCGAGCATGATTGTGTACATGTATATGTATGTGTGCTTTTGCAAACAATAACAACAACAACCACATTGCTAATAATGATTTTGCCTCTTTTAGTCAAACAAACAAAAAAGAAGACGAAAAAAAAAAATGTGAGAAAAACGTTTGCGACTGACATTTTCATAATTAGGTATTCAAAATCTTTTAATAACGGTTTCTCTCGCTCAGTTGCCTTGCTCCGTACGTATGAATCTCTCTTGCTCACTCGCACGTTCGTTCGCTTGCAAGCTTATTTGCTTATATTCACAGTTGTTCTTTGTGTTTTCTGCTTGTGCGTGCTTGGGGGTCCTTGTCTGTCGCTTTTTTGGCGTCCTCTGTGTATGTCTGTCGACTGTCTGTCATATGTGTGTCTGTGTGTGCGAGTGTGTATGCATATTTATAGCTAAAGCTATTGCTTGCATTCTTTGTTATTATTATTGTTGTTATAACAATTGTTGTTGTTGTTGATATTACGCTCCCACTGTTTGTGTCTGTGAGGCTTATTTCGTTCCATAAATACATATCTGCAGCACTGTGCGCCGCTGTTATAGACTCCTTCATTAATCTACACACACACACACACACACATTATTATCGCAAGCCACAAGTTGTTTTCCAAAGCCCAATTGGAAAGTACAACTCTTTCTCTTCTTTTATTTAATGAATTCTTTAATAAAGTAACATGAAATTAAATTGTTTACTTTAAAAAAATTATTCAAAACATTCATTAATTTTGTTTTTTTTTCTGTTCACTCAGCCAACATTTCCAATTGGTGTTTTCGTTGCTGCTTCTTCTTGCTGTCTTCCCAAAGCACAACTAACGCAGCCATGTGTTCCCAATCTCACCTACTTACACTCGTTCTCGCTATTCCACTCCCACTCATTCGTGTGTGTGTGTGTGTGTGTAGGATGCGTTTGACGTTTTGTTTAGTGCCTGCCAGTGCTGCCATCTGCAGACAAATTCGTCATTGCGGCGGCATTGTTGACTGCTCCCTCTCTCACTCTCTCTCCCGTTACTTTTGCATTGCATATTTCTTGCTGCTTCTGCTGCGGCCGCTGCTGTCTTCTTTGGCGTTTTTGCTTTTCCTTCAACATCATGCGTTTTTGTACAAATCGTTCTTGCTTGCTGCTTGTTATTTGCATACAATAAATAAATAGTGAATTATTTTTGTAAAATAAGTAATTTCTTTGCCTTAATTTACAGCTGACCAACACTTTTCATTTGTTTTAACTCGAAACAACAACACTGCTGTCTTCACGCCCTCACTGCCATGAGTCTGACCCCAGCTTCCCCGCAACAATGCCAACACCAACAACATAAACATAAAGCGAACGAAAGGCAAACTAAGAGTTGACGTCTGCTTTTGACAAGCGTTAAAAATGCTGACAACGTGTTTCTTTGTTGTTGTTGTTGTTTGGATTTTGTTGTTACTGCTGCTGTTGCTGCTGCTGTTGTTGACTGTTGTTGTCGTTCTTTTTGCTTCAGTAATTAAATAATTTTTAATTTAATTTTTGCAGTACAATTTTCACTTTGCTGCTTCTTCTTCTCGTTTATTGTTGCATAAAAAGAATCAATCGTTGCCAGAAGGCGTCAACACACAAAGCGGCAAATGTTGTCATCTTCATGGCATACAATTGTTGGTATTGTTGTTGTTGTTCGAACGATTGAAGGCTTAACGAAGCATCAAATTCATTTAACATTTGCTGCTGTTGCTCTTGCTGACGTTGTTGCAGCTGCCCATGTTGTCGTTTAACGAAAGGCAACAACTACAACAACTTTCGAATAATGAAATATAAAATGCAATTACAAATGTTGCCACTTTTACTTACTTTAAAAGCTGTTTTATTTTGCACATTTGTTTCATACACAACAGCCCAACCAAATGCGAAATCCTTACAGTGATGTCTTGGCGCTACGATCACAGCCCCGCCCACGTGCTCCCGGCCGGAAGCTTCGATGTCAAACGACTAATGGCCTCTTAAACTATTTAGCGCAGCTGCAAAATCATTGTTGCGGCGGCCACTTGTGAACAAATTGCCATAATTGTGGGTTGGGTGGCCAAATGTGGGTGGTGATGTACTGTGACAGTGGTTGTGAAAAAAATAACCAAAGAAGGGAGGGCGAAATGTCGCCAAAAACAAACGAAAACGAAAAAAAAAACAGGAATGGAGAAAAATTATTCACTCAAAGCATTTGCGACCAAAACCAGACATTTTCGTTGCGATGTTTTTGAAACAATAAATAGTCGTGTCGCAGCTGCAAAAGAACACAAAAATTTTTGAGCAAACATGCTGCCAAACAGTGACACACACACACACACACAGACAACCTCAGACATTTGTGCTTAAATCACCACCCCCTTTGGACAATGATAACGCCAACAATCCAACTCGATTTGACTCGACTCACTCAACTGTTATTGTTCCTGCCGTTTGTTGTTGTTGTTGTTGTCGATAGTGGTGGTGTTGGTATTGGTGTTAAGTATTGGACAGTCGTTGTTGTGGTTTCAGGTTGTGTGGGCATGGACGTGGGCGTGGGCGTAAAAGTTTGCATTGAAATTGAGTTTTTGGCGGCGACTGTTGGTCACTTTAGCGTCATTTCGTTGTCAGGTCACGCACGCACATCGGACAACAAAAACACAACAACAACAGTAACAGCAACAAAAAATTGGCATGTGTGTGTTTGTGTCCTGCCGATGAAAGAGCACGTTTGCCAAAAAAAAAGAGAAAATAATAACAAAAAAATAAAAAAAAACATCAACAACAACGAGATAAGCAACGACAACGACAACATTGTCAAACATTAGTGCAGGAAAATGTCAAACAAATGTTGTCGCTGTAATTATTCAAAGCTATTAAAAAAATACACACACACACATACAACACATACACACACACGCAAAATTTCGTTAAAATGGTCACTCTGTTCGTAAGCAAATTATAATTAACATTTTTTTTCGCGCTTTTCTGTTTAAATAAACGAAATTTTATTATTTTAATGTAAAAAAATTGTCTCAAGTCATAGAAGCGCTTAAAAGCATGCTATAGCAAATTCAACATGGAACAAAAACCGCAAACTTTTGTTATCATGGTCACTCTCTTTGTAAGGAGATGATAATAAAATTATTTTTCTCATTCTCTCTTAAAATAAACGGAAAATCTAAGCATGTAACTCAAAAATTGTCAGCCAAGCCATGAAACGCTTAAAAGCATGCTACATAAAATTTAATTTAACAAATCTAATGCACTCTCAGTGCAACTCTTGCGCACTTTTTACAGTTTAAAACTTGCAAAGCAACACGAGAAAGAAAAAATTGAATGTGAACTAAAATTAGCATTAACACATGTCAATTGTATAATTTTATGTTATTTTTTTTTTTTGAGAAAATTACGGTCGAATGATTCTTTCGCAAACACATAATCAAATACACACCCACACATGCACGTTCAGACGTTTATTTGCATAATTTTAGGCTGCCGCTAAGCTTGCTTAACATTTTGCATATGTGTGTGTGTCTTTTTGTTTATATGCTCTCTCTTCTTCTATTAAACCACTTAAAAAGACTGCCCAAGGAGTTTGGCGCGATACCACGAAGCTGTGCTGAGCTGAACTGAGGTGAGGTGAAGTGCGCCAAATCAAATGTAATCTAGAACATTTTTTTGTTTCGTTTCATTTCAGTTTGTTTTGTTTTTGTTTGCCTGTTGTGCGTCGCTACAAACTAAAAGCAAACAAATAAACAACATTTCGCAAAATTGCGCGCTGCAAGGCAAAAAAGGACGCAAAAACTCAACGCCAAATAACAAACAAGCACCAACAACAACGACAATTTTTGTTGGCAACGATTTTAGCCATGATCCTTTGCGTTCGTTGTCGTTGCACTCAACGTATGCCGCAATATTTACGTAGATACTTTTTCATAGAGCGAAGCGTGCTGCCGCATGCAAAACGAGCGAAATTAACCAAACACACGCACGCACGCACACACACTTACTCATATATTCACGCACTTACATGAGTGCTGTCAGGCAAAAGGACGAAAAAAACAAGCCCGCATTTAAATAGACACAAACAACACACTCCGTCCCGTGTACGTGTATGAGTGTATCACTGTGTGTGTGTGTGAGTAAAAGAGCATAAACGGATTGCCAATTGTAAATTTATGTAGCAACTTAACAAGTGCTTCACAACAATAACAACAACAACGAGAACGGCAGCGACAAGTACTATGATGATGACGATGACTGCCTACAACAATAAAAGACAACAACAGCAACAACAATCAAATATGTTAAGCCCAATTTAAGCACACACACACACACATACTTAAACACATGCACTTGTATGAAAACAAAATTTCTCTCATGCAATTTAAAAAATTACATATCTCTAGAGTATAGCAGTTCATATAAAGATATGCCTTGAGCAATGAAAAGTGAACGATATGACAACTCTGCGTTGACAAGCTCATTACAAAGCAAATGGCTTACACACACTGTAGAGTATACAAAGTTCATTGCAGGCGAATAAATTGTTTTATTTATAGTTGTTTTTGTTATTGCGCTTTTCATGCGCGCACATTTTTTGCTAAGATAACACTTAAATGCGCCTTGTTTTCTATGTGTGCGTGTATGTGTGAGCATTTGTGTGCTTAAATTTGGCCGTGTTTGTTTGCTTTTGCCGTGTGAGCAAACGCAAATGCGAACTCATGGCACACACTCACACACACACACACACCATTCATTCATCAACACCCAACCCAACCCAAACAGAATTAAGCGTGAGAGCGCAACCTGTCGTGTGCCGTGCCGTCCGTCCGTCTGTCTGTCCGTTCACGAGATTTGCCTGCCTGTGAATTTATGCAAAACGCGCGCGCACGTACAAGTTATCGAAATTAGGGGTAAAGCAGACAGACAGACGGACGGACGGACAGGCAGAGCGGCAGGATGGCAGACAAAGTCGAGCAACGTGGCAGGATATGTGACAGGAAATGTGAACGGAAACGGCAATCAAGCACAAAACAAACGGAAACATAGAATAGCAAACATGATACGTCGGCGGATGAGACGAGAAATGGGGTGGGCTGGGGTTGTGTGGAAAACGGTAGAAGGCTTAGATGAAATCGTGTCTTATCTGCGGTGCGCACATGCAGTCAAATGCGTTCGTTCTCACACGTTGGCCGGCAGCAAACAAAGCCAGATATAATACAAGGCGAAATACAAAAACAAAATAAAGAATAAAAAAACAAGTGCTGTGCTAATTGATAAGAACAAAGACAGACGGACAGACAGACAGACGGGCCGAACGGCGCAACAAGCAATGACAGGCGCGTGCAGGCGTGTGGGGAGGGTGAGGTGGCGGACATTGGCAATAGTGTGAAGCAGCAATCAAGCCGACATTTAATCAACTCACAACACATTTAGTTTTTTTTTCACTTCCAATGCTTCAAACGTTAAATGCCAAAAGCAGATGTGTTGCACATGAATGGTAGAGGAGTGGGAGGATGATGGTTTTTTTCAATATTAACACAAAAACTTTCGACGTTAGTCAAATGCCAATTTGGCTGTCATTAACAGCAGCGGCGACGACTGCAAGGAAAACCAAAGAAAAAAAACAACATTTTCTTTTCCTTCTTTGACATGAATTCGATAAAAAAAAGAGAATTTAATAAAAAAGATTTAAAACTACTAATTAAAAACTACGAGAAAATAACTAAAAATGTAAATGACATGCTAAAGACTCACGCTCACGCTCACGCACGATAGCAACTCCAAACGGCAGGCACGGCATAATCACGCCAATCGCCGTACACGTCGCTGGGACAATTCTGACGTGCATAGTATTCCATGCTGTAGAGCGATATGAGCGTAGCATTGCCAAATATCAGTGAGAACCAAAGGAACAGATTGCCAAAATTCTTCGGTGCTTTGCGCATTAGATACACAAGTGCCACGCCCAAAATGCCAAAGGTGACAAACATCACCGGAAAGAAGAGCTGCAAAGCAAAGCCGAGCACTTGTTCGTGCACCAGCGCCGAGATGAGAAAAACCATCAGCGAGGCAGCCACCTTGGAGCCCTTGAAGATGTGCGTGTAAAAGTCCTTATAGACATATTCATACAGCCAGTCGTGAACGACGACATTCCAGTTGCGGTAGTAGGCATCATAGGTGTGCGATGTCCACCAGTCCTTGTAGAACATGCGATCGCCGAAGCGCAACAACTCCGATGTAAAATTCAGCCATGCATGCAATATGAGATAGAAGCCGCAAAGGAAGATCACCACGCTTGGCAACACCATGCCAAAGAGCTTGACTATGAGCACCGAAGCGCTCATCTCTTCGCGTCCAAAGCTGCCGAAGTGAGCGCGTATGTGACGCTCGTGTATGAAGCTGTAGAGAAAAGCGACAGCGACAACTTCCAGAAAGCGATTCAATGCAAATTGCCAGCGTATGTGCGTCGTGCGTGGATAGCTGTCCCGATAGACGAGCGTCGGCGCGAACAGAAAGTAAAGATAGCAACGGAAGGGCGGCACATAGGGTCGGCTGGCTTTGCTCTTGTCAATGTCCGCATCAGCATCACTCTTGAGTTTACCCTGCAGCACACGTGGCGTATTGTAGCGCACAAAGGCATGCATCTTCATCAGCAAACGTGTGCTTTCAAGCAACAACACGGAGGCGGAGACGAATGGCAAATCGAAGCGTAGACAAAGCGCTGACGCCACATAGCTGAAAACCAGCTGCGAGCTGATGTACAAGATAAGACAGCTATGCGACCAGAAGCGACGCAAGCCGCCTGAAAGTGAGAGGAATAAAAAGGTTGCGGATCCGTGAGCTGTGTACAGACTTACTATTCGGCTTAAGCTTGGAACGCACATGTGCCCAGCCACTGAAGGCATAGTAGAGCATAAAGACAAAGACATGCTCCAGCAGCCACACGCCAAAGACCCAGTGAATGCGCTTCAGGCCCGATTTGAAGGTGCCCAGACCAAAGTTGATCCTGCAAATAATACAGTTGAGCCAACATGGCTCACTTCGGCTTCGAATTTTTCACCCACCTGCCCTCCACAAAGAAGTCATAGCACATTGTATTCAAAAGGAACATGATCAAGATGATGTAGAATATATGATAGATGGTCTTCATGTGATCAACTTGAAGTAGCGCCGTAAGATAAGATTCGCGTGCTACGAACACTTTCTCCGGCAAAGTGCGACGTTTACGTGTAGTCGTTGTTGTCTTTCCCTCTCCCGCGGACGATGTTGTTGGCGCCGTCGTCACAGCTGTCTTACTATCAATTACATCTTGCGTCACTTGTGTTCTCGACGTCTCTGCTGTTGTTGCTGCAGAGGCGTCATCATTACTTGTTGCCGGCCGACGATTGTGCCAGGTATGCATATTACGTGTCGATGTCTGATATTTACCGTTATCGGCAAAGTGCCGGAACTCATGCGCCTGCATTTCATGCCGCCGCAAATCCTGCAACAGCTCATCAATCATGCTCGAGAAGCGTCGCTCAAAGTCACGCAACATGCTGGCTCGGAAAGCCTCCAATTTCTGACGCACAAAGTGCTCGTCCGTAGACGCCTCAAGTGACATGGCTGTGCCCGTTGAGGTTGGACCTGCCAATGAATTTTCCGAGTTTTACGGAATATTAGAACACATTTGTATGAGCCAAACAATACGCAATTCGCACTTACCACTTGGCAGCTGTTTTTGCGCAATACTATTTACTTTATTAGACTTTAACACCTCATCAACCATTTTGTCATTATTTTTGATTAATTTTTCCTTTTATTAATAAATGAAATTAAATATTTGTTTGAATCACACAAGTAATCACGACGAACTGTTTGCACTGAGTGAGGGTTTGAGACTGTGAAAATGCTAATCGCACGCGGCTTATTTCCGCTCCTCACTCACACACACACACACACACAGAGAAGATCAAGATCAAATGCGAAGAAACAAGAAAACTGACCAAGTGCACAAGCAACAACAACAATGAGAAAACCGTGTAAAGCGCTTATCGGCTCTCACCTAAATAGAATAGCACTCTCCCTCTCTCTATCGGCACACTGATAACGGTCTTTCTACACTTCTTCACACTCTCATTTGCACTTGGCAGTGCACACGCCGAGACCCCCATTTGGGTTTCTTCTATTGAGCACACTAAAAGCGACTCACGCATACTCATACACAGCGTGCGGATTCAGTCATTTGATTTAAGTACATTCAATTTTATGACCATGTGTGCGCTATGATTGGCTTTGTCATATACAAAAACAAATTTATCAACAGCAACAATGTCTGACAAGCCTGCCTTGTAAAGCAGTTAAAATTGTTGTGACGCTTAATCAACTCGCCAGCTGATAACGCTGGGATCGTTGCTGTAATATTGATTTAACCGCTTGGCCTACAATGGCTTAGTTCGGTGCATGTGTACTCAGCGATAGAAGTTATTACAACAACAATATACAGTCTGTAGACCAATGTACCAAGTGTCGCTTTGACACTTGCGGCTTATCTACAATAAATGCCATATGAGAACTTACCCGAGCTCATGAGCATTTGAACTTAAAATTTTTTATAACATTTAACTCTAAAAGTGATTGACTTATTTTTTTTTTTTCATACGTGCTTAAATGTTTTGTTTACAAATAAAAAAATAATAATAATATGCTTTAAGTGCTCTATTAAATAATATGAAATAATTAATGTGAAAAGTGAAAATAATAAAAATACACCGTGCTCTAAATTTAAAGTATAATTTATTTTTGCACCCAAAAATTAAATACTAAACTTTCAAAGATTTCTACTGTTATACAAACAATAATCAAAAATAATAAATTGCAATAATCAAATACAAAAAAATCATAGCTTCTACATGTCGATTATTAAGATATTCTTAACTTGCATTTTTTTTTTCGTTTGTTTGTTTGTTGAATGTTTAAATAATATGCTAGTATTTGGATAGAAACAATTCTTGTATTAAAAATAAAGTTTTAAACAATATTTTAATAAACGAACTATGTATACATTTCAATTAGCATTACACACACACACACACGCGCATGCATACATACATATATACAGGGGTGTATGTACATATGTAAATGATGTAGTGTGACATGCTAGCTTTCGACAAATTAGTTTAGTATATAAATCATGTTTTAATAAATTTAAATTGAAGCCTGAAGTATGTTAATTTGCTCAGTTGAAACCAACATAGAGAAAAAGAGAATAATAATAAAGAAATATTGAAATTATTTGCACAGACATCGCACGACAATTTACAAAAAACGGCAGATACTTGAGTTCGTATGTTTAACGAAACCCGCTAATAGTTATGACTACAGATACAGTTATAGTTTAAAGAATGCTACACAAAACATAACAAATTATAAATCATATTTAAATAAGCTGAAGTTTTTCTACAAATTCTAGAGCGCATTCGCAACGCCTTTGGGCATTACAAGTTCTTTTTGATTTTGTTTTTGTTTGTCATTTATTCTTCAATGCTTATAATTTGCGGTGGTTTTGCTACATTTGTTGTTGCTATCGCTGCTGCTGCCGTTGTTGTTGCTGATTTAGGTGAAGATGACGCTGCTATTGGCGTTGAAGATGATGACGACGCCATTGCTGTATCTATTAATCCTGCCGTTGCTAATGGCGACTTAATATCCTTCGTCGCAGTGTTGTCGCTTACAATATGCGTTGCCTGTGCGGCTAATTGTCACTTTGAGTTGGCCGATGGCTCACCGACACGTTGATAACGCGGTTTGTTGCGCGTAAACGGCAGATACTTGTACTTGATCATATGCTACAAAAAAGATTGAAAGAAATCATGATTAATGATGAGTTTTACTGCATAAATTCGTATGTGAAATTGCTCACTTTGATTTGACGCTTCATTGTTATGCAGAACAACGTTATAAAGTACATAACAAGTATGGGCCAAAATACGGGCACATTGAAGAAGTCAAAGAATGTGCATATCAGTCCGATGAGTGTACTCTTCGCAATTGATAGCCAGAATTTAAACTCAGGCAATCGCCGTATGAAGGGCCGGAACTCCTCGTTGTTGCGCGTTGGCAGATTTGGGCCCTCCTCTGAAAGATATATTACGTTCGATTAGTGCATGTCACAACAATCAGTATCACATAGAACTCTAATCTAATCACATGTCGCTGGCACACACTTCTCAAGCACTTGTTGTAGTATAATAACCAATTATAGCAATTGTTTTATTGATTTTCGCACATGTTTCTATGCGAAGGGCGACCATGAGTAATTTTGCAGAACGCGTTTTACACTGTAGCGAAATACGTGTACCCGCAGCAACAGCAATAGTCGTATAGACATAGTGCAGGGTAGCCGAAGTGGAGTGCACTAGTGTCATGTTTTCTTTGCAACACAAAAGCGCGCTAGAAAGTTGGCTTAAAGGGCAGCGCGTTAATGCACTGCGCAGCGCACAAGAAATCGATATGTATACAAATTTAAAACGGGGCAACTGCTGCTACACACACACACATAAGCATGGTCAAGCAATTGACTGGCTTTGGCCTGATTTCTTCAATTGCTTTGCTACGTTGCGCTGTGCTGTCACTCACCGTCGTTCTCATAGGGATCAAATTCTGGATCGATTTTTGGTGTCAAAAATGCAATGAACAAGTTGAGATGATAAATCCCGAGCGCATAGCAAACTATATACCAGCCGTGATTAAGGAATATGCGTAGCAGGAAGAGTAATACAAGCACACCAGCCCCAATCCAGCGAAATTTCGCATGTGGCGTCCAACTGTCAAGCGTGGATTGGTATATCTGAAAGCATAAATGCAACATTTTAATATAGCCCTTTACATTGTTGTTGTAAATCAAGGTTTACATACCTGTGACAAACGTATAAAAAACTTCTTAGCGCCGCCACTGGATGACGACGTCGCTGTTGTGTCCTCATTCATCATCGTCGTAGGCCACTTTTTTTCTCAGCTTCGTTACTTGGCTCGCTGCACGCTTCGATTTGCAGCGCTTGAGATTTCCAACTTATTTGTTATGGTTGAACGTTGCTTCTTATACAAAATATATATATTAACCACAATTGATATCAATTTTTCGTGTGTCGCCTCGTTTTGAAATGAAAATCATAAGTAAATGGACAACACAAAAATTAAGAATTTTTCCAAAGTGTTCTAACTATTCATTGCTTCATTATTTTCACTTGTTCTCTCTCCTCTCTCTCTCACTCTTCCACTCTTTCTTTCAACAGAAAATTGCCTACGTAGTGCGAGTTGTTGTTGTTGCGTGTGCTAATTTAATTTAATTATGCGTTTAATTTTGTTAATGCCGTGTACCGCTTTTATGTAAATTATTAATTATTATTAATTTCTTGCTCAGTCGGCGACTTCTCTTTTTTCACGTCAACCACGTCACACGATACGCCAGTGCATGGGAAAGAGCAACGATGCGCGGGGGTGAAGTTTCACGAGAACAGCCGCTGAGAACGCGCTGTGTCACTGGCACTTCACGTCGAAAAGTTCATTTGTGCGTCGTAATGACGCATTTGCGCCTCAAAACAAAGGGAAGAAGAAGACCTGCCGCATTGATTGAAACTGCTTGCTGGGTCTATGTATGGTACGAACACTCGAAGGCATGAGACATTTCAATATAATACTAAATATATTTACCGAAAATTGTGTCAAAAGAAACCAAACTTCGTATCTTAGGAAGAAGCAGACCAGAGGCAAAAAGAAGAAAGTACTGATGATCCCAATGATCCTTGCAATTGTAGGCCAAGTTGGTTTATTTCATTATGGGCGCAGTCTCCGTATTGAAGGGCTGGAACAGTTGTTACTCAGACGCAAGTGAATAACATTATGACAGAATGACCCAGGGCTGCGAAACAATGAGTCACGTGTTAACGCAGACTGACCAACTGGCACAGCGTTGCCATACGTGTTTTTACCTGGCGATGGATTTGAGTTTGCCGTTGACATTCAAATCAAAGTCAGTTAAAAGCAACGCTATGTTCAAATATTTAAAAAAAAAACAACATATTTTCACGATTTCAGTTATATTTTCTTCTTTTCTAGGTTATGTGAGAATATTCTTAAGCATAATGAAAACACGACTACTACGCATAATTAATACAAAATTGTTTTAAGATAATTTTACATAATATTAACATTTTATGCACGAAATATGTATTTTAATTTTTCTTTTTGTTTCTGTGTGTGTGTTTCGTATGTATGGGTGTGTGTGTGTGTGTGTGTGTGTGTTTATTAATGATAATTTTACATATTTTTCTTGATACTTGTATTTTTCCTTTGTTTTTTTGGTGCGCTCGCTGCATTTCATTAATTACTCGGGTTACACACAAACGTGTGTGTTTGAAATAAATTTTGGCGCAATTTCCTTCGGCAAATTTGCACGCTGCTTTCGTTTTATCAACTAGTAAGTAAATAGTGGCAAACTTAGTGTCTAACTAACAGTACATACATATTACAGTTAAAATTCTAGTTGCTAGTCTCGATCAGATCAATAATCTATTTGCTTTTCGCGCCCTCTTTTTCTCTTTCTTTCTCTCACGTCTACCACTAATCATTATCATCACTTAGAAATTGTTGCTTCTCTCATTGTTTTAATTTTTTTAAGCGGTTATTATTATTTTTTCAAAAGTTTCGAAACAATATTAAAAAAATACAATTTTGTTATCGATAATTTTGCAAAGACTTTTTTGTTTTGGTTGTTGTTTTTTTTTTTCATTTTGTTATCATCATCACACACCACTTGAAAATTTTGCATCCAAATGACATTGATTGAAGATATACCCTAATTTACCAATTCCAATGGCATTGGTCCGAAAGGGGTAGGGAGTGCTTGCATTTTACTCTACACACATCACATGATTCTTCTTCTCTTTCGTTTGCTATATTCGCTTAATTTTGCTTGTTAAGACAATTCGTAATCAATCAATCATTCAATTCAACTCAACATCATCATCATCATGATCATCATGTTATCAATAATTATATTAACTAAAAACTAATGCAGTAATTATTAAATTATTATGTACGCAAAGCAATTTAAATTTATGACTTTTGTGTTTGTTTGTTGTTTTTGCTGTTCTTGTTGTTGGTTGTTGTTGTTGTTTTTGTTGCATTTTGCAGCAGCAGGTTTTTTGTTTCAGGTATAAACATAAGTATTTTTTCATTTCTTGTTTCTTTACTTATGATTTCTTCTTGGATGTTGTTTCTTTTTGTTTTTTTTTCCAATTTTGCAATTTTAGCAAATTTAATTCGTAATTGAAGAGAGTTTTTGCGCAACTCCATTCACAGTCTTTGATTTAAGGACATCATTCTCATATGAGAAAACTGTTTCCTTGCCATTCTCGAAGACGCTGCAAATGCATAATTTAACAATTTGTTAGTCAGTTTGAACAAAATTCACTCAAATTTGCATTAATTTACCGTTTGGTCATCAATTTTTTGCCATTCACAAAAACGGTCGATGTCGACGTACGCTTCACTGCGCCATTGGCGCCGCTCGAATGGCCGCTGCTGCTGCCATTGGCCATCGTCGAGAAGGAGGTGAAACCAGTTGTGGGCATAAAGAAGTCCATCATCGAATAGTTGAGCATGGGCGCACCAAATGGTGTGGCAATCTTATGTTGATGGTGATGATGATGATTGCGTGAGCCACGACCAACATGTCGGCCACTGCCAGAGCTGCCACCGTTTGTCTGTTGAAAGTTGACATCTACGCCAACGCATCATACATCATGTGTAAATATTTATGGTCACTTTGTCAAATTTGCGCACACACTCACCTCTAAAGAAATCAGCAAATGGCGAATTCACACCGAAAAATTCACGAAAAACTTCTTCAGGTGGTCGGAATACAAACGGAAAACCGCCCATAATATCAAAGTCATCGAACTCATGTGTGTACTGGTGCCGCGTCGAGCGTCCCTGGCCGCGATCGCCGAGCAGTCCCTCTTTGCCGTACTGATCATAGATGCGACGCTTCTTCTCTGTAACGAAGCATGGAGAATGCGATTAGCAAACCATGAAATGCGGACCCGTTGCTCATAGTCATTAGTCGCTGGCTGCTACTGCGGGTAGCCAGCGCAGCGGCTAACGACAACAACATTATTAAAATCAACAATGATAATAAAAATAATTAAAACAAAAAAAAGAACAATATAAAAATAAACAAAACAACAATGAAACAAATTTGGCCAAGCGGCGCAATGAGAGATAAAGATGGTTTAAAGAGAGTATGATTGGAGCATGTTGTTGTTGGTTGTCGCGCGGCGCAAACAAAAGTCAAATTTGAATATATATGCATGTATTAGTACAGCGGGGCGTATGAAGAGCGCAATCGATGCAATTTTTGCATTTGTGTGAGTTTTGGTAGTCATTAAAAAAGAACGAACGAACGAACGAGCGAACGAGGAACGAAAAGAACTTGGCGTGCAATCAAATCAGCAGCGGCGCTGTTGCCTTTTTTTTGTTTTGTTTGCTTTACCAAAGAGTTTGTGGAATGGTGTCGCTTCGAAGAGATTACGAAAGGTGAACGCCTGATAGCGATTCCCGCGCTTGGAACCTGCGCTTGTAGAACCATAGCTGGGGTAATAGTCACTGCCGAAGTCATAGTCGCGACCATGGCCACTGCTGCTCGTACGGTAACGAGAGTAGTAGCCATTTGAGCCGCCACCGCCGCCGGTGCTGTCGTAACGGGAGCTGCTGCTGCGACTGGACGTGCTGGATTTGTGTAATGTGGCACGCGCGTCATAGATTTTGCGCTTACGGTCTGAAGAGAGTTTTTGTTTTTTTTTTTTTGTTTTATCGTTTTAAGATGTATTTTTAAAGTTAATTAGGATACAAAAAGAGTAATGCCCAGAGAGCGAGCGCAGTGTGGCAGTATGCTATATTGATAGGCGTGTATACGGATTTCTATTTATACATGTCTGTGTGTAAGCTGAGGGCAGCCATGCCCGTTAGTACTTACCATCTGATAGCACTTCATAAGCTTCGCTCAGCTCTCGGAAACGTTTGTTGGCCTCATCCAAATTGTCGGGATTCTTATCGGGATGCCATTTTAGCGCAAGTTTTCGGTACCTATAGAAGAGAGCATGTTAAAGACAAAAAAAATTACAAAGGAGTTCAAAGGCTACTTACGCTTTTTTCACCTCACTGTCTGAGGCTGTGCGTGGTATATCCAAAACGGTATAATAGTCAACCATTTTTTTTGCCGTTTTATCGAAATTAATTAATTGCCGCTTACAAAAAGTCTAAAGACTAAAATCGTTAGTTGTTGTTGTAGTTTAAAGTTGTATGCTTCTAAAGTTGAATGAGTTGCGCTCTGGAACTAATATTGAACTTCTGATTCATAAACGTTGTGCTTGCTCTTTGGGTGAAGTCTGCAAAGGAAAAGAAGAAGAGCAAAGCAAATCGAATCAATTAGCAAATTTATTATGTCTATATTAGCGGTTCGTTCAAGTTGCCTTGTGGCGGCGCCTGAAGCTCTCAAGAAATGAAAAATACCGTTTAATGTGTGCCATAAATAAAACAAAAAAAAAACCAACAACATACAAATACATTCAAACACAATTGTTCTTATTTATTGTATTTTTTTCTGCTTGCCTGCGGTAAAAAACTGTCACTCAAAAATATAGTTTCACACTTCACAAAAAAAGCACTTTTTAATTGTTTATATAAATAAAACTACACAATTTTTGACATTTCGAGTTCAATGTCGGACGTGAACCTCATTTTAACAACGGCTAAATAATGCTCCTGCGTGTGCGTGCGCTGCATGTGCGGTCGTCGCTGAAACACAAAACTCCCACATGTGAGTCAATAGCAGCCAGCAAACAAAACCAAAATGAATCGAAAACAAAAACAACGAAAACGAAAAAAAACTTAAAACAGACAACAAGTGGAAACGATACCGCAGAGTCTTTAGTGCACTGCTTTGTAACGTGGGAGGGAGCGAGCTAGACACACACACAAGCAATGCAAATGCATATAGAGTTCTTGGTGTTGAGAGCTGTGCGGAGAGTAACAAAGCTCTCTTTACTCCGTCAACTTGCATGCAAGTACAACTACATGATGTCCCTTTCCATCGTACGTTCGTTTTCATTTGTTTATATTTTTGTTCTTTTCTGACCTCACAAGTGTAAACTGCTTGTCTATTGTTTTTGTGTGAGTTTTTTTTCTTTTGTTTGCTAAAAATTCTTATTCTTGGCTAATTTAATTTAATTTGAATTGATTTAATGCTTGAAACATGAAATCTAAATTCCCTTGACACAATTCACTTTATCATACACACACTCACACTCGCATTAGCGGTGGGCTAAGCGAGACGAAATGAGTGTCAGCCAAGACGAGGTCATCAAACAAAGCAAAACCCACCGTTTACAGCAGCTAATTCCACCACCACCACCCCTTCTGACCCACCACAACTATTCTTAAAATTAAAAGTTGCGCTCTCTTTTGTTAGTTTGCCTACTCTATGTGCTTAAATGAATGATTGAGCGTGTGTGTGTGTGTGAGTGAATGGCTTCGTGTGTAGGGCGTTAAAATGTTGTTGTACTTCGCATGTTGGCATTTAATTAAACCTTTTTCTATATTTTTGTTGTTCACAGGCAGACGCACGCACGCATGTTGACAGAAACAACAACATAAGCGCACACGGCGTTAAAAAAAATACATTAAGAAAAACAAATGATTAATAAAAAAATATATATATTTAAAAATATTTAACGTATAGTTTATTTCTCTAAATACATAAAAAAAAAATCTTTAAAAAAATAATATAATAAATTATTTCGTTCTGCCCATGCGAGCACAACAACAACTATAAGATCCGAGAATACCTGTTGACATATTCGGCGATTCTGGGTCGTAGGTGTAGGTAGAATCACTCGCTGCTGCTGTTGCTGTCGCTGCTGACGTCTGTCGACTGTCGCTAAAAGCGGCGCATGACGCCAACCGACACTGCACAAAAATATGTGTTTGGTTTTTTTGATATTTTTTTTTATCATTATCCAACCAATAAATTTAGATACAAAGTTAACTTTCTTGGGAGCGCTCGTGTAGTTTGTGTCGCTTTGCTGCTGACTCAAATAAAATGAGTAAAGCAAGGAAAAAAAAAAAACAAGTTTTAACAACAGTTTCCCTATAGTTTGTCAATCAACATTATCTTCATCATCATTAAGATCATCATTGCCATCAAAGTCATCTTCGGGCATCACTTCACCTCATCACCAGCACGCGTAGACTGAGTGGTGATGATGAAGGCAGTGCCGGTGGCGGTGGCGGGGGTGGTGTATGAAACGGACAGACGGAAAATCTTGCTATAAATGTTGCCACAAAACGTTTCTTTTTTCTCTCTCTCTCTCTTTCTACTGTCTTATACGAGTCTTTTTCGAGTGGGTGGCAAACCGATTAAGGCAAAGATGACGACAACGACGACAACGACCAGCAATACAAGACAACGTGTTTTATATGAACGTGGAACAAGCCACACTCATACCCCGCATTCCACCCAAGTGTTCTACGCATTTTTCCGGTGACAACAACAACAACAATTCATCAAATGAACACGTAACGAAATCAAAATTCGCATAAGAAAGAAAAAAAAAACAAAATTAATAGTTTAGGCTTCAACGAATCACGCACACGCTACACGGCAAGCACGAAAACAACATGCTACAACAAGTCATTATAATACTCAAATGCACTTTCATATAAATTGTAGGGTATGACACAATATAAAAACCGCTAAATGTTGCAGATGTTGATTTGCTTTGGTTTCCATTTGATTTCATTGACTTGAGTTGTTTGTTGTTGTTGTTATTATTATTGGTTCACTGCTTGGTTATGCAAATTACATCATCAACAACATCATCATCATCTTGATGGCGATCATCATCGTTAGTGGCAAGCGAGTCTGTCATTGAAGCTGGCACAGAATCACACTTGCAAATCAAACACACACACATGCACACACACACAAACTTCACCAATGAATATTTTCTTTTTCTTTTTTTTTCACTCTTTGTTGTCTTTCGCCTTTTCCGCTGCACTTCGCACATCTCTTTATCACTTTCCATTTTGGTTGCTGGCGTCGACGTCGACGTTGACGTCGCTGCTGCTGTCGATGTTGGTTCATTGGAGTTTGTGCCTTCAAGTCTGCATTGATGTGCCTTAATTAATGCTCAACAGCAATTTTTGTCTTTTATATGTATGTGAGTTTTTCTTACAAAATTATATGTTTGTTTATAGCACAAAATGAGTTTATTGTTGTTGTTTTTATTGCAGCAATTTCAAAGTTTTCATTGTTGTTGTTTTCATTTCACTTTTATTGTTATTATTAGCAAGTTGGCAGCGCTCAAAGTGGCAATCATTAAGAGAACAACATAAACAACAACAACAATGACGACAAAATTACACGCAATTAAGGTGGAAACTTTTAAAAAGAAAATTGTATTTTTATTTGCAAGGCGATGATCGAAGCAGCATTTCTCAGGGTTTTTCGTTTGATAACTTGCAATTCTCATGCAGTTTATCAAGAAAAACGTATGGGGAGTGCTGATAATCCGTTCATCGTTAAGCAAAGATCGCTGATGAAGGAGTTTGGCAACTCCCGAAACAGCTGTACGATCTGCCTGCTGCTAGCTTTTGAGCTAGTTCTTGCAATATTGTTTGTTGTTAAAACTGCCAAAACTTTTTGATTACAAATTTGGTGTATCAAAATTGACCTCGAGCCTGCTAATCATTATTGAATTTTATTTTTTTTTGAAAAACAAAATCAAATTGCATTTTTTCAATGTAATTTTTGTTTTTTAACCCAAATCCGTGCAAATGCAATTAGTAACACTAACAACAACAACAATTACACATTACGAAAAAAAAATAGAAAACGGAGGCAATAAAATAAATGATAAAGCACAACCGCTGCAACAACAACAACAATAGTACAATCATGTTGGAAGCGATAAGCTGAAAGTTAGTTTTTTTTTGTTGTTTTTTTTTTTGCTGTTTTTGATATTTTTGTTTATTTTGTTGTCTTATTGGAAAACGCACTCAAACAGCAAATACATACACAATAAATAAACACACACACACACACGCAAATGTTGAGGCATTCTTTATACACTTTTGCGTTTCTTCGCGTTTGTTGTTTTTGTTGTCATTGTTTGTCGAAAGAAATCACACTTTGTTTAAGACTTTAATCAAGCAAATACAAAATAAATAAATAAATAATTTATAAGTCGAAACTACAATAACAACAACAACGACAGCAGCAGTAAAGACGTTGGCGTTTGAACACCCCCGCGCACTGCAAGCGCAATGGCGTTCACAATAATATGATGAAGAAGCAACAAAGTGAGAGAGCGGCAGAGGCAACAACACTTACAAACAATTGACTCACATTAACATTTTATTAATGAAGAAGACGAAGAAGAGGAGGTAGCAGCAGCAAAAAACGCAGAAGAATAGTTTAAAAAATCGACGTTCAAATTCGTAGACATTTTATTATTTGACCGTTTTGTCTTTTTTTCACAAAATTAAATAAGAAATTCGTTATTTTAAATTTAACAAAATACACGTCGTTTGTTTGCAAAAACAATTTCAAAGCACCCGGTCAGTGTTAATGCGTGCGACTTCAGCGACCGTTCGTTAAAAATTAAAACAGCTGAGTGCGGCGCACGTAACGTTTGCAATGATAGACAGAGAGAGCAAGCGAGCGTGCGAACGAGAGACATTAGTGAAACGCAGGCAGAATGTTCTACTGCTGTTCTAAATGAGAGCGAGCGCGCGCAGAGCGTAACCAAAGTGTGTGTGTGATGTGAATGAGAGCAAATGAGTGTGAGTTGCTTAGATGTTAGTGAAGGGTGTGAGTTGGGTTGACTTATGTGATTGCATATGACGACTTGAAGTGTTTAGACCAAGTGCTAATTGGACAGGTAATTATTTCTGGTGACACCGGAAGTAATTGAATGATGAGGGGTTACAAAAGCACACACACACTCACACATTCACACACGTACACTCAGATAAAAGAGTTATCTGTTATTGACGAATAGTTATCAGAAAATTTTGTGCTAAACAACAATTAGATAAACAACAAACGACGATGACTGAGATCTGTTATTTTTAGTCCGATTTTTTTATTCGCTTCATTATCATAATTTTCGTAGATAAATTAACAACAACAACCACATATAATAACGGCTTTTATTATAGTTTCAAAATTTCGGGGTTCACCCTAGCAACTTATTGTCATGGGTTTGCCAATGATAAGCGGTACAGCGGAAAAAGTTTTCATCTAAACTAACTAAAGTGACTCATGCGTTTTAAGCTTAAAGAAGATGGTGATTAATAAATAAATGTTGTTATTGCTGTGTGAACAAACAATTAGAATATTAATTGTATATTTATGAAAATTTGGTGTACAAAAATAAATTAGTGAAAAATTATTTCACGCTTAAAATAAACAGCAAAGACCGGCAAAATGTTTATTAATACATTTCGTCTGACTTATGAGTGTATGTGTGTGTGTTTTTACAAACACCTGAACTCTGGCGGAGCACGCGTGTGTGTGTTAAGAGCAGAAAGCGTAGTGAGTTTGTGCATAAAGAGGATAGCAAGATGAGCAAGTGAATATTAGTGAAGAAGAAGAAACGGTAGCAATACCAAAATTAAGTCGGAAAGCTTATAAAACATTTCTTTGCTCAACAAATTCAGTCAGTCAGTGAATCTCATGAATATATTTATTTTTAGCAAGTGTAAAATTTTCACGCCAAGTGGACGTCAACGTCAACGCAGGCTTCGCTGCCTTTCTCTGCAACAATAGCAACAACACCGGCAGTGGGCGATGTTTGGTCAAAATGAAATGTATGGAATTGAACCAAGTGAAATCAGAACACAGTGGCGGTTCAAATCAACGTCCGCCACGGCATTGTTTGTTGTTGTGCGGAAAATTTCAATGAAAGTCTCGTCAAATTATAGATTGGCGGCGTTATAAACAAACGAGTGGCCTCCTTTCAACAAGTTCACAGGCATGCCATTCCATTTTGTTGCACAATATAAAGCCACTTGGTACGCTCGCAAAGAAAAGTGCAGAAAAAATAAAAGTATTGCGGCGCACATTCAAAAAACAAAAAAAAACGCCCAAAAATAGATACGTGGGCGTGAGAATGTGACTATTTTAGAAGTGCCTTGCATTGCCAGCCTTTGTCTTGGGCTATTTTTGGTCACTCATGTATGTTATTGTTGTTGCATGCAAAAATGGGCGTTTCGCCCATTAAAATTATATAGAAGACTGTTTTGTTGTGAGTCACAACAATATCTTTGAAAGCAGTTCAACAGCTGCGCTTGAGTCAAAGACGTATTTGACGCTACCAGCAACTTTTACCCAAATGCCAAATCTGTCTTAGGCCAAATATGGCCAGAGTCGACTATTAAACGCTGCCCACTTGTTTGTATAAGCGCTGCTGGCCAGACAGACAGACCAATATGCCTGCCAGTCGTAATCACTGTCAGTCTGTCTGTCGATCCATTCGTTCATCAGTCAGCCAGTCAGTCAGTGATGATCTCAATGAAGACGTTTTTATTGCATTTTTTCGCCTTTAAGCTTAAGCAGCAAGTTGACTGATCGTCATTATCAACATCATCAGCGTTTAAGCCAACTAGAAAATCAACTGTCAAGTCTGGAGTCGCGTCAAGTCGCGGCAAGGCAACACGATTAGCCACCGTCGTCGTCGTTGTTGCCACTTCAGTTGCGCGTTGACAAAATGTCACTCCATTTTGCCATAAATTCGCGCGTTATCAGGCACAAGACATCACGCGCTCACTGCTTGCTTAGCTAAGCTTGTTTGAGCTGAGCTGCCAATGTCTTTTATGCTTCATAACTTTGCGCAACAAAATGGTGGCAATCTCGCACACTCCTCAGTCAGTCACTCAGCCAGTCCAGTCGGCCGTTTAGATTTAGATCAACGCATTAAAGTAGCGAGAGCCAAGAAGGCTGCCGTGTTTGCCAACTGACTTGACTGTGGCCAACAAGGAAACAATAATCATCATCAACAGCAGCTTAGATGAAAAGCCAAGTTAAGCGCGGTCGGTCAGTGAGACAAGACAAGTTGCTGTAAAGTCGTGTCTGTGCTTCTAGTCAAAAGACAGACAGACAGCCAGACAGACAGACCGTTGGTCACTTTGCTTTTGTTGGCTGTGCTTTTGTTGGTGTTGTTGTTATTATTATTGTTGCATGTAACTCAATTTGCAAGTGGCACAACGGCAGTTATTTTTGTTGTTGTTGGTGTGTGTTGTATGCAATGACAACGCTGACTGCGCATTTTGAATAGCATGAAATCATATATTGTTGTTTGTTCATGAGTCTGACAATGAATAAAGTTATTAAAGCGCAACAACACATGCACAGACGCAACAACAAAACCATTAAATAGAAAAGGAACGCGCAGCAATGCAGCAGCGGCTACACTGAGCAAAATAATGAGTTGTTGTTGCACAGGTGGGCTGTGCTCAGCATTGTTAAATAAAAAGCTAAACAGTTTATGTTGTTGTGGTTCTTGTTGTTGTTGTCGCTGGTGCTGCTCTTGTGCAGCTGATTGAGGAAACGCGCAATTGCTGAAAACGTGCACATTTGCCAATCCGAGGCCGTTGTTGTTGTTTTTGTTGCATTCAAAGAAAATTAAATACATTTTTTTTTTTTTGTATTTTTAACAATTTAAATAACAACGTAGACTCATTCATTGGCAGCGCTGTCGCTTTGTCTAAATGCGTGTTTAGGGGGAAAGTAGCGCACCGAGGCCATAAAAAAGGCAGAGATCTTCCAACAACAACACAAATATGCACAGTAAGGGGTCAATGATCAAAGCACAACGCCCTCTTGGTTTTTTTGTAGGTGACCAAGGCACGAAAAGCACACTGACTGAACGGGCTGGTCTGTCGTAACTGACAGACAGACAGTCAGACAATTCCCTGCTGGCTGTACATTTGTCCGTCCCTGGCCGTCCATCTGTCTGTCACTCTAATAAAGTACCACTTTTATTTGAAGTGCGCCGTTGTTTGATGAACTCTGACGTTCATTATTATTGCTCGTGTATAATAAAAATAAAAAAAATGCTCATAAGCAAAATGAAAGTTGCACGCAACAAAGACAAAAACAATCGACAGCAGCAAAGACCATCATTAACAACAACAACACTAATAACAATAACAACAACAACTACCACCATCACCATCAGCAGCAGCAGAAATGGCATGATTATGATCCCTGAACTGTTACTGATCGCCAAACGATCAATTTCCAACTTGACTTTGGCTGCTGTTGATGCCCCTGCTCCTTCCCTCTGCCTCAGGCAACGTCGCTGCGGCTGCTGTTGGTCAACGCCGTTAGCAAGCAAAAGAAATTGCGCACAATTTCCAAGCGCAATTAAATTAATTGACTGCAATAAAACATAAATACCTCAAAAAACAAGAAAAAGAAACGACAACAATAACAATTGAAAAGTAATTACGCATAACCGTCAATTCCATGGAGTGCAAAAAAGAGAGACAAAACATGTTATTACAATAATTAAACTAGTGCAAGTGCAAAATGTCCAAGGCAAAAAAAAAGTAAGGGGAGCGAGAATAAAGAACTGCAACGACAACAACAATAATAATGATAATGTGATGACACCAGCATGTCTGCAAGTGCGTGCCTGCCTGCCTGCTTGCACCACCACCACAACTCCACACATATGATCACACTACAGTAGAGCATACACCACCACCACACTGACACAACGCACAAAACCGCAGGCAACAACAGTGCAGTGGACGGCGCGTTGGAAAGAGTGCGAGAGAGTGTCTTGTTGTGTGGCGTAGACAAAAAATGCTGCGATCGCGCAAAGTCAGCTGAAGACAAACGATGAACTGAGTGAGTTCGTTTTTGTTGTTTCTTTATATTTAAATGTTGTTTTTATTTGTTACTGGTCACCTTGAAAAATATGAACTAAGCGAAATATGATTATAACATGTTTAAAAGTCGCGACCGCCGGACAGACAGTCAGACGAGAGGCCGCGCTGTGTGTGAGAAATAAAAATTAGCTTCTTTTATTTTTTTTTTTGCGCACGCGCGACTCAAGTTTTTTCTGCTTCTTCTTCACCATCTTTTTCTTCAACTCATATTTTTTTCAGTTATTGCCGTATTTTTGTTTTTGCTAAACTATTTGAGCACTTTGCGCGACATTGGCAAAGCTTAAATTAGCAGAATAAAAAAATACGTATGAGTGACTCAATGCCTCAGATTTATAGACGTCGTCGTCTCTGAGCGCAGAAGAATTAAGACGAATGAGTGAAGAAAAAAATATAATTAAATGTTGTTGTTGTTTACGAATTTGCAATTTCAACAGAAAAAAGCTAAAAAATACACATATATTGAAAAAAAAAAATATTAGCAAACCAGTTTTGCTTATATTAAATGCAGTGAGCAATGCTGCCAACGAGATGAGCGTTAAATAAATAAGAATCTATAAAACAATCGCAAATCTCTATATGTAGAACAGGGCAGCAGTGTTGAGAGGGGCTTGAGAGTTGAAGAGGTTTTGCAGCCGAAGAAGCAACACAGAATGACTTTAATGAAGCATTTAGTACACATAACTTTATCGCTGTTTAAAAAGCAAATTAATGAGCAATGACAACAACAACCACAACAACAATAGCGATAATGAACAACAACAATGACAATAAGCCCAAGTGTAACAAGTGCGGAAGTGCAAACTTTTGTTGAATGTCATGCAACTCATATATGGTGGGGCAAGGGATGAAGGTTGAATCTTAAATGTGATAAAGTTTATTTTTAATATTATTATATTTTGGCGATATTCATAAATCACGTTTAAATTTAAGTATAAAACAAAAGAAAAAGAAAAAAATGCGGAAATTCATGATTATTCAATTTCAGGGTTGCTGTGAAAATTTTTTTTTGTTGCTCCCCCTTTTTTTTAATACATCTTTTGGTAGTAACCATAAAAATAACAGGATTAACGTAAATCCATTTAAATTGCTTTGCTTATATGAATTTTCTTTGGCCGTCGTTGACATTAAAAAGCAAAAACATCGAAAGACGGACAGTTAAATGCAACCAGGCAAGCATGATTGATTCATCACTGACTCGACTGCCGATTAATTAACAAGTTTTCACTCAAATGCAATGATGATTATGATGATGATGACAAGCCGCAATTTTTATGACGCGTTTCGATATACACAAAACTGTAAGCATTCATTCAGCGATCAATTGAGCTTTAATGCTCGACTCTCACACACACTCACACATACTCAGCGACTCGTGATAAGAAAGCCGCGATAGTCAAGCGAAACGAGTTGAAACGAATCGAGTTGAATGAGGACGAGTGCGCTGACCAAAAGATCCCATCGTCTGTGTACCTATTCACCTCACCTCACTGCACCACAATTCACCACACCCCATAAATATGAAACGAAACGATGCTATTGCCCCATCTCAGGCTCAGTCGTTTGGCTTACAATTAATAGGTCTCTGTGTGTGAGTGTGTCTATGAATATTTGTGCATTTTTGCAAAGTAAGAAAAATCTGGTTAAAGAAAAAACCACTTAACCTCAAAAAAGGTAAAATCAATGAAGTTGATGTATGCATTTATAATAAAACTATAAAACAAAAATGCAAAAAACATACTAAACACAAAAAAAAACTTTAACATAAAAACAACGTAACGAATGTCCAACTGGCTACAGCAAAAACGTACAATTGGGACGGACGAGCCAAGTGGCCAAGTGTGGCGCATTCAGGCGATAGAGTGTTGAGGCACTGCGACGACGGCAGCGGCGGCGGCTTGATGTATGTGCATTGCATGCGCTAGTCCAACTGTCTGTCGATCTGTCCGTCTGTCTCTCTGCCTTAGACAAAGATAAAGCCAAATATTTTTTTAAAGCTGTAACTAGGCAAGCGTGCATAGCATGGCTCGGCTTGGCTTTGGCTTGTGTTTTGTGACCGGAGGTGAAATTTTAGTTTTCTGTTATTTTGGTTTTAATTTAATTTGATTTTTTCACATTTTTTTTTTGTTGTTGTTGTTGTTTAAATTGACGTTGTTGTGCACAAAAAATAAAGTAACAAGCTAACAGCGGCGATCAATGTACAGATCAGTTTGTATACCGCGTTCCCCTACCGATGATTACGGACATAAGAATGTAGTGACCAACGCAAGATATGTTGAGTGTGCAGGAAGAAGCATGAGAGCGAGGGAGACCGTGAAAAAAAATCCTCACAGTTATGTTTCAATCGCACTGGTTTCATTCTTAGGCGAAAAACACACACACATGCACATTTATATAAAAGTGTTATGCTTGGCATGGACAACAACAACAACAACGGAGACGATGACAACGTCAACGACAAGCAGGCGAAACGAACAAACTGGGAGTGGGTCACACAGCTGCTGCTGTCGCTGCCGACGTCGACGACAGCTGCCAAGGCTCTCAGCTGTGTCAGTAACGCTGCGTTACCCTGCGACTCTTCCTCTTACAGTTTGTCAGACTGATCATTGCGTTGGTCCGTTTCGTTGTTGTTTTTTTTTTCACTCATAGCTTTGAACAACGATCAAGAGATAGAAGGAGCGAGAGAGGAAGAGTATCATATTGAAAGCAAAAAAAGTAGAAAACAAGAAGATTAGGGATCAAAAGCAAAAACCGTTCAACAGACCGGTCTGTGAGTGCGTATGTATGTATGTGTGTTTGATCGGTCAACGCAGACTCTCTTCTCACGGCCAGATTTAAGTTTGCGATATCGCATCATCTTGTTCTGTCTGTCTGTCTGTCGGTCGTAAATAAAACAATTTATTTATTGGCGTCTTTCGCACGGTACGCATGCGTCGTCGACGTATTTCTTGTTGTTGTTGCTGTTGTTTTTTGTTAGCCAAGTTAATAGCGTGCTGCCTCGCGTATCGATTGAACACTTTCTACGCTGTCTCTCTGTCTCAGACAACATTTGGTTGTATCTTAACACATGTGTCTTCATTTGTCTGAGTTCGTCTGTCTCTCTGTCTGTCTCACCGAACCATCCGTTTATAAAGTGTGTCAATGGCCTTTGGCCACGGCCCTTTTTTGTTGCTGTTGCTGTTGTTTTTGCTTTTAATATTACTGTCAGTTTTAATGGCAACCCACAAGAGACGGTGGCAGAGGTCGGGAAAGGCAACAAACATGTCCAGTAATGTCTGCAAACTGACAGCGACGCGACAGTTTGAGGCGTGTCGCTTGCTTGCATGCACTTTTCTTCTTTCACTCATTTCGATCTCCCTCTCTCTCTCCCCCTCTTTCTCTACCACCTTGTGAACTCGACGCCCCTTTGGGGAAAATCATTCGTTTACACAAAGTGAAAATTTTCTGCGAACTAAAAAATAATCAACTATAAAAAGTAATCAAAACAACAACAGCAAAACTACTCGTTGACTTTTTTGTTTTTGCATTGCATTGCATGTGCAAAAAGTACGCCAAGGTTTTCGTGCCAATTGCTATCGTGCCTGGCACACTGTAGTTGTTGTTCTTGTTGTTGCAGCCTCAAATAGTTCGCGTCTTGTCTCATACATTAAATCAAGTCAAAAGCACATAAACGACAAACAAAAGAGAAGAGTTGAGTTTGGAAAAGACACGCAAAGTATTCTTTTATTTCTTCTTTGAATTGACAACAATAAAAAATGGGCGCGTCAACGTCGTCGAACTTGCCTGTTGTTGTTGGTGTTGTCATTTAGATAGATTCCTTATTCTGGTCGCGAGCGGAGTGGGAAGAGAGAGCGCACGAACGAACGAACGAAAGTAGCAACACATACATGTTTATGCAAAGAAGCCAAGAAGTCCAAGAACACTACGAATACAACAGTGCAGGAATGAAATGGTATTGAAACATGTAATTGACTCGTGTGCGAGGGCGAAGTCGCAGACGACGTCAACGGCGACGTCGCCAGCAACAACATCAAAGGTCTGCTTCAATGCGCATGTGTGGCGATGTTAACTGGTTTTTTTTCTTTCCTAACTTATTTTAAGTTGCTTTGCTTTTGTTCTTTTTGTTGTATCGTATTTAATACTGTTTCAATGTTTGTTTTTGTTGTTATTTTTTTTCTGTGTTGGCGGCGCATGATGATGTTCATAATGTTAATGGACTTGAGCAGCAATTTTGATATTGTCGCTTACTCACTCGCTCGCTCGCTTTCTAGTCTGTCCGTCTATCCGTCATACTCGCCTAACGTGTAAAAAACAAACACAA
Source organism: Phortica okadai (assembly GCA_034638295.1). NCBI lineage: Eukaryota > Metazoa > Arthropoda > Insecta > Diptera > Drosophilidae > Phortica > Phortica okadai. The sequence goes on from CM067851.1 coordinate 36,915,890, forward strand.
CAGCAAACTATGGAAAACTGATAATTTGTACGCTTTTCTCTGTGTTAATTTCAGTATGTCTTGGTAATTTAACATTACCTCGAAGCGTACACAAGCAATAACAACAAAAGGCAATTCTAACATGTGTTTAATGTACTTATATTGGTGTTGTTGTTGTTGTTAATGATGAATGCGCTTCGACGTTGTCTGCACGCGTCAAAATTTTCAGTCAGTAAAGAAAAAAATGCAACAACAATAACGAGCACTTAAAGTGAAATAGAAAAGCAACGGAAAAAACAAAGGAAAAGAAAAGCAATTTTCAATTACCACAGAGGCGGCGCTGACTGAAGGGGGGCGTTGCAAGACACGAAGCATGAATCACGTTCGTGATCATGCTTGCTTGCCACACTTTTGATGAAATGCGCTAATTTTATAGACTAAGCACACTAACAACTACAACAACAATGAACTTCGCATCGAACTAATGTCCCATTAGTGATAAACATTTTCGTTAAGATACTTTGCAATTGAAGTACGAGTTCAAGAGTCATACTCCTCTCTTGTACGATGCCAAACGAATCAACAACAACCACTAAGCACAACTGTCAACAGTTGATTGCCAATTGTAGATTGCAAATTAATAGATTTCTGCATTGGAAAAAAATATAGAAACAAATCGAGTGGAGAGCGACCGATAGACCGAAAGACAGACAAGCGAATTTGATTTGTGCCACACGCTGTTCCACTTATGCAATAAGCCAATTGGACAAGCTGTGCGAGTAGCGAGATAGGTGAATAGTTGGGCTGAGCTGAGCCAAGCTAAGCGCGTGGCTTATGCTTGTACAAAAAAGTATAGAAGGCAAAGTCATAGCGAGCGAAGACAAGCATTAAGGTAGCATAAAATAAGATTCAACAACAAAAACAACAACTATAATCGTGTTGTTGGTTTTTTCTTTTTTTTTTTTGTTGCATGCTCAAAACAGCAGTTTCGTTTATGGCTGTTCGTTCGCTGCCACGGTTACAACAAAAGAAATAATACAAAACAAGACACACACGTACAACAACAAAAGGTATAGTATATATAGAAAAAAAAAACACGAATCAAGTACTTAAGTTAACTTTTGTTAAAACGAAAATTAGCCATGCTCGTTGTTGCAACATGACAATCAGGCACAGACAGGGGAGTCGTCGCTTAAACGACGTACGCCGCTGGGCAGGCACGGTGAAGTGCGACGCACGAAGTGACACAAGCAGCTGATGTATTAAAGCAAGTATGAGGACAGACACACAGACAGACAGGCAATGCCGCGAGCATAAATAGTATGTTTTTTTATTTTTGTATCTTTTTCACATACATTTGCTTTTGAGTATATTAACTTGATCATGTAGTTTGCAACGTACATAGCTCCCATACATAGCTTAGAAAAAACTCTATTGCAAAGTTTTATAATAGTCGGACAGAAGGAGTAAAGCTTAAACATGGGATTTCCCTGTAAGCAGAGGAGACAGAACCCTGAAAATGTGGTTAGAAAACCTACGAGGGTTGTTTTCCAATAAGAAGAATTGCAACAATGCTCGCAAGAGCATATAAATTTCGGCAAAGCCTAAAATAACTCCCTTAGTGGTTTCTTCTTGGGTTTCGTTTTTATACATGACGAGTTGTTGTTGTTTTTCTTGTATTATCGCTGCTTTTCATTGTCTTTTTTATATAAAATTTATATTGTTGCAGTTTTTTACGTTGTTGACTTTGTTAAAGACAATTTGATTAGTCGCCATTTTGGGTAGTTTACAAAAAGTTGTTTTTTTTTGTTTTTTAATCACTTGTTTTTGTTGTCGTTTGTCTTAGGTTATTGCTGTCTTGCATGCATGCATAATAAATAAACAAATAAATAATTAAATAAACACAAACAAGAAATCAATTTGACTTTTAATTGCAGCAAATCAAAATAACAAATTACATTTTACAAAAGCGGAAAGAAATATTTCAAAAAATTAACGTAATATTTTTTTTTTCTTTGTTTTTATTTCGTGACTTTAACGTTCGATTTTTATTTGTTGTTTTGAGCGTTGAATCAGCAAAAACGTTAACGGTAAATACTGAGCTTGACGCATGAACAGACAGACAGTCAGACAGGCGAAATGTTATACGAACAAGCGGTCGGACGGACAGACGACAACGAGTACAGCAGCTGACACAAGTTCGCTTTTGTTTTAACTTGTCTCCAGATATTATAAGAGAACATTTTTTTGTTTTTATTTTTTCGGTGTTTTCTCCTTTAATGAATCACTTGCATAAAAAAAAAATAAAACAACAAAAACAAGTACTTGTCGAACACTCAGGATTAATGAGTTCGAAACGTCAAAACTGTAAATGGGCAAAAGAAGAGTGCAAAGTTTATACCCTTCTCACAAAAGTTGACGTCGTTGACGTTCCTGTTGATGTCGTTGGCGTTGTTGTTGACGTCGCTGCCACTATTGGCATTGTTGTTACTAATGAGAGAGCGCGCGCACGCATTGAGAGTAACGAAGCTGCGCTAAGCCAAGCAGCAGGCAGCGGAAGAATTTTCATGCGTTGCGCTTTCATCGTTGGACAACAACACAGTGCAATGAACCGTTAATCAAGAGCGCGGAACATGAGTGTAATTGAGAGCAAAGCAATTTCAACATATGGAATATACTTTTTTTTGTTGTTTTTTTCTTTTTTCTTATTCCAATTGACAATTAGAAGAAATTAGCATTTAGTTGTGAAATGGTGTATGTTGAATACAATTTGGATTGAAAGGTGGAGTAGTTGTGGGAGTGGAGCGTGAATGGCACACAAGCCTTTCAATTTATTTTATTTATTTATGGTTTTCTTTTCAGAAATGAACGACAAGTATTGACAATTTGAGCTTAATTTCAATAGACATTAAATAATATATAAACTCAATTTGTTTACCGAACAAAAAAATAATGAAATTCACTCAATAATCACCCTCACAAAACCACTAAAATAGTTTCTTTGACACAAACACGTAACAAAGCAATTTATTATGCATGAAATTCTTATTGGAATATTGCAGCAGCTGAGCAAACGACTGAGAGAGCAAGGAAGCGGAAAAAGTCATCAATATGGAAACCGTTACTAAGCGCCAATATTGCATCCTTTTTTCTGTATAAGTTTTATTTCTTGCGTTGCCAAGAGACAATTTATTATCTTATAGTAATTAATTAAAAAAAACAAAACACAAAAAATGTAAAGTAAACGCAACGAAGCGTTAAAATTGTTGTTTTTACGTGCTAATTTCTCACACAAAAAATTACTTGTGTACTGATAAGCAACAACAACAACAACAATACAGATGTGAGTGTCAACGATAACAACAACTACGCTGCGTTAGACAAACACGAAACGACGAAGTCAACAACAACAAAGGCAGTGCTACTTTATTGATTTTTATTTGTTGCGAAAACGAAGGAACTTTGAAAATCAACGAATACACTCAAACACACATATTCACACAAATTAACTCACAAACGCACTAATGAAGTCGTACGAGTACAACGACATACCCAAGGCAAGGATGAAGAGGAGCAAAATGCTACACAACAAACACGCTCAGTTCCTCATTCGAAACGAGAAAAAAAAAATCAATTTACTTCCTTAAAAATGCTCACACCGCTTATTTCTTATTAGATTGCGTTCATTTGTATTGTAATTGTTGCGTCAATTGACTGAAACATTTTCGTATTTTTATTGTTTTACTTTTTACGCTTTTTTCACGTTTTATGCACACTTATACACACACACGCACTCAGCAATATAATTAATTCAAAAAGAAACTGAACAAGAAATAAAATTCCGCTTACTTTGAGTGATTCGGTTTATTCTTTTTGTGTTGGTGCTGCTTGATTCTTTTCTACTCTTTTCTTTTTTTTGGCACGCTCGAATTAAAACTTCAATGTCAAAACGTTGCCGCTTCTTCTTCTCAAACGCTGCTGAAAGAAGCCCGCACAAAACGCGTACTATGCGCGCAAATAAATAAGACAACAAAGCGCTACGTACTTGAGCCGTTAATTTCTTAAAACCGTTTTAAAATCCGTTTTGCAAAATAAAAATCCGGCGGGAGCGATATTAACACACTCGCGCGCAACAAATATTTTTCAACTCACGGCATAAAAAACAACAATCTTTTTTAATGCGCTAAAAAACGTCTAGCCCGCTTGACGATTGTGAGCTATTGCCGATATATATCGAATAGAGGTGAAGAATCGTCGACTACTATCGACCATGTGCTGCCAATTATTCTAAAGCAAAAATGGCTGTAATTTAGCCAATTAGTTAAACAAAAATGGCTACTGTAGCAAGGCAAAAGAGCTGAAAAAAGCTCACCAAAAATGTTTCCAAATAATAACATGTGGAAATAGTAGTGAAAATTCGTAAAACTATACAAAAATCACTCTATACGGTGATTTGACAACTCTGCGTCGTTAGAGCAGAGAGAGAGAAAGTTCTTACTCTCTCATGACTCTTTGATGAAACGGCAATACAGTATTGGCCTGGCGTATGTCGCGCTGTATTCGCTCTAGACGTGTCTTGTCCCTCCATTTCTATGTGCTTCTTCTTCCATGATTGCAGACACTTTTGCGTCAAAAGTGACACTTAACCACTAGCCAGCCAGAAGCGATTGTGTCAGAGAGAGAAGCGTCTGTGTCGCAAGAAGAAGACCAGCCGCCTTGTTAATAACTGTGAGCATATGTTCGTTTGAAACACCCGAGGGCATGAGTTGTTTCAATATTACTGATTTATTTGTCGAAAGAGAAGGTAGTGACTTATCCTATGTTCGCTTGCAATATTACGGGTAGTTGAGCTATTTCATTATTGAAGAAATACAAAATCTGATGATGGTAAAACGAACAGATATGCTTTCACACAAACGGACCGACAGACCGATTGTAGTACAGGCGACAAACAAAACGAGTACTCAATTGGCTACGGACCTCCGAATTTGGGGGAGTCACTCACATTGACCAAGTGGCACTTGGCAGCTCGAAGCCTCTTTCCTGACACCGTGTCATATTTGTCGAAATTTGATTGTTTCATTTGTTAGCGGTTGTTTGCTTATTTGGCGGGGAATTCAATTAGGTTATAGGCCACTCAAGGCAATTGTGTTCAATCTAATGCTACACACTGAACTGCCTTATGTTTGCAAAGTATTGCTAGAATCTTTCTCCTGTTTATTGACACGTCTCAACGGAATTGTTATCCCCGAATTTGATTGCAAATTTAAATTGCAGTATGAAAAAAATATTTTGCTTCCAGTTCGTTTGCCACTTTGTTTTTATATCTTACCTTTTGCAAAAAAATCGTTAAACAGCCAAGTTAATTCAAAGCCGCAGCAGTCAGCAATTTTTCAAAAGAAATTATCTACTGATTTAAATTTATTTTTTATGTTGTTCTGCTTAATTTTGTTGTAGGAAAAAAAAGTTAAAAAAAGTTTGACTTGAATGAATGCGCTCAGTCTGTCGGTTTTTTGTCACTAATTGTCAAACATTTTGAAAGAAAACTAAAAGCTAACAAATATTTCGGCTGGAATATTAAAACAAACGTCATTTATTTATGTATGTATATATGTGTATATTTTTTTTTTGGATTTGATGTTGTTGCTGTTTTTGTTGTTATTAACATGGCATATAATTTCAACTAAACATTCAACTAGATAATAATTACGTTTAACTAGATTTGTATTTCTTCCTCTTCATCATCATCATGATCTTCCTTTGCTTTCATTTTTACATACACAATTTAAGGTTAGGTTTTAAGCGCTAAAAACGAGAGACTAACAAATATGTAAATGAGGTACTAATGAAATTTGTATACCATTAAATAATTAATTTAACTAATATTAACATTTATACAGTGCTACGTGCAGAAGCCAACGAATCAATGACGAACAGTCGTGGCGTCAGATTCCGTCATTGACGTCGGGGTTTTTGACTTGTGGGGTTGGTTGGTTTGCTCAGGCGGGTTAAATTTGACTAATGTATTGATTGATGTTTCTAGATTCCTTTGTCACCACCCAACATGCTTTAGATCAAAGAAATGCTGAGTCCTTGTGGCAAGCGAAGGTCCTGCAAGTCTGCAGCATTGAGCGACGCCTGTGTTTGGCCAATATCATCGGTGTTGTTGCCGTTGTTGGTAATTGGATAGCTTAACTTCCGTCGCACAACAACTTTGCTGTTGTCGCGTGCACAATCGATCGTCGCTACCGACGTTGACGTCGGCAGCACTTCCGATATTGCGGTATCGAATTCGAGTAGAATTTCATCGTCATCGAGCTTGCGCGACCAACGTGGTCTCTCCTTCGGCGGGCTCATGATAGGTGGCAGCGACGCAGCGGCGGTGGCAGTGGCGCCGCTGTGCATTTGTTCCGGCGCCTCTCTGCTAAGTGTTGTGCCCAGACGCCGAAACATGGCCACCACTTTGCCATCGACGCGCGGCCGCGCAAATCTTTGGTTTGTGCTGTTAAACTGATTGCTTTGGTTATCTGTGCTACTGATGCTGCTGCCCACGTCACTGCTGCTGCTGCCAGTGTTGTTTGTGTTACTGCTTGGCGCAGGCGTTGGCAACACTTTGCTGCCACTTGCCAAGCTGCGCTGCGTCCACGTCGCCAAGCTCTTCATGTGTAACGCACGCCAATTGGAGATCTCGCGACATTTGCGGCATTGCGCGTATTTGTTACGCTTGAGCTTAGCCAGGTTCAAACTGACGCTGGGATTGGCCGCCAGGCGCAGCACAATGGCACAACCGCAGACGCTGCACTGGCGCAGCATTTTGTGCTCGTTGACGCAGCGACGCAGCTGTTGGCCGCGTCGGAAGCGTCGCTTGCCATACGGCAACGTCAACTGTTGGCTTGTTGTCGTCTCAGCGTTGGGCGACGTTGTATTCACAACGGCCAACGTCGGCTCGACATGCTGAACCCGAACCTGCCGCGGACGCACTGTGGCCACTGGTCGCTGCTTCTGCTGCTGTTGTGGCGTGCCGCTAAGTGGCGCATTTGCCTTATCGTGCACCATGTTGTTGCTGCTGCTGTTCATGTGCGAAGGACTCTCGGCGTCGTTGCTGTTCACCGCTTGCAGCGAATGCCAGTTAATGAGCCAATTGTTGCAGCTGAAGCACAGATATTTGTCCTCGTTCAGCGGCTGGAAAAGAGAAAAGCAAGTTTGAGGTTAGAATCGATTTGCTTAGCCAAGCGGCAACACAAATGCTTAAAATATGTTACGCCCATGCATTTCTAACGAAAGTAACTAATCAAGCGACCACAAATGGACAGACATGCGCACCCTTGACACATGTGCGTGTGCGTATGTGTGTGCGACATAATAATCTTTAGCCGCCGGAAAGGTGCAAAAAGCAACTGCAGCATAAACTCATTAATTACCGCATCAACGCACGCGCGCGCGTTTCTTGCTCTTGATTAAAGCAACAACAACAACAACCATAACAACAAGAAAAGCATATATCAATAATAAAAAAAACAACAACAGTATTATGCTTTCGGTTAAGCCGAAAGATACACACGAGGACGAACGGACAAACAGTGGAGCGACAACGGCACGACTCAGGTTGGCGCGCGCACCTGCCACACACGAAAATTGCTTTGCGTGCATAATGACATATGAAAAAAAAACAACAACATTGAAAAACCGTATAAGCAGCTGCCGAAAAAAAATAACAACAAAGCGAAGGCAACTCGAAAAGAGAACAGGCTTAAGTATTGGGTTAAAGCGGCCGCGCATGCGCTCTGTTATCAGTGAGCGGACGGTGGGACGGGCAAGGGCTAACATGCTGTGAAACGGCGTTTTTCAGCTGTCGCGGTACAAAAGCATTAGAAGTAGACTATCTAAACAAAAAAACTAGATACAACTTAAAATTCAACGAATGCGCACGCGCGCCAAACAAACAGGATCGAAGGGATACAAAAAAGTCATAAAAGAAATTCCTGACGGAACGTTATTGGTAATAGTAAAGGTGTATCTACAAATATCTGTATGTGTACTCTTGGATGTATGTATGTGTGTCAGTTGTACGAAGGTACGAACGAACGAACGGTAATAATGCAAATTGAACGCCAGGTGCAATACAGACGAAAAAAACAACAACAAACAAAAGCAAACGGCGTGCGTACATGGCGCAAAAAGTGGAACGAACACAACATTGAAAATTGCACTAGTTTGAATGAGAGAGAGAGCGAACAGTAGAAGAAGAAAGATTGTGAGAGGCGCAGAGAGCAAAGATGCTTTAGTCACATTCATACGAATATTTTGCTCAGTGTAGGCGTCTGTTAATTTGATGATATGCGAAAATCGATAAAGGTGCTCGAGAGAGCGTGTATGTGAGAGAGCAAAAGAAGAACAAAAACAAACAGAGTAAATGAGCGTAAGCACAAGAGAGTTCATATCGATCAAACACAGCTGTCGTTGTTGTTGCTGTTGTTGCTATCGTTGTTGCAGTCGCTTTTTATTGGTGTTGTAATTATTTGTAAGATAGTTTAAAAGGCACAGGCAAATTAAAAGATGAAACTTTTACAAGACAAAACCCGCAGAGTTACCACACTGATCATGATTATTATCAACATCATTATGATCATTGTCAGCATCAAGTCTGCCAACCACAAGCAAAACGTGCATTTGCAGCTGCCCAAAAAACCAACAATAACAACAACAACCATAAAAATTGCACAGAAATGTTGCATGCGCGTGCAAGCGAGACAGCGATAATGTGTGCAACGAACACTTCAACCTGCTGGCACTCAAAAAACCATAAACACAATTAGAAGTATCTGACAATACAATGCCGAGAAAAAAGGATCCACATAAGGATGGTTGCATGAGTTGTATTTGTTTTTATAGTCTTCTATCTGTCTTTTGTGGCAGAGAGCGAGCGAGAGAAGACAGCAAAGATCGACGAAAGGTGTCAAATTACCTACGGGCATAAGTACAAGTGAGTGAGTGCCTGTCGAACCATCTGCCAGCAGCGCTGTCGACGCATTGCAGGTTGCTTAAGCGTATGTGCTTTCTCGCTCTCACGGCTTGGCAACCGCACCGGATATGCACGAAAGGCACTTTCGTTTCCCAGGAGGCGCTCATATTTCAATGATTTACATGTTTTCTTAGTTATTTTTTGTGTTTTACGTTTCAGTAAATCAAAACATGTGACATAAATTCACACAGACCTAAAGCGCACACGGTTGACCTTCCGGTCGGTGGCAGCAATGCGGCTTAATGAAGTGGAAATGCGTTTGCCGCGTCGCATTTGACAAGCTATGACGACGGCCTTCGCCATTAGATTAATAAATAAGCCTTCTATTTTCGGGCTTGTGCAAAAGTATGACAAAACGAAGAGAGACGGAGAGAGAGAGAGTTTAACTAAAGGTTGAAACAAGTGCTGTACAGACGCTTAGATGCTGTGCAGTTGATGTCGGCGACGAGTTCAAGGCACTGCCGGTGGTGGGCGTACAAAGCCACCCTCGAACTATGCACTCACACACACACACACACACACACGCACCCACGAGTACGAAGCCGTTGTCGTCACAGGCAAGAAGCCCTTCGCCTGTCTTGCCGCTTTACTTCGTTACTGCCATGACTCATTTCGTGTTTATTGATTTTTTTTCCATTTCTTTTCCTACTCTCTCGCCCAGCCTGCTTTGACTTGAGGGCGTAGGAGACATGGCCAAGGCGACAAAGAATCACCTGAAATTTGAATTTCGCTTGTATAAGTTGCACAATATTTGGTCCGGAACGTGGCTCGTAGATGTTAATCGTTTGATTTGTATGGCAACCGCAAATGAGGCAAGTCCTTTTCAAATATTCCGATGATGCCTGCTGCTTGTCCGCTGACATTGCTGGCCTGCTTGCGTCCTTTGGTCAATCGATTTGCTACAAACGCAATTATTTTTTGCTTTGTTTGTTTTTCGTTAAACACACGCGTGAACTTTCTTTACTTTCGCAGGATATAACACAATAGACAGAATGTTGCACGTCGTTGGCTAAATGACGTCGTATTTGAACGACCAACGACTGGCATGCTTTGCCTCAGCAACACGGCGCACGAAGCAAGCAAGCGAGCGAGCGAGCGAGCTTTACTTCGGCAAATAACAAAAACTTCGCCGACGAAGGCACAAATTAACAACTACAACAATCAAATTTAAATAATATTGCGCGCGCGCTCGTAATTTGTTATTGCTGTTGTAACTATTTTCCGTTACGAAGTACTCGCTCGACGTCCTTTGCGCTGCAAGTGTAAAATTCGAGTGAAGTTCTCGTTGCCGTTGCAGCATTTTTCGTACAAATTTTTGCCGCTCTCAATTTGCCTTTTTCGTTCGCTCTCTCACTGCCTTCGGCATGCCAGGCTGCTTCTTGCCTGCCTGCCTGCTTCCTCCGTTTGTTGTTTGTGTGTCCCTTTTGCGCACGTTTCGTTGTACCTTTTGGCTGAGAGAGAGACAGAATGTGCTTGCCTGCGCTCTCACACAAAACCCTCTTTGTAGTGAACTAATATTGTTGTTTTTGGATTATGCGTGAAGGGTTTTTTGCTGGCTCGCCACAGTCCTTTTGACAATTGTGCGTTAACTGCACTTAGAAAAATCAATGCTTTAAACAAAATTTTTTCAAAATTCAGCTTTGAGCAAATGAAAATTTGTTTTGTAATTGTTTGTATTTATAATATTTGAATTTCAATATAAGTACAAATTTCGCCTGCTCTGTAAGCATCATACATACGCTCAGTGTACTTCGGTAATTCGACAGATGTTGCGTACAACAATAAAAACGATCATGACACACACGCATATACATACATTTACGTACTTCTGCTGCTGCCTCATTCAATGGCAGTAATCGTAGCATGTGTTCCATTGTTTATAGACAAGAAAAGGGACAAGATCCTCGACAGCCTCTTTGCTTGACTACGGTTTTTTCGTCTTACCTTTACACACACACACACACACACACACACGCACATATTCAAAAACCAAGCACAACAACAAAAAAGTCTTCATCAGCAGCTGCGCCAGCGTTTTTCAACAGCAACAACAACCACTAAGACAGCCAGAAAACAAAAGGTGAAAAAAGGTGATTTGATTATGGCAAAGCATTCGTAAGCGCAAAAGGTGTTGCCGCTCTTCTTCGCCAGCATCCGCCGCGGCTCCTTTCGTTCCGTCTTCCTTTCCCTTCTCTTCTCTTTGCTTTGCTTTGCTTCACTCAACTCAATCATATGTTTCAAACAGTATTTTGCCGGTTTAATAGTTGTTGTTGCTGCTGCGAGTTTTGCAGCTTGCGTCTTCAATGGAAACCGGACTTTCCTCAATAATCATTGCTGACAACCAAAAATCCGCGACAGTTGTTGTCTTCGTCGTTTGATTGATTTCTGTTGACTTAACACACATATTGATTATCCTTGGACGTAGTAAAAGATGCTGTTGTTTTTATGAATGACTGAAGAAATTAGATTGTGAGTTGGAAAGGAAGTGTGGAGAAGGAAGTTGTTCCTTAGCGTCGTTAAATTTGATGGCAGGAATGATAAACGACACTTTCAAAGATAAGTTGGTTGAGCTGATAAGATGAATTTAGTTTTATATTAAAAAACGTTGAAGGACGGCGAATTGATATTTTGTCATTAATGTGGAATGTGTAGAATAATGATACCAATTTTATAATTAGTTTGTATTTTTTATCTAAAATACACGCAAATACATCTTATCTTTAATTAAAGAAAAAATTTTTATTTATATATTTTATAATTTTTATTTAAAAAAAACCGATTCAAATGCTTACGCAGTACTGCTGAATTTAGCATTAATGCTTCTCTTTGCGCATTTGTGAAACAATGTGAAATTTCGTACGACGCCCTCTTTGTGCCGAATTTGGTACTAAGCCTCTTTTTCTTTTACGTTTATCGCATGACAATTTTTTTTGGTCATGAGTTCCAGTGAAAAATGAAAGGTCATGTTATTGGGAATAGGCTCTAGTTGTAGTTTTCTCGAAAAATTTAAAATATTTCAAAAATATGCGGAAATTAATAAAAATTTAAATTTTTGGTTTATTTAAAATTTAATGTTTGTCACGAATATAAAATTTAATTTATTGACTTTAACTAAAACTGAATTTTATGATTTGGGCAAGAGTAACGATGCATTTTTTTATGACTTAAATATGCCAATGCAATGCAATGCACCCTTCTTATTTATTTATTTTTCTTAAGCAATTTGTCAAACTTTCTCACGATTTACATTTAGCTTAATAATCGCTCGCCACGTAGACACGCGCGTCCCGCTGCTGAGAAACATGGCGGCAGCACCTTTGACTGGCGTTCACCGCGCGCGCCTCAAGACCCCCCATACGCACGTGCGAACGCTCTAAGATGTTAGCTACCGAAATGCATTGATTTTTATGACTTTATAATTGCGTCACGGACGTGAACAAACAAAAAACCAAAAAAGAAAGAAACCAACCAGCGCCTTCATTCAAACAACTAGAAGCGTTGTGTGCCCCTACGGCGCGTTGCACAGCGTGCAACAACTACCACGAAGCAGTCGCATAGCGGCAGCAACAACAGCAACAACAACGCTCATCGCTGCTACTTGTGGCACCCAACGAGTTGCGTGCCTGCGATTGGTGCAACGCAAGTCCTTAGGGGTTGCTGGCCAAGCACACGTCCTATGAGAAGCCGCACTGACATTCAATGTTGATGATTTTGTCGATGATGATGTTGATGATGATTATGATGTTGTTGACAGCGACAATGCGAAGGTGCCGCGCTTAATGTCGGCATGCATAGACTGTATGCCTGAAATCAACCCCCTTGGGACCATGCCCACTGCGTCGCCGTCGTCGTTGTTGCATTCTTGCCGTTGCCTTGCTTTGCTTTCCTGTGCTTTGCTTGTTTTGGGTGGCGCGACGACGGGCGCGGCAATTGGGTGACTTGTTTGCACTCTTTCATGCACGCTGGCCTGCTGTGCGCTCTCACGCTCATGCTTAAGAGAAGCTGCCATAAGCATCATTGTTGTCGTTGTCGTTGTCCTTCTCAACGCCACCAATGAAAGTTCTCTTCTGCGTCGGCGCATTTTTGAGTGCTGGCATTCGTTTGGCGTCGAGAAGAGAACTCAACACAAGTCAGTTAGTCAGTCATTCAGTCGCAAACCGTACTCGCAGGCGCAAGGACATCAGTGCGGCGTTAGTGCTCCATTAAGTCAAACCGGTGAAATTCTAAAAATACGCCGGTCAGCCAGCAAAAAAAAGCGCGCGTGAATTTTTCGACAACAACAACAAAACGCAAAAAGTGTCAAAAATAAGTGTTAAAAACAAAGAATAAAGAACGCTGAAGTGAAGACGCTGGGAACGTGAAGATGTCACGCCGCAAACAGGCAAAGCCACGTGCGTGTCACAAACGTAAGTGCCGTGCCACATAAGCGCAGCGCAGCGGCCTCAGCAGCCTCAGCAGCTTTCAATGTTAGCCCCCCTCCCAGCCTCTGCCGCTGCCGGCGTTTGTTGCTGTTTCCCCAACCGTTTGATTGATTTGCTTTGAATGCGCTGTTGGCGCTTTGGGATTTGCTCTTGTTGTTGTTGTTGCTGTTGTGCTGTTGTTGTTGTGTTGGCTGTGTCTGCGTCTAGAAAGGTGTATAAGCGCCAATGGTGCCTCTGCGTTGTGCTAAAGTGTGCTGAGAGGGTGTGCGAAGAGCATAGCAGATGAGCAAACCGTCATGTGTGTGTGTGTGTGTTTGTCTGTTTTTAGTTAGCTTGACAAATGCAAATGTCAATGCAAGTGGCGCAGCGCAATTCCCAAGTGTAATACACACACACACACACGCATGTAGAGGCAAAGTTGCCAATGGCAATGGCAAAGTTGAACCTAACCTAACCTCAAAACGTTGAGCGAGCAATGAATGATTGTCGTTGTCGTCGTCGTCGTTGTTGTTGTTATTGTTGTCATTGTTTTTGTTGTTGGAGCAACCAAAGTGCCGTTAATTTTTAATATCTGTTCAAATTGTGTCACTGTAAATAACAGCAATAACAACAACAATAATGGGCAATGGGTGGGCGTGTAACAACAACAAAAACAAATAAAATTGACAATAAATCCAAAACAAAAAAAGAAGATAACGAACAAAGGCAAATGAACAGACGGAAAGACATGAAGACAGACGAAGTCAAAAAGCCGTATGAACACACAAAGTGCATTACAACAAACACACACAGATACACATAAACATTTATATGCGCCTAACTTTTCACCCACACATACACACAAACGTATAAATTCCCCAATTGGCGCGCTACCGTGGAAAAAAACAATAACAATAACAACAACAAACTTTTGCTATTTTCCCTTTTGCGCTGCTAACGGCATAAGCGCACAAACAAGCCAACAAGTGAGCAAGGGAGAAAGAGATAGCGATAGAGAGTTATTGTATGTCTGCCTGTGTGTGTGGGTGCCAAGAGACACAGAGTGAGAGTGAGAGAGACAGAGAGTGACTCCAACAATACCAACAAGAACAACAACAATGAATAACACAGAAAAGCCATCGCATGGATTTCTCTTGGGAATTGGCCAATCCCAAGGGAGCAAAACGTGCGCTCCCATGAGATTTGATTCGTTGGCTTATGTTTTGGTCTGCCGTGGCCGAAACTGTGTGTGTGTGTATGTGTGTGAGTATTTGCTTGTGTGCTTTTTTTGCAACATTACGTTGTTGTTGTTTTATTATTATTGCTGTTGTTGTTGTTGCTGTTGGAGCAAAGATATCATTTGGGAGTTTACGATTTTCGTTTGTTGTTTTTGTTGTTATTATTGGATTGTCTGCGTTTATTTAATGCTGTTTGCATTGTCATGACTTTCATCTCCTCTCCGGCTCCAACGCCCTCTACGGCCTCCTCGTCTTTCAACCAACTCAGTTCAATGCCATAAGTTTGCCCGCCTTGGTTATTCTTTAGGGTATTGAAAAAGCATTTGCTGCTATGTCACTCAAAAGGCTTCAAAATGTTCGGCAAACAGTTTACGGCACCGTATGCTTACGGCATAGGGCTGCCGACTTAGGGGCCGGCTTACGGGAGGGCGAGAAAGAGGGAGTCAGCGTAGGCGATTGAGTTCTCAAGGTGAATAGTTTGTTCTTAGTTTGTTGTATACGCATGGGATTCGTACGTAGAACATTTCGAGCATTTCGATATCGCAAATACACCTAATTTATTTAAAGCATACTTTTGAGCGACCAATTTTACAATTTTCCACTCTTAGCTGTTTAATTAAGTTTTTAGTTTGTGGCAAATCAAAGAAGCTACCACGTTGGTTTTTTACAATTTTTTCGGAAGTATTTTGAGCATTTTTTTGTTGTTGTTGTTTGTTTTTGAAATATCGAAAATTTATTGTTTGCAGCCTTAACAACACCTTCGAGCTTTTTATTTCATTACAGTTTTTTTCCCTTTTTAACACTCGCGCACATACACACACACAGACATACACATATCGGGATCAAATACACGTACGCGTTGCCATTATAAACTTGCTTTTGTTTAGAAGCGAGTGGCAAGTACACGCTTAGTAGCCATTTGGGAGCACAAAAGCATTGGCGAGCGTTTGAGCATGGTCGCGTCGCGTCTGCTGGTGGTGCGTTCGCATATCCGGTGTCGGTGTGGAGTGATGTGGTGTAGGTTGGCATACAGCGATGTGTGGGTCTGTGCTAAAAATAATGTATCGTTCAGTCGGTTCGCTTTATTATTTGCGCTTATAAATAAATATATGTGTGTGTGTTTGTGTGTGTGTACACCTTTTTCGTTTTCCGCCAACAATATGCTTGGTGGTAACATTGATAGCAGTGCGGCGTTTGTGCGGTACTGACAAGCCAAAAAACGCTTAAAAGTATGCTACAAGCTAAGCAGTTTCAAGTACAGAGCACAACACGAAAAGAAAATTCTCATACATACACACACACACACACACACACATACATACATGCACAGTAGCATTGCTGTTGGTTACCCCATATCCTTTTTGCCGCCTTTCACATTCCACAGTCCTTGCCCTCTACATTGCCGTCGTCGTCGTCGTCGTCATCGTCGCCAACGCCACTGAGTTGAGTGCGAAATGCACTCTGGGGGGCTTTAAACAAAAATGAAAATCGCTTGCATACATATGGGCGCTTATGCCCACACATGTACACATACACAGACACACACACATATATCCTTTGGTTTCACACAACACTAACAGAAAGTTGGAGATGCCAACGACGTCAACGACTACAACAACAACAAGAAGAACAAGAACAACGAGTGCTTCGACAATTTTAACGACCATAACCGGTTTTGCCTTGCACATGTGTGTGTGTGTGTGTGTATTGTCTGTGTGTGTGTTACCTCACACTACACCCCAATCTCCGCTACGTTGCTCATTTATTTTAAAATACGCGCTCGTCGCGCTTAAAAGTATGCTAAAGAAATTATTTTTTTGTGTTTCTTTATTTCCTCCCCCTCCACCTTGCCACCTCACCCTCACTCTCATGCTTGGTCGCTTTATGACCAAGCGTGAAATGGCTTGGGCGCCGGTTGTAAAGTCATTGCTGGTCATATGTAAATAACTGGGCGGCTTGAGCGGTTATTGGCAGTCGGTAGACTGGCAGTCAAACGACAGACAGACAGACAGACAGATGGACGGTCAGATGGACATTGTGGCCATTACAACCGCTGACCACCAAAGCCGACAAAGCTTACACGCTTTATGGGCTCCTTTCCATGTCTGTCGGCTGCCATATATCCTTCAAGGCCTACAACACGGCAAAGCAACAACAAACGAGCAAAAAAGAAATGGAAGCCAAAACAAAAACAAATAACGTTGATTTCAGCGATTCCTTGCGGTGTCATTCCGAGCATGTCCTTTCGGCAATATTTTAACCCTTTAACGACGATGCCGTGCCTTTTATGCGACGCCTTTTTTCGCTTTTGCTACGCGAGAAATTTATGAAAAATTCAATTTAATTGCACAATTACACATGTTTCACATTTTGGCGCGTACCTGAAATGGCGTGTCCTTGTGCTCGTTCGCTCATTTCTATGGCGTCTTCTGTCCTGTTCTCCAGTCTTCCGTTTCCGTGTTTTGCATTTTCGCCATGCGCACCTTTGCAATGCTTTTAAAAAGTACAATTCCGTACGTCACAAATATCATCACGTGCAAAATGCTTACTTGGACCAGTCGACCGTCAACGGAAGCGGCTTAGCGGGTAGGCGGGTGGGTGTGTGGCTTCTCGATTGGTAAGTTTTGAGCTATTGGTTTTGAGCAAACATACACACATACATAGCGAGAGCGTTTGCCACAATAAAACAGAAACGTGTAAATAGAATTTATGCCTCGATGGGCGCCCGGGGAGTGCTTTGGCATAATCTGCATGTGTGCCGCTCCATGACTCAGTCTGAGTGTGGAGTCGTTGACGGAATCGGCTTCGGTGTCCGACTTCAAGTCCGAGTGAGCAGTAACAAATTTCCTTCCTTCCCCTGCCCTCCTCCCTCTTCTTCTTCTTTGGCCGCCTCAATTGCTAAAATACCAAATCAACTAATCGCTTTTTTTCTCTCTCCCTTCCACAAACAGTCGGCGATAATGCCGAAGATGCTGACATTGCTGTTGGCTCTGAAAATACCGCTGGCGTTAGCGAGCTACTTGAGCCCAAGGAAGAGCTGCTCAGCGATATGGAGAGCATTGTGGATGAACAGGATACGAATAGCGATGAACATGAATCAGTCGAACAATCGTCAATGGACAGACGGACTGCTGCGGTCAGTGATGGAATGCAATTGCTGAAGACAGAAGAAGCAGAAGAAGAGAACGCGACTAATTTGGTGAATGACAAGAACAATGCGTCTAACAAGAGCAGTCAAATGGGCAACAACAACAACACTGACAACAACAGTAAATCGGCAACTGTTGGCGTTGCTCTTGACTCGGCGGATGTTGTTGTTGCTGGCGGCAGCGGTGACAGCGGCATTGGTGTTGGTAAGTTGACTTCAATTTGCATATTTTATTGCTTTAGCCAGCTGAAAGAAGAAAAGGAAGAAGAAGCAAAGACACACACACATACACACACACATACAAACTTTAAATGAAGCTTGTTTGACGCCTTCGTCGTCGTCGTTGCGTCGTCTTCTGCTACTTCATTGTCGTCGTCGTCGACGACTCTGTCACCCATGGGTATTGGACATGTCCGGCTAATAACTCTCGACAGTCTCATAAATACCAAATGTAAATTTTTACTACTGTTACCCCTCCCCCCTTCACCAAAATCGCCCACTTCACAGTACGTGCTCAATGAATTTGTACTCGCTTTCCCTCTCTCTCTGTCTCTCACTTTGGATTATCATCTCTGCTTGCGCATTTCTCTGTTGCCTTCAATTAGTCTCTTAAGTTGTTAGGACTCGTTAGTTAGCAGTCGATTGGGCGTTCATGTGGGCGACAGCGTGGGCGTATTCCTGCCATGTCTCTGCCATGCACGTTGCACTTTTGTGCTTGGCTTGTTAATCCTCATACACATTCAATAGCATTTTCATATCTCGTTGGCCAGACCAATGCCACTAATCTGTATGCCAGCGTTCTACCTTCCCCTGCACAATAGGAGGAGCACAGCCCGCAGTGGTGGTAACGAACCTTTAATGCTTTATGCTTTGAGCGCCCGTGCTGCACTGTACAGGATTGCGTACAGGACTGCCGCTTCTGCTGCCGCTGCGGCTGCTTTAGGGACGCTGTGACTCAACTAGAGTCGAGTCGACTCGGTCGACGTTCCAAATAAAATTTGATGTGTCCATGTTGTGCCATGCTCATACATTACATTGGCGAAATATTCCTGTGTGTATGTGGATTATGGCACTTGGGTGTAAAGCCATCGATTCCAATGTCCAAATGTTGCTGTTAGTCGGCTTATTGTTGTTGTTGCTGCCAGTTGGTCTTTTGCTTGTAACAACAATGACTATAACAACAACTACAACAACAACAACAATGACAACAAGGGCTACAACAACAACGATAATAAAGCAATACGTTTAAATAGGACGCATGCACTCACACACTCAGACACACATACATGTAAACGTTTAGTGTTCAATGAACGTTGCCTTCCCATATGAGCTTGTTTGTTTGTTGTACTATATTGGTTCGTTGTTGTTGTAACTGCTAGCCGCCACAACAAAAATGGGCTTGAAGTTGTACTCTTTGTGTGTGTAGTTTTCATGTACTGTTCCACACTCTGGGGAAATCCATGCGATCCAAGCGAGAACATCATCATCAACGGCAGCCACAACAACAACAGCCACAACAACAACTAACGATGAGGCAGCATGTTACGAGCAACAACGGCATTGGGCGACTTCAGCTTATTGTTGCCGTTGTCGTAATGTGGCTTAAAAGTGAACGTCGGCCATGCCGCCAAGGCTCTCTCTCTTTCTCTAGGCTAGTGGGCGGCCATGTGGCAGCGCAGTGGGTGCCGCCACCTGTTTTTCAGCACGACAATGGTGTATATAGTCTAGGCAAAGGGGCCAACATTTGCGACGCATCGACGAGGTGACTCCGAAACGAGGCGAATGAAGTTTTCTTGGCGCTTGGCAACTTTATCACCAAAGTGTATTTTTACGTGCATACATATACGGCCCTATTTGTGTGTGTGTGTGTGTGTGTGCGCATAATATATGACACGACTGCAGCAGCAGCAGCGGTGCTCACACATTCATACTTCTACTTCTCCTCTCCTCACCTCTCCTCGCACTCTCACATGCTCTCGCATTCGTTCGCTCTCTAGTGTGTTGTATAATGTTCTAAAGGGAAATCGAGGCTGTGATAAGTTTGGGAATCCGAAAATTGTCTTTCTACGTTGTGTTGTTGTTGTTGTTTCTGTTACAGTTAATGTTGTTGTTGTTGTTGTCGTTCATTCATTCATTCAGTTGTTCCCTTTTTGCTCCTCTTGTTGTTGTTGTTGTCTGAATTCCATCGAGAATGTATTGGTCCTTTAGCAGGCAACCGATGTTGCACAGTGGCACAAAATGCACAAAATCCTATCGAACATTGTGCGCTCGTTTATGCTAGTTGCCTTGACTTCTCCTCCATTATACCAGCAAGCAAATATTCGACACAGTGCGCTGTCAGTTTAACACTTGCGTCTGGCATCGGCATCATCGTTGTTGGTGTTGTTGTAGTCGTTGTGCTGTGCTCTGCGCTGAACTGAGTGTGTGTGACATTAATATGAGTTTTGCTGCTTATAGATTATATTTGTGTAAAGTTTTATGTTGCAATATTTGGCGAGCTTTCTCACTAGCTCACTCTACCTCCAACCATTGCCTCTATTTCTCTTCTCAGTATGTGTGTGTCGTTTTTGTATCGTTTGTATGTGTTTGTCATCCGTTGGGAGCAACCTTGGTGCGAATAAAAATTATACATTGCCATCTATACCAAGAGAAACAGTCACAGCAGTCACAACACAACACAGCACAGCACAAGCAACAGCAGCCGAAAGTTGTTGCCTCACACACCTTCTGCCTGCCGCTGCCTGTACCAACATCTCATCCTCAGCCACTTTCCTTCAACACCAAAGACACAACAGCAGAAGAAACTAAGGCAAGGCGCGAGCGTTGTTAACTTTTGCGCTTTATATGTATTTCTCTCTGCATAAGTGTGTGTGTGTGTGTGTGTGGTGTATATGAGCGTGTTTATTGGTATGTTCATTGGGGAACATCTTGAGACATCTTCTTTGCCTTGCTTGGCTTGTTGGTTATTGTTGTTTTTGTTGTTGTTGTCGCTGCATAGCGAAGTTGCTCATTTTGCCATTATTATTCCGTTGTGTATCGATGAAATGAAACAAAAGTGAGTAGTGAGTTATCATTTATGTGCGTGCCTGAGTTGATGTCTGTGTGTGAGACTGAATGTGTGCGTGTGTGTAATACTGCTATTTGACAATAGCAACACTCAATGGAATTTCACTGCCAAAGAGTTGCCACAATACAGGTGACAATGCGACTTGCGGCACATGAAATCGATAAAGCGCTAATCGAAATTTGTCTATCGAAGCCTTTTGGTGCGCGCCTCCCCCCCCAGTTCATTGTCAATAGCGCGCGAGCCGTTATACGTTGTCATTTTTTATTCTATGTTTCTGTTGTTGTTGTTTTTTTTGCAATATAACCGAGGCAAAAACACACAAAAAGCATTTGCGCAACACTCTCCAGAGACTTAAAAACGTTAGCCAGCTAGGCAGGAGCACAAACGACAGGAAAGCAGGAGGGAATGAGGGCAGAAAGGAAGGAAAGAGAGCAGGCAGGAAGGAAATAAGGAGGGAAGGTAGTAACTAGTAGTGGAGAAGAGAGTATAGGAGCTTAGGAGAGAGGAATGCGAAGAAAATAACCAGTGAGGCAGCAGCAAAGGCAACGAATCGAATTAAGAGCGGGCACAACGTTCACAGAGCAAAACTCAATTCCCTGGGGTATGTGCGCTGGCGCATTGAGCCAGCATGCCGGCATTATGATAGAGTGGTAGAGAGATGTTGAGGTGCACGGTGCAAGTGGACAGACATACAGACCGACCGACCGACAGATGGACTAGGTGCTGTGGGAGTGGGCAGTGCTCTGGGTAGACAAAGGCAGCTATGTTACGGTGGCGCTTTGGGAAATCTGCGCGAGTGGCAAACGAACGAATGAGCGATTACAAGGCGACTAAAGCTCAAAGTGAGAGAGAAACAGCTTTAAAAGGGTTTGTGTGGGTCAGTTGGTTGCCAAAGGAAAAGATAATGAAAACAACAACAATAACAAAAAGCCACACTGAAAGAAAATTTCATTAAGTTGAAATGATTTCCATATGTCTTCACTATCTAATGGCCGCAAGATGAACATGATGATCTCGATGTTCATGATGATGATGATGTGAGCAGTGAACACGATGACGGTTGACGTTGCCTTCATATGCAAATCACGCGAATTGCGCGCAAATTTTTGGAATTTTGACAAGCGAACGAACGCGCGCGCTTCATTAACATAGAACAGCAGCGAATGGCAAATGGCGTGCCAGCAAATTAGCTTCAAATGCATTCAAATGCTGCTGCAGCTGCTGAAGCTATGATGTTGATGAATGCATTCGTGCCATGCACCAATAAAAGTCCAATGAAAACATTTTTTTTTTGTTGGCAAAACTCAAAGCAACTATTCGACGAAAGCCAATTTTCGAAGACGAAAACGTATTTGGTAAGGTGGCAGCCATGTGATTGGTCGGCTTGGCGGTGGAATGAAGTGAGCGGTGAGCGTCGCATGCTTTGCACTTTTGCTGCAACAGCGTACACATGACTCCCAAAAGGTTGCATGTTGAATAATCATCGTCATCAGCAGCAGCTGAAGCCGAAGCCGAAACTGAAGCATTGGCAATGTTAGTGGCAGTAATGCTTGAAAAGCTGCGGCGGCGGCGAAGGCAGGAGAAGCAGCAGGAGCAGCAGCAACGTGTCAAAGTCGCGTCTCGCGTTTTTGGCATGCAAAACTTGTCAGAATTGGCTGCCGTTGGCGTCGTTGGTCGCTTGTACAACGCTCTTTTGGTGGGTGGTCGGTCGGTTGGGTCGATTGGTTGGTCGCTTAGTCGTTGCTAATAAAACAAGCGGGTGTTTGAGCATCGAAAGTGTTGGTGTTGGTGGCCCGAATAGTTATGCTTGGCACAAACTCATAAACAGCAGCATTCGTACGATGTGAGTAAGTCGGTTGGCTCGCAGGCGAATGAAGAATGCGAATGCGACGATTGCGTACACGTGAACATTTCGCAAATTCGTAAAATTTTTGTTTCCGTTCTGGAATTCCCAGGCCACAGGACAAGGATTATGGACGTGCTGGTGGTGGTGGTATTTGACAACGACGAAATTGACAGCGACGTCAGCGGCAGTGGCAGCGGCAGCGGCAGGGGGCGAGCAGCGTGCGATGAGCGGTAAGCGTGTGTGCATGCAAAGTGGCAGCCATAAAAGGACCAATGAATGATGTGTGGCTGACGAGTCGAGATGAGTCATGGCGTTGTTGCACTCGATGATGATTATGATGATGATGGTGACACGCAGGGCCATGTCGAGATGATGGTGTTGACGGCGGCGTGAATGGCACTCTCTGAGTGTTGGGACAGACATTAGCATTTTGCCTTTGGCAGTTTTTGGCCAAGTTTGCCGTGTGCCGTATTGCGTTAACGAAGCTGAGCTTAATTGCAGCAGCAGCAACGGCAGATTGCTTTAAGTTTCGCTTTTTGTCATAATGTGCATCGGCTTTACTACTGCTTACTTTTACTACGGCGCTTGTACGCGACGTTCCCAAAGGTCATCTTGTTGCATGCCGCATACACACATCAGACAATTAACGCGACACTTCAACAGCGGCATTGACAGTTGCGTTAGCTCATCATCGTCATCGCTATCATCAACAACAACATGCTGCGTAAACAGTTGAAAAACACGTGCTGCTCGCCGCAAAGTATGCAACAAAACATATAATACAATTCAACAGCTGTTCACCAGACATAAAAGGCTCACTCTCTCTCTATCTCTCTCTTTTTCTTGGCGCGCTCTTTGCACGCAACATACACGCTCTGCCGCATATGCGCAGTACTGTGACTATGACTCTTCGATGAAGCTCTTAAGTATTTTTTTTTGCAACCGACAAGCTCTCTGCTCTCTAATCGTCCCTTTCGTGTTCCCTCTTCACCGCCTACATTTCAACTCTTTGCTGAACGTCTTCGTCGGTCACTGGCGTTGCCATCGCCATTGCCATCGCCACTGCTGCTCTTCAAGTGACTAACTGAAGTTGTGCAACAACGTTTTCTTCTTTGGGGGGAATTATGGCACCCTTGGGATTCGAATAATCAAAATTCCTTACACCTGGGACAGCGAACGTAGTCGTGCTCGTACTGAACCTAGCCATAGTAAGTCAGAGACAGACTCGTTGCCAACGGTCGACGTGCAATGAAGGTTATGGCACAACGTGGAGCAGCTTGTAGCAAACTACTTTAGTTTGTTGCCTCTGCGCTGACTTTGGCTTCACTTGGCTTGGTTCGGTTTGGTTTGGTTTGGTTTGGTTTGGTTTGGTTTGGAGAGGGCTAAGCTTCCTTCGGTTTAGCAACGCTTTCTTGGCTAAGCAACGCGAGCGTGCATATTGATTTTCTTCAAGTATATTTCTCTGTATGCATGAGTCTGTGAGTTTGACTCCTTTAATTTGCTTGCTCGCTTGCTTGACATTGGCCTTCTCCCAAACGTCACACACAACACGACACAACACAACACTTGCGAGCGTTGGAATTCGATAGAAAATATTTGCTTTGCTTTGACAAATTCTAATGTGTCTTTTATGGCATTTGATTAGTTTATATAATAAAGCCAAAATTTTATGTAATTTATTTCCCAGCTGCAACAGCACAGGACCCTAACAAGCAGCAGCAGCAGGAGTTTCATGACTCTGATGTTGATGACGTCGTCGGTGATGACGATGATGACGACGATGTTGATGATTTGTTGGAGAGCGTTGAGGCTGAGGATGAAGATTTGCACAGTCTTGATAGTTTTTATTCAGGTGAGCGTTTGTTTTCTTTTTCTTTCTTTTGTTTTTTTTGACTCACTCAACTACAACTTCAATAATGGCAAAAGCAATAGCGGAAGCATTGTCCTTGCTGCTGTCAGCCATTTGTCAATAGCTTTGTCTGTCCGTGTGTATTTGTCGTCGCTTGACATGCTTCGTGTGTGTGTGTGCTTGTGTGCCTCATGTAGCATACAGCATCATACAAACATATACTGGCAATAAGCGCCATAACCATTGAAATTACCGTATGGGGTGTTATATAGCAGCTGGCCACGACACTCTTGGGTGCTCTACACCTGTGCCGCGGGAGTCGTTCCGCATGTTCGCTTCGCCTTTGCATCGCCCGCTAGCAGCAAGCAGTAGCAACCAGCTGGCAGCCTAACTACGTTTTAAAAACCCAAAACAGCAATCAACACCAGCCACCAGCCAACCAGCCAGCCAGCCAGTCAACCAACAAACAAGCAAACCAACTGGCAACAACAATAACACCAACAACAACATGAATAACAACATACCATCGGTGCCAGTTGTCGAAGTAGCAGCAAAGGCAGTCAGCCAGCCAGCCAACAGACAGCAAAGACAACTCCAACTCCACCTTCGTCCCTGGTCGACTGAGCAGCCAAACGTCCGTGTGCCTTCCACAAGCTCCTTCTTCGTCTTCGTCTCCTTTTGCTACTACTACTTCTTCTTTGGCCATTTACGAGCTGTCGAAGAGAGAGCCGACAACGCAAGCAGACAAAAGCCAACGTGCGAGCGCAAGGCGGGTCGAGACGACCCGAGTCAAAGCCACAACAGTCAGCATCCATTCATCGTGCCAGAGACCAGAAGTCAGCAGGCAGAAGGCCTTCAGCCGTCAGCCTCTTCAGTGCCATTTCGAATGCTTTTTCTGTGTTATTTGTTACGTTTTGTATGCTGTTTTTGTTTGTTGCCCGACCGCGCTTGTCTTTCCGTTTTTCCTTTCGTTGTTTTACTGTCTCACTTTCAAAACCATTCCATTGCCAATTGTGCCTTCATGCTGCTGATACACGCGCTACCGTCTGGCATACGTTGCCAAAATATTTTATTTGTGTACACTGAAAAAATAAGGGAAATAAAAAAAAAAAACAATGAGAAAGATAGAAAACGTAATAATCTCCCTATTCTGGCAACTCTGTTAGGCTCTATTAATAGGAATATTCTATTGAATGGCTGTCACTTTGCAGGTTCCTCACCTACTAATTATCCTAATAATTGTTTCCTTTAGAATCACTCAAAAAATTTTTTTAATAGAGACGTAAGTCTTACTGACAATTGATAATTTTGAAAAAAGTTTTCTCAATTTTGCTCAGTGTACTCAGTCACTTCATCATCACGTGTACAGCGCCACACTCGGATGTGGTCGAAAGAAAGCCAAAGCACAAGAAAAAAAAATAATAATAAAAAAAATATTTTAAGTGAAGAGTTCATGAAATGTTTCTTATTCGTACTCTGAAATGTTTGGCGCACGCCTTACCACTCGTTCGCCACCACCACCACCTTACTTGTCCATAATTTTCGTATCCTGCACTTGACTTTTGTCGTTAGTTGTTGTTCTCGTTCTTGTTATTGTTGCTGCTGTTGTGTTGATGGCTTTTTGTTGCTGTTGTTGTTATACATTTATTTTTCCTTCACTCTTTCCACTTCAGCAGCATTTTGATTCAGTTTATTTTGTGATTTAATCCAATTTTTGATGTTGTTTGTTTGTTGATTTGTTTGGCCAAAGGGGAACATAACCAGCGTCCGTGTCCGATTTTGTATTCTGTGTTGAAAGTTTGAGTATTTTTGCGTAATTTTTATGCAATGAAATTCCAATTGGCAGCTATTACAAGTGCAACAGGCCTCCGTTGCCCAACGAACCACAACACTTAACTGACTAAGGTTTTCTTAGAGCAGAGAAGATTTTGCTTTGACTGTGTGTGAGGCTTTAGATATTCAAGGTTTCAGGCATTTAAAATTGTATTCTTTATTGTGAGTGTGTCTTGTCTTAAGTAGTGTGCATGTCCCTTTTGATTTATTAATAGGCAAATCCTTTTTTGTTGCATGAAGAAAGGATTTGCGGAAGTTTCGCATGCAGAATAGTTTGTAACAAGTTTCCTTTTGATGCTAAGCAATTAATTACACATTTGTCTTACAAGACAAACAGTTATAAAGTACACACACACACACACTCATACGCACACTTGTTCAACTGTCATGTTAGTTAAGGCCAAGCAAAGCAAAAGCTGTGCAAATCTTGTCTGTACTTTGGACAATCAACATGAAGAAGTTTTTTACGCCGGATGGGACCAACAATAAATAATTGTCTCTCAGTCGCTTTGACAGTCAGTCAGTTGCTAGTTAGATTGTCACTTCCGATGTGCAGGATTGTGTCAGCAAAAAGACTTTTTGCATAAAAAATAAATAAAGTAAAGCATAAAATAATGTGTGTGTGATTTAAGTACGCAAGACGTTCACATATTTAATCGTTTTCTTGTAATTTCATAAGCAACGCAAAAAAAATATGTCAGTACGAATTTGAAGCGAAATTTTTTCTTCAAATCTGTCTTCATTATGGGAAAGTGGAGCTTTGAAGCAACAATAAGTACAATAATAACAACAGTAATGTCACACAGAAAGAATCTTGAAGATTTCGTAAATGTCTTTCCGGCCAGGTAAAGATCACTCAAAGTGTCTGTCCGAGCGCTTTGCTTTTGACAACGACGTGCGAGCGAACAACGCTGAAAGTAAGACGAGTGTGCGTAGCAAGTAGCTGAGCGTCACATTGCGCCACAATGTTAATGAACCGCTCTGTGTGTGGTGGCGACTGTGACAGCGACAGCGACTCAGGGCTTTCCTTTTGTCACGTTTCGTACTTTGACACGTCGTCGTCGTTGTCGTCTTTGATGGCCCCCGGCCGCGTAATTGGGTCAACGGTAGTCGCTGTTGCCATTGACAAACGATGAGCGAGGAGTATCTGCAATTGGTAATCTCGGACATTAAAAGTGCCATGTCTAATAACGGACAACAAAAATCTCGGAAATAAGACGAGATCTAATGAGTTTAATGGCATTCTAAATGGCGTGAAAATGGCGTAACGCAAAAACTTTCTCAGCTGTGCGTGTGTCTTCGTCGTTGCCGCCGCGGGAGCTGTAAAGTACGAAGGCGTTAAAACTCATAAATAACACGCTGTAAAAAAAGAACAGCACTGTAAGTGGGCGTAGTGGGCGTAACTAAATGCAAAAGCAATCTCAGGTGTAAAACGCTTGACACCAAAAGCAACAACAACAACAACAAGCACAATAGCAGCGAAAAAATGTTAAAAACTTACGCTAAACAAGAGACAACAAACAAAACTGCAAGAAGAAGAAAATAGTATAAAAAAGTGCATCGAAGTAAAACTTTTCGTGAAAAACTATAAAAACCAAAAGCTTGCGCTTCTTCTTCTTCTGCTATGGCCTCACCATCTTCTTCTTCTGCTGCTGCTGCTGCTGCTTATTCATGTTTGCCACACTTCTTAGCCACAACGAGTGCAACTGTCAGCGAGCAAGTTTACTTGCAGGACATGCGCTGCGGCCCAGCACAACAAAGGGGGTGGCGGTGGCAGCAGCACAAAAAATAAACGGAAAACAAAAAAATGTAAAACTTTTTGAAATCTTTGGAGAGCTCAAGCAGTAGAAGGCATAACGGCTTTAGGTGTACGAGTCGGTTGGCGCGAATCGCCGGGGATTGTCGCAGGATATGCTGCCAGGTAGCTTTGCCTTTGTTGCACGGATATTTTTAATAGCGGCAACGTTGCTCAATGGCCGTCCGTCGGCCGTCGTCAGTCGTCGGAGTTGTTACGCGCTTGTGTTGGGAATTAGTTGGCAGAAAGTTATGACATGCTTATTCTTATGCTGATAACTGGACTGAGTCTGCTCAACTCGGCTCACCTCTGCTGTCCACAGTTGAGCATGAGCATGAGACTGAGGCTAAGGCTGAGCCACTGCGGTGACTTGACTTCGTATTTGGTGTTGCCTTGGCTGGTGCATGATTTATGCGTGGGTGGCACATAAGGCATAAAAACAAAAGCACTACGAATGAGCCACAAACGTACAAAAGAAGAAAATAATATAATAACAAGACAACAACAACCGGAAGCCGGAAAAAGCAAATGGAAATGGAAACTTACAAAAGTTTCCAACAAGCAACAACAAAATGACATGTTCGCCAAACAGAAAATACACATAAAAATACCAATTTATATACACACACACACACATTTATAAGCAGTAAGCTCAATTGGAGATGTGTGTGTGTGAATGTGTTTTTTTTTGTGTGCGTGGGCATCCTTTTGGGGCACTTTTTAAAGCTGTATTATGTTACTCTAAGGTACAATTCCACGCTGGCCCCGTGGGTAACACTTCTACGCACACGCACATAAACTCACACACACAGACGCACACACACGGAAGTCGCGCACATGTGCTTGGCATGAGTAAGAGTAAATGAGTCAGAAAGAGCAAGAGCCATAGCAAGAAGACTTCATTGTCCTTGCTGATGCTGAGTGGGTGGTCTGCAGGCGGAAGATGCTGTCGGCTGACATGGCAAATTGGCAGTCGAATTTTTTGTAATTTTAATATATTGTAATACACGAATGCTGCTTCTTTGCCCTGATATATTTTATTGCTAAAAAACTAAGACAAAACCTCAAGTAAATTGTCTGCCTTGCACGCTACTAATGATGGTCGTGTCCTGCACAGAATCATGCTGCTAAGCCTAACTGACGCTATCAATGAAAAATGACGTCAAAACACATTTAAAAATCAACTTATCAAAAGCAATCTAAAGCAGTCAAGTGCCTTGGCACAGGCAATCAACGCCAAGGATCAACAGCGTTTTGAGACCTACCAAAGGCAAGAGGAGTGCAAAAGAGAAGGAGAGAGACCGAATGCATTGAGGCGTTGACACAAATCAATCAAAATCACCAAAGAAATGTGAAAGAAGCAGCAAGAAAAGTAGATGAGGAAAGAGAATAGAACAAAATCATTTCTCAATTGCACAAAATGCTTCATTGATGAGTTGAGCACAAGACTGTCATGAACTCAAGGCGTCGAAGTCAATGATGACAGTCACAGTCCGAGTCAGAGTCGTTATGCTGCTAATGATTAACTGACTGACAGACGATGGCGTCACGTCATGTCACGCTGGCACTGTGAAGGCGACGCTGAAGGCGATGGCAAACTGCGGTGGCACACAAATGCAATAATGAGGTTTCTTTAAGTGATTTTTTTTTTTGGTTGAAAAGGGTTTTCTCGATGACTTTACAACATTTTTCTTTTGTTTGACTTTCGATGAAGGCAAATCAGTAAAGAAACCAATTTGTGGTCAATATTATGATTGGCGTCACGTGCACCTGTTTTATGTGTGGCTGATCAACAGCATTTGGAGCTGCACTAAGTGTTGACGGATAGCCGTTGAAGGGGAAGGGGTGGTCAGACAAATGAGGGAAGGCACGTGCTCATTGATTAGAAAACGATTGCAGCTGCAAATGAATGCAATATGCGCAGCAAAAAAGCATAGGGACAGAGAGACAAGAGTGAGACGTGAGACGTTGTCTCAACTACAGATGCCTTCAACTACAGTAAAAGCTCTGATAAACTGGTCATATAAGTTAATTTATGAAAGCTTCCTCTGTAGCTTAGTTGGTGCTTCTAGTAAGGGTGTACATTAATAAACCGCAAATAAAATAAGCATAAAAGTCACACAAAAAATAATAATAATACAAAATATAATCATAATCATAACAATATAAAACAAACGTGTGTGCCTTCAGTTGAGGTCAACACGAATGAAGACAAGCAGCTGGCAAACTACTGAAATCGTTAGCGTCGAAGCCGCAGAACGGTACTTGATGAGCGCGTCGGCCACGCGTGCCAAGTCATAAAACTGCGTCGACGCTAAGCCAATGCAAAACAAGTTTGAATTGCCGAAAGAAAGAAATGAAATGAATTGAATTGAAATGCGTCTGCAAGCGGTTTGAACTTCAAGTACTTCAGTTGAGTTGTGGCAGATTAACATGTCCGATTACAACATCCGATTCCGTTTGTGCGACGATTCCGGTCGCTGATATCTCTCGAGCAGGAAACTAGAACTCGATTTAAGTGCGTTGATATATGGTATACTTATAGTTGGCACTCAAGTCAAAGTAGTCGACGACGACGACGACGACGAAGACGAGAACGACAACGACACGGTTAAGGGGTCGGTCAATATTGTAGGCAAAATTGGGTTTACGATGTCGCGTTTGTTCATATGATAATAATCGTAAAATCATTTTATGAGCAACATTTGACGACAATGATGATGATGATGACAATAAGCAAGAGTTCTCTAAATGTTGTTGATGATGATGATTAAATGAAGTAGTGAAGCATTTAACTAATGAGTTAAGTCAATTCAATTGCATGAGTTTGACATCCTTAGCATCCTTTAAGCGTTCATTGCAGCTAATTAAATGTAGTTGACATGATTAATTGTGCTGTAAGTGATAAAAATCAAGTGAAAAATCATCGAAAAAAAGAAACAATTGTAAAAAATGTTGACCCAACTTGTAAGCCAAGGAAAAAAAATGTATAAAGGACGAGAGACAAACATCAAAGTGACATTTGAGTGACTTGTGTCTGGTTGGCGAGCAACAACATTTCAGCAACAACACAAAAGGACACTTGAGCCTGACTAACTAACTAACTGACTGAATGACTGACTGACGTTTGGCCGAAGTATTTGACTGACATGTACATTATAGAAAAAAAAAGAACTCCAAGCGAACATGATGTATGCGCGCCATATGCGAAATATATCTATATGTATATTTTTATAATTTATCTATTATGCATAAGCATGCGGCATTGTGGGCGGCGTGTGGTGTTGTGCGCTTAAACCTTTCGGCCGATGAGAATGGTTAAGACGAGAGTGTCAACACCAAACTGCCTTGCCGCTATCAACTTCATTGTTGGTCTCAACTTTTGTCAACTTGTTTCACAAAAAGGACTAACACACACACACTCAAGCGCATTTAAAATCTCAGCAGCGGTCGCACATTAGCCGCGCATTAAATATTCACCAAAAAGCCAATGTGGACGTTTGAGTTGTTTGGTTGGGTGGTTGGGTTCGTTGTGTGTCGCTCTGTACCTGTTCAAACACCCTTTCACAATTGCCGCTCAGCCCACAGACCATTTGAGCAATGGTAAGCAGAGTGGAGTGTAAAAAATCATTGTCCTTGTGCTCGTCGTCAGCGTTGCTGTCACAAAACTGTCACTCAAACGTAATTAACATTTTACCTTTCTTTCGTTGATGCTTTCGTGTGGCAGCATTTCTTTTTTTTTACCCAAATTTGTTTTTCGAATTTTCCCCAAGTTTTTCACTTGACTACTTTAGCGATTTTCATTGTTACAATTAACTTTTCAATGTTGTCGACAATTAGACAGCTTCAATTCGATTTGAATTGTTGGTGTCATTTACTATAACTCAGGGGTGGTTTATGGTACTTAATGTGCAACTTCTTCTTTTGTTTTGCCAACTTGTAAGATTTGTTATGTTTTGACATTTTTCAGCATCTTCTGACAACAGAAAATTGAAAGCCAACAATTATCCTAATTACAATACATTGTTGGTGGCAAAAGGGGGGTTTAAAAAGTTCTCAAGTTGTCAAAGTTGAGACAATTGTTTTTTGTGCATTTTTTATTAAACTTTGCCAAAGGTTAACACAAATCGACAATTTGGTATTGTCAAAGGTTAAAGTGATTCTAAAGAGAGACATGAGAAAACCCAAAAAAGAAAGGTTGCTAAATTAAATAGAAAATTAGTATCTCACACTGTAACTTTCCCAATGTGTCAACTTTCACAAAAATCGTGCCCATTTAAATGGTAAAACATCAGAATAGCGTAGCAAAAATAAATACATATCATGACATATCATGTCAATAACAATTATAAGACGCCAACAAGCCAAACAAAAGACTTAAACAACAAACTCGACGCGTAAATTAATGAAGGCACTTTGAGCAAGAAATAAAAATAAATTGACAACGCGACAACAACTGTCAATACAAGTCAAACAAGCAATTATATGTAAAAAAAATCATGTATATAGAAACTTTGCCGATTTTGTACATAAGCGCACGAGTGAGCGTTTGTGCGAGAGAGCGCATGCGCTTTGAGGCGCCGCCTTCGTTACGGCAGCGTGACAACCAATCAGCGTTGAGTATATAAAAACGTTGCGTTTCGTGTTTCAAACGACAAAAAAATACAACAAAAACGAACGCAAACGAAGCGAAATTTTTGGTAAAGTGATTTTCTTTTTTTATAATTGACTTTTTGATTTGGTGGCATGGTGAGGCGAGTCAAGTCGAGTTGAGTCGAGTTGAGGCCACCACAGCCTTTGAGTGCTGATGTTGACGTTGCTGCTGCTGACGCTTTTGTTGCATGCATAATTAATGTGGCTTTTAGTGTGTTCTTCGTCCTTGTTGTTTGTTGTTGTTGTTGGTCTACAAAGTGCGCTTCCTGTTGTTGTCCATTACAAATTCTGCATTGTCAACGCTTTGCATTTGATTTAAGGGTTTTTTTTTCATTTTTGTTTGTTGTTTTTGACTCTTTCATTGCTTGATAGCTAGTTGATTGCGCTAATGGCTGAAACATGTTTGCCGTTTTACTTTTTGCGGTTGAGTTGTGCACTTTTTTTGGTTTAAGTGGTAAACTGCAATGAAAAATATAAATATTTATTAGCATTTATTGATGTTCTGATTGTGGTTTGGCTTTTGACTTTTGTTAATTTTCCAATCAACCAACAACCAAACTGACCTTGGACTCATCCAACTTTTAATCTCATTTTTTACAAAACTTTTGTCATAACATATAAAAAAACCTGTTTTACTTGATTAATTTGAATAATTTATTTAAAAGACAATTAAAATTCAAAAAAAAATTCCATTAAATTTTCCTCCCACACATTCCAACGCCCAACAGAGCACCACACGGCAGCGCACGCTGGGACGCCCATGCTCCGCCTACGTTACACTGTATAAGCTCACTAATACATGCACACTCTGCTACGCTGCTTCACGCTCGCACACACAGGCTGTCAAATTGGTGCTTATATATAAAAGCTCTCTCGCTCTGGCGGATGCTAGTATATAAGTGTATTTGTATAGCTCTGCGTGTGTGTGTGAGTGTGTGTGAGGGCGCCATTTAACGCTGTCGTTTCTCATTTGCTCATTCACGCGAATGGACCCAAGTGCGTCGCACGGTCCCACAATTCCAATACGAATCCCAGCAGGCTGACGGCCGGCTGTTCGGCGCAGCACAGTCGCTCTCTCATACTCTCATTCGGCCTCTGCTCATTCGTTGTCGTGCGTTCGCTTCGTTCGTTCGTATATTAGCACCTCAATAGAATGGAGTGCGAGCTCAGTGCTCTCGCCATACAAAACTGGTTCGCCTAATTGTTGTTGTTCTTATTGTACATAAGTTGATGCTTTCACAGTGCTGTCTCTTTTGTTGTTGTTGTTGTATAGTTTGCTGTGTGCTGCCGCTGCTGCGGCTGTTGTCGCTGTCAGCTCTCTTGTGTTGATGGCATCATTAAAAGGCGTTCGCTCGTACGCTCCTTCATCGTTTATTTCATCATGCCATCACGCAATCGGAGTCACTTTATTTATTCTCGTTGTTGTTGTTGTTGCTGCTTTTTTTGTGTGACGATGACGCCCGCTGCTTTTGCTGCTTCGGCCACCACCATTGGCACTATGTTAGCTGCTTGAGACTGTCGTTTGGCTGCTGCAGTTTAAGTGCCAGAGTGTGTGTGTTTGTGTGTGCATTTCGGTTTCCTACGGCGCTTTGCTCTTGGCTCTGATTTAGTCACATTTTGGTGCTCGCGGCATTTAGACGCATTTGTTGAAAACGCTCAGCAACTCCCGTTGTAAAATCAAATAAGATAATTGTTTAATTAAATTAAAAAAAAAAAAACAACAAATTAAATTTAAGAAAACTGTGATCCTTTATAAAAAAATTTTGGTGTCAATGTTGTATTAGTGAAAATTGTTAAACAAACATATAATCAAGTGTTTTAGCTTATTTCTAAAAATAATTAGTGCAAATTTATAATTAAATTAAATAAAATAGCTGAGTCTAAGCATTTTGACTATGCCATGATGGCTTTGAAGATGTTATATCGTGGACCCAGTTCAAGACTTGAGAATCTCATTGAGAAAATCCAAGCCACAAAGGAGATAACAAGTAACGGTAATTGAACTGCTTCGATCATTTTTGTAAACTATTGAATATGTCAACATTTTCGATCACTCAAATCGTATATGTGTTGTAGTGATTTAAAATGCCGACGGCTTTGCGTATTTTAGTCTTGTCTTTCAATTTCGAGTATCTCTCTCTTATAAGCCAATCAAATCAATCATCAAGCCATTCAAATCAGTTAGCACTCAATTAAAAATGTTCTAAACCGAGCAATCTCCGAAAAAGGTTAAGCTTGGTTCACTGAAA
Source organism: Phortica okadai (assembly GCA_034638295.1). NCBI lineage: Eukaryota > Metazoa > Arthropoda > Insecta > Diptera > Drosophilidae > Phortica > Phortica okadai. The sequence goes on from CM067851.1 coordinate 36,950,969, forward strand.
GGTCAACTGGCGAAGACACAAACAAACAAAAACAGATTCCAACGCCTTGGCAAGCAAACTGTAAGCGCAATTAGACTCAATTAGCGTTTCCAGCGGCGAACCAAACTGTCTGCGTCGCAACTCAATGCTTGGCGCGTGTGATAGATGTTCTCTAATCAAAATGAGGGTCTCACATAGCGATGAAACCGCGCTGAGCTATGTTGAATCGTACTGAGTAGCATGTAATTAAAAAAAGAAACACTTTCCATAAGACGCGACAATTAGTTTGCATGTGCTCGCATTATACGTTGCGCATTTAAACAGACGGCTGTGAGCGCCAAGTAGCCGACTTGACAGACAGGCAGACAGACATGTGCGGGGTGGAGGCCGTGTGCGGTTTGATTAGACAAGCTCGATTTCAGGCAATGTCCCAACACAACAAAAGTTAATTGAATTAAATGCACGACGCTTTGTGTGATACATCACTAGGCCGACCGTTGATTTCCTGTCTTAGTCATAGACGTAGATGACGCCGCCGCCGTCTTTTAATAAGGATGCGGCCCACGCGTGTGAAAACATAACTAATTAAAAGAAGCAACACTTACAATAATCTATTCTTTGCCTTACTTCATTGCAGACATGTACTCAACGCACACTTCATCTAGTTACTCACCATCGATTTCGGATGGCACGTTGACGCCCAATTCCTTGCCACCGCATTCCTTACACTTGCCCGGTCTGCCGAGCCATGTACACGAAAGGACACAAGATGGCCAGACGTCGCCAAGTCTGGGACCAAAGGCGAACGGTAATGTCAACGCTAGCGAAGGCGCTCAACTGGAAGTTGGCACCGTTGCCGAGGCAGAGGCCAAGAAGCGACAGGCACAACGACACATGCAGCCGCATCGCCATGTTGAGCATGCCTTGAAAATGGCGCACAAGCTACGTAAAATCGATAGGGATGCAGGCACGGCTGGCGGCGCGTCTGCGTCGTCGACGGCAGCGCAGAAGTTTGATAAGTTGACAGGCGAAAGCATTAAGAGCTGCAGGCCCGACGGTTCCTATCAGTGTCAGTTCTGTGATAAATCGTTTCCGCGGCTCGGCTACTTGAAGAAGCACGAACAGGTGAGTTCAAAATATTCCAAACAACACAATAACAACAACAAGAAAACGTAGCAAACAAAGACAACAGGAGAAAGACGTAGAAAAGTTATAAGCGCATTAACATAAAAGTGGGTGGCTTTCTACTTGTCTGGGGTGGGGTGGTGTGATGTAAGAGGGTGTGAGCGACTAATGGGTGTCTAAAAAGGCGTGAAGTGCTAATGTTTCTCCAATATTCTCTGTTCCCAAGAGCGTTGACAAGCGCTGCTCCCGAGCGAAGCTACACTTTGTCAAATTTTCGTGGTTTGTTAAGGCACAGCGAAGCCGCTACTTTAATTTGAACATGTTTGCGCGAGAATCAGTTTGAAATTGCATGATTTTTATCTCATAACTCAGCGCAGTCTTTTGATCGTCGCGCCTAACGTTGTCGCACGTTATTATTCTTCTACTTTTGACTTTTTTTTGCTCGTGCGGATTTTGATTTTGGTACTCTGTTCTGACGCTGACGATGATTTGCACGACAGTTTAAAAAACAATAACCAACACGCTAAACTTGTTCATATTGCACAATAAGCGCGGCCAATCTGCATACAAATGGGCTAATTTGCCTGGCGGCTGGTGCTCCTTCATGCTACGCCGAAAAGTTCAAAGCACAAGAGCCGCCGCCAAACGAACTAGCCAAAGAACATAACAGCACATCAAACTGAAGCGACACAGCAAAAGTAAAACCGGTCAAGCTGAAGCCCCAAACACCCTTCCCCCTGCCGATGAACGAGGCATTGCTACTTGCGTATTTAGATGAATTTGTCCACATGCCGACGGCAGTAGCAGAAATGTCACCACCTACGGCCGACGATTTGCGTTGATGATATGTCAGAGACATGCAGATTTATACGAGTATATATGCGCTAAACAGCAGACTTGCAGCGCGATAAATTCTGTCGGCGTGTTGTTCGTGGTGACGACTCGTTGCCTTCCAAGAATTTCAAGTAGTTCGTCAGCGTTTGAACGTTTCAGTCGGTTGCATGAAAGTCGTTGAGGATTTGAGCACCGAAATATTAGCATGCGCGCACCAAATGCACTTGATGAAGATCTAAATGGACTGACACTTGTAGTTAGCATTGAAATTTTGTGCTAAATATAAAGATCGTTTTTTTTATTTGCCATTCGCAGAGTCATGCTGAACATCTGCCCTTCAAATGCGATTATTGTGCGCGTCTCTTCAAACACAAACGGTCACGCGATCGACACACTAAATTACATACGGGCGATCGTCGCTATCGATGTCCGCATTGCGAAGCAGCTTTCTCAAGGAGGTAAGCAGTTATATCGATAGGAATTGATCAAATTTAACTCATTCTAATGAATCCCTGAACTATTTGCTCTCTGATTTTCTTTAACAGCGATCATTTGAAGATTCATATGAAGACACACGACAACCAGAAGCCCTTCCAGTGCACAATCTGCAATCGTGGCTACAACACTGCCGCCGCACTGACATCACACATGCAGAATCACAAGAAACAGGCGGCCATACTTGCTGCAGGTGGCAATCCGCAGGCTCTGAACTACAGTCCACGTTCCACAGGCTCAGCCTCAAGCAACGGCAGCCTAAATAAGCGTCGCTACGCTCTGGCCATTGCCTCGGACAGCAGCCCCAGTCGTCTGGAGTATCCTAAGCGCGTACGCAGCAATGCCGCTGCAGCGTTGCAGTTACGATGTAGCTACTGCCCAAAGTCGGTCGAATTCAGCACATTAGAGCAGTTGAATGCCCACGTTCAGAGTGCTCATGAGAAGGAATACCAACAGACGCAGCAACAGCTCATAATGGCTTCCCCTGCTCCTACTGAGGTGGCTGCGAGTGGTTTTCAGCTGTCTTGCGAATATTGCACTATGAAATTCGCGAGTATTGCGACGCTCTTTCAGCATATGCGCAGCACTCACATCGATCGCTTGACAAGTCCCAACTCATATTTTGAGCATTTCAATCGCTTGGCCACCACGGGTACCTTCAGTCCGCGTCTAGCACTAGCTGCAGGAATACAGCATCAGCAGCAACAGCACCAGCAGCAACACGTTGATCACTCGTCTATAAAGCTAGAGCAGCCAAGTTTACCGAGTCCGAAAGTGATGGAGCCAACGTCAAAGGCTTCGCAGCCATCACAGGAAGAGGAACCAACTGATTTGAGTCAACACAATAAGCGTCGTTCAGCATCACCACAAACCTCACCCGGCGCAATGCCAGAAAAGCCAGGAGTCTTTTTCTGCAATCAATGTAATGCTGGCCTACCTGACTTTGAGAGTTTTCGTAATCATCTGAAGACACACATTGTCGAGGGTTTGAATTTGGTGTGTCAACACTGTGGCATGTCACTTCAAGATCAGACAGAGTTTGAGCGTCATGTCATTGGTCATTTCTTGATCACCAACTCTGAATATAATTGCTCTGCGAGCTGCAGCAAGTCATACACCAAGCCTGACGAGTTACAGAAGCATCTTATGGACCAACATGTCGTCACCATGTTTAAGTGCGCTTTGTGTGCCGAACTTTTCGACACAAAGGTTGCAATCCAAGTGCATTTCGCATGCGCACATACCGCCGAAACCAAACTCCTACGCTGCTCGGCCTGCATGGAGGTATTTCGTTCGGAAACTGATTTCCAAATACATGTCAAAACACGTCACCATTTGGCTAATAGTCTGAATAACAACAACAATACCGGTGCTGGTGCTCTAGGACTCAACACATTACAGTGCATGTTCTGTCGAGTTGTCTGCTCCTCAGAATTGGAAATGCACTTCCATTTGGCAGCGCACGCACGTCAATTTCGTTGCCCCTCCTGTCCGGAGACGTTCCATGTAGAGTTTCTACTCGACCGACACATGCAGACTCATCACAGTGGCGCTAGCGAACATGGTAGCGCTGAGAAAGATTCCTACGAGGAGCAGCAGTCTACGCTAAGTCCCATGAATTCTCTCTACGTAAACGCGCTTTTCGGTGGTAAGCCGCCGATGCTGCCACCGATTGGGGCTCAGACAAACAATAACAACAGCATCATCGATTATAATGTTGCCTTTGCTGCAGCACATCTACAGAAAGGACTCTTCCCACCGCCAAATGCCGCCGCAGCAAATAAATTCTACAGTCCGTTGCAAGTGGATACGGCCAGCGCTATGAAACAGCACCCAGCACTCATGTATGGGCTAAGTCAGCGCTACTTCGACACAAATCGTGCACTTATGGACATGTATGCCGCTCAGCAGGAGAAAAACTACTTTGTGAGTCCCAAGGCGCAACAGCAACAACAGCAGCAACAGGCGGTTGCCATTACGCCGCAGCCTGACAATCGTGGCAATGCCAGGGATGAGCTGAACAATACGGTGGCGTTACCCGGATTCAGTTGTGGCATGTGTGAACGCAATGATTTCCGTACTGAGTCAGAAGTGCACTCTCATCGCAAGATCGTGCACAATATGAAGACGGGCGTCAGTCTACGTTGCGCCTATTGTTGCGGCAACTTCAAGTCACGTAGCGAGTTGGAACACCATATGAAGACCTGTCACAACTCCACCGGCAAGCACAAGTGTCTCATTTGCGATGAAGTCTTTCCCTCGCCGGCTATTCTTGCCGAGCACAAACTTCAGCACTCCAAGGTGGGCCAGTCCGGCAAGTGTTCGCACTGTGGCAAGCCACTGGCCGATGTTGCTGCCTTCAAAGAACATCTGGCTGAACACGGCAATAATAATAACGAGTCCCAAGTGCCAGTGCAGTGCATTTGCTGTCGTCAAACGTTGCATTCGGACTTCGAAATCAGTTTGCATGCTAAGTTTCACACCAAATCTGGCAGCAGCAATCTCCAAGAGGCTGTCTGCGCGCTCTGTCTTGAGCCCCTGGGCAACGGCAACACCGTCGATGGTCCAGCAAAGGTTTGCGAGAAATGCTGCCGCAAACATAATCTTAATGCGCGTCCACGCAAACGCAGCACAGAACTCTACGAACGCCCCTCAGTAGAGGTATCCTACATAGAGAATCGTTGCAATCTCTGTAAGATGATACTACCACACGCACACAAGCTGCAGGAGCATTTGGTCGAGCACACATTCGCCGGCACCGAGGAGCGCGGCTACAATTGCTACATCTGCTCAGCGGTGTTCACGGCGCCCGCTGGTCTGCTCAATCACATGAACGAACATGGGCCAAATGCGCGTCCCTACGATTGCAATCTCTGCACGGAAAAGTATTACTTCCGTGCCGAGCTCGATCATCATTTGCGTGAACATGAGTTGCGTCCACCACCGCCCCGACCAAAAGAGGAGCGTCCAACAACGCCGCAACCAACAGCGCCACCGCGAACAACAACTATGGCCTCAACGCCACCAACAACGGTCAAACAAGAGTTATATGAGTCTGAAGCAGCGGAGGCGGCGAAAGAGCAAGAGGCAACAAGCGGTAACGGTGCCGACGACGATGAATATATTGAGGTGGAGCAGGTGCCGGAGCTAAGAACAGAGGAGACCGCCTCAGCTGCACATGGCAGCAACTCGCCTTTGGCTTAGATGATTATCATGTAGTATTGATTGAATATTCACAAGTATTATAAATATCACTCATACGCCTAGTGAGCATTAAAGAATTTTTGTGATAGGATTTGATTTGTTCGATGGATGTTGTTCAACTGTTTTTCCCCTCCGTTCAGTATTCTTTATTTTATTTGACTATTTTATATGACTATTATATACATATATACAAGAAATATTACATAAGCACCGTATACACAATATACACAAATGCATAAAAACACACACACACCTTTGTAGCATTGAGTAACAACGTAATAATAAAGCATAGTAAAATAAAACAAAAAGAATAAAATATAAACCAAGTCGCCGCGTATTTTTTATGGCCTTTAGCTAGAAGTTTGCTGTTACTCCAAATCAGATAAGCGAAGTGGTAGCAGCAGAGCGGCAGCAGCTTCATTTTTATGGCAAATTTTTGTCGTATGATTGTCCCTGATGAGCGACGGCGCACGTAGTGGCAATAAAAAAGGTGCGCGCGCGTTTTGGGCGAACCTGTTTGAGCATACGAAGCGAGCAAAACAGCGTCGGGCAACAATTTACACGCTCGTTGCCGCTGCCGTCGCTAGCGTTACGAATGATGGTGATGATGACAAAGCTCGATTTGGTGATTATGACAGCGCAAACTATTCCAACAAATTTGCAAGCCTTGCGTTGATCGCAATCGCGTCGCTATTGGGATGCCGCAACCTCATCAACAGCAACAGCAGGGTAGCTTCTCCTTCAAGACCGGTGGCAATTATCATGACTTAAGTGCGTGCGATCATTTGGCTGTGATTAACCAACGCTTTCCTAGAAGCCAAATTGTGCACTGTTTTGTTCGAAATCCAGCGCAGCGCCTTCTCAGAAACAATTTTAAATAAGTCGCATTAAATAAATTGCGACGAGCACCTGTCGGTCGAATCAAGGCAATAGTTTAAGCCACTCGCTCAGCTCAGACCGGCAGACGTTGTTTGTTTAAACTGCGTCGGCAATCATCACAAATCAATAAAAAACAAAATGATTATTACAAACAATTGCAATTGAAGTTTAAGTGCCGCACGACTGCAGTGTTGTTGTTGTTTGCTCCACACTACTCAACGCTCCAATTGTTTGCAGCAGCACGACCGGCAGTTGTTAATTAGCGCCATGCCAGACATGCCGGCGAGTACATTGTACGCTGCATTGATCCATTGATCGATCAGTCATCCAGCCAGCTACCGAGCTTTTTATGCAGCCGTCGTGCCAGCCAAGTTGTCTCGGCTCGACCGCCAGCCGCGTTTATTTTAAGCATGTCGTTGCGCTTTTCGTCGCGGTTCGCTTTCTGAGAAAAATGTTCAAGTGATGAACCGACTGCGTTGAACTTCACAACCTGTTCGTCACCAACATGTCCAATAATGACGACAAATCAAAACCGCCTGCGTATCGATCGCTCGCGCGTTTGCAGAAATAATGCGTGGAATTTTACGTATTCGCGCTACTGTCGACAAACTTCCGACCTGTGCTGGCTGCCGCTCCTGTCATCACCTTCTTCGCCGTTTCTCGTGACTTTGATGTTTATACGTTCGGTCGTTCGTTCGTTTGCCTTCGTTTGGTGCAAAGCGTTCTGACATGCATGCCTGTCACTGGTTGCGGCAACTACTGAGGGGTGTTGGTGGCCAACGTTGCTTATACATGATATAACTTTGATAAATGACCGCCTGACTGACTGACATATTTGGCTTGATGTGTGCAAATATTTTTGGTTACTTGCTTAGGAGCAAGTTGAGTTTACCACCAGCAAGAGATCTTTAGACGCTCATAAATTGAAATTAATGATGATAAAGTAACGATACAGGACAATGCTAAGGAAGCCAATGCCAAGTGGCTGTGGGAACAGCGTAACAAGAACGGCTACCAAGATGTAAAACTCAATGAAAGGAAGTTGCAGCTAAGACAAAAGATACACACACACACACACACACCCATACAACCATACACAGAGATACGAACTCGCAAAGGCATGCCGAGTAAATGTGCCTGCAATGAAATATTTCGCACGCGTTATTAAACTCGAAAGTGAAATATTTTCGCAAGGAATAAAGCACGCAAGCCTCGAACAGCGACGGGTTGGCTGCATGCCTTAAGGAATTGCACCCCCGCACATGAAAACAAAGTAGATTTTGTTTTCGTTTTCTTTTACTTTCTGTAGATTGACATGTAACTCAGTCACTGAAAGTGAAGTGCTTTAAAGACAAGAGGCGAATGCTTCCTTCCGGATACGTATGTGGGCCAAACATGCGAGGTCTGTATGACAAAAGGGCAAGAAGCACTGCAGACGGGGCGGTCAGGGGAGATGCGGTTTAGTGACGCAAACAATTCATTATGAACGATTACGTTCATTGTGTATGCGTGTGTGTGTGTATGTGTGTGTGAAGAGGGCGTAATGTTAACAATGTTATTAGCGTGATTTGTTGTTGTTGCCGTGCTCATATTTTAGCTACAAGGATAATGGTGCGAATGACAATGATGCTGATGCTGATGATGTTGATGATGCTGGGAATGTGACTTTAAAAGCACATAAAAGTATTTCAAGTGCATATCCGTTGTCAATAAAAGCTGAAGGATGTGCCAGGTTTTACCTTTTGAGCGTGCGAATTTTTTTATTCGGAAGTCGTGCTAAGCACGGCGCTGATGAATGAGCATGGATACGAAGGAAATGTGTCAATAAATACGCGCAAATGACATGTAACAAAGAACTTTGATGTATATTATGACATGATATTGAAATAATATGCAAATTTAGGACAGGATTTCGCAAAGAAAAAAAATATGAAACAAAATTTCTCAATAAAGGTTAAACGATTTGACAGTTCGTTTAAGGGGTAGGGAGAATATCAAATGTGCCTTAATTAACGACACAGGAAATCACTTTTATGCAAGTGAGTTTTGTTTTTTCGTTTTTTTTTATATCAACATTACAATTTCCCGTTTAATTAAGACTAACAAATATGCTGAATATGAAGAGGGGTCACAATATTAATTTTAACGTGCGCCACGCGTCAAGCAACATCGGACACTCAGACAGACAGACAGACAGGCAACTGCACAAACATGCAATGGGCCTAGCTAATTAGCAGGGTATCTATAAGATACATCTGTTATACGTATCTGTATCTTCATCACAACAACAACAACAACAACAAATGAACACTGTGAGGCGCTAATTCAATTACAGCGCAAATTATTGTGTTGAAACAATGAATTTTTAATTCGCTTGTTAATACGCACTTCACGCCCTGTCCAAAGTCACTTAAATGCTGAGAAATTAATAAAGGCAGGCAGGCAGCACTTTGTGGGTCAGCACTGAGTTTCCTGTCAGGCGAGCGTGGGTCGAAATTAATTATGCCTTGAAATTAAAGTTTTGGCGACTCGAAAGGCACATTAGCTTAACACATATGCCAACACTTAGCACCTCCCATTTGTGTATGCTTGTGTGCCAGAGATACACAGATACAGGCACGCTGTACAACGAGCGTTGCGATTGGCTGATTCACATTCAGTGACGATACATAAAATCGACTTTCGCCTTGTATATAAGCACAAACGAAGCCGGCGGTGCGATTTTCGGGTTTTGTGGGTTGTAGGCGTGCGCTTACATTGGGTTTGGCGAAATGGGAGAGAAGCAATTGTAAATTGACTTTCAGATTAATACAAAATTTAGTTTAAGTGTCATATTGAGCATAAATTTAGTTTTATATCAAATTGCTTGTTTAGAAAGTAAAGAAAAGCAAAAATGATTAGAAAACTTGCCCTGATCGTGGCATGTAAATCGATATGATCCTCTTAATTCAATCAATTACTGCAATAGACACCACCATCGCCACCAAGCACAGTCACCAAACAAAGCCGCCTCGATTGTCAGACACAATGGCATGGGGCTGGCCGTGCAGGCGGTTTGTTGCTGCAAACATCACACAGGCGAACAACAATTTGAAAAGTTGTTAACATAATAGAACCGAACAGCACCTCCGCCTTAAGTTCTCGCGAAAAATTAAAGCAGTGAGTTTAATGTAAGGAATTCTAAGCAAAAAGTATTGAATTACATATGTATGTACGTTGGGAGCAACAACAAGCGCGGAGCAGCCGCTTTGATAAGATAATTTCAGGCACAATTAAACGCAATTCAAAATAAAAACTACAAACATACAATAAACATCCTTAAAACAAGGACCACAACGTAAACGACAACAACAGGGCACCAGCGGTGACTACATTGAGGACGTTGAAGGCAGCGGTTGCAGACAAAAGCTGCCAATTGCCGGAGCGTTTCCCTGAAGCAAGCAAGCGAGCATGAGCGACATGCCAAAGGCGCACACAAAGCGTTGAAGTACGCAATGCTTATCAAACGAAAAGATCAAATTTCAAGCAGCGCGAATTCTTGAGTGGCGCATTTGTGCGCACATGAAAGTGAAGAGGATCATGAACGACGCGTCGACGATCATGGGAAAGGATGCATTGGGAGTTGGGATTTGGCGTTTGGCCGTTTAAGCTGACAAATTGGTCAGAATTTTTTTTTTTTTTTTTGTGTAATCAAACGACAAAAGTCATTGTACGCAATGGAGCACGCAGAGCTTCAGCTTGACAAACAGATTACAAAATACACAAGTACTATAGAAAAGATACTGTAAACGATTCACGAGAAGCAACATCAATTAAAAAAATTTAAACAAGAACTGTGTAAGTGGCCGAGAGGCAACTTGTTTTACAGAGCAACTTTATACAACCGAAAAAAAAAACAGAAAAACCAGTAAAGGTAACATTTTTATGACTATTTGACACCGACCACAGCGCCGTTGCCACTGTCACCGCACAGAAGCACTCGAGCGGTGTGTGTGTGTGTGTGTGTGTGATAAACTATAACACAATTTCGTTAAATGTATCTTACAGCAATTGCTTATGTTGTACGCACACAACGACCGAATGGGCTGACCTCTTGGCGAGTACGTGCCTGGCCTCAGAGTGTGACAAACTGGTTCATAGTGACGGCTACGGCAGCAGACCTGGAGTAAAAGTGACTGGAACAACGGGGTCGCATCAACGTCAGCGTTGACATCGCGAAACGATGATGAACTCTGTTGATGAGTGCGGGCCGAGCGAGGGAGCTAGTTGAAGAGCTAGAGCAAACTCCTCAGCATGTTTTGGCTAACTGACGAGCTGACAGTTTTTATGACTTAATGGCATGTACGCACCACAATTCAATGAAGATGATTCCGTTTTGTACGCCAGCACAACATTTTCATTACGCAGATGTAATACGCAGCAATGGTGACACTTTTTATAACCGGTTATGCGCGGTGTGTAAATTGTTGCACGCGCCCAAAATCACTTTGAAGCGCTCCGTCAACACATCAGACAACGTCAACGGCAATGTCGGCAGTAATGTCGACGCCGACCAGGTGCCAAATTTGTCATTTGCGCACATTATTTATAAGCCTACGAAATAAAGTCGGCATGTAAATAGGCTGAAGCCAAAACTATTTCGTGACCTCCAACGTTGTGTGCTGGGCACGTGTCTGCATGCTGTGTGTGCGGACGAGACTGCTACCGATTGCTTGCAACTATGAAATATAATCAAGTATGCGAAAATGTAATCAAGTCCAGTGCATTTTTTCTTTTTTTAAGAAAATAATATGCAACGGCTCAGATTTTACTTCGTGTGCAGCAACATTGAGAAGTGTTCCCAAGGGTGGCGGCGCAAATGAGCAAACAAAGAAAAGTCCAACGAACAAAAAAAAAGAAAACGCCGATGAACAAACTCAATTTTTGAGGTTTTCTATTTTACGTGAACAAGGTCTTTCTGTCCACCGTTCAATGAATTAAAGCCCATAGTACGTCTTGAGTATAAGCTGAAATTGCGAAAAGTCGAAAATTGGTACTTAATATTATCGTTTTATTTTAGGTCAATTAATTTAAACCAGAATCTCGTCATTAGTGTTATATTTATAGCACCTTCAAGTGAGATGCAAGTTGGGAAAATAGTCGTAACATTTCGAAACTTCGGCTTTAATTTCCAACACGATTCAGGTCAAACAATTGAAACTCCGTGGACTGTTTGAAAAATAACGAACAGTTCATAAAACCAGTTCGTTAAATCATTAATCAACACTGGGTTTACTTTTATGCTGACTGTCGCGCTTGAAGACGGAGAAGAAGAAGCACAGCGAAAAAATGAGTGTTCTACCGTTTGTGCGTGGAGTGGATTTTACGAAAAATGACTTTAGTGTAAGTGAAAATTAATGTTTGTCTACGTTTTCCAGCAGCCCTGCGACCGACAGCACATGGTCGCAATGCAATAGCATGGCTTTTAACACCAGGAACATTGTTATAAAATCCAGCTGAATGTGAGACAGCAATTCATGTCTGTCCGTTTGTCCGGCCGCATTCACTTGGAATTTGTCATCATGCCAAGTGTCGTTGACGCTGACCGCGCAGTTGCGGCGCATTTGTTTACAAACAAAACAGAAATTCTAAATAGAACAAATGCTTTTATTTATCTCACCTGCCCATTTTTCTCTTGTGTAGGAAACATTTCCGAGCTCAATGCGCGAAATGTCGCGCGTCCAATGGTTGACATTGGACAGAACACAGCTCAGTGAAATACCTGAAGAGCTGGGTCAACTGCAGAAGTTGGAGCACCTGTCGCTGAAGCACAATCAACTGGAGAAGCTTTTCGGAGAACTAACAGAATTAGCATGCTTGCGATCACTAGACCTACGACATAATCAACTTAAAAGCAGCGGCATACCACCAGAACTGTTTCGCTTGGAAGAGTTGACCACGTTGGATTTGTCGCACAACAAGTTGAAAGAAGTACCTGAGGGCTTGGAGCGTGCCAAAAGCCTCATAGTACTCAATCTTAGCCATAACCAGATCGAGGCAGTACCTGCTCCACTTTTTGTTCACCTCACAGACCTAATTTTTCTCGATTTGTCGCACAACCGTCTCGAGACGCTGCCACCACAAACACGTCGCTTGACTAATCTAAAGACTTTAAATTTATCGGGAAATCCGCTAGAATTGTTTCAACTACGTCAACTGCCGTCTCTTCAGTGCCTTGAGGTGCTGAACATGAGCAACACGCAGCGTACGCTTTTAAACTTTCCTTCTTCTATGGACAGCCTTGCCAATCTTTCTGAGCTGGATTTGTCGCATAATTCATTGCCAAAAGTACCCGACTGTGTATACAATGTTATTACCCTGACGCGCCTCAATCTAAGCGACAACGAAATAAACGAACTTAGCTCGAGTGTGGAGTTTTGGCAGCGTTTGGAATCGCTAAATCTTTCGCGTAATCAGCTGACCTCGTTGCCAGCATCAATCTGCAAGCTCACCAAACTGCGACGATTGTTCCTCAATGACAATAAAGTGGATTTCGAGGGCATACCATCCGGCATCGGCAAATTATGCTCTCTGGAGGTTTTCTCAGCGGCGAACAATCTGCTTGAAATGGTGCCTGAGGGTCTCTGTCGCTGCGGTGCTCTAAAAGAACTTAACTTGAGCTCAAACCGTCTCATTACTTTGCCTGATGCAATACACTTACTTGATGGTATGGACAAGCTCGATCTGCGCAACAATCCTGATTTGATTATGCCACCCAAGCCAAATGAAGTTAACACAAACACAAGCATTGAGTTTTATAACATCGACTTTTCACTGCAGACACAATTGCGTTTAGCGGGAGCAGCTGTGCCACCGTCTGTTCCTGCAGCATCAGCACCAAAAGATTCTACCGCTCGTAAGATTCGTCTACGTCGCGGACCACGCGCTGATGCAGATCAGGACTCAGCAAAGATACTTAAAGGAATGAAAGATATTGCAAAGGATAAACAGGAATCAGATCCATCGTGGGCGGAACTTGAGGATGGCCGACCCGAGTCATTAAAGCCAAAGCGTTGGGACGAATCATTGGAGAAACCGCAACTTGATTATTCGAAGTTCTTTGAAAAAGAGGATGGTCAGCTGCCTGGCCTGACCATCTGGGAGATTGAGAACTTTATACCGAACAAAATCGAAGAAGTTGTTCACGGCAAATTTTACGAAGGCGACTGCTACATTGTTCTGAAGACTAAGTACGACGATTTGGGTCAGTTGAGCTGGGAGATTTACTTTTGGATTGGCAACGAAGCGACACTAGACAAGCGTGCATGCGCTGCCATACACGCAGTGAATTTGCGGAACTTTTTGGGCGCTCGTTGTCGCACAATTCGCGAGGAGCAGGGTAAGTCAAGTTATATTTTAGTTCGTGGATCTTTAAACATCTCAATTTTGCTTTCGCAGCTGATGAATCCGAAGAGTTTTTGGCTCTCTTCGAAACCGAAGTCATTTACATAGAAGGAGGGCGGACGGCGACAGGCTTCTATACCATCGAAGAAATGATATACACTATTCGGTTGTATCGTGTGCATGCCGCTGGATCCTCAATCCATTTGGAACCCGTTGCAGTAAACATTGATTCGTTGGACCCACGGTATGCATTTGTACTCGATTGCGGCATCAAAATGCACATTTGGCTTGGTAAATCCTCAAAAAATACGCTAAACTCAAAGGCGCGTCTAATGGCGGAAAAGATAAATAAAACCGAGCGCAAGAATAAATGCGAGATTATTGTCGAAAGACAGAAGGAGGAGAGCGAAGAGTTTTGGAAGGCATTCGAGATTGATGCCGAAGAGGCCAAAAAGGTTGAACTGAAAGAACATGTCAGTGACAATTTTACAACTAAGGTGCCACGACTATACCAAGTGCAGCTAGGAATGGGCTATCTGGAGCTGCCCCAAGTAGAGTTGCCTGAGCAAAAGCTTGACCACACGCTGCTAAGCTGCAAGAACGTGTACATCTTAGACTGTTACACAGATTTATTCGTGTGGTTTGGCAAGAAATCGACTCGTTTAGTGCGTGCCGCGGCCATCAAACTATCCCGCGAGCTTTTCCAAATGATTGACAGGCCAGATTATGCTCTCGTGACGCGCGTGCAAGAGGGCACTGAGTCACAAATATTCAAAACGAAGTTCACCGGTTGGGATGAGGTGATGGCAGTAGATTTTACGCGTACTGCGAAATCAGTGGCGAAAACTGGCGCTGATCTTACTAAATGGGCGCGTCAGCAAGAGACACGCGCCGATCTGGCTGCCCTTTTCATGCCTCGTCAAAATGCAATGCCACTGAGTGAAGCTGAGCAGTTGGAAGAAGATTGGAACTATGATCTGGAAATGATGGAGGCTTTTGTGCTTGAGGGCAAGAAATTTGTCCGCTTGCCCGAAGAGGAATTAGGTCACTTTTACACGGGCGAGTGCTACGTTTTCTTGTGTCGTTACTGTATACCTGTTGACGATGGCGAGGGCGAAGGTGCCGATGACAGTCATCCACCGCCGGAAGATGAAATACAGTGTGTTGTGTACTTCTGGCAGGGCCGCAACGCCGGCAATATGGGCTGGTTGACGTTTACATTTACGCTACAGAAAAAATTCAAAGCAATGTTCGGCGAAGAATTGGAAGTCATGCGAATTTTCCAGCAACAGGAAAATCTTAAATTCATGTCGCATTTCAAGCGTAAATTCACTATACACACTGGCAAGCGCAAAGACAAGTCAAAGACGCCCGATGGCAAAGCTGCCGTTGAGTTCTATCATTTACGTTCAAACGGCGGTGCACTCACAACGCGACTTATACAGATCAATCCGGATGCAGTTAACCTGAGTTCAGCCTTCTGGTGAGTATTTAAAAACGATCAATCAAACTATCTTCTCTATATTTCCATTTTTTCAGTTATATACTCTATGTGCCATTTGAGACAGAGGACGAGTCACAGTCGGGCATTGTCTACGTCTGGTTGGGTAGTAAAGCATGCCCGGAAGAGACCAAACTTGTGCAGGATATAGCCGAGCAAATGTTCAATAGCCCTTGGGTTAGTTTACAGGTGCGTCATTTAACTTACTATCCACAGTCTGTTAGTTTTCAAGACCACTTTAATATTGTAGATACTCAATGAAGGCGACGAACCGGAAAACTTTTTCTGGGTCGCACTTGGGGGTCGTAAGCCTTACGAGACAAACGCCGAATATATGAACTACACCCGACTTTTCCGTTGCTCCAACGAGAAAGGTTACTTCACAGTTGCCGAGAAATGCACCGACTTTTGCCAAGACGATTTAGCGGATGATGACATTATGATACTCGACAACGGCGAGCAAGTGTTTCTGTGGATGGGTTCAAGGTGCAGCGAAGTTGAAATTAAGTTGGCATATAAATCCGCACAAGTCTACATACAACATATGCGCATCAAGCAACCAGAACGACCGCGCAAGCTGTTCCTTACCTTAAAGAACAAAGAGTCAAAGCGCTTTACTAAATGCTTCCATGGTTGGAGTGCGCACAAGGCGCTATGTTAGAGCAGTCACATGGCACAAACAGCAACATGACAACTTTGAAATGTGTTGGACTGAAAAAATAGACATTTACACTACTCCTCTTTTATCTGCTAACCTTTCCACGTGTTACTAACATTTCGTACTTTTCCTAAGCTAAAAAAGTATTCTATCGTTCATATCCTTACGTATTATATATGTATGTAACGAACGATCGCCAAGTTCAGTTCAGGATCTGTTCTGCGTCTTTTTTTGTATAATAATATTTATTAATCAAACTTTTTATTAATAAATTAATCGAAGCAAAGCAAATCAACAGTGTATTTTATAAGCTAAGACAACACAAATTTTTTGGTTATTTTTAACATGAATCACATTTATTGCATTTATCATTTTTAGACATTTATAATATTTTCAACTAGATTTTTATCGTAATGAGTCAATAATGAATTTCATAATTTTGTGCGAATTCAACTTATTCAATTAGTCAATAACTTTACGCTTAACAATAGACAACAACAAAAAAGACATGTAACGAATATGCATAAAGTCATACTCAAAAAAAATCACAGTTGGATTCACAAAATCTCTATAAAATGACAACAACAATGACATAGACGACAACGACGACGACAATAATAACAATGACGACATATAAATATTTCTCATGTTTAACTAACGCTAAGTGCAGACGCTAAACTACAACATTATCGTGTGCATGAGTGTGCATAACTGTGAATTTCGGTGAATTAACTAACATCATAAGAGCAAATATAACAACTATGCATTAGTACATAGAGCAGCCTAATGTCCAAAAGCCTCATTATAATTTAGTCGAACTAACAAATTAAAGCTAATTATAATGCACCGCCCTGATTAGGGTCAGCGCTCAAATCCATACTTGGCTCGGCGACACCTCGTCCAGTGCGCCGGTCACGCCGGGACTATCGAAAATTGTACAACTGAAAATAATACAAAATAAATACCACAAAGATTGCGGCAAAATATCAGTAGTCCAAACGCTTCTTCAAACGTAGGAACTCAGCATTGTCAATGCTGGCCACATTGTCCATGTGTAGATTACGCAGCGTTGTCAGATCTGATAGCCGTTCCTCAATGTCCATATACATATTGCGACAGCGAAAGACCGAAAGTGTTTGTAGACACTTGCAGTTGATGAGAATCGCATCGAGTGAATGATCTGTCAATTGACTGCATCCACTTATATGCAACGAACGGAGACGACAAAGTTTGGCAGTAATCACTTGTATAGTCTTGTCGTTAATGTTGTAGCAATCAGAGAGGTCCAGCTCTTCGATTGACGGACAGTGGTGTGCAAGTGATTCCATACCAAGCAGCGAGATCTGCTGACAGTTGGAAAGTAGTAAACAGCGTAGCTCCACATGCCGAAGTCCGTACTTTAGTGAGACGTCAGAAATCTTGTTGCACCCTTTCAGGTTGAGACAACGCAAGCCACGCAGCTCCTGTATATTATATCCTTCAAAGTGAGACTCGTCAATGAGATTCATTTCGTAGGCTGCAAACATTGCTTGCTTGCGTTTAGCGTCGCGAACTATTTCGTCCTCGGCTTTGCTGCGCAGTGATATCTTCATCGACTGTTGTGAGCTAGCAAGACTATCGCGTTCGGCCAGTGAGTACGTCAGCGGTGGGTAGAAGTTATCCATAGACGATTTTTGTGATGTAGATTGTTGCAATTCCAATTTGGATACATTAATGCCAGTAAGGGAGGCGTCGGTTAGCTGAATTGCAAATTAATGTTTAATAATTATTGTTTATTTGTATTCACTTCAAATACTCACTCGTACACAACTCTCCAATGACAGCTCGCGCAACCAACGCAAATGCTGTATGATGCACTGCACCGCACCATCTGTGACGCCATCAACGCAGTGATTAACATTCAACACTCGCAATTCAGTGAGATTGCGTGCAACAC
Source organism: Phortica okadai (assembly GCA_034638295.1). NCBI lineage: Eukaryota > Metazoa > Arthropoda > Insecta > Diptera > Drosophilidae > Phortica > Phortica okadai. The sequence goes on from CM067851.1 coordinate 36,968,963, forward strand.
ATTTGACGCACTCCTCACATATTTGAAGATACGACAAGTTGAGTTCGCGCAACACAGTGTTCTCCTCTCTAGCTACACCCAATGTAATGCCTTCGGTGGTGATGCCATCGCAGCTAGAAATGTCTAAATGACGTAAATGCTTGAGGTTGCCTAAATGTATGGCACCTCCGTTTGTAATGCCCAAGCAGCCGCTCACTTTAAGCACTTCCAACTGCGGATTTGATTGTACTAAGCACTCCAAGCAATCGTTGTTGAGTGAACTAACCGCCGATAGGTCCAATTCAATTAGTTGCGACTGGGTCAACAAAAAGTTTTTTATATTGGTGGCGACCAGTTGCCGACAGCCAGATAAATACAAACGCTTTAGTTTCAGACAACTAAGTGACAGCAAAGCAGCGCCAATGAGTGTATTGCTGAAGTCCAGCTCCCGCATGTAAGGTTTATGTTTGGATATGACGCGCATTATGTATTCGAATGTGAGCACAGATTCACTGGGTCCGCTGATGCTTTCGTTGGGATAAAATCGCCGGTAGATGGCGTTGTGAAACGCAATGGGACAGCCGGACAAGTTGAGAGCTTCCAAAATTGGCATGTATTGTGTTATGCGTACCATAATGGCGTCTGTCAGATACTGACAGTCTCGTAATGTCAGACGCCGTACGCCAGCCAAATTTGTGACTAACTCTTTCGAGTGTGGCGCCTCTAAAAATGTGCCAGACATAAATAGTGGTGAACAACGCGATACTGACAATTCACGCAAGTGTGGGAGTTGGCTTATTATGGCGTAGAACTGTTTATCATTCAAATCCACATTGTCTAAATATATCGAATGCGCTGAACGTCCTATATGTGCCATAAACTGGTGTGTATCACCAATCGTGACATCCTCGAAATGAAAGTGTCGAAACTGTAGATGGGATTTGAGAAACTCGCGCGCTGGCACATGTTGATCTGAGAGGGCTACCTTTGAGAAATGAACTCTTGTCTTGGCATTAAACTCTAATTCATCTCGTGCAGTGTGCCAACGACTGCAGCTGGAGGCTGCTGCTTGCCGATCCGAATAGCCAAGAAAGCGAAATATATGCAGAATTATCTGGAAAGTGAAAGGAATTCAATATTTTCGTTCAATTCAAGTCAGCTGACAAAATTGATATGTTCAATTCAATTTGTACAATCTAATCAAAATTTATGACAGGCAACCTTAACATTATTCGCATTACGTGCTGAGTACCCATCAAATTACAGTCATGTGAGTTGTCGTCACTTGCACCCGTCGCCTACAGCTTACCTCCATTGGTAGGTCGCCATAGCTGGGAAACCAACTGCCATATTCCGAATCTATTGTCGACATTCTCCAGAGTCCGTGTACAATTTGCGCCAAGTTTTGCTGCCAACTAATTTAGGTGGCCAACACACGTCGAAAATTTGTTTGACGAAATCAAAACAAAAAATGTATGTACATATGTATTGCCCTAGTTGTTGATAAGAATATGTAGATATGTTGAGTATGTAAACAAATACATACGTAAACTTATCAAATTGTTTATCCGAAATATTCGAACAGTAGCGGTGTTCACGGCCAGCTCGGTAACGTCTAATCGACACATGTTGCTCAATGTCGGTTGGAGTTGCAGGGTCACTTGTGCCAACTCAATGTGGGTGGCTCCCCCCGAATTAATTATTTTGGCGATTTTTAGTATGTTTCTGGTTTTGTTCTTTGTTGTCGACGTTTTGGCAACTCTAGCAGTTGATGTTGGCAGAACTTCTTTCGTTTCGCGATTCGCATTTTGAAAATTTGAATTAAATTACATCGGCCTTGGGGACATTCAGTTAATTGAAAAATTGGAAGAAAAGAGCTATGGAAATAGATTGTTGTTATATATGCGGTTGCTCGCTGACGGAAAGTAATACATTCGAATTGTTGTTCGAAGAGACGGTACCCGATGGCGGAGGAACGGCACGGTCATTAGCGGATATTCTCTCCAAAATACTCGGGTGCAAACTTGAAAACAATCGACAAACCTCAACGGTAGGTCAACTTACTCTAAAAATAACTAGATGAAGTTGAGTGATGTGTAAATACAATTGTTGATATACTTTGTAGTGGATCTGTACGCCGTGCGTCGTTACTTTGGAAACTTATGAAAGCCTGGAACAGCAACTTGACAATCTGCGATGTCTTGTATTGAATACTTACAATCTGATGACAAGAGAGGATGAGCAGTCAAACTCGGAAGTTGTTTCCGCTTATGATGGCGAAGGGATAAACATGGAAATGACTTCTTCTATGTCAGATCTCATTGAAGAGGTTGAAGAAGTTGATTTCACATTGCATACCGACGAAATCAGTTGTGACATGGTAAATGCGGAGCCGAACTTACACAGCAATGACAAGACAAACAATTTTTATGAAACTTTGGACTCATTTGATGTGATAATTGATGAAGATAGCGAGTTTAATGAAGCCGATCAGAGCATATTAGATGATGAGAACATATTGGATTCGGAGGAGACCAATAGCGAGAAAGGTTTGATTTGCATACAGACATTAGTACATGTACTTTTTTGGTAATATGAAATATATTCGCAGCTACTGGCAGTACTTCATTCTATGCAGAAAAGGCATTATCCGTAGAAGGTTCCTCAGAAGAAAGCTTTGATTCAGTCACGACTTCGAGAGATCGAAAATACATATGCAAAGTCTGCACACCACAGACTACACATAATAATTTGACGGCTTTAAAACAGCACAGAGACGCGGAGCACAATGTCGAAATATGCACATGCGAAATCTGTGGTCAAGTATACAAATCTCTACAGGATCTGCATAATCACATGGATACATCTCATGAAGGCATAACATTCAACAATTTTAGTAACTTGTGTATACATATGAAAGGACATGACAAGCCGTTTGTATGCAAGATATGTCAAAAAGGTTACACAAACGAAAATACGTTAAAATATCATATGCGTAAGCATAACAATGAAGGGGCTTTCAAGTGTGATCAATGTGGCAAAGTTTTTTCATCCAATTCATCGCTAAACGTGCATCTTGAGACGCACACATTACGCACTCGTAACTTCGCCTGCAATCAATGCAATAAAAAATTCTTGAAGGAGGCAACGTTGCACCAACACTTAACGTCACACACTGGAGTGAAATCTTTTACTTGCCAAATTTGTAAAAAAGGCTTTCAGACTAAACACACACTTTGTATGCACATGGTGACACATAGCGGCTTGAAGCCGTTCATATGCCCAACTTGCGGTAAGACATTCGCTCGACGCAATGATTTGCGCGATCACGAACGTGTACATACTGGCGAACGACCTTTTAAGTGTACTATGTGCCCTGCAGCTTTTGCGCAGCGTTCGAATTTGGCATCTCATACCAAAAGTACACATCTTGATCAGAAGGGCTATAAGTGCGATCAGTGTGGTAGAGAGTTCAAGCGTCGCCGTTTGCTTGACTACCACATGAAGTCTACACATACTGGGGAACGTCCAATTGTGTGCACAATGTGTAGTGCTACCTTTGTCTATCCTGAGTATTACAAGCGGCATATGTTGATTCATTCTGGCGTGAAACCTTTTGCTTGTGAGATTTGTGGTAAAGCCTTTCACAGTCGCGAAAATCGAAATGCTCATAGATTTGTGCACTGTAATAAAAAACCATACGAATGCCTGGAGTGTGGAGAGGGTTTCATGCGCAAGCCGCAATTACTCACGCATCTCAAAATAAGTCAACACTCCAGTGAGGTGATAATCAAAAATGAGCCCCAAATTACTAGTGATCTAAAGCAATCTTTTGATACTGAAGAAGAGCCTGGTACTTCAACCGACATGATAGTTATATCGCAACGGATAAGTATTAAAAATTAAACTTTTTTTTTATTAAACTTCACAAGAGTCAACAAATTATGTTATTATAATGTCTGAAGGGGAAACCAACAAAATTGAGAGGTGTAGATTTGTGTAAAGATTACTTAAATTACGTTTAAATTGACTAGGAAAATCCGTAATTAATTATTTTAGAGTAATTCTCTTGTAGTTAAGATTAATAAAAGTTTTTCATTTGTAGAAAAAATAGGCTTTGTTTAATAATTCCAGCACAAAAAATTGAATAAAATCGAAACGCAGTGGTCCTCATGGTCATGTAGAAATGCAACTGACGGACGTTTAGCCGCCGCCACCACCGCCGGAGAGCTCGTCCTCATATTGCTTACGGAAGCAGTCACCGACTGGGAAGAAGTCCCAACTACGCTGCTGATACATATTCCAGACGTATGTTTCCTGACCGGTATACTCGGTGTCCGGCTTGTTAATCAAATGCATAAGGAAGAACATGTAGTTCGCTAGATTATGCTCCTTCTGCACGTGCGTATCAAAGCCATGCGGTACTATATCGAAAAAGTCTTTGCCCATGCCACAAATAAAGCAATTCGATTCCATATTGTCTTTTACGGATTCGAGCTGATCACGCAACTCACCAAAAGCGTCAATAATCAAACCCTGAATGATGGCAAGCAGTATAATAATAACGAAAAAGAAGAACGTTGTGTCGAAGATAATACGATAGACCTCGTACTCATCGCCCACCGGGTCACCAATCTCGTCACCAATGCCGCCGCCTGCTCGTACGCCCTTGTACAAATGGAAGACAAAGCAGGTTAACATGTCGTGGCACTTTTTGTCGACCTCCTCGTCCTCTTCCTGAATGTAGAACTTACGGAAGAAATTGAAGGCGATGACAGTGTAAATGTACACAATAATTATAAGCAGCATGACCGTCAAAACAAGTTGCTTGCCATTGTGTGTAACAGATTGCAAAATAGTACGCAGAGTCTTAAAGCCTACTGCTACATCCAGTAAATGAGCGGCGAAGAAGAAATTGTTAAAATTACCCATTACCGAAAAGGTGAAGTACCACAGAGAATACAAGAACGCGTTATCGGTAAATGTGACACCTGCCTTCCATACCTGGTAGCGCCAGTCAATGTTCATAATGTACTTAAATATGCCACCCTCTTCGCTTTCTTGCGCGGTAAAGGCGCTCTTCTCCATACCTAGTAGGTTCGATATCGAGTCGAAATCATAGGTCTCACTATACTTTTGTCGTACCTTCTTTTTAACAAACTTGTCCCAATAGTTGACAGGGAACGATTTAGCAGATATGACCAGTTTGTCCCAGTGCGATTTGAAGTCATCATCCTCCGGTTGTTCCGCAATGAAAAGACCATCGAATTCTAAACGACGTGCAATTTCTTTCTCACGTTTAAAGATGGCTAGTGGTACCTTGAGGTGGTAATAAGCAATCAGCATAGCCAATGATACCAGTGAGTGTAGGCAAGCCGCAATACGTATGACGTATATCATATAGAAGAAGTCTTCGTCCACGTGTACTAATTCCGGTATATCTTCTTCTTCCTCTTCGCCATCACCAGAACCCGAGCCGAAACCAGAGCCGGTTAGACCACCGCCACCGGAGCCAGAACCTAGAATCAATTCGTCATCACCGGAGCCTTCGCCTTCCTCAGCAAAGGAAGACACCTTATAGAATAGTAGCATAAAGTTGATGCTGAATGCCAATACCAAAGCCACATATTTTAGATTGTAAAAGTTACGTGCGAGGAAACTGACTGCGCGGTGTGTATACTGGGAGAAGTCGATTTGGTTGACAGCTGGTGTTTCCTGTGGCGCTGCTGATGACTTTTTGGCCTCTGCTTCAATAGACGCCATGGCAGCCTCTTGAGCCTTCTGTGCCTCTTGGCGTTCTTGCGCGGCCTTCTTAGCGGCATCACCGCCGAGTATATCCACAATAGAAACTGGCTCTTGATAAGGCTCACCTTCAATGAGCTCACCAGCTACGGCGCCATCTTCTGGACTAGATTCACCAGTTTCCTCCATTGATGAATTTGCGCTACCGCCAGGGGACTCATGTGGAGCCATTTTATATTGACCGTTTTCTTCTTTACTAATGTCTAAGCCAAATGCCTGTACCGTTCCCGGAGGCTCCTCAAGAGGAGGAAGCGGCGGTAACGCTCTGCCAAATGTTTCTTCTTCGACAGCTGGTTTCTCTTCCTCCTCGGGAGCAGGACCTCTCATAAGATTCAAAAGTATACCAAATATATAACGTACGACGCAGAAGTGCGCATATCCGGTGTAGTAGAACATGTAAAAGATTATTTTAAAGAAGCCCACTATTAGTTCCGGAACAGATTTTGTTTGCATGACGCCTATTTGATGTTTAATATTCGCTGGACTAAGCATGTGTACACCAAACTTAAGTCCATCCTTTACCGCGTTGATTGTGCGTCGTATGGGATCACGAGCTGCACGTTCCTCTTCCTCTTCGCTTAGATAAGAGCTGTAGGCGGTGTCACGTTTAACATTGCCACCACCATCATCCGTCGCCATCAAACCGGAAGCATGTGTCATTTCAAAGATAGCATCTTCACAGAAATTAACGAAAGCCTCTAACTTCTCTTTGTCACCACCCTCCGTCACTATGGAATAGAAGAAGGCCCGTTTCGATTCGCGAATCTGGGGCTTTTCCCATTGTTCAATGTTAGAATCCTTAATTTCAAAGTAGACGCGCTCAATGCGCTTCGAGCTGCCTAGAATCTCAATGCGACCTAGGAACGGCTCGAAGTAGTTCAGCACGGAGCCGGCCGTCTCGAGGAATCGAGCCAGACGCGGCTCATTCGGCATATGCTCGCTTAGGTTTGTCAACAACACGGCCAAGTTGAAACCGATCTCCTTTGATGGTTCATGGAAACGCTCAACGAAGGCAGCATAGTCGATTTTGCCCTCGTGGTTGCGTTCGCAACATGCCAAAAGGAAATCCATTTCTTCACTGTAAAGATTCGCTTAATAATGAAATGTTATAACTGATGGATGCTTTTATTTACGGTGTGTAGTTTTTAGATTGCTCCATTTTATCTCTAAAGTCCTTGGGCGTCACCCAGCCTTCATTCTTCATGTCAATTTCATGGAAGCTTGGCGACTCAATTAGATCAGCAAGTTTCAGGAACATATCGAAATATTTCAAGATAAGTTCCACATTGCTGGCTGATTCAACCAGAGTGTCCACCATCTGCTTACCAATAGTGCCTGTGGCGAGGTGAAGAGGTTTGTATTCAATGTTCGAAGTAATAAAATTACTGCTTACCATTGACTACATTTCCTTCAAGCATTGACAGCATCATGGTTATCATGTCCTTTTGCAGATTTAATAATTCCTTTAACAAATCCACTTGACTTGAATGCTTAGACAATTTGTCCTGCATGTGGGAAAAGAGGAAAAGGAAACCGCCTACGGCGTCCCACAATCTCGAATGCGCCAGTGCTTGCTGATTGAGTGTGCATGGACCTTGTATGACTTCAGTCAATGTATTGAAAACTTGACTTGCAACGCCAATCGCCTTAAAGAAATTCGCTTTGCCTGCAGGATCGATGATTTCCTTGCTGGAATAGTGCCAGTAGAAGTCCATAATGGATTCTTGCAAGCGCAATAAATAATCCACTGTACAAATAACCACATTCACTGTTGTCGTGTTACCGGCCTGTGTGCGTAGATAGTTTTGCCACTCTAAATGAGATGAAAACTATTAGTATGAGTGGTTTTATTAGGGTCACTAAGAGATTAATCTTACCTAGATTGTGACCTTCACAAGTAAGTTGTATGAATCGGAAGAGTGCACACGTAAATTCCGCATCGTGCATATTTTTCTCGCCGGCAGCGCCTTCGGAGCCAACACCCAGACCTGCACCCGCACTTGGAATGTACTCTTTGTGTTGTTGCAAGGTTTACAACGATAGCGGGAATAACGGGGACTCAACACAAATTCGGGAGTGCATGCGTGAGGGACAAAAATTACAACAACAACAGAAAGGCCAATTGTGGTTGTGGTGGGAGCCAATGTGATGGTGAGGTTGTGTGGAAAATATAAATCAAAATTTCAAAATCATAGAATACGGGATAACTCAAATTTGGTTCAAGCGAATTGCAGTGCAGGATTTGCTACTAAAAGCAGGTTTGTAGTTAAATAACTAAATGGGCATACCTTCTGCTTTGGTGTTTCGTTCAAAGGCGTCTAGGTCGAGTACACTGCAAGAGTTCATAAGACCAGCAATAGATGTAAAGAAGCCAACATCCTTCTTTTCTTTCAAATGATTCAACATGCCCATTTGAATATCAATGTTGCCACCGCGTAGTATAGCGATTCCCAAATTGAGTGTGGTCATGACCATTTCCGAGGGTATGCCCTTTGAGGCTGAGATGTGCAGCAGCACCATTTCAGCCACACCACGATTGGAAAGTCGTGCTTGATGGAAAAGCAATTTCTGTTTCTCCATTTCTTGTTCCTTTAAGAGGGAAAGATTTTATAAGATATAAAGTAATTTCTGCGTTCTTTTTTTTTGGATTTAAAGAGTTACCATCAGTTGAATCATCCTATACTGTCGGTTAGCAATATTTTTGTGTTAAGTTGTTAATTGGGCTTATATTTGATTACGTGTCCCATGTACTTACGTGTATACTTGTGCCTTCGCCCTCCTCACCACCTTCACCACCACCTTCTTCATCTCCTCCACCTTCTTCTTCTTCTTCACCGCATGATCTGGCGGCAATTTGTGCATAGGACATGTATAGCAGATCCTCTTGAAGTGCGCCACTGCGCTCAGTCATTGCTCCACGACAGAAGGTAGTAACCAGTTGAGTCAAAGGATCTGGTTTGCCATCTGTCTCCTCCTCTTCCTTTTTAGATTTTTCTGACTCTTCGAACGACTGTGTGAGATCCTCGATCATGATCTCTTGGCCCGAGTTCTCTTCCTGCAGCCATTGTTCATAGTATGTACGTGCAAAAATGTTACAAGCACGATGTCTAAACGAATTTTCAATTATTTTCATTAGAATCTGTACATAATTGTGAATCGCAACCAAACTAACACAAACGGGAAATAACGCGTGTTTTTGTTTAGAATTACATTTTAGTACTGTGTTAGTTTCGATGCAAATGTAAAGTTGTGAAAGAAAACCCAACAACAATAATGCGATATGGTTTTCAATGAGTTTGCGTTTTATCCATTTTGTGTAATTGATTTGGGGTTAATACTAAAGAAACTACCACCTGCTCATGCGATAAAGATGCTTGGAGCGTATGCTTGATATAACCGCCTGGCGACGTGCCACGGAAATTTTAGAACCCCAACGCTTTGTTCTTTGTTTGGGACCTGTTGCCTATAGAATGAAGCGAGCACAGAACAAAAACAAATATATACGACTTTAGACAAGAAGCAATCTACAAAGGGTTAGTAAGGAAGTTATTTAGTACGATAGCGAAACGAGACAAAACATAATGGTAAAGTAAGAAACCAAAGGGTAACGAAATTATATTAGTTGTGATGCGTCTGAACTGTAGCAATCATCCAGCAGTTTCAGTGTTAGTCGCAACTATGCAGTGCCGACTAGGGTTGATCTACAACTAGACGCTAGATAAACATCATATGTTTTCGGTAAAAACCTGGGTAACGAATGTAGAGATGTCTGGCGGAAACATGCGATAACAGCACGTTTCCTTTGAATAGATACGACACTCCTGTAGACATTTTTGCTCTGCTGTTGTGGATGATCAATCTGTAATTGGTTTCATTGACGGTCAGGTGCGGTCAACCGAGACAGTTGATTTTTAATGGCGTGTGATGTAAGAAATATGTAAAATATAAAATATGTTCAAAGGAAAAAACAAAAAAAAAAAAAAAAAAGAAATTATAGAAAAGTTAAAAAACTTTAAACTTAAAAGTAAGTAAGTCTATAAATCAAAAGTATTAGAGATTAGAAAAGTTCAGTTTGCAATGATCGATTTATAAGTCGTCTACACTACGCTCTACATACCATGTGTAGGCCAAAGAGCACCTTGGCCATTGCCACAATCCGGTCGACCGTTTCCGTCGTCTTGTCCTTGCCCTTCTCATTTTGGTTAGCCTTTTCGAGTGCCTGTTCGTCAATTGGTTCTTCGGTTTTGCCCAATTTGGAGTATAAATAGTGCTGCCAGGACATTTCGTCTGAAGGATCTAGCTTATCGGGTAGGGTGAGCTGGTTGCGTGCAAACTCGATGACGTCGTATTCCAACATTTTTTTCAAATATCGATCTTTACAGTGCTGCACCAATTCTTGTTCTCTACCAGCAAACAAATTAAGACCCACGGGCAGTAGTCGTTTAAGACAGGCAACCATAAGACTGGCTTGTACTTCCTTGTCTTTATCACGCTTTTTGTCACGATTCTTTTTCTTTTTTTTCACTTTTCCTCCAACGGCTGGTGCGCCCTCAGATATGGCCGACCTTCTGGTAGCGGTGGGCATAATCAGTGCCATATTGTCAATTTCATTGGCAGATATAAAGTTTTGCTCCTCCTTGAGGAAGTATTGACTTTTTGACCAAATATTAAATATTTCAGCGACATGATTGTAAAGTTCTTCCGCTTCGGGTATATTATCTTTGAGCCAATGGTTACGTTGTAAGTCCACATACTTTATTAGCAATGGGTAAAAAGAGTATATGTCACGTACAAGGAGATTCCAATCCTCCTGGAGCTGTGTCTCTACTTGTGAGGTGTCATCTGTCGATGATTTGAGGAAACCGCGCATACTTTCCTCTTTGTGCATCATATTTTCAGTGCGTTTCTTTACACGTTCAGCCAACGGCAGGAATGGATCCTTTAATAGTTCTTCAGAAGTGTTGATAATAATTTGTTGTGTGTATGCAGCGATTCTTGTCATCCATGCCGCGTTATCGTTGCCGATATTCTTTTTGATCATCTTGAGCACATTGCGAAGCAAAGAGTTCATGTGATCTGCAGTTACCATTGTCACATGGTTTCCGCTTGTAGGGCTGACATTGTCAGGGCCTTGCGACCACCAGAAAGGCAGATACGAACAAAGTAAAGGCAGTATGACATCTATAATATGTGGAGCGTCTTGATATGTTTTGTCAGATTCGACAAATTGATCTACTTCGTTCAAAATGGCTTCTAGATTTGGCATGCAACTTTCCATCTTGACCATAATGTCTTGGGCCTCAAGAGAGTGATCTGCTATTCGATTGAGTAGTGAAAATTGATTATGTTTATTAAGATGCGGCTCGAGGTAGGCCACTGGAAAGCAGGAGCTGTAAGCACCCAGACATGAGCCAAGGGCGGGTCTATGTCGCTCAATTTCTGTTTTTAAATACTTTCGCTCGTGTGTTAATGTAGCATCTGTGCCTAGGTGATATAATGCAGCGAGTATTTTATATGAAGCTACCTGTATTTCATCAAGCAGTAAATCACTACCATAATCACAGGCAGCTAAATGATCAAACATAGCTGTCAATACCGGTAAAACTACTTGATTGACATAGCCCAACGAAGTTGAGGTTTTGAGATGTGTTCCTCGCAAGTGACTGTATTTACCATCTTGAAGATTTAGTATGGTATTCCCTAAATCATCGGCAGTCTGGTTGAAGAATGTCAACATTGATGTACGTATGAATTCGGGACAGTTTTTAGTTAACGTTCTGCCATCGATACCTTTTACCAATACTTGTAGACAGCGCACGGTGATACGCACATCAGGTCCGAATGCACTTAAGCGATTTCGCAATAGTGAAGCCAGCTTACAAAAGATTGAAGCCACCATTTCCTTTTCCTTCAATGAGGCAGCGCCAATATTATTTGTTGCCGTAGCGACTGCTATGAAGTAGTTGCGATGTGTGGAAAAATATTTTTCCATCAGAGGCAAAACCACTTTGGAGAAGAATTTAATATCACGCGATGCGGTTTTGAATGAAGTGCGTCGACTAAAGGTGGTTGAAGGTTTCAGCAGTTTCATGTTGATAGTTGCTCGGTCGAGATACTGGATGAGTTTCTCCAGTAATGAGTATGAAAAGCGCAGCTCAACAGCTGCTTGGGTAATGCCACCTTCTTCCAGAGCACCACCCTTTGAAGGTCTGCAAGGTATTTCGATATTGAAAATTGAGAAATTATTTTCTACAGAAACTTTGCTTACTTGTGTAACTTATAGCCTTGGTACTGCATGTACTTGAGAAATTCTTGCGAACGCTCACGATCCTTCTTCTTTTCCTTATCGGTCAGCAGGTCGTACGGCACTAGTTGTGGGTGTATTACACCACCACAAGAATTAAGCTCTTCGTTTTTCTTTTTAGCCCAAATGTCATGGGAGTTTTCAGCAAGACGTTCAGCCATGTTTTGCATTTCTCTGCTCAGTGTCAAATTAGACATATCCACCGGATGTGGATTGTAATTAAATGGCGTGCCCTCATTCTGAAATTCGTGCTAAGGTTTTAGCCAAAAGGGTAGGAATTTGTGATGTGGTTTGTGGGAACAAAAGCCAATGGGGAAATTTCCATAGAAATCAAATATATAAATTAGAATAATTTTGTTGATTTAGTTAGACGTGTTCAAATTTAGGAGTGTGCTATATACTAAATACATACAATCTGTGGTTTGGATTGACGACGAGTAGAACCACGATGGTTTAATGGAACATCGATTTCAGAGTGCTCGACAGTCCAGCCAATGGCAAGCAATGCTTTCAGACACTCACGAACTGGATCTCGATAGCGCTCACGTTCCTAAATAGTTGGAAAATATTCATCATTAATAAAATTTTGCGAGATATAAATACAACAAATAGAATAATTAATGTGAAAGCTGAAATGCTGAAGAACATAATATGATTAAATATGAGTAATGTAAAAATATTAGACACATAAACTATAAAAGTATTTACGTACGTATTCAGAGAGCATGTTGTATGGCTTAAGACGTGGATGCTTGCGGTCGTTATCGGAACGAATTTCGCCGTAAGTCCAGCCGCCTTCCAGGCGTCTGCTAGCCCAAGCATCATGGTAATGTTCACTGAACTTTTGCACCAAAGAGTTAAGATCATTTTCCAAATGTACAGGGGTAGTGTCTATTGGATTGGGATCGTATTGGCGTTGATCTGGAGAACCGGACTGACGCCCGTAGTAGTCCTCATCGGTGTTCTTGGATAAACTGTAATCTGGAGGCAACGCGCATCCGATCGCAATTAAGCATGGCAGCGCCTTACCGAACAATTCTGGGTCGTAGTCCATGTTGCTGAGTGAGTCAAAAATGTTAGAGAACAAGAGCATCGTGAGACGTTTTTCTTCGTCAGATGATGCTCCATAAGAGCCTTGGCCTTGCGTTGAGCCGTAGTATTTGGCACAGCGGTCAAAGTGGAGGGTCAGCAGCTAAAATTGAGTAGATGTTTAATAAAGAAAGTGTATGAACTTCACGGGTTGGACTTACCCGCAGGGCAACCGTAGTGTATTCGGAAAGCTTAGAGACATCCACTGTCAACTTGCGTAATAGTTTAAGTAACATTGCGGGTTGCATTTGGGACGTCAGAGCTACCAAGAAATCTGAGACGGCTTCTCGCTGGCCCTTGGTTAGCATACGATTCTTAGATAATCTATAGACCGTGTGCAATGTTGCGTCTAAAAGACTAGCGTAATTTTCAGCCTCGTTATAAAATTTGGAGTGTTTAATGAGTAACGGCAAGATAGAATTGCCAATGTAGCGATTCATTGCAAGGGCCATGTCACTCTCAGAGCCATCGCTTTTGTCTAGAATAGTGGCTGTGCGCAGATCCGGTAGGAAAGCGTCTTCTAACAGCCTGTAGAAGAGGTCTTGGGCTTCAATACCATATACGCGTTCCAAGAAAAGTACAATACTTTGTTTATTATTAGGCAACAGGCCTGAAGGCATGTCAGACTTGGGCTTTTCCTCACCCGGCCCCGTCTGGGTTAATGTAAACTTTAGGCTGAGAACACCTTGTAGATCTTCCAGTGGCACAAGAGATCTCAAAATAGCTCTAGCTCTCAGTGACTCGTTTTTGCCTTGTTCGATGACTGAAACATCTGGCGCGCATCTACCCAGTAGGTCGACAAGTGTACAGTAGAAATTTAAAATGGCGGCGCCTGTGTCAATATAATCTTCGTCCTCTTCATTTTCGGGCAATGGATGCGTGAAGTTAAGACCGGCAATAGTGCCTTCAGCTTCATCTTGCATCTTACAGCGATCTTGAATACGTTCCGACATGCGGTTCGCTTCGACAATTGCACGGAAGAGACCTTCTCCTTCTCCTCTTAGAGCCGGTCCCAAACATTCTGGACGACGGATAAGAAGTCGAATGACAAGGTTAGCATTCTCTTCGACACTTTCGCCGTTCACCCAAACGCAGTAACGTAAGAAATCCAAATATCGTTCGCCCTCGACTGGATCCCAGCCAAGATCGGGATATCCTTTTTCAACAAGTTCCGAATTGCTTTGAAGACCGCACCTGGATAGATAGACAGCAATTTTCTCCAAGTAATGTTCCCTAAGTGCCAGAGCTAATTCTGTGTTCTCCATTAAACTTGAGTATGCCACATCCAATGGAGTCGAGCCACGCAAGCTAGGTCTAGCCAACAGAATATTGGCGTTGTCCAGTAGAAAATCGAAGTGATCGAACATGGCCTTTTGATTCTGGCGACCAGTACGACAGAAATAGCAAAGAAAACGACAGCAAGCTACAACCATTTCGTGTGAAGTATCCTTCTCCTTGGATGGTGCACCTTCGGCACCTTCTGTCTGCGCTGGAGCATCGCTTTGGGCCTGGGCGCGTCGACCAAGCGTGTTCATCATTACGGCCATTACATTTTCGTGTACTCTTAATATACGAATCAAATCCGGATGTTGAAAGAATGTAGCATTGTTAACTAATTTCCAAAGCCGCTTCCGCATGAGCTCTTCCTCTTCTTGGCTCATTTGGACAGGAAGCAAAGCTCGGATTTGGCTTAAGCCAACCCACATTTCAGCAACATCATCACGCGCTCTGTTATTAATGACATACGTCTTCTCTAAGGCGCGCACTAACTCACCTACCGTATCATATTGGCGCACCAATAAACTAAACATTTCACGAACAAGTTTAGGATTTTCAATTTGCGATTCTTCGGCCCAGCTGACTATTGTCTTAATCAATACTTTCCGGAACACCTCTTCAGGTGTTTTCTTTTCGGGCTCTTCGACTTCTTTGGGGCCCTCCTCAAGTTCCTTAACTGCATTTATAAAGTTATAAATTTTTGTGATTGGACCCGTTTTAACCTCTTCGATCGCATTGCTCTCAGTACCATCTGGCTCTTGCAAAGCGTTAAGTGAGACTTTGCTCATAAGGCTGTCATGGAACTCACTAAGTCGGCCCCGTAATTCGAGGCCGCACGTGCAGTTCTCTTGATCGTCAGATTCTAAATTTTTAAAGCATAAAATTTGATTCATTTGTTCTCTAGGTGGACAACGGAATTCTTTTGTCTTTTTGGCTGCTACAGCACTTGGAAGGTCAGACTGTTTAATTTCGATATAACGGCGCAGCTGATCGGATTGCAAGTCGCCGACAAAGTCGTGTGAAAAGGCAATTATACTCTCAACACGATGTCGCAGTTGTGTATCATAGAGGTGATGTAATAGGTAGCACATTTGAAGTTTAGCGCCTTCGGCCATCTTCATGGTCAGCAAGCCTTTTCGATGCTCATCTTTTCCATCTGAAAGTCCACGACACTTCATATAAAGACTCTATATTTTTAAATTAAAAACCTGTACATTACCCTTTATAAATGACTCATCCCATGTTTCGGGATCAACCATCACTAATAGTTTCTGTACGTCTTCATCAGAGAGAACCCCAACAAGCAGCAAGCGATCAGTCAATTTTATTAGTGGTCTGAATGTTCAAGAAGTGTGGTAAGAAATTGATAGGTCGCTTTTATCTGTCACTTACAAGAAAAGATTTTCATTGGTCCAACCAATGGGATCACGATTGTGCACTTGGTTGATTTCGACCGCTTCCTTCAGAGCTTCCATAACGAATTCCCTTACTACTTCTAAGGGGAATTTCGGGGAGTACAACTGATCGATGTCGGGTATCGGTTCACTGGAAACACTTGGCATACTAGATGTTGCAATCACAGGGGGTCTGATTGGGTATGTAGAGGTGCAGTGCGGATCGGATCAGTGCCGTGCAGAGTGTGTTTCAGTGCAAATTTATTGATTTGTGGCAGTGATAAATGCACAAATGAAGCACGTGCAAGTGCGTGTAATGTAATGGGAGAAAAAAAACACAAAAAAATTACGTTTTCAAAATGAGCGATAATCAAATTGTGCGCCTGAATGTTGTCCTTATGGTATCAACTGATATCTACATTCTCTTGGAATTAGTTTTATATTGTATCATGACAATTAATGTACAGCTAAAATTTGGTATTTCACTTACGTGATTTCCGTCATGCGCAATTGGGGACGTACAGATTCTGTTACAAGTGAACGCAATGAGTGTCGCATTTCATCTTCGGCGTAAAGTTCCTTCAATTCGGGACCTAAGGGTGTAATAAATTCGTTTTTGCATACCTCCATTGTGGTGGCGTGTGATTCGAGATGTAGCGCAATGAGCAAATCATAGAATCCTTGACGTAGGGGACCGCTCATATACTCAGAACGTATGGCATAAAGCAACTGCTTTTGATCGACATGTAGACAAAGTGCATGTGCAGCGCGATAATTGGATTGATAGCAAAGTGCTGCGTACAGTGTAAGAGTATGTGCATGGAAAGAGAGTAGTTTATCCATTTCGATTAACTCCAAAATATCTATGCAACGGTCTTCTTCTGGTATATGTAGAGCCAACATGGAGACGGGATCTTCGCATAGCATGGACCAACCACGAATATCGGAAAGTTTGAGGGCATGTACTTGAAGTGAAGTATTGGGTACTCTGGCCCATTGGTGAGGTCGTAGACATTGCACCTTTAGTCGTGGTGGTGATTGAGGATTAATATGCTTGTCGCTTGTAGGCAGTACAGCTGCCGAGAGCGGCAATGTGGTTGGTGTGCGGCCCAACTCGATCTGTAGAATTTCTTTACTTGTCGCTTCGACAAAAATAGCAGGAAATAGTTTCGTGTCGGGTTCCATCATCCATCGATGCGATGTATCTTTTCCCTCGCAGGTAAATCGGATTATGCCCGTGGCCGTATCAACAAAACAACCCACAAACATGCCCTGCGAAGCACCTTTACCTGATGCGTCTTGTGTGACTTCATTGAAAAGTTCATCAGCGCGTACAACGTAGCAACTCTGACGGTCAATACGTTCAATGGGCACCTCGTAATAGTCCTCAATGTAAACTGAACCGCGACGAACTTTTGCTTTGTTAAACTCCCTGCTATGCAGATGATACTGAGTGGTTACCCAGCCAACGTAGACGTGAGTTGGATCTTGACCAGGGAAAATACGTACACCGTAAAAGTACTCGTTGATCAGTTTGAGGCACTCTGCGTCAAACATTTCATCTCCTGAAGATTCGACGGGTGGCTGACCTAATGCGGTTGCGCTAAGTTGTTTCGGGCCTTGTGGTATCGGACTGGGTGGCATTTCAACCTTTAAAACAAAACAAAATAAAATAAAAATGATGTCAGATTCAGGGTCTTTTTGTTGCATATCTTACATTATTTAATCTAAGTGTCGGCGTTTTTGTAGTCATTTGTGCATTAACTACATTACGACCATGAGCTACTGTATTTCTCCGCTCCAATGGAGTATCTGCAACACGCGTTGATGATTTTTCACGGCTCTGGTCGCGTGACTTCTTTGAGAAGAACTTAAAGGGGCTACGTCCACGCTTCTTCTTGTCGTCTAGGCCTTCATCGAGCCCATTCATGTCAAGCACCGAAGTCGAGCGTTGCATTTCGTCTAACGCCGCGTTCATGTCCGTTTCGAAGGTAATATTGCGCGTTAGCGATCCCTTACGTGGTGGTCTAGCCGGACCACGCATCATGTGCTCTGCATCAGCTTCGGCGTTGTCCTCGAAGTTGCGCGTTAGACCCTTAATGTCATTCATATTAAAGCCACCTTTTAGCATGTGATCCATGTGTGCCTGAGCTGTCTGAGTCTGTTGTTGTTGAGCAATCTCCTGAGCCTCACGCATTAGACGATACTGCCGCATTTTGATTTCCTCCCAGCGCCGTGATTTCTCCTGCTCGCTAATGAATTCGCTCATGCAGGTAACTGGTAGTGAAAGTCTCAAGAATTCCCAGTTAGCCTTTTCCATAGTCTCAAATGTGTTATGCGAGATCTTCAGATGGGGTGGAGTGTCTGCGCCTCCTGGTATACGAGTTACATCGATGACACAGTCGGGATACTCTTCCGTGTTTTCAAATATTGGCTGATCTTTTGTGTACCAATGTGTCACTGGACGTCGCATATTTCTATAAAATTGTAGATTTTTAGATTTTGTAAAATTTTAGATATTGACATACTTACACACAGAACGGTTCGTAGCCTTCTTGGAGGCCACAAGTTGTAAAGAATTTAAGCGAATCTACGTCTTGACCATAGATTAGCCGAGCTTTTTGTCCAACGCCTAGTGTAAAGGCTGGAACGAAACCGACTCCCTCAGCGGTGACATCGGCAAAGGTTGTTTCTCCGCCTAAGGCGTCCATAAGCAGTTCTCCATTGAGTGAGAAGCCTTTTTAAAGGATTATGTGAAAATATTACTTTAATCAATGTAAATATAATACGGCAGCTGTGCATTAAAATTAGGTGTTAAAACAAAGGTTCAAACATTGCTGTCAAAAAAGCAAACGAAGGCTTATTAAACCGGTTATTATGTATTATATGTATTTACTATTGATTTGATTTAACATGCCGTTTAAAAAAAAAAATTCGTTGCAAGATTCAAGCAAAATGCGAACGATGAATTGCAGATGAGTAAATTCGTACATTCTCGTGAATATTTTGTGCTGGTTAGGTTTCCGGTTAGTACCCTTGTTAGTGGTGCTAAGCTAAGCGATCATGTTAGACGTTTTAGATTATAAATTATTATTACTATATTTGACGCTTAATACTTCTCCTATAGGGAATTCTGATAATGAATAAAAAGCTGTACACGATCAGGTCTTGTGCTAGGGAATACAATCACTCTGATTTTCTCTCTTTTTTTTTGCGGACATCTATGGTACCAAAGCAAGGAATAAACATTGAGGATTTTCAAAAATTATTTCGGATTTACTTTCCCATTTTAGTAGATATCGAAAGCATGGATTTACAAAAATTCAATAATAGACAAGCAGTGCTTACTAATTGTGTGGTCGGCGAGATCTAAGAACACGCCAACAATATCACCGGGTCCACATTGTTTACCAAAAGACTCACTGTTGCCACCAAAGACTTTTTCTTCCTAAAAGTTAAAGTGTGTGTGTATGATTGAAAATGATACTAAATAAAAATGCATGTTTGCTCGACTTTGACTAAGATAAAACTACTAATAATTTTTGATTGTTATTTATGATCGAACATGATTAGTTGACGCTAAATGAACAAAAGTAGTTAAAAGAAAGTTAAAAAATAAAACAAATCGCGAAAAAAAGTTAAACAACGCAGATGCTCTTCTAGGTCCTTACTGATGGTTTGCTCCTTCACGTCGATGAAACAGCCGATGACGTCACCAGCCTCATAACGAACACCGAAGTGCTCAATGGATCCAGCATGCATTTTCGTAACCTATAATCGATTGGTCAGTTCGGAATGGAATGTATTATGTTTCATTTCATTATGCTAAGTAATATTAGGCTTAATTTTTTTCGTTGGCTTGGATGAAAAAAGTATATGCGCATATACAAACTCCAAAAGGGTACACCAAAACCCGGAATAAGAATCTAGCAATTTACCAACTCTCCACACCATTCAACACTTACGTTATGTCCATCAAAGGCCCAACTAGTATCTTCGCTACCTAACATGGTGCCAGGATGGCAGTCAGCACGGGCCCAGCCAACTCGCATTGGACCTGAGGTAAGCACCTCAAACTCAAAGTACCACTTTCCAGACGTAACTGCGTAGTTCCGTTCAACACGATATGTTCTAAACGCGGCAAATTTTAGACGGTGAGCCTCGGCTAACATCGCCTCGTTGCCTTCGCCCGTGGGTGGATCTAGAACATAGCCATAGACAAGGAGAGTTCGCACAGTCTCTGAGGCTGTATCGCGATTGGCTTTCTTGATAGCCTCATCAACTTTGCTGTAGGGGACCAGATGCGGGCTGCGATGGTTTTCTGAGTCTTCATTGAGGCCATAAGTCCAACCTTGTTGTATGCGTTCGCGTGCCCAAAGATTATGAGTGTTTTCCGCCAGTTGATCTACGAGTTCTTCGAGTTTAGGCGTGAGTGTAACAGCGCTCAAGTCAAGAGGTGCAGGTTTGTATCCATTGCCTTGCATGAATATCTCATTTGGAAGGCGCACTGGACGTATACGAGCTGGTGGCTTATCCATCGTAATGTAGTAACCCAGTGAAATTACAGTTCTGAAAATAAAAGTTTATTTATTCACATTACAATTGGTTTCCCTCAATAATTTACTTTAAAGTTTGCACAGCCAATTGATTGTCATAACGTTTTTCTGCCGGGGGCAACTTTTCGAAGTGAGTCAAGCACGGATGAATGCGATGGTAATCATCTCGATGTTCTCCCCAACTCCAACCGGCTTCGATTTTATTCAAGGCCCACATCTCATGAATATTTTCTGCAAGTTTCTCTTTGATGTGATCAACCGAACTTGGTAGACTGACTCCTGTCGTATCTACCGGATTTGGCACAAAAGGAGTATCATCTTCAATTAGCCACGGTCCAGCCAAGACGTTCTTATTCAAATTGCCAAAGTAAAAACAGGGATCCAGGCTCAAAATTTGATGGGGCATTAGGCACTGTATAAGTGGCGAAAAGCCCACCGGTGGTGCAAACTTGAGTCGACCATGGTCGCCACCAAACAGAAAACGACAACTTAATTTTGAAGAGCAACTCATCACCGGAAAGAACATGCCATCAAGATTAAAATCACGGAAACAGCCACGAACTTTGGCACCATTGAAGGTAAAAGTAATTACCGGCACAGAGAGATCAATTGTTACGCCAATAACATCTCCCTTTCGTATAAGGGGTTCTTCTGGCAGTGAATCTACGACAAGTGTTTTGCGACCACCAGTCCAAAGGTATGCGCCATCAAAACCAAAAGAATACAAGTCATCTCCAACTCCATTGCCACCCCACTTCTTTCCACCACCCGGGTATGGAACGTAACCAGCTGTATTGGCCCAGCCAATACGCAAATGCGGCATCATGTGTGTTGTTTGCTCAATGTGATCCATGGTGACCTCAAAGTACCACTTCTGGTACATTGAAGAGCCCTCAACGCGGCCCACAAAAATGTTAGGCCTGATGCTGGCAACATGATCTACCAGCAACGTTTGAAATAGCAGATTTTTACCAGGCAGTAGAAAATCGCAAATATTATTTTGCGAGGAACGCACGGCGACTCCATTACCCACGCATAGTGAGCAAAGGACATCTAAAACTTTTGGATCACGACCATGCTTTTCGAGCAGTGATATGATAACTTTAATGTGTTCATCGCGCATCATGTTCAGCGCTTCTGGAGAATCGATAAGAACACAGTGCAGGACGTCTAACATGCCGGAGCCCTCACTGGATGCTTGTGAACCCAAACGTGAGAAAAGCCAGTTGAGGCGGTTGCTGTTCGCGAATTGTGCGCAATTTGTGTGATTTCCTTTAATAATAGCAGCTAGAAGCTGGTAAAGATATGTGGAAATGAGATCCCAGCTTTGGCCAGTCTCATCACCAGCCAAGAAACTGGCAAGAAAACCCTGCGATGTAATAATGTTGATTTTGTCGATGGCCTCCAAAATAAGATTAAGCACTCCTTCCTCTTGAAACAGATCTTGACGATTACGCAAAGCGCGGAAACGATTCTGTTTCTCTTCGTGTTCTGTATTAAGAAAGGATTTTCATCAATAAAAGTTTAAACTGTATTAATCGAATACAAACCCATGTCGTCTTCTGGTTGAGAGAAATAGTTAATTAAATCTTCCAGGCACATGACCATCTCATTGAGATTGACTTGTTGGAAAAATATCGAATGGCGTCGATTGGACTGCAAGGTTTCCAGAGCACTTTGAAAAATAATATAATTGATAAATATAATCAAAAATTTTATTTTAATTTCCCTTACTTAATGAATTGCGTGAAAAGACTGCTACATTTGCGAATAACACGAGCTGTTTTAGATTCTTCCTCTTGGGAACGCGAAAAGTCCAGACAATCGTCCATTTTGCCTTCCTCATGGAGTATCGCTTGCTTCTCCTCCACCTTGCCGACGCCCTTCTTTTTCGTCTCATAACTTTTATAACTGAGCCATAAACTAGACTCACAATGTTGGACAATGACAGTCGTATCGCCGTATTTAATGATCGGCGACCCTATTACCTCTAGATCTTTGTCCTCGAGCACTTTTTTCTCGTCGTCCTTTTCCTGCCGCAGGCAGAAAGTCGTTGTCGCAATTGAAGCATCTTCTTTCTTAACCAGAACCAGTTCGTTATTCTCGTTGACGCCTAGATAGCGTCCAGTTGTAATATGTCGTATGCGCATCGGATGGTACCAGTTGATAAAACCGCCAGTCCATTTGGTGCGTGCAAGCTCAAGACGCCAGAGTGATCGCGCTTGCGACATTACCGAGCCGCCCTCATAGACAACGATGCTAAAATCATGAAGAATAATTTACTATTGCCCAAATATAATGGAGTAGTTAAACTTACTTTTGTCCCGCTTCTCGCCCCCAGGTGCTCGGTATAGTCAAACACTCATCACCACCGTGAAAGAAGCGAAGTACATCACCGCCAAATACATAACCCACGTACTTCATGCGAGAGATGCCTGTGCCATAGGGTTGAACAGACCAGTGCGTCACATGGAAACTTGCGTTCACAATTGACTGTTCGTTCTCTTTTGTCGTGTGCAGATAACGCTCTGTTGCCACTGACACCAGAATTAAGTCGTCACCGACACGCACCTTTTCACCTTCCGAACGCTGTTTGCTGGCTGGGTGCACTGTCCACCAACAGGCCTCGCCTTGGCTGTGCTCTTGCAGACCCACATCGAAGGAGAGTTTGTCATTGGAGGACGAAGTCGATAAGCAGGCCAAGTACTAAAGTATTTAGATGATGGATTGATTGACTCAATGATACAGCTTTAAATTTCTGAGCAAACGAGAGCCTTAACACTCACCATGTCACTGTTGTGATGCCGCAACAAAATAGCGTTGCCATAGAGAAGCGTTCTGTGGCCTGAGCCAGTACCTTTGCCCTAGGAATCATTGAGATTAAGCAAGATTAATAATTAATTAGCGGTGTGCAGCTGTGCGTCTAACTAACATTAAAGGGTCCAGGTTGGGGAAAGTTTTGTAAAGCGTGTTGAGTTTATCACATTTCGCTTGGGTTTGACCAAACAGGTGGTGTTAGTTTACTTTGTCTGTTAATCCCAAGAGTGTAAGTTTAGCTTAGTTACTGCTTAAGACTAAAGCACAGCAAATATACAGAAAGTTATACAGTTGTTGTTGTTGTGAATAACACAGCATAAAGAGCGACAGAGAAAGACCAAAAATGCTTAGCGAGAGCGCATACGAGTATAAGAGAGACAGATAGAAGCAGAGAGCACCGCGTTAACCTTTCTGTATACTTACAACTTGACTATCCTGTGTCGGTTTTGTTTTGTTTGAATATCAATTTTGAAAGACAGATCGAAAAATATGGTTAATCAGTGTGTGAAGATAGATAGACAGATAGAGAGAAGGAGAGAGGGAAGATGAAGCAAGTGGTATGAAGAGCGGTGTAGAGAAAAGACGTTGTTGTAGCAAATAGGTGTGGGTGTGTGTGTGTTTTTGTGAGAAGGAGAGAGATTTGGTTAGTTTTGAATTTTGTTGAGTTTCACCAATTTTTTTTTGAACCGTCAAAAAGTTTGCCGAATAGGGTTGGGATTTGTGGTGTCAGATGAAGGATGCAGGATACGTACAACATAAAAAAAAGAAGAAGAGGAAAAAAGAAAAGTGAACAAGGAGTATAGATCAACAAATAATTGTTTGAAATGTATATGTTTTGTGATTTGGAATTTTTGGACATATAGGTTGTGTAAATAATAGTTGTAATAAAGTAAAAATGGAAATTGTTTTGGTTTGGGGTGTTTTAATTTCTCCAATTGATGCGAACATATCAATTTGGAATTAATTTATGAATTTTGGAACTTACGGTTTCAGATCCAGCGGCGGTGACCAATTCTTGTAAGGCGCGCACCGACAAAGCCTGCTC
Organism: Phortica okadai; assembly: GCA_034638295.1. Taxonomy (NCBI): domain Eukaryota; kingdom Metazoa; phylum Arthropoda; class Insecta; order Diptera; family Drosophilidae; genus Phortica; species Phortica okadai. The sequence goes on from CM067851.1 coordinate 36,993,227, forward strand.
TATGACGAAGACGCATTGCGATAGGTCGGGCGGCACATTCTTGTCCGCAATATTTTCGAGAAAACAATGACGGTTACCAAATCCTTCGGCGGCCAGACAGACACGTTCCCCCGTTGCCGTGCACGAGAGCGTGACCATGTCTTCCTGTAATGAGTAAAAATGAAAAATTGGGTATAAATCAAAAATTGGAACGAATTAACGTATTTGTGCTAAACTAAATTTGCGCGAATCGGTAGCCAAAGGACGATGCCTGAGTGCTTCAGTGTAATTATGTACTTTGCCGTTACTCATTATTTATTAAAGCTTAATTCGCAGCAAAGAGCGGTTTCGATGTTTGATGCTATATGTCGCATGTAGTGATTGATTGATTGACAGTTGGCTGGCTGAATGGATGGATGAATGGATAGGCAGACAGACCGACGTCTGGCGGATAGTTTGAAATCAGTCAAACGTTGTATTTGTTGGCTAGTGCCTTAACATGCTCATTTACATAATTGCGTGTTGGCATTGTGGGCGGCAATCACACGCTGTGGCAGCCTTACCCGGCCAAGCTTAAGTCCTGCCAACAACGGCAAAACGAATCAACGTCATTGCTCGACCAAACGCTTCAACCGATTGCGGTGACTCTGATTGTAAAATGGAAATGGAAACATTTACAGCAACATTTCAGTTCGTTCCCATTAAACGCTATGAATCAATAAAGTGCTGAAACGGGCTTCCCATGTACAGGCATGCTTATGCAAATGCATGTATTGAATTGTTGCTCCGAAATTGGTATGTTTTCGCTGCACTTTGTTATTGGGTGTGTGTTGTACAAATGTTGTAAAATATGTAAAACGTGCTCGGCTATAATTTCAATTATAAAGAACACTGTGCGCGACATTTTAGTCAAAAACTGGCAACTCGTCGTATACACAATATTTACCAAGTGTTCCTTATAACGACACTGATTAATTGCAACAGCAAATCGTTTACTATAAAAAATCTTAAAATCAATTACAGTCTAAGTTCAGTATTGTTGTTGTTGTACTATTTGAAACATTGGCCGTTTTGGCGTTCAAAATGGCCATCGTATTCGGCTTGTCTCCTTTTTTCCCACCGCTTCACTTTCAACAACAACATCGTTGACGCACAATTTTCACATTAAGTGGTCTCCAATAATAATTTGCCTCGCTGCAATAATTCATACCACCGTTGGCTACACAAATTCCATGCTATCTCTTTCGTACCTTTTACATTTTAGCCATCGATAGTCGCATGAACGGCAGTCAATATTTATTCAACACTTTTGACCGCACCCTTGTCGTTGTCATGGTCGTCGTTGCTGTTGTTATGGTGTCATAAAAAAACGACAAACTTCAAAATCTCAACCATCATGTTGCGCACAATTTCAATTTTCTGCCAACAAACAAAATGTATACAAAAGCAACAACACGCTATGCCACCTCAGTGCCACAGCAATTGTTGTTTGCCCTTGGCCACTGTTTGCCACCTTATGTTACGCTATAAATTTTGCACTGAAAATTGGATTTATAGCGTCGTAATTCATAATGTCACCAACGCCATCATAATCATCGTCATCATCGTCTCGGAAACTTGGTTTACTTCAATTAGCATTTTGTCAGCGTCAACCAACAGCAACCTCACGCACACGCATAGGCCACCCACTTTTTCATTGTCGCCTTAAGAAGTTTGTTGACCAACAATTGCCATTCAGACTTCACTGCTGACTGTCAGAGTGCGTTAGACTATTGATTATAGCCGATTGGACGTGTCATAAATATTCCAATTAGCATTTACAATACCCAACAGTCAAACATCAAAGTTTATTTTGTCATAAATCAGTAAACGATCAGCAAATATTACATGTCGTGTTATACGACATTTACTACAATAAGAATGCTCATATTGACAGCGTGTCGACTCAACTGCAATCAACTCAACTCACTTAACATGTCATTAAACTTAGAAATTTCAGTTTGTTTTCATCATCTTTGCAAACGGATTCGAACTTGCCATGTGATTCGTAAGCGTTCGTTTTAATGCGTTTCGTTACGTTTACGGTTTGTAAGGTGTAAGTGATTCGAAATTGTTTGGAAAACCATTAAATGCTTATGTCTGTCTGCCTATCTGTCGGACTGTTTGTCTGTCTGTGTGCCTAACTGTGCGTCTGTACGTTTGCATGCCAGAACTAAGCTCCACTGCTTCCACTCTCTTGTCAGCAAAATTAAAGCCAAGTTGTCGCAGCCTGAAAGCCCAAAGCAGCAACAGACAATTGAGAATTGTTTCGGGCCAACATTGAATGGAGCGCATGATGAGCATGTTACGTGCAATGTGCACAATGAAGGTGAAAAGACGTAAGGGCATGAAACAATAATTGCAGTGCGTGTTGGCTGAACTGAGGTGTACTGAGCACATTCGTATACGAGTTTGCATTCATTCACGTTGTCCTTGTTGTAATTGTGCTTGTTGTTGGTACTAAATGAGCGGTAATGGATTTGAAATCGAACAATTTGCATAATTTAAAGTTTCAAATGCGCTACGCAGCAGCTGGCATTTCATCCTGCGCTGCCTACATTTAGGCTGACTGTTTAAAAATTTAAATGCTTCACATACATACATATGTATGTATATACACATGACTATACTGACATGGTGACCGTTATCAATGGTAGTGATTAAGTGTGTACATGTGTGTGCGTGTGTGTGTTTGTGTTCATAGTTCAAAGTTAAATGCATCAATTTGCATTTGACTTTATTTTCTCTCTAGCTTGCAGAAGTTGCAATTTTGCATTTTCATTTAGCAAATCGAATGACAACTTTGGCGTCAAGTTTTTGGCCAAGGTATTTTCTTAATGAAGTCATCGTCATCATCAACAATAATAACAACATCAGCATTGCCAACACCATCATGGTTTGCGGTCTAACAACTTTTGTGTCTAACTGTACGAACAATTTTTGGTTAGGATTTTTCATCTCATCTTGAAAATTGAAAACGTAGATTAGACTCATTTTGATAAAAATAACTGATGAAAGGAGTCAACAACAAAACAAAAAACTTCAACCAAAAACACAAACAAGAAGAAAAAAATAATACCAAGAAAGAGACAATTTGGTGAATATAAGACTAAAATGTCCTTTAGGTCATCATTATGCGCGTTGAATGAACATATCAAATGAAAAATGCGCACGAATGGAAACGACCATTAAACAAATAGTTGGCAACCTTTGGTTACCTAAGGCAGTTTATCTGACTGCCTGTCGGTCTGTCTGTCTGCTTGCCCGCCTATTACTTTGCCTTACACGCATCCCACTGTTCTGTCCTATATCTGCGCTTGCTGGTCACCTTTGCCGTAATAAATAAACATGTTTATACCATATGCGTGTGTGTTTGTGCTAGTGTGTGTGAGTGTTTGTATCCTGTGTCCATCATGTCACATATGTGAGCGCATTGTTGAACACTTGTATAGCCTTAAGGATATATGGCGCGTTCTGATATCTGTGTATCTGTTACAAAATCAGATTGCGTGCCCCAAAGGAAGCACAGCAAAGCTCAGGTCGGTCCTGACTTGGCTTGGCTTGGCTCTGTTCAGACCAATTGCTTTAGTCTGACCAAGTTTGTACGGTCAGTTCACAGCCGCAGCAACGCAAATTCAATAAGCAAGCAAGACGGCGTAAGCAAAAGGACAACATACGGGACAAAACAATTTTTTTTTTCATCTGCGCATTCATCCTCTAGCTGTCTTGACAAGGACAGGTTGGGTGGTTGGTTAGAAATATTTGTTTTGCTCACCTCAGCAACGCCCTCAATCTCATACTAAGTTGTGTATTGTGCTTTTTAAGTTGTTTTATTGTTGTTGTTGTTGTTGTTTTACTTATTTTTCTCTTGCTTCGACATTTTTGTTGACAAGGCGACAGCAGCGCCAGGGGACATCTTGCAGCATTTCTTGTATTTTGTTTTTTCTTCTTGCTATTGTTGTGCGTCGCACGTCAATTTATCGTTAACGATGCAAATAAAATGTCGATTGTTCTAAATTTGTGTGCAATTCGAGCCAAAGGACGAAGAAGCGCGCACCAAACTTGCTTAGGCAAAATACGACGTACATTTTGATGTTTATTTTTTTTCTTCTCATTTTTCATTGTTTTTTTTCCCCCCCTCTGGTTTCTACTGCTGGTGACCTTCACACAAAAGTTTCGCCGTTGACAGCTTCTTGTTTTCTTTTTTTCTTGTTTAAATTTGTAGTTTGCTTGTTGCATGACTGCAATAGTAACACACGCACACACACACACACACACACACACAGATATCGATGACGACGTAGTTTATGTTCGCGTGTGCGTTCGTTCTGCGCTAACAAACAAATCAAAATCATTCGATTGAATATTGCTGTGGCCATGATCATTGAACGCAATCAGCCGTAAATCAATGTTTCCACACAAATAAACATTGACGCAGTCACAAGCACCAGGCGCAAAAGTCTGACCACACTGAACTTATAGCCAGCAAGGCCACGCCCTACTGCTATATTTCACAGACTGCTCCAGTCAGTTGTCGGTCTGACTGCTGCTGAAGCGTGAATCTATCAATTTCGTATTGCTTTCACTTGACGCAACGCAACGCAAGGCAAGGCAACTCAACTTCAAGTAGCTTGAAAAATCGAAACATAATAAAAAAACGACGACGAGCACTTTGAAGTTCTTCGATTTGGCAATTTAGATTATTTTCTTTGTGTGTATGAGTGTGTGTGTAAAGTTAGTCTCAAAGCGCCTCAACGACAGTTACCAAATTTTGAATTTAGTTCATGTTTTGTGCACCATAGCTCAATGTCAACAGCAAATGTGCCTCAATCGTCATCGAGAGGACATTGTGTCCAATGCAGACTGTTTTCGTTTGGCGCACTTAATAATTGTCAGAAATGCTAGAGCGATCTGGCAAGCCAGGCGTAAGTACATGTGTGCCTGCATTGTAACGCGCTTGTCCTTATTGTTGTTATCATTGCGACATTTTGCATACGCACATTCAAACACACACACACACACACATTGACTAATTAGACAAACATGCACAAGTCAGCGTCAGCGTCAAAATTCTGTTGCCTACTTGAAGGGGCACGTTCGCGCGTACACTATAATGGCTTAATTAACATTGTGGCGCACTCACTTACGCGTGCCAAACAACAACAAGCACAACAAAAACAAACAACAAAACCAACTAGCAACCCAAACTTCATCTTAACTCGCATGCTTTGTTAAAGAAATATGCATTTTGTATGCCGCCAACGTCATTGTCGTCATTGTGTGCCGTACATGAAGGTCTGCTGGCCTGACTGACTGACTGCCTTACTGCTGCTGTTAGCACTAATATCGTAAAATCAGCACAACTGCAGAACATGTCCTTGCCAACTGTTGTCATGTACATACACGTATCAGTGCAGTCTATGTTGTCATCATATCTGCTCTGTTCAACCGTGTTTTCACAACCCTTCTTCTTCTTCTGCTACTTTCTGCCCGTTCGCGCTCAGCAACGCAATGCAAACTATTGTCGACTCGCTTGCTTGCTTGTTCACTTTTCAATGAATTTATGAATCGCATGTCATTGCAATTGCTCACACTTCTGCCCCTCCCCCTTTCGGTCTCTTTTGTGCTGTTTTTTTTACTTATATTACACTGCAATTGCATGTCCTGTGCCAATAATTCATATATTTTGCGCTGTTATACAAAATATAACAAGTTATGAATTGTGCTGTAATTTGAAGCATTTTTATTATATGTATATCCTGTTATCCTGTATCCTCTGTCCGTTACCCGTTGGCTGCACTTTATTAAAATTCTTTCAACTTGATTTTTATATTCATACAGTTTCTTTTTTCTATGTGTGTGTGTCCGTTCCCTAAGCAAATAAAAGAGAAAAGGTTATAAATATGTGCAGATATTTCACTTGCTACATTGGCGAACTTTTTATGTCCTTTTTTTACGCATATACGCCTACAACTACAACAACAAGCACAGCATTAAGACAAAGTAAAGAAATCGCCATACACACTTATACTCTTCACGCTGATGCATGTACGTATGGGTGTGTGTGTGAGTGTAAGTGTGAGTGTGTGTTTTATGGCGCCAATGGTAAGCAATGCCGTTATATTTTATCGAGTGGACGTAATTGATTTTAGATGATTTCGTTGAATGTCGCTTCGGCTCGTATACGAGGAGAAGTCCTTACGCCACTTTTACACTTTCGAGTGTGTGTGTCTGTGCTAAATTGCCTGCAGCCGCATCGAATTTAGAAGTTAGGCGCTTCTTTAAGCATACTTTTATTTTATTTCATATAAACATTTTTTTTTTTGTTCGCCACTTCTTTATGCTTCATCATTTTTCTTCACTGCTGGCAAAGGTCACAAATATGTTGCCTCATACCAACGCCGAGAAGAAAAAAAACTGGGCGAACGACTCAACTCAACTCAATTTAACTTGTATTGCTTCCGGAGTGCGTCACATATGTTATTTACCGTTAGTGCTTCATAAAGTATATTCATATACACACATATGTGTGTAAATCTGTATGCATGTATGAGCATTCACGCAATACTTATGCCTAAAATGCTACTCAACACTTCTGGCTTAACAGTCTCTCATCTACGGCCGGTGCCCATGTACGCCTCATCTATTAAATAGAAAATAAAATTTCTCAAAATTTGTTCGCTACTGATGCGCTTCCGTTTTGCCGCCATATTGTTTATTTATACGCCTATAATTTTCGGCTTGGGCTTTTTGCATTCAGCTGTCTTCGTATGTATATGTATTGCTTTGTTTGTGTATATATGTGTGCGTGTGTGTGTTAACGAAATCCTTTTTATTTACATTTGTTTTTGTTCTCTCTGTTGTTTGTTTTTGCTTTGTTTTGTATATTTTTATGAGCACAATAAATTGAAAAGGACAATAAATTTATTTCGTAGATTTTTTCATGTTCTTTAATGTTTTTTTTCACACCCACACATGCATGCATAAACACATACACACACTTATAGGCTTACATTAAAAGAATGAATATATATTCATACGCCATGTTTTCTTTGATTTTTCACATTATTCGCAGATTTTTTTTGTTATTAATTTAAATTTCTTTTTTAAACTGCAATGAAACTTATTTTGTTCTCTTTTTTTTTGTTATATGTCTAAATTGCTGCACAGCATATGAAAGAAAAAAATCATGACAAATAAAACGTTTTCCCATTAAAAATCAATCAAATTGTTGTAATTTTTTTTTTTTTGTTCCCAGATTCTTTAAAAAATGTTCATGAAAAGGATTTTAAATAATTTTTCACCACAAAATATTGTTGCGCATATTATTTGCATAATAAATGCACGAAAAAGCTTTATATTTTAATGCAAAAAAGTAAAAATGAAAAAAATAAAAAAATGTGAAGTGAAACTCATGGTTGAAATATATTGAAAATGGCGCTGTGAAAGCCGCGAGCGTTTATATTCAAATTAATTCGTTTGGCGTTTGCTTTTATTGCGTTGTCTGCTTTGTTGTTGTTGCAATTCTTGTTGTTGTTGTTCATCAAGTATCTAAAATACGCAATATTAATGTAAAATTCATTCTGTCGGCTTTCCTATTTGTATGTATATGTTTGTATATGTAAGTGTGTATGAAAAATAAATCAATCAAAATCATTTCAAAGTTGTTTACTGAGCTGTGCAATGAATCTCATTTCGAGCGTAAACGTTTAAATTTATTTCGAGTAGAAACGTAATGTTTTTAAATATAAATGAGAGTATAGTTAGAAAAAAAAAGTAAGCATTGCTTTCTTCGGCTTTGGTGCAGATTAAATACGTTTCATGCTCATTGGGTTCCAGCGATATGGAAGATCTAGATTTCTTGATCGCTAAAGTTGAAGTTGATTAGCTTTTCAGATTCAGAAATTTCCTAGATCCCACTGTGGGAGCTACTCTTTCTATCGGTCATCATGAGTTTATCAAGAACATATATGTATATGGTCGGAGACGTCGTGTTCTCTGCTTTGCAAACTTCATGATAATGTTAATATACTCGTTCAAAAATAGATATAAATGTAGCTAATAAAGTGCTTAGAATGTAGAAAATTAGCTTAACAAGTTTTTAAGCATTTTTGTATATAACGAAAATATATTTTTTGTGTCTTTTGATTTTATTGAAATAACTTTAATTAATTGCTTTCAATTTATTTTTGTAGTTGTTGTTGCTGTTACTGTCGTGCTTTTGAGAATTTTGAGAATTTGATTTTATGCATGATTCTTATGAAAATTGAATTGGAATTTGCAAGTTATTCACTTATATGTATGAACATATATGTGGAAAATGTCGTTTGTTGTCATAAAATTTTATTGAAATTATGCAAAGCTCAGCATAAAAATTCATAAGCCTTAGAAAAATGCAACTGATTCTGACATAACAAGGACATTAGTTTTTTTTTTGCTACTATTAAATATTCTTCTTTGAATGTCCTGTCAAAGTGTTAACATTTTCATTTTGTTTGCATATTTGTTGTTTTTTTTTGCACAATATGAAAATTTCGTAGACAACAGCAAACATGAGAACCAACACCTTTATGCCCTTCCCCCGAACATGTCGAACGCCTGCTGTTTACTTATTGCCTCTGCTGTCTTCGGATATTTCGTTTTGCTATGTATTGTTTGCCTGCGTAAGCGTTATTGACTTTCTGACCATTGAGCTGATAAGCATACAAATTCGTATTCAAATGAAAGCAACGACGTTAAGTAAAGTGGGCAAAAGAATTGCTAAATTCATCCATGCGTTTCCCAAGGCTAAGGCATGGCAAGGCAGCTGACTATAGATTTACACTCACGCCCAACTGCGACTGCCGACCTGCTGAACTTAGATGGCCGACCAACCGCCTCTAATAGACAAGCACAACAATAACAATAAGCAACAACAATAAAAGGCAAAGTAGAAGACTGTGGAAAAAAATAAAAATAATAAGACGCAAATAAGAAAAATACGCAAATGTATATCATACGCCCTGTTGCCTGGCATCAATTGTCAATATATACATATATATATATGTATCTGTGTCTTTGCCTCTTGGCTTGTGTGCGTGCGTGCGTGCGTTTGCCTGCCAAATAAGTAGCACGGCTAATAAACGCATCATTTACTTCAAGACTACCAGCTTGCCTGTCTGACTGCTGGCTCCTCTCCTGGTCGTCATTTTTTTTAGCGATTCCACTTGCTTTTAGGCATTTGTCGTTGCTCGCGCGAGAGAGCTTGCAGGTGAGGCCTTGCCTACGCAGGCCATTGTTGAGTGCTTAGCACGTTTTGCGGCAAGTGACATGGCTTGCTGTTTGGCCATGTTGAGTTAAGCTTATGTTGCTACTTTTGCTTTTTGGCATACGCTTTTGGCATGTTTTGCATTTTTAAAGGCACCGTGGCCCACCACACTTTCTGCTGTATGCTTGTCGACCTTTCACCATTGTCAGTTAGTACATATGTCAGTCTGTCTGTCTGTCTGTCCATTAGCCAGTCACGCCATTGCGTTTGCCCTTAGTCAGTCAGTTATCGTGGCATTGTTTCAAACTTTCATTGCCAGCATAATTGTCACGCAGCAGCTTGTCCTTCCGCCTGGCTCACACACACACACACACACACGGGTACACACATGTGTCCTTTTTTGCTATTAACTACTAATTTGGCATCATCAATTTTTATTTTTATTACATGTTGCTGGGCTTAGATCGGCAGCTGCCTGACTGTCTTATTGTCTCTGCCTAACTGCTAACGTAATGTGATGTTTTTCTTTTCGCATGTGTGTGTGTGTGTGTGCATGAAATTTTTACGCTTTTTGATTCCCTATATGCGTGTTGCCTCCCTCATCTCACCTCTCTGCGCCGATTCGTGTTTGTAGTTGTTGCTGTTGTTGTTTTACGCTAAGTGTATGCGTGCTCAATTTTTATGCCTTTGCATAATTGCATGAGCATCGATTGGCAAAGAAAAGATACAAAAGCGATTTACATTTGTAATGAGCCATGTCGGTTTTACTGTTTGAACTTTCAAGTGGCGCTTAATTGAATTATCTTACTGATTGTTTGTTTGTTTGTTTTTTTTTTCGTCATTTTTTTAGTTTGCTTTTCTTGCATGTATCTGTGTATTAATGTTAGTGTTATAAATGAGGTTTTAATTGAGTTTTTGTACTTACCGTGCGCAAGAATGAAACATCATCCTGCTCGGAGCCTCCTTCCGCTTCAGCCATTCTTCAAACGTCGAATACGTCAAATGACTTCAGCCCACACAGCAATTAAACGTTTAGTTCGCACAATGTGGCGTCGTTTCCGATGCGTCTTTGTGTTTTATTTGTTTTTTTTTTTTATCAAAATTTAATTTATTTAGAAAGGAATTCTTCTTGTTTTTGTTTATTTTTTTTAAATATTTTTCAATTTCATTTAGCAGCTGCAGCAACAATTGTTTTTGTTGCTATTGTGCTTATTGCCGCAACGCCACTCGCACAAAATGGCGTCTCTCTCTCTCTTCAGTGTACGCCTGCCGTTTTCGTTGGTTTTTGCTTAAAAAAATGGCTGTAACGGCATAATAATAAATATTAATTGTTGTTAAACAAAACACCTCACATTTGCTTATGTAAAATTATAATAAACAATTTCACTAACACTTTTAACAATAACACTTTGCTTTGCATACAGTTTTGGCATCACTCGTCACTTGTTTCAAACTGTCCAATAATTCGTTTGTGCGCTCGCTGCTGTCTTGCGCTATGCTCAATTTATGCTCTCACACTTACTCTCGCTCACTTTCTCTCTCTCTCTCTGCTTGCTTGTGCTCCTTTGCTTGCTTGCTTTGTGGGCTCGTCTGTGTGTGTTTACCTAACATTTTGTTTTGCTTTGCAGTTTCGCATTTTCCACGATTCCTTTCAGCTGTTTTTGACACTCTGTGTCAGTTTTTGTCTTGCGTTTTGTTTTGCTTGGTGCTTTGGTCACGTGTATGCCTCATTGTAGTTGTAGTTGTCAACGTCGTGTTTTTGGCAGTTTGCCTATCTGCTCTACTCTACAACTCTCTTGCCTTAAATGCTTTGTTGTTTATTCTCTGCTAATTTTTATTTTTATTTTTTTCATTTCTGTTTAATATTTGAATGAATTTTGTTCATTAAAAAGCCTTTCAATTTCTTTTGGGCCCTCAGCCAAAATAATAAATTGAATTGAATCATCTTTTGGGTAATTAACCGCTTGACATGATTATTTCCGGTTTTGTGGGCGAATGTTGGCGTAAGCGAATAAAAATGGCAACGTTGAATTAGACAAATTAATTCACACTTAAAGTATATACTTTTTTCTTCTCTTTATTACATTTTGTGATCATTTAGTGCGGACGAATTGTGCTTGATAAATAGTGAGCGCATTTTATTTATGTTTATTTGAAAAAAACTTTTAGCTTTTAATTATTTCATACCGGCAATGAGAAAACGCAATTATTTAAATGAATATTTGCCAATAAAATTCCTCATCAAGCATTATCGTTGCTTAAAAATGCCTTTTATTCGTATTTTAGAGTTGTGTACACAACGATAGCTTAACTCATACAAATAACAATTAACTAAGCAAATATATGTATGTACGCAAGTGCAATGATACACGATATACAAGAGACATGCACATATCAAGCAGCAAAGGTGTGAACAGTCACCTAAAGGAACTGTTTATCGATGAAGTGTTAACCTTTCATCAAAACAAAGACAAATGCTGATAGGACAATAATAAAATAACAATGAAAGACAAACGACGGACACAAATATTTATGGCATGTTAATGCATAACTATGGAATACACCGTTAAGTATTTAGATGTGTGTGTTATTATCAAACAGAAATTAGCATTAAAACAAAGACGCTCATACTGAAGTCCTGTGGCGTGGCTTTGTTTGTGTGTGTTAGTGTGTGTTCTCATGCATTGTATGGGATAATTTTAGCTTTTATAATACTAGAGAATCAGTCTGTACTAATTGCCGCTGCACATGTTATGCAAATTTCACAGACAATACGCTGAATGATGATAATGATGATGGTGCTGACAATGATGATTGGGGCGCAGGCGAGTGTTACATTTGGCCGTTAGCAAAGATAGACAAGGCACAACAGACGTGGCTAATTGTGTCATCGACAACAACAGCAGCACCATCAACAACAACATCAATAATAATAATAACAACAATGATGAAAATGTCGATGTTGAGGTTGCACTAATTTGCTTCTATTATGATTTTGAATTTGAATAATTAACACAAAGCAAACACCAACACAGACACAAACTCAGACTCGGATATGGACTCGGACATGGACAAGAACATCGACTAAGACCAATTTGTTATTGGTTGGAGCAAGCTGTCCTGTAATTACACACGTGCCACATTTGATAATGATGCGCACAGTTACTAATTAACTATAAAATAGGCTCACAAAGATTACTGTGTGAGACATGGCTTAGTCGTTTGTTGCTGGCATGTCCTTGAGTCGGACAGCTCGTGACATTGACAATGGCCAAAGATCAGAATCAGACTAAATGCTGCATGGCTTTGAGTTGGCGTTGAAATGCGTAAATTATTTTGATTACATTAGCGAATTGCAAATTTAATTGTATATGACGTATACGTTATTTATGCTTTGAGTGCTTTGCCTAGACTACAAGCTCGTTAAGCTCTGCGCCAATATTTAAGTATGTCAAATTGTTTGTGTACGTGTTTATGCAGCATATTGTGAGGATCTAGCGAAAAGTACACTAAACATTAACTAAACAACAAACTGAACAGCACAGCACAGCAGAGCAGAGCTGAGCACAGCATGGCGAACCAAACGACTTTGCTCCATGCCCCATACCGGACTTGGTTGCATTGTTGTTGCTCTGGTCTGGTTTGCTCTGTTCAGGTTCAGTTTGGTCTCGTCTGGTTTTGTATTGCATACAATTGGGCGCAGTATTTGTTGAAACAATATTTGTTTTGTTAGCTCGAGTGTTGAGTTGTTTTTTCCGGTGCAATAACAACGTGCAAAAGCAATTGTACAATGCAAGCCATGTTGGACTTATTGCGACTGCAGCAACAACGCCAACAACACTAGCAACAACAACGACAACATGACGACAACTAGCACAATGGGTAACTAAACCAACGTAATAGGAATACAAGTGACAGCAGCGCAAAGCCTCAACGAAAAGATGTAACGAAGCATGCAAATCCTTTTGTAATATGAAAAGCAAACACATGTGCTGACCATACAAGTACATACATACGCACTCACTCACATATACATACGCTCTGAGGCACATATAGACATGAGATAAAGCAACGGACATACAGCATATGAAACAAAAGGCGGAAAACGTGCACGCAGCAAAGCAAATGAAACTTGCAGCATGAAGTGATGTTCTTAATTTTTTTTAATACCCTACACTTCCAGCATGAAACAAGTTGTAATATCATGTGTTACTATTGCTTGCTAGTATTTGTTGTTATTTGTACTGATTTTTTTTCCAAATGATTTGTAATTAAATGGAAATTTCTACAAATTCTATGCAAACCCCTTAAGGAAGTGTATGTATACATGTGTTAGACTGAATTTTGTGCTTCGTTTTTGTTTTTGTTTTATTTTCTCATTTTCTAAAACATGAACAGCGGCGGTGAGGGTCCATTATTGCGGCAGCAGTCAGCGTGGCACACATTGTAAATTGTTGAAGAGCAAAAATTTTGTATAAAGAAAAATAAACAAATAAAAATATATATATAAAAATAAGAAAACAAAACATAGTAAAGTGAAGCGAAAAAAAAAAATATTGTCGAGAATTTCCTGCAGAAGTGCAAAGTAGTGTAAAATTTCATTTTTATGATGTTTGCAAAGCAAATGCATGAGTAATCCTTCAAGTGTTGCAGTGTAGCGCAGGAGTGAGAAGCGACTGTATGAGTGCGCAGTGTGTGTATGTCTGTGTGTGTGTGTTGCATAGTTGCAATTGTTAGCAAAAGGCAGTTTTATGCATGAGCACATGCCCACACATGCTCACACACACACAAGTACATGTACATATATTTGCTACAATGCGCCGCCACAGCAAAATAAAGCAAAATAAAATTAAATAAAGTGCAAGAATGCATAGCCTACTTTGTGGCGTTGGTCATTTAAATTTGCTAACAAAAGTAAACAAAGTAAAGCAAAATAGAAACAGTTAACTTTCAATTTGCCAAAAGCCTTTATTGACTTTTGGTGATGCTTCTTTCCATTTAAAAATGTGAACTAAAACAACAACATGTGTGTAAGCGCATTTCATAAGCAAAAGTTGAGCGTGAAAAACGCAAAAGTGGTTAGGATTATTAACTGCAAACCTAAACATGAAGGACGACGTGCAGGCAAGAACAGAAAAATACAAAATAAACCAACTATATGAGCTACGCTAAGCTCACGCGAAACTGTTGTTAAAGCGGCTGCCAACGCAGCAGTTTAAACAATTTAAATGCAGCCAACTGAAATTTCGGTAAAAGGCCGCAGGACAACGTAACGCAAACACGCACGCACACACGCACACAAGCACACATACTAACCAAAACAAGTTGGCAACAAGCAGTGACGTCAGCAGCGACTGCACTAACATGAACTCAACTGCACAAAGTGTTGATGGCCAATTGTGGGCGGTGGCGACGGCGACGACGATGGCGAGGGCGCTGGCAAAGGTGAAGGCGCACAAGCACGCATATGTGGTTTTTTCTTGCAGCATTTGCCGCTTGCCACATGCGCTGCAACAATTGCTGCTGCTGCCGCTGCCTTGATGGCTGCCGTTGCCACTACGTTTGCGGTTGATACGCTGCGCCTTTTTTGGGTCATGTTACGCGTGGCTACGAGCGTTGTGTACAATGTATAGAGTGTGTGTGTCGGCTGAGGGGAGACGGCAGGGGGCAGGGTTCAGCAGTTGGTTAGCAGTTGAGTTGCGGCCAATGTTTGTTGCAGCTGTCACGTGGACTTTGTTGGCTGACATGTTGTGTTATATTTTTTGGCTTTTTCGTTTTTTTTTTTTTTTTTGTTTCGGTTTCTTGTTGGACGAACGATAATTTTTGGATTCGGGGGCAATGCAAGCCGACGGCAGCTCTCCAACGCTAGCTGAGTTCAGTTTTTGGCAAAATTTTTGAATTTGTAATTTTTCATACGTCAGACGGACGGCAGAATGGGTTTTTGAATGAAACTTGTGCCAACAAATTCGTGTAATAATTTTAAAATAATTTTCGCAAATGAAATATTTTCAACGTTAGTTTTTACTAAAGTTTTTCAAGTGTAGATTTTCAATGGGTTTGTTATTGTTGTTGTTGGCTACTGCTTTGTCAACCTTGCCAATGATTTATGATATTCGCGTAAGCAGCCAACGGCAAAATGTACCAACAACGAAAAAATAATGGCAAAAAAAGTATATTTATAGAAAGCCAAACCAATGTGAAAATAAGTAGCAAACATTTTTGTTTTTGTTTTTTTTTTTTATTGCCGCCATTGCCATGGCACAGTGTACAGTAAAAGTTGCCTTGATTCGCGGTGCTGTGGGCGTGGGTGTGCGGCAGCGACGTTGTTGTTGTTGTTGTTGGCGCAGCGTGGATTCAAAAGAAAAATATTTTGGCAATTTGCCTTTTGCACTTTTACAAAATTTGTACACTTGTTTGCTTTACTTTTTGCTACTTGTTGTTGTTGTTCGTGTTGTTTTGTACATTACTTTGTAGTTGAGTGCTCCGAGTCGAAACAAATCGTATCGAGTCGAGTCGAGTTGTATCTGAGCCGTGGCATGCTATGCCATGCTGTACGAGCATGCGGCCACATTTTGGCTCAATGTTGCTTGGGGGCGCAAGAAGTCAAGCGCAGCAACCTCGAGTTTGTCGATTGTCATGTTAACATGTTCGTCGAAAATTAATGAATGCATTTTTTATAGTATGTGTCATTAAATAAATAAAACACAAAAGCACGAAGGCACAAGCGGCGAAGCAAAAGGCAAGCAGATAATTGCAATGAGCTTACGAGTAAAAATACCAAGCAATTTAAACAAGTTGGTTAACTTGTTGAAGGAAATGCATTTATGATGGCTGAGGGGAAAGTTAAGAGAGTAAGGGAGCAATTTACTATACTAATAATATAAATATTGCGATAATAGAAAAATTGAAAAATTTAATATTCCAGTGACTGCAGGCCCTTTGCATAGCAAATTCCATCGTTCCATCCATCGTGGCTACTTTTTTAATAAAATGGGATTCCCAAAAGTATCAGTCCTCAAATAAGCCTTTTCTAACCTATTCTATCTTGTGTGCAGGATATTATAATGTCGAATATATCGTTACTTTAAGACAACTAAAGAGTGTCTCAAGCACAATTGAAACTATTAAAAACTGTTTTTTTTTGGCACAAAGACAAGTTTGCTGTCAAAACACAGACAGTCACAGTCACTAATTCCTAGAGCACAATTCGGCACGTTTAGAAACATTTCTATTTCGTTTTCCTAGGCACGCAGTGGCGTGATCAGACCAGCAAAATTACTTTATCTATTTAAATATTATAACAAAATATCGTTCTTCAAAACAGAAAAAGAAAGCAATCAACAGCTAATCTCATATTCATTTGCAACAAACCAAAAACAAAAACAAAAATGAGGAAAATTAGAAGAAAAAAATAAAGAAAAATCCGGTACGCATTTAAAAATAAAATGTAGCGACGAACATTTTTATGTTACGGCAGATATTTCGAACGCGGCCAAATGAAAAGTATTTTGTCGACTGCAGATTGTTTCACATTGTGAAAGCAAAGCACAGGAGCGCAATCAAGTCCCTCGGGTATAATAAAAAATAAATAAAACTTTTGTTTTCCTCTCTGTTGTTCTTAATAAGTTGAAAGCTACTGGTAAAGTAACTTGCTGACAGTGACAGTGATGCTCAAACTGTAAGCCATCTGTGGCTGCTGTGTCCACACGCATGTCCTGCACGCGCACGTGACATTTTTTTTTTCATTTTCATTTTCGGTTTTGTTTTCATTGCGTATTTTTATATTCCAGAGCACTTGGCACTACACTTGTATTTTTTATTTTATTTAGATTTTTTTTTTTCGCTGTTGCTTTCGCACTTGCTGCTTCTATGCAAGCCACATGTATATATACACATATCCTTGTGAAAGGACTTCTTTTAGATTTATCACATGTGTGGTGGCAGATAGACTAACGCACGCCACAATCATCAGTAATCCAGGGTCCGATGATTGTGGCGCCCCAAAACACGCGTTTAACCGCACCGCTCCCGCTACCGAAGTAATCAACACAGGAAGACGTTGAAGAAGAAGAAATCACTCAACACACTGTTTGAATTTTCTTCAAAAATTTCTTCTATTCACTTTCGATACAAATTCAAACACTTTCTTGTGTGTGTTCTACACTGCCGCCGCTAGAGGCATTTCGTGTGTTTATTTTTGGCTTTACCGCTTGCCGAACACAACCGAAGTTCTGCCGATCGCCAAAAATAACACGCGCTATGGCCTGGGCAGCGAAAACTAGCGCAGATTACGAATTTTCATTAGAAAATTTTCAAAAATTTGAAAATTTTTTCATCAATTTCAAATTACACTTGTGGAATTTGTAGATTATCTCCAGTTTTTAATAGAAATTTCACAATGAAAATTAGCACACGCGCTCGGTCACAACAAGGCGCACATTTTGCGCTTAATCACCGCATGGATTTTCCACGTTTTCCATGATTTTCCCACTTTACATATAGATTCTATACTCGATGCGGATGTGGGCCTCGACGGGCGTGCAGACCAACTTACTTCTCGTGTCGATATTACTCTCTAGACTGAAATTCGTCGCCGTCAGCAGTCAACGACGACAGACAAACGAGCCAAATGCACGAGTGCGCAAGCATGCAAACGAAATGAAACGAATGTTGGCGAAGTGTAGGCAGCGCTGCCCGCGTAGCCGCTTCACCCATCATTCAGCTACCGGCAGTGCGGCATATGGCAGAGCATTGCCAGCATAAAAATAACTCATTTGTTTGTGTTGCGTCTTCTAGTCGCCTGCTTGCGCTCGCTGCTAGTTGGCTCTCCCACTTTCTCTCAGTAGCATGCCTTAGCCTGTACCGCCTCTGTCGCAGCTGTAGTTGTTATTTTTAAACAGCTGTTTAAAAAATTGTTGTTTTTGTTTCTCTTTCTGTGTTGCGGCAAACATTTTAATTTCCTTAATGTATTTTTATTTATTTCGTAATATTATTTTTAGTGCATGCCTTGTTTTTGATGAGAATGTAAGTTTCTTTTCTTTTTTGTTTTTATTGCGGCCAACACACGATTTCTTTTTTGAAGTGTTGCCAAGTTTAATTTATTTATTTTTTTTTGGCTTATTTTACGTTCATTTTGATTAAATAACCAAAAAAAAAAAAAAAAATGTGCAAAATAGCATTCAACTTGAACTTGTCGAAATTTCATTGAGAAAATTATGTATTTTGAAATTTTTTCATAGCATGTCAAAAGTTGCATGAGCTTGTGAGTTTTTGGCACGTCTTCAGATCTCATCATCGATAAGGCATTTTAGGCGAAAGAAATAAAAGTTGATTTATATGCAAAGAACACGACAAAACGTATTTTTATTGCTGGAAATATTTTTATTGAAACGTTCTCTTTTTATGAACGGCAGACATGCGATTTTGGGTTTGTGTGTGAAAGAGGTTAATTGATTTCTCAGTAGAAAGGCGTCTTGATGGCACTTTAAGTCGCTACACGAAGGCACGCAAACTAATCAGTCACTAATGCCATTTCCAACGTCACTCAAGCAGAAGCACTTAAGATAGTTAGACAAGTCAACAACAATAACAACAACAATAATAAAGTCTTGTATTCAAATGCAATTGCATAAGTTTCAGTTAGACGAATGCGCATGAAAAGTGCTTAAAGAAATGATAATACGCGGCGTATGCGTAACGAGCGATTTATGCCAAGCTTATTAAAACTGTTCCGCGTAATAGATTTGATTTGATGTTCAGATGGTACGGCGGCAAGAGGGGGGTACGGCGCTGCTTGTGACGCTAAACAAACTTGCGCTGAAGAAACTTTTGAACTGCAACAAATTTATATTTGAAATGTTGGCGGGGGAGCGCTCTGTAAGGGTTGAACATTGAAGCTAGCAAGTGTGCAACAACGATAAAAGTAAGAACAGCTAAATCAACGCTGAATGAAAAATGTTTCTCTTAAATGAATTTTCTGAATAAGTTAAAATAAACAATGAATGTACTAAATTTATGTTGAATGCACAAAAATAATGAGAAGTGAAAAAGTGTGAAAAGCATTAAAGAAGAGCAACCATAACTGTAATCCAGTGCTTTGTCAGAGATTGTCAGAGTTGTCGACTTGTTTGCGTGTATACAGTAGCATCCCGACTATCCGAACGTCGTCAGGTCGATAGCCCATTAGATAAAAGAAAGTTGATTTAAATTTATAAATTGTTTAATTTGTCTTTTGTGTCGATTATACGGATTTTCCGGATTTTATTTGATCCGGATAACCGGGATTCCACTGTAGCATGTTTGAGGCTGAGATTGTCTAACAACATTTGACTATAAAATTCTTTCAGTGTGATTTTTGTTTCTTATAGGCTGGCAACAGTTGCAGTTTTCAACGCACACACCGCCGCTCCCCCTGTGTCGACAACCACATTAGACTTGAGTGAAAAACTGCGGCAGCAAAAATTTGCGTACATGTTCGTTCGTTTGTTCATTCTTGCTTATTTGTTGATTTTACGCTTTGCACATGCATGATTTTCCTGCCTCTGATGCTATGCTTTATGCTTTCTAAAACTATTCAGACTTGTACTTGGGTATTGTTGTTGTTATACTAAATGTGCAAAGTTTTGCTCATATATTATTTTGTTTATGTAATATTTTTTTTCTTTTTGTTTTCAGTTGACTTGCAAATGAAATGAAATTTATAATTGTACTGATTAAAAGCAGAATGCATTGCATCAGCAACAGCTCAGCATCACCAGAGCTCAGCATTGACTTTGGTACAGTTAACCCTTGTTGAGCCAAATGGCAATGTCTTTACCTTTGGCTTTGGCTTTAGCTTTGAGAGTTTGTAAGTTCTTGCTTAATTTTGCTCTGCTACAAGTTTAAATGCAGTTCCAAGTAATTGTTTAACTTTGCTACTTGTGATTGCTGTCGTCGTTGTTATTGTCATCGTTCTTGTTGTTGTTGTTGTTGGCGTTGGCTATTCCATTTCTTAAAGTTTCAAGCCAAGTCACATTTATCTTCAGTACATGCCACAAGCATTGTGTGCGCTACGCACATTCTTCTTTGTTCAAGCCCTAAGCTTCCCCACCTCCCCTTGCATTATGGCTGTCAAGTTTTTAACACATATTCACGTCGCTACGATTTGGTCCGGCGTACGGAAGTTGTTCGCTCGTTCAATTGTTTTGTTTGTTTTCGTCGTGAGTAAAAATAAAGCAAAATGAGAAAAAAGAGCAGTCAAGAAACGCACAAATCTTAAATTTTGTATCTGAAGTGCTCATGTTGCATGTTCATAATGCATGCAATGCTAACGGATGTGCCTTTTCTTTGGCACACTTTTGAGCATTTCTTGTTTCCTGTGCGCGTTCAAAGGAAATCATTGCTGTCACTTCATTGCAAGTCGGAAAAGTTGATTATGAATAATGTTTTATTTTTTGGAAGATATTGAAAATTCTAATAGAAATTACAGCACGCGCTACACATACACAAACTCCTAAATGTGTATACTTTCATATAGTCAGCAGCGAAAATGACAATACTTTGGCGAGAAAAGGCATTCCAAAATGATTCGCATTGTGGCTTTTTGTGAACTGTTTACCTTCGAAGGTGTTTTGACAACAAGCATGGCAGGGCATTTATGTCATTAAGACCGAAATCTATCTTGGTTTGAAATTGCAATTACAACCAAACCGTTCTAAAGACCTTATTTTAATAACGAATTCACTGCGCATTCACTTTGGCATTTTTTAGAATCTAAAAGCGAAAGGCAACCTGATTATTGAAATATTTAGAAACGAGCTAGGAAGCAGTACCCACATATGCATATTCTTATGATATATATAACTTGTCTGCTGAACAAATGCGCTTAAAGTACATTAAGAGTGATGCTCGTTGTCATTTTGCTACCTGCCATGTCTTCGTCGTCTTGCCTTCACTGTGTGCCCTCACCTGCTGTCAGTGTCACTGCGTAAATCGCTTATTGCTTCGAGCCGCCCGCACACAGCGCTCATGCCCCGCTTTCGCTCAGTCTGTGGTCGCTGCCGTGCGACAATAATTACTTTGCGGTTCCGTTTCTTGTCGCTTCCGGTTTTTGATGTACGGCAATGATGGCTTCGTGCATGCCATTGCGTATATCTATCTGACGTTCTGTTTGTGTTTGTTTCTGTGTATGTGTGTGTGTGTGTTTGTTTATGTGCGTTGCTGTGGCATATTTAAATGCTCACGCGCAGCTAACTACCTAGACTGTCTGTAAAGAAAGGATGTCATGTGCCCAACCGACAACTGACTGAGTTCTTGTTCACTTTTAACGTTCCTCGTTCGTTCGTTCATTCGTTGGTGCTCTCATCTGTTGCGGTTTCACTTTTAGGCGTCGTAAATGTCGCGAAACTGTCAGATGAGTCGTCGCTGCTGGCATGATTTTAAAGGCGTCAGTTGAAGATTAAACCGATTTTTTATGTGCGCTCAGGACACGACCGCCTTTATAAAAGCCGCAGAAATAAATTAACGCTGTGAAGTATGCTATACAAAATGAGTGTGTGGCTAAAACAGAAGACGAAGAAGAAGCAAAAGCATCCGGTGGCACGCATTGCTTCTTGACTTTTTTATAGCCCATTTCGTCGCTGTCACTGTCATTGCCATGACTGCTGCGGTCGCTGCTGCTACTGCTGCTGATGCTCATCTTTACTGCATTTTCGCATTTGCGGTCTTTTTTTAGTCTCTTCAGTATTGTCAATATAAATTCTGCCAGCAACTTTGCCAAGCCTTAAAGCATATGGAATAAACTACACCAATGTTATAATTAAATGCAAGTCAGATGTTGCATGAGACAATGCATTGATATCAAAATAATTACTGCTTAGGTTCAATATTATTGTTTAATTAATGCGCATGTATCATATGTGAGAAATGCAACACTCAGATATATATTAAATTGCTCTCGCAATTATAATTGAAAATAAATTTAATATATAAGTGTAGCATATTGAATTGCCGATATGGCCGAGGCATAGAATTTTATATTATTTTCGTTATTTTTGGCAAACCCTTTTGGGCGCTTAATTGCTTTGCTTATACACACACATGCATACACAAGCGACATACATTAGCACACAAATAGCACGTCGCCATTTTCTAATTTGTTTACACGTTTCGGGTACGCCGCTGGCCGCCATTTTCTTTTGCACGTTGTAACGCATAAATTATGCGCATTGCTTACTTCAAGTTCGGACTTTGAAAGATTTCGTTCAAGTATTTCAATTAAGCTTAGCGCATACAACTCAATAAACGTGCCTTGCCGACCAACCGACCAACCGACCGACATCGGACGGCCGTCAAAGCACACACACCCGCGCCTTAGCCTCATTTTATAGACTGACTGCAACTGATAATTTGTAAATCTTTGCCTCAATGGCCGCGACAATGAAGGCGCTACGAAAAAGTTTTTTTTCACCCTCCTTAATTTTTTTTTTGTTCGCACACCAAGAAGAACTTTGACTGTTTCACAGAGCGTTGCCAACAAAGTCAGGCTGATACTCTTGTTCTTGCTGCTGTTGTTGTTGTTGAAAAAACTTTTCCATTTGCGTTGGATTTGCGAAAAGTTGTAAGAGCGAAATGATTTTGGCAATAGCAAAAGAGCATTGCTCCGCAGCGCTAAGCAGCGTAGTATTGGTGTGGCTAGGTGAGGTGAGGTGAGGTGGGAGAAGTCAATCTTAGTTTGGGTTTTCTTGCTTTCATTTCGCGCAAGCCCAGACAAATTTTCACTTTAATGACTTTATTCGTGCGTTGCATACAAGTTTTTTTGTTGCTTTTCTTCTGCTAAATTTTATAGTTGTTTTTTTTTTGTAGGATTTCTTGTCTAACTGCAGTTTTAAAGCGCCACACCTGCATTACATTTCGACGATGCTTTGCACTTCCGCTTTTCACACCAATCCTTTGACACCTCTTGAGCGTAACTCATCTCATTGCAAACCGCACCGCATCGCGCATCTCAGCTTACCATGCCGCGTTGAGCCTTTAGTCAGCTGTCAATTTTCACGAAAAAGACTTCAATTGCGCTTGGTCAGTTTTTGCTAATGAAAAGCAGAAAACTTTTGAGTCGCTGACTTTGACACAGCGACGGTGCGTGGCCATTGTGGGTGACGGGCACAGTTTGACTGACTGTCGCTCTGTCTGTCTGCCTTGGTGTCTGTCTGTTGAATTGTATGCCGTTCATGCCGCTCGCCGGAAGTTCGCGCTAAGTCAACTTTTTACGGCATTTTGTTTGGCTTTTTATTCGCGCCCTCACACTTTTTTGTTGTTTTGTGTGTTATGTCTGTTCCTACTCAGCTTGTGCCTTGTTATATGAGTGTGTGTGTGTGTTTGACTCATTGCCAGGCACGAAAATACAAATTCACCTGCAAAAGTTGTTAAAGTTTTTTTTTGTTGCTACTTTTATTTTGTGTTTTTTTTTTGTTGGTGCTAAAAAGGCAGAACTTTTTACTTCCTGCTATTTTAGTCAGCGTTGTTGTTAAAACACGCACAGCACTGCTACCGTCGCCACCGCCGCCTTTTGTGGTCATTGTCATGAGTCTTGTCTTCAAAGTTTTGCCTCAACCTTCGCCCGCTCTCCATTCCCACCCACTCACTCTGTTGCTCGCACACGCTTTGCAAATTTTCGCTTTATGCCAAATTTAGTTGCTTTTTTTTCTGCTTCTACTTTAATTTTGCTATCTTTTTGGAGTTTCTTGTTGCTGCGCTGCCGTTGCGCATCGAACTAATTGAAAGCCCTTCACGGCCAGATTGTTTGTGGCAGGAGGCGATGATTGGTCGTGTACGACGCTGGGTTGGGTTCGGTTGGGTTGGGGTTGAAGGTGTGGTTTGCTTGTGTGATTTCACACACTTTGCTGAGGCAAAAAACTTTTACAGCGCTCGTTTTCAACTTTAGTTTTATTCTTCTTCGTCTTTTGTGAGCTTTTTGTTTAATACAAACGCGTATACTTGCTTATTTGGTTAAATCAACTAAGCAGCGTCGACGACCCAAATGCCTTTGTTGCTACGTTGAGGCGTGGTGGCCTGCAAGAGTACGAGAATTGTTTCGTCGCACGCAAGTGTGGAACATGCGTCGCGGTCGCTTGTAGCAAACATTAAAAAAAAAACAAAAAATGAACAAAAATAATAGAAATGAAAAGAAATGAACAAAAAAAAAACATTCAAAAACTTCGAACGAAGAAAGAAGGCGCAGCAAAAAAACAAGAAAGGCGAATGAAAACTTGTAGACAAAATTTCATTGCTGGCGCTTAATGTGACTTTATGTCTGCGCTAATATGGCACAGTGGCATGAAATGCGCTTTTCGCGTCAACTCGTTGTTTGTTGCCTCAATAAAAGTTGGTTTGGCTTTCGAAAGTTCTTGAATGCTGCTTTTGTGCTTAGCATAGCTTGCCGCCTTGCCCGCTGTGCTTAGAACGCTGTGCCATTGCCTTGTAAGAAGTGCTCAAAGTTTTAACCTGTTTTTCATTTTCATTTGCTTATTTTTTTTTTGTTTTGCATTTTTATTTTCATTTTCTTGAATGTTAGCTTCATCTTTTGCTTATATGACGGCTCTTGTTGCTTTTCAGCATCAAAGAAAGCATTCAACGCTGAAGCATTTTTCTTCCTTTGCGGAAATTAACAAAGAACGAAGTTGTCTTTGCATAGGATTAAACTTTTCGCTCTTCTTTTTCCTTTTTTTTTTATTTTGCTGCTTCTGCTAACTCATTTTCATTTGCGTTTGTTATTGTTGTTGCCGCAAAGCGCAAAACCGAAAGTATCAAAAAGAAGAAAACATAAAAGTAAAAGAGGTTAGTGGAAAATTCACTTGTTTTTTTATTATTTGCTTGGTTCTTTTTGTTGTTCTTGTATTATTTTCTCTGCCATAGAAGAAATCTAATAAAAATTTCGCTATTATAATTTTTGTGTTACTTAATTGAAGTAAGGTAAGGAACATATTTATAGAAAATATGAAAATATGTAGCACGAGCAAGCGGAAATCAGGAATGCAATATTCAGTTTGTAGTGAAGATTTTTTCTTAAAGTGTTGAACATGAAAATGGCGAGAATGGCATAAGTTAAAATGAGCAAGCGAAGAAAGAAGTTTTGGCAAGTTAAATGAGGGACCAGGATCACACCCTGGGGAACTGACTGTAGAAGCACATACACAGGCTTGAACGCTCATACTCAAGCACAATGACATGCAGTAACCACCCCACCAACAAGGGCAACGATGAGACGTTGGATGCTGTTGCTGACTTTTCGCCTCTTGCGGCAATTCAAATTTAAAGCGTATTAATTTTATCACGCTGCGGAAATATTCTTCTCGTTCATTGAGAGTTGTTGTTTTTGAGTTTATTTTTGCAAAATGTTTTCTTTTTTTGTTACTGTTGCCATTTGCGGCTTGTAGTCGCATTCTGGCCTTGTTAGTTATGTCCTCATTGTTTTTGTTGGCGGCTCTGGCGGCCTTTGATGTTTTTACCTGCGCTCCGTTGCGTTTGTTTGCCAAGTTAATTGTAGAATATCTTCAGAACTTCACTGCCGAGCGGGAACGAACGATGAATGTTACATGTAGTGCATTTGCATATGCATGAGAGCGAACATTGCTGTACCTAAAACTGTCCAGCAGCCTAAGCGAAGGTCTTAGCTCAGGCATTAGCCATTGTTGTTAAAGGCAAGCCATCTTAGTGCCAAGTCAAAGTCTGGCATAGCGCACATAATGGTAAGTGGAAGTCATTTGCATAAAATGGCGCATAATCAAAATGGCGGCGTCTTTGTCGATTTGCTTTTATTTGCTGCTGCTCGCATAAAAATTTACCACATAATGAAATGCAAAGCTTAAGAAAATTTGCAAAATGGCGACCAATTCTGACAGCTGACAATTATGCAAGAACGCATACAAATATTCATTGGTTTGCCCCTCAATAACCAAGACACAAACACTAGATATTAATCAGTCAGTTAATGCAACACTTCAGCGGTCAAAGTCATTTCATCACAAAAAATTGCGAAAGTCTTCAAACAGTCTCAGACTGAGTCATCCGACTTGCACCTGTAGCGAGTGGCTTCTTGCTGACTATTAGTCATGGTAGCCGTAGCAGGACATCCACAGCAGCAGCAGAGTGGCTTTGGTGGCACGTCAGTTACTGGCAAAGCAGATAAATCTTAGACCCGAATGAATGAAGGAACGAGCGAATAAGTGAGCAAGGCAAAGGCAGATAGCCGAACTTGCGTCGAAAGTGACTGAGCGACTTGCACATTTCAGTGGGCAAAAAAAAAAAAAAATGTGTCGAAAAGGAAATTGGCGGAGTAGCAAAAGAGCGAAATGAAAAGAAGAGCACAGCAGAGTGGAGAAGTCAAAGCGAAATGTTTGAATGAGAATTCATTAGGCAAAGCATTCAGCCAATGTATAACCGATAACGCGCTGTAGAACAGTAGGACACTGAACAGAGAGCTCAACGCACGACAGGATGTGCGCAGCAGGCATGCTCGACCGGCGGGTATGTGATGTTGAAACCGAGCGATAGCTAAGCATGTCTAAAGCTGTTGCAGAAAAGATAAATGTGCATACATAAACAGCGACAGCAACGGCAGCCACTTCCGCATGTTGCCGCTTGCTTCCGGTTGCCATCTTGACTTACTGATTCTATTGCTACTGAGACTGCCGCCAACAACCCGCTGGCCAAAGTCAAAGTCAGCGTCAGTATCAGCATCGGCATCAGCGTCAGCTTCTGTGCTACAGTTAATCAAAAAGTTCACGTTTCAAGCACACGCAATGGAATTTTCAACGGAAATTTAACAAACAGTTTTCATAAATTCAAAAGGCGTTGGCAAAAACGAAGATGTACCTTGTAGCGAAAAGCGAAGAATGTGGCAGGCGGCGGGACAAGACCATTGAGTGAAGGCTGAAGCGGGTTGTTGTCTGAAGTTAAGAAAGACTTTGCAGAAATGCGCTTATAAAGTATGCATGAAGTATGCATAAATGAGTATTTGAATATTTTTGTATGTACAAAGAAGCGTGCAAGCGGATGGTTGGAGAGAACCTTATCGAAATTGTTTACAAGTTGAGAATTAATGATTGTTGTTGTTGGTGCATAGACAGACAGACAGTCAGACAGACAGACATAACAAGGCTATTGTAAGTAATGGTAAAGGACGAAAGTACAATTTGACAAACATAAATTTCGCATACGCCATGGCTGACTGATAAAGTAGACTAAGAACAAGTGAGAAAGAGAGAACGTGGAAGTAAGAACTTGCCAGCAAGTAAACGAGCCAAAATTGGGTATGTAATGTAAGTGAACAAGTAGCGAACATTACGCGTAGCTAATTAACTTCGATTTTAATGAAAAACGAGCAACGATTTGTGCGTCAAACGGCAGCAATATCGTTGGCAATAGCAATGCTAAGAGGGTACAGTTAAAGGCAGGCAGGCAGCTAGTCAGTCAGTCAGCCATCAAGTCAGCCAGCTGGCTAGCCACGTAGCCAGTCGCATATGTGCTGCATACTTCACTGCGTTGCTGCTGCTGATGCTGATGCTGCCACTATGCGAGTCAATGGGCCGTATACGTAATTTTAAGTGTGCTTTTCACTTCTGACCATGCTCGACAGTGTTTCATTGACGATCCGTATGCTCCATCGTCATTGGCATCGTTGTCGGCATTGCCGTTCAATGGTTTCAACAGTGAGTGTGCCCAGTGGAGTTGTTAAATTAATGTCTGCCCATAAGTTTTACACGAAATTCAATTTTTCGCCAAAAAATTTTTGTTTTTGTTGTTGTTGCTCTTGTTGGCGTCACAAGCGAGTTGAAGACGACGATGACGACGAAGTCTGAGCGGTGTAAAGTAAACCGGTCACGACAATGAGAACGACGACAAATAGCACACAGGAGAGCGCTCATGCCTTTAAGTTTGCCATGCTCAAGTCTCAAACACACAGGTTCCAGCATGTAGAAAAAAAGGGCTGTAACGGTGGGCGCATTTTTAGCGTTTGCTGCAAATTTAAAGTGTCTTTAAACCTCGACTTCATCGTTGCCTTACTTCATTTTACTTGCTGGCAGTGAAAATTGATTCGAAAGTTTTGCCATTAAATTGTCTTTTGTCGTAATCCGCCATTTGATGCCACATACTTTGCTGCACGCCACGTACGCGTCTTTTGTCTCTGATCTGATTTTGCACACAGAACAAAAGAAGCAAAAAAAAAAAAAAAATCGCACACAGTCCACTTTTAGACGCACTTTTGACTACTTTTACTTGCTTGCCTTGATTTCACGCTGGGGACAATTTTTTGTTTCCGTTTTTTTTTAACTTTATTGTGGCCATTTTTGTTGTTGGTTTTGGTTGGTGCTTGCCTGAAAAATATGAGCGTGCTAAAGTGAACTTGTGCAATCTTTCTTTTGGCCATCTGTGCACGCCTAAGTGTTGTGTGTGGGTGTGTTTGTGATAAATACGCCACACCTGAAACTCATTGAGAAGAAAAATAAAAGGAAAAAAAAAAGGACGAAAGGACACACGTGCCTACCTGGCACATGTGTATCGTCATTCATTGCTGGCGTCCGTTTGACATAGTCATTTGATTCAATTTACTTTGTTGCTCATTTCGAGTATGTCCTTTGCCATAAATTCGTAAACTTGCTTAATTTGTTTTCAATAAATTTTTGTTATTACATTAAATGAAATGTAATTTGTCTATTGGGCTGTGTTCGACGGCACAAGGGATAATCACATTTCAAATTGGCAGCACGACGTTACAGTTTCATTGTATCCCAACAGCGTCTTTATGTATTCGCTCCAGGCACTGCCATACGTTTGTCAACACACTCTCGTTTTTCCTCCCTCACTCTCCCATTCTCTGTAGGCTTCTCGCACTCTAATGAGTAATGTGTGCCAATGAGCTTAATGGCGCGTAACGAAAAACAATGCTTGTCCTTGACATGAAAGCACACCTAGGTCTCTTTTTTCTATGACTGCCACCCAGAATGTCTATCGACACAAAAAATTGACGTAAATGCGATTTATTTTGTTGTTGGAATGTTTTTCTCTCATTCGCTTCGCTTCGCTTCAAGTCACTTCACTTTAGCAATGAAGTGTAAGTGCGAAACAAATGATGCACGTACAATTCATGTTGGTCATAACCAAGATGACGATGATGATGACGATGACGTTCATCAGCTCGATCAACGTCATCATTAACATCAACTAGTTTGTAAACCACTCAACTAAGATTTGTCGCTGATAATGATTATGATGATGTTAATGGTGATGTTGCTGTCGTTGTTGTTTTTGTTTTTGTACTTGCTGCAGTTGAAATGTTGGCAGTGTGTTTTCCTGTCCTCCGCGCACCGTGTCATTTAAAGTTACAAAAAAAAAAAATCTGCCAGCAAAGTTGCTTGTTGACATTGCTTGCACACGTGATTGACTGGGCTGTCTTCATAGTGGGCGTGTCTGCACAGCTTGCTGGTTGGCTGTCTGCATTGGCTCGGCTTGGCGAAAGCATTGCTGACATTGCAGGAGTTGTCGTTGCACAACTTTGCCATCGTCATCACCAACATTATCATCATCATCAGCATCATCATCCGCAACAACATGCTCTTTAGCGTTGACTTTGAAAGTCATTTATGTGTGCGTCTGAACGCAAATTGAATAAGCAGAAATAAATTTATTTCTATAAAAAAAACAAGGCCATTTTGAAATTTCCGTTTATGCTTGCGTACACATTAAGAGGATCACCACCTATGAAGATGATTCTTTCAACATTTTTTTAATTAGTCATATCTCGACTTTAATTTGTAACCACCTCTCAGAGAGTGGTTTACCCCTTTTTAATATTTAAAGATTTTTTCGGGTTGATTTTTTCGGTTTAATTCTTTTTTTATTAACAGATTTTTAAAAAATCGTAATTAATTTCTATGTTTTCACTTTTTCACTGATTTTCACACCATCGATTTTCGTTTTTTTTTTCTTATTTTGCTTTCATTTTCATTTTTACAATTTTGCATTATCAGCTTATTTAAACTAATTATTTACCGTTATTACTATAATTATCAACTAAATGTATTTTTTCTGCTTTTATGCACGACATTATTTTTATATATTTATATATGTATGTTTATTTTTCCTTATTAATTTTTCGCCTAATGCAAGCCAAAATTCGCAAAGTTTTATTTGTTTTTGTGAATTTTTTTAAATTTTTTTGTTTTTTAATTTTTGTTCAATTTGCTGTTAAATGAATTCTTTATTTATTTTAAATTGTTCGATCATTTTATACTAAATTTACATATCAAGTCTTCTGTGTGTTGAAGTGTTTTGCTTTGTTGTTGTTTGTTTGTGTAATTTGTGTTCATTTTTGTGGCAAAATGAAATTAAAACGTTCGTGACCTTTTTTTATGCTTGTCACCTCTTTTTTAGCAAGAAATTTTTGTCTAAATTTAAGCATTTAAAATATTTTTGTTTATATAATTGCTTTGGTTGTGTGTTGCCGTTGGTGTTGTGTTATTGTTATTGTTGTTTTTGCTTTTGCTGTTATACGTACATTATTATTTGTTTGTTATTTGTTTATTTTTGTCTTGCATAATTAACTTGATTTATTTTATAATAGAGTTGCAAATGAAAAATTGATATTTTATTCAATTGTTGTAAATGATTTCACATGTTTTTATTTTTGGCTAAAATTCAGCATGTATGTTTTTGTTTTGGTAGATTTGTAATTTGTGTTTTATCAATTAAAGAACAATTAAATATTTATTTAAAATTACAAAAGTTTCTTTTGTACTATCAAAGAAGAGATAAAACGCACTTTGTTTTTGTTGTTTTAACGTTGTTTATTTTATTTTTGTTGAGTTTTCATTCATCATTTTCTTTGTGCAAATTATTTGTTACTTAAAAGTCAGTCTAAACAATTATTTGCTTATTAAAATTAAACAAAATGTCGAACATTTTTTATTAATATTATTTTTTATTTGTATTTTTTATATATATTTATTTATTATAATTTTTATACCCTGTACACACACTGTGTATCAGGGTATATTAAGTTTGTTTGAGACGGTTTGTATGTAACGCATAGAAGGAGGGGAGGGGGACCCTATAAAGTATATATATTCTTGATCAGGATGACAAGACGAATTGATATAGCCCTGTCTGTCCGTCCGTCCGTCCGTCCGTCCGTCCGTCCGTCCGTCCGTCCTCACCAATGGTTCTCGAAAACTATAAGAGCTAGAGACTTGAAATTTGGTGGATAGACTCGTGAGGTCAAACGCTAGATCAAGTTTGAAGGATTTTTTGCCACGCCCACTCCTTCCCGCCCATCGAGCACCACCCATTTTTTCAAAAGGCTGTAGCTCGAATACCTGATGAGTTAGAAACATGAAAATGAGTATGTAGACTCAGTATGTATAGCTCTACAAAACTGCATACCACATTTTTCCCCCCTCCCCTTCGTTTCCCCTCAAAAAGTTGTTTTCTTAAAATTGCTGTATCTCCTAAACTATAATAGATACAATGCTGAAATTTTGTATGCAAACTCAGTAAACATACCTTTTTAAAACTGCATACCACAAACTTTCATTTTTAACGCTGTGTGACAACGCAAAGACAAACAAGTTGAAATTTGGGATAAATTGCGCTTTGAACACTGCTTTATCCTATTTGTAACAAAAACCGTACTTAACACTGCGAAAACTATTAAAGCTAGAGACTTGAAATTTGGAAGATAGTCTCGTGTGGTCGAACACTAGATGAAGTTTGAAGGAATTTTCGCCACGCCCATTCCTTCCCGCCCGTCAAGCACAACAAAAGGTCATTTTTTTCTTAAAATTGTTGTATCTCCTAAAGTATAAAGAATACAATGCTGAAATTTTGTATGCAAACTCAGGTAACATACCTTTTTAAAACTGCATACAACAAACTACCACTTTCCCCGCAAAGACCAACACACTAAAATTTTGCAACAATGCTTTGTAACAAAACCCGTACTAAAGCGCCATCTAATGGCAACATTGCACTGTGAGCCCTGCCTCACTATTAGCAAATACTCAAACCATATCGTGGTACACTGCTTTTGCTGTCGGCGAATGTTTAACGTGTTATCAACATAGGTGTGTGTACAGGGTATTATATAGTTGAGAATACTCAACTATACCGCCCTTACTGGTTTATTCTTTATTTATTAAAAAATATGTTTGCGTAATTAATTAAAAATTCATAAAAAACACTTAAATCGTAATTAATTAAATCAACTCAGTTCGCTTACATTAATTAAACATTAATAAACAATATTTGCTTGTTTTATATTTTACATGCTTCTTTTGTGTTTTTTTTTTTTGCTTTTTTAATGTTTCTTTTTTTTGTATTTATTTTGCATTTTTTTAAACGTCTTTGGCAACTTTTAACAATTATTTTAATTAAATAATGCAATTTTTTTAAATTTAATTTCATTTGTTCATTTTGTGTGCTCGTTGTTATTGTTGTTATTGTTGTTATTTGCTATTTGCATTTTACATTTGTTTTATTTATTGAAAACTTCCTCTTTGCAAACAAGCGCACAAATACAAATGCATAAAATAAATTATTTAAACAATTTTCGGTTCGTATGCAACATAAATATTTAATAAACATTATACAATACATATTTATAATTAATTATGCACTAACGGTAAAAAAACGAAATATAAAAAGAAAACAATGTATATCGAAAAAATTGGAAGCAGAAGAAGAAAAATTAAATTTTTGAATACAACATTTGTGGGAAGACATGTTAAAATGTTTGAGGCTCACATTAAACATAATTTTTATTAATTTTTTTTTACAAGTTTTTAAATAATAAAGTTGAAATTTTATCATTTGCTTATGTTGTTGACAAATTTCATTCGTTTTGTAATTTCATATGCGTTTATATGTATGTTTTTATAAATATATGTATGTATGTGTGTGTATGTCATAATTTCCAAAGTTTGATAGAGTGTCCGACATAAAATTTTACTTTTTCTATACTAAACTAATTAAGAGTTTTTAGATTTTCATAATTGTTTTTTTTTGCATTTTTTTTTGTTATTTTTTTATACACTTAATTACATATACAAGAATGCACATGGCACACACACATACTATTACACGAATAGTGTTTTTGTTAGAGTGAAATAGTTATATAGAAATTAAGAGAGGACAGGAGAACTCTTACTCCTAATACAGTGGCGTTTGAAATAATATGCATGGTTTATGACTGCTGTAATTGTATGTTTGTTTGTGTGTGTGTGTTTGTGTGTGTGTGCATATGTGTATGTATGATTTTAGTAAACACATGCTAATTAGAATCGAATTAGAACAGTCATACATAATGATAGCATCGAGTTACAGTTGACAATTTCGCGGCTTAATTTTAATGTTTTTGTTTTTTTTCACGCTTAGTATATGTTATGTTTTTATTTTCATTATTATTATTATTTTTAAAGTTTGTTTTTATATTCATTTAAATATATATTTGTTTATATATTTGTTGTTGTTGTTTTTTTCAGCTCAAGTGAATGTGGCATACTTTTTTATTATATGTTGTTTTTTTTTTTTGTGTTTTGCTAATTTTAAATATTTGTTTGTTTAAATTGTTCTTAATTTGTTTGCTTAACTACTTAAATTACTAAAATTTACTTTATGCCTTTCATTTTAATTAATTTAATTTTCCACTAAATGCTTAATTTGTTGTAAATTTCAAAAACTTCCAGCAACATTAACTACGCTAGACTAAAAAGTACTCCATTTGTTAAATATTTCTTTTTTCTGTTTCTTCTTCTTCTTTGTATATATATGTACAGTTCAACAACACAGAAATTCTATTGTTGTGACTCACGCTCAACAAAGAGACAAAGAATGAAAGTCAAATATATTTACATAAAACGAAAAGAAACAAAATGAAAATGTTACGAAAAGCAAAACTTTTCAAAAAAAAACTAAAAGAAAATAAACTCAAATCTCAGCGCATAATCAAAGTGCTTTTGTTCAATGCTTCGCTGAACTCCCTTCGCCCCCGTTCTTTTCAACAAGTGTCGCCGCTTTTAGTTGCACTTCATTTAATGTTTTTAAATAATTTACAAGTTTTATGTTTTTTCCGCTTTTTTGCCGTTTTTTTTTCTGTGCTTTGCATTATTTTTGCTGTCACGCTCATTTCGGCGCATAATTTATCAAGTGTGTGCGTTCGCTTATATGAAAGACTCGTCAGTCAGCGAGAAACATACAGACACACTTAGCACACAATCAGACAGACATACAGAGGGACCGTCAGTAATGCTATCAATTTAGTCAATGTTTTTTTTTGTTTGTTTTATTCATTTATTTATTCAATCATTGTTCCCTTATTCATACATTCATGTTCTGTGCAGTGCATTTTTCTGACTATCTGTGCGTCGATGTGTGTGTGCGCTGTTTTTATTCCATTATTATCATTTTCTTATTTTCCTGCTCATTTAACTTTTATCTCGAAATCGCAATCACAATTATTCAATAGCGGAAATCCTGCCACTGAGCATCGAACGTTTAAAACTGTCGCCATAATGTTTGTCACACACAGCCATACACACACGCACGCACACGCTCATATATACTAAGGGACAAGCACACTCATCTTGAACGTTTTGTCATGTCCTTGCTCTTGTCATTATATGCTTTTGACTATGTGTGTGTGTCTCTCTGTCTATGTGTATGTGTGCAATCGCTTATCTTTCTGTTCTTTGTCGTTTGTTAATTTGGAATTTAATTTCATTTTTAATTACTGTTTGGTGAATCTTGTGTGCAATATGTATGTATGAGTGTCTGTCTTCTAGGCATTTCATTTGCTCATTTTTTTCCGCTACATTATTTTTCGCTACTTTTCGACGACGACATTTGAAATTTTCAATGAGCACACTATACGCGTGTGCATGTGTATATGCGTGTGTGTGTGTGTGTGTTGCAGCTTGTGGATACACTCAACGCTATTATTCATTTGCGATAATCTTCTTCGCTGCCATTGTTGGCTGCCACAAGTGCCGCCTGAGTGCCTTCGCACAAGTAATTCCCACAACTCTCTCACCATCTCTTTCTCTAACTCAGTATCTCTTTCCGCCAAGTGGATGCTGCTGCTGCTTAGACGTGCTTTATACTCACTCACTTACAGCACTTCGCCTGCTCTCGTTTAGTAATTACAACTAAATGAATATTAAAATGCACACTTGACTAAAGCATTCTCATCATCCACACACACTCACACGCACACATACACATACATGCATGCCTGAGCATTTATATTTGCTGCACGCCAGCAGAGATTTCAACAGCTGCCATTTTGATTTTACTTTCTACACATAATTTTTCCTATTTTTTTTTTTGGTTTTTTTGCAAACCCAAAGGATTTTATGCAAAAATGTTTGTATTTCGTTGCATCAAAATTTGTTAAGAATTGTATATTTGTTGAATTTTTTGCATGCTGCCAATGTGGAAATCAAATAAAATCCCAAATGTTACTCATACGTAGTGTGTGCTCGAAACAAGTCTTTTACTTTTAAGCTTATGCACAAATAGCTTCTTTTTTTTTTTCTATAATGCTTGCCATCTCTCTTGCACATTTGCATAACTCTTACAGACGTTTTGTATCTTTATTTTGGTTATTTTGTTTACTATTTGTGGTCATTTGAAGTAAAGTTTTTGAGTTGCTAAGCAGGCAAGTAAGCAACATAAGCTGCCTTGCACTGATAATGGCATGTAAATTAAAAAGCCTAACCGAAGTCATATTGTGCAGTAACATACACACACACACGATACACTAACAATGCTACTGACATGAGTGGTTTATGCAATTATTGTATTGCAATAATATAAACTTTTTAAATAAGAAAACATTCTGACCAGAATTTTGGATTGTTGCTGTTATTGGTTACACGAAGTCAACACAAACACAGACATAAAGCCACACAAAAATACTGTCACTCATATACGCATGCAAATGGCGTAATTACCTTTTGAAGATAACTGTCAGGAGACCGACGGAGGGACGTGCCGACAAAACGACACGGCAACAAGGACATGCAATGACTGAATGATGAAGCTGAGCTGAGCTGAGGTGAACAGCTGTGAGTGAGTGTGTGTGTAACAAATAAAAGGAAGCATGACAAGATGCTGTTGTGCCTTGTTGTGCCGTGCGGTGCATTCTGGCGAAAAGTGGTCGAAATAAATGCTCTTTTTTTGGTCGTTGTCAGTTGGCACTTGATTTTTCTGTGTGTGCCTGTGTGTGTGAGTACATGGAACGCAAGGGAGGTTGGCAATAACAGAAGTAGTATATCGTTTAAAAGCCAACAATTGAAGAGAGAAACAATTCCTGCGTGCATTGTTGTTGTCGTCCTTGGTTTTGAGCACTTAAATTGCTACGCTCGTTGTTACTATTGTTGTTACTGATGTTGATGATGAAGAAGACGATGTCATCGTTGTGCTTGTGCTTGTTATTATTGTTGTTGTAGACACTTCCATTTAAGCTGCAAAACGTCCTTGTTAAAAAATACATACTAACACAGCGCTTTTGTCACACACAAAATGTTTTCCAAATTTTCAGAAATTTCAAGTTTTCAAACATTTTTCATATGTAGTTTTCATAAACAAAAGTATTTTGTCACTATTTATTGCAGCGCAATTTTTATGAGACTATATAGCGTTGAAAGGCAACGAGTCAACATTTTGTGTGAACTGATGAAATTATGAAATTGACTTTGTATTTGTTTAACGATTGCATGCTCAGTGCATTATAGAAGATGAGTTTGCCAGGCACACTTTCAATGTAAACGAAATGCCAACGTTTGCATTAAACACAGCAAATTATTGCTTCTCTGTCTCTTGCTTAATGTGAATTTGCTGTCGTTTAATTTCCGTAGTTTTACGACTTAGCTTGGCACAATTTAAAGACGCTTGCCATCAACTCTATGTCTGTGTGAGTGTGGCATATGGCATATGACAACCGCAAAGTCTTCTGCAAAGTAGAAGCGACAACACTTTTGCCAATCGCAACGTCACTGAAGCAGCTCTGAAAGCATCAATGCTGAGCAACACTCGTGCGATAATGTCAACAACATGGCGTGCCAGGAACACATTGCCAACAGCTTTCTTTTAGGTTATTTTAGCCTCAACGACGAGGACGACTGCTGCCGCCTGCACAGATGCCTCAATGACTCCTGCTGCAGCGACTGCGTCTGCGGCTGTGGTCGCTGCTACGCTCGCTGGCTTGTGCGTACTTTAAGCCATATTAAGAGCAAGTGCTTTGAGTGAAGACAGTTGCATTGTTAATTGCTTTAGGAATTTACATTGACTGGTATGTCTATGTATGTGTGTGTGTATGTGTATATGTATATGTTGAAGTAGAATAGAAGAGAACTAAAATAGGATTGGCATGTCATGCTCACTAAGCGCCTGAGTTTATGGAGCAAACACTTTTGCATAGGGTGCTATTATTACCGACTGTATACGACTGTATTAGTTTGCCACGCAACGTCTTCAATCGTTCCGACACTATTAAGATGCGTGCGTGCGTGTGTGTGTGTACATGTTTGTGTGGTGCAAATACTATGAGCGTTTCTATAAAACCGCTTTGAATACGAAATTCAACTTGACACAGCAAGCTGGTATGCAGCTTTATTATTCTACATGATAATGATGTTGAACGTCATTACTATCAACAAAAACAATATCATTGACAAGAATGATCATGGTAAGCTTTTTGATTAAGTTTGAAATTTGCGTATGAGTGTTGTTGCATTGCATTGAAGCTGAGTTATGTTGGCCGAGGTCTTTATATTTTTTTTTTGCGGGATATACTTGGTGAAGAGTTCAATTATGTGCTGTTTGAAGGGTGCACAGCAAAGCAAAGGTAAATATTAATAAAGTGAAAAATTTTGGCAAATAGCGACATGGAAAATACATGAGCATATGTTGGTATATGTGAAAGCAAATGAATATTAAACAGAAAATCATTCATTTATGAAATAAAATTGAAAATATATTTGCCACAGCGACGCACACACATAGATACGTGAAAAGCTTTGAATGCGAGTGTTTTGTGTTGGTTGAGAGGGAAACGGCGCCGCGCAGTTGATGTGCGACAAGCGACATTCAAAGACGTTGGCAGCTGTCGTCTGAGTGCGAAATTGCTTTTGGTTTGTTAAGAGTCTTGTTCTTGTTCTGCTTGTTGTTGTTCTTGTTGTTGTCTGTTACACTTCGGCAGAAGTTGTACTCATTTGCCGCTTTGATGGCTTTTGCTTGATTTGTCTGCTGCTATTTCAGTCTCGTTCACTGTCTTTTACAATACATCAACTCGTACCTTTGCTACTTCTATCTGTTTGTCGAAGCTGTAGATGAAGCTGAAGATGATGTTGTTGTCGTCTTTGCACTGATGATGATGTTTGTGTTGATTAAAATGACAACCTTTCTTTTCAAAGTTTTCCCGTGTTTTTGTTTTTTTTTTTGTCTCTGTTTGATGGAACTTCAATTTGATGAAATTCGAACGTGTCGCTCCTCTGACAGTCATTCTGCCTGTCTACTACGTTGAAGCACCTCAAATAAGACACACACACACCCTCATATACACACAAACACTTCTTTACATAAATGACATACACAGTTTTGCTTTTAAGCACTTGCATCACTCATACGCAACGTTGATTTTTGTCTACTTTGTTGTTGTTGTCCTCGTCATCGTCGCCGTCAACTTCATTTGCCAAATTTGACGTGTACTCGTGTCTACCATGCGGTCGTTGTGGGCGTGGCAACTGTCAGCCAAAATGAAGATTTCTTTGTTTGCTTGTGGCAGCAATTCAACGTGGATTTTCATTTCTCGCAAGCGCATGAAATCTTTCAAGTGAAGTTATTCACTTCTATTTGAGTTAAGAATAATTTTTTTTTCACTTAACGCTGAAGATGCTTTGATTATTTGTCTGTCTGTTTCTTTTGCAAGCAAGCTATCTCTTTTCCTCTACTTCATTCACTCGCATTCTTTAACGTTTTATTGGCGCTTACGTTGTAAGCTGTCTAAGCGTGTCGTATACGTAATGCGGACCAAGTCACATTGAATTGTACTTAAGTGGGTACA
The DNA here is from genome assembly GCA_034638295.1 of Phortica okadai. NCBI lineage: Eukaryota > Metazoa > Arthropoda > Insecta > Diptera > Drosophilidae > Phortica > Phortica okadai. The sequence goes on from CM067851.1 coordinate 37,032,586, forward strand.
AAAGCAGGTAACTAATTACTGTCATTCACAATACAATGCAACATTTATCGATGCAACATTTGTTATGCAATGGATTGAAAACAGCATTGCCTTTCATTTGAATTCATCACATTTGGCTGAGCATGCATTGTTGGGCGTAAATGGGCGTGACTTTATGTTGCTGCATTTAATTTACCTTAAAGTTGTAGCATTTGCTGCAGAGCATACTTGTTTGGCAGACAGCTTGGCTTACATACGCATTGACTTCATTTAGCGCCGCTTGTGTGTTTATGTGGTTGTGAGTATGTATGTGTGTATACTCATAATAAAAATTTTTTAAAGTACATTTTATCCTAGTCACGCCAACTTGACTACGCAGTTGAGCGTTCTTCTATTTGTGTAATACTTTGCTACGAAGTGTGGCTTTTGTGGGGGTGGGGGTGGGGCGGGTTTTGGTTGTGTTTAGTTGAAGTTGGCATGAATATAGCAACGGCAATATAAAGCAACAAAGTAAGTGCCGCTGCATTAAGTTGCTTTTGTTGTTGTTGTTGTTTTTATACTTTTAGTTATTTTTGTGTTTTTTTTTTTTAATTTTTTCTTCTATTGTTGCTTTTGCCACTCGGTAAAGTTGCCTCATCTGTGCATTTCTTAACTTTGGCGCTTTTTGTTTAATGAGTGAAAAACGAAGCTAATTGTTGTTACATTGAGTAAGTTTCCTGTGTGTGTGTTTGTGTGTGGCGGGTTAAACATAAATTAAACGCTTCAGTGAAAGTTTTCTCGTGTTATTTTTCTGCGCCCACTTACCTACTTACTCAAACCAACATATTTTTCTACTGATATGTTGCACGCTGAAAATTCTGTGCTCTGCCACGTGCAACAAACACCCACACACACACACACTCAATTCGCGTCCCATTGCGTCAACGCACAAGCCACGATATCCTACTGAGCACACTCCTGGGAGCAGTCAAATTTAGTGGCATCTTCTACTTGCTCAAGCCAACTCAGCGGCCTCAAATAGCGCAAAGGAAACAGAATACAGCGAAAAAAAAAGCAAAAAGCAAAAAAGGGGACAAAAAAATATAAAGGAAGCATCGCCCAATAAAGCAATTTAAAATTTCCAAGCGTTTCGCTTAGTTTGACATTTGCTGTGGCATGATGTGGCATTCGAGACGAGCGGGCGGTCGGTCGGGTGGTCGGTTGGTTGGTTGGTTGGTCGAAGGTTTCAATTTGAGCACGTGTATTCCTTCCGTGCTTGGCTGTCGCTTATGCTTGTTGTTGTCGTTGTCATTGTTGTTGTTGTAATCTAATTAGTAAAACTTTCAAACATGCCACGACGCTGCCTTGCGTAACGTCAAAGCGCTCAGCTTCGTTGGCTGTCTGTCCTCTGTCCTTTGGCATAGCTCAAACGTTTGCCTTTCGCTGGCTTCTCGACGCTTGCCGTAGCATCATCTTTGTTATGCGTTACGCAAGCTTTACGTGCGCATAGAAATACTTGCGTTGTCGTTACGCCATGACGCACAAGCCGTAAGCGTTGCTTGGCCGTAGGCGAATACGCCACTACAAATGTCGTTCTCGTTCTCGTTCCTGTTGTCGCTGTCGCACCGAAGGTATTTCAAGTGTCAGTTTTTATATCTCGCGGGGCACTTTTTGACCAGGCGACTTTAAACTCACACACATAATCGCTTTAATTTGTGTCTCATTCTCGTTCTCGTTCTTGTTCGTGCACTTGACGCTGTCTTGTTCACATTACGACACAAACTAATTTTGTAACTTATTTGAATAAAATAATTGCCAAAACACTCAAACGCTACAAATCTCAAATACTTAATCCACCCATCACCACCACCTCACTCCTCGCGACCACCGCGCCTACTTCGAGCAGAGCTATTTATTTTTGGTCTTAAGCTGACTGGTCCTAGTCAACTTAAGACATTCAATGCGCATTTGTTCACAACTTTGTTCGTCTCCCAAAAGGTATGCTAAGCAATGCTCGACACTTGTGTACCCAACCAGGCTCTCCCTCATACTCATACTCATTCTCATTCCTTTACATTTTCACCTAACATGCGCTTGAATTTTCGTTGTTATACTATGTTGTTGTTGTTGGTGTGTTGGTGTGTTGTGTTTTTGTTGTGTGTTGTATTAAGCTAATTTAGTTAAGACTATTTGCCACTTGAATGCCCTGCACTGCTAAGCGCACGACGCTTTGCTGCGTATGAAGTTACTTAAACATTATGTTTGTTATTATGCCTAAAGGACTCATTTCGAAACGAGTCGCCGTTACTAAGTATTATCCTTTTGTGTTCACTAAATTAGTTGCATTTTAGTTTACGTTACATTGTTGTTGTTGTTGCTGTTGCTGTTGTATTTACCATCAACATTGTCATGCTGTCGAAGACGACGATGAGATAAGTTCATTTTCTCACATATAATCTTTGTATCGTGCATTTACTATTGTTGTTGTTGTTGTTATCTCCTTATAGTCGTACTAATACCGGGGCTCAGCATTGCTGATCACAGAAATCAACGTGCCGCCGCCACTGCCTGTCGCACTCTGAACCCCAGTGGCCTCCTATAGCTATACAAGATGTCCGTCTGCGTCTGTATACGCAATGGCAGCAGCGGCAGCGCCGCCGCCGACAGCACTCGTATTGAAGCTGCTGAGGCTATGCGGATTCGTAGGATCATATTGAGCGCTTGTTGTCATCAGCAGATTATTGCCAAGACCGGCTGCCGTCGCTGCCGACACGGGTAGATTGAGTATCTGTAGACTGCCCATGGGCGCAGGCACACCCATGCCCACGTTTACGCCCACCAGACTTGCGTTGAGTAATTGCTGTTGTTGCTGCAGTTGCTGTTGCTGTTGTTGTTGCTGTTGTTTGTTGCGATTGGGATCCTTGAGTATGCTTTGTGGCTGTTTGGGCAACGTTGATGTGCCCGAGACTGGCAGTGCCGTCGTCATGCTGCCATTGAGCATGGTGCTCGTCGTCAGCGTTGAGGAGCCGGCGCTGAGATTCATGGGATGCAAATCATGCAACATTTGCATGGGACTCATGCTTGTCGTTGTGTGGTGTGTGACATCGGGCGGCGGCACACCGACAATGCCGCGCATAATGCCACGTCGCAGCGTGCCAGCGCCGCCATTGCCGATAAGTGTTGCGCCGCCATTGCCGCTGATGATGGCGGCGGCGGCTTGTGAGGTGACGGCAATGGGTTGCAGGTGAGTCATCTGCATTGGTGGCGGCGTGCTAAAGTCCAGCGATGGCGGATAGTCCTAATGTGGCAGAGAGAGAGAGAGAGAAAAGAGAAACAAACAAAAATATGGAGATTAGTGTTGATAATATTGAAATATTACGTATACGCCTTGTTGGACGTTTGAATTTCGAATTTTACTTTTATTTTGTAACATTTAGTTTCTAACTTCTTCTTCTTCTTCTTAAAACTGACAGCCAAGAAGTTTGACAGTCCCGTAAGCGCCCACCGCTCTTCTGCGCACTTCAATGTTGGTCTGCTGAGCGTTTTTCAATGACAAAATCATTAAAAATTTTGTATACATTGAGCGCTCAAGTCGAAATCGATGGCGCGTGTGTAAAAAAAGGAGAAAAAAAAGAGCACCATGGCCAACGGACAAGAAACTCAAGTTGCTGCAAACTGAGGCGTAACTTGCAACTTGCCATGCGAGGCAGAAGCGCTGCGTCAGCGACTGACTGCATGTAAACGCCCACTGATAATACGGCTGCTGCTGCTGCCGCTCATGCTTCGTGCATTGCATAGTGGCGGCAGAAAAGAAGACCTAAGAAAGAAATAATAATAAAGCAAGCAAGCTTCAAAAAGCAGCCAAGGCAGTCGTCTTGTAGGTCCTTCAAGCGTTTGCTTACGTTTCATTTCGTCGTGGCTCGCAATTCGACTTTCTATGATTTTCTTTTATTTTCTTTTCTTTACTTTTGCAGCGCACAAATCTCGTACGTAAATATATAAAAAATGATGTATGAATCGTTTTCGGGTTTGTGGTTCGTCGCCATCGAAGTCGTCGACGTGGCTGTCTTCGGTCTGTCCGTTGGCTTTGGCTTTGCTTATGCGACCTACAATGGCCACGCCACTCCACTGTCAATATCAATTTAGTTTTCTATGGATTTCAATTTTGCAAGCCCACTTCGTGTATTATTATTTTTTTTTTTTTTTGTTGTGAAATTCTTTGCTTTCTTAAACGAAATTCAAGCGGTAACAGTTTTTGATGTCTTTTTTCCACTTATTTTCTGTTTTTTTATGCGAATTTATTTTTGTGAACTCAAGTTACTGTTCAGTTAAATTGCTTGAATTGCATTTTTGTGCTACGAGCTTAGATAAGCAACGATAAACAGAGTCAATGCTGGACGCCGCCCAAATGTGATTATGTCAGTTAAAGTTTTGCAGCAACACTTTTTACACTCTTGCAAAAAGAGTACGTTAACTTTGTCATGCAGCTTGCAACGTATACGATTCCTTCATTCGTTCGTTGGTCCTTTCTAGCGTTCAGCTTTATGTGCTTGTGTTATGTTTATTTACGCATAAATCTGTGCTGCATGCCATTCATAAATGAAATAACAACATTGTTGTTTGAATGCAGCAACAACAATGTTTCGTTAGTCCATTTTGTGTGTCCATTCGCAGTTTGCTCAACTCCTTTTTTGTTGTCTACCCGTTGACCCCTTTTGTTTCTTGGCTACGGTATTTTGTGCCCCGAATATGGCAGCAGCTCATCAAATGCAAAAGTTTTCCCATTAAACTGTCGCATGAGATATGAAATTTTTACACACAACACACAAAAAATACTTGCAAACATCAAAAGCACGAAAATGGGCGGACGGACGGACGGACGGACGGACGGAAGAACGGTTGTTTGGTTGGCCGTGAGACGCACGGTTGGCAATATGACGCATAAAAAAAAACAAGTATAAATAAATTGAAACTTTTTCAGTATATTTTGCAACAATTTCTTGTTGTACGAGTGTGTGTGTGTTTTGTGCTCTTTGCAGTTTCATTGTTGTTGGTCGAATAGTAAACAAAAACCTGCGCTTTGAAGTCCTGTGCCATGAATGCCTTGCCACCTTCCTCGCCAATGCCCTCAACTCACTTATGTATGCTTTTTCACTCCGTTTCGTTTTATACACTTTTCGATTATATTTTGAATTGTTTGTACGTCCTTTTTTTTTTTTTTTTGTTCAGCATCGAAGTACTTTTGGGCTTAAGCACATTGTATATTTTTACTTGAAATAAAAGCTGAAATACTAAACGGAAATGCTTTATAATGTCGCTGGCAGCGATATCGGATATTGACAGCTAAAGCGAGACAGCGATACATGTTGGCGACTATGGCTTCGGCTTCGGCTTTCGATGCCTGCCATTGATGCACTTGTATGAGTTGTGATTCAAGTTGCATTTCTATATTGAAAATAATTTGCTTTTGCAATACAAATACTTTTTGTTTGTTGTTGCTGTGTTGTATTCATTCCTTACTTGCACTCGAAAGCAAAGCTAAACGCGAAAACTTTTTTAATGTGCACAAGTATTATGCGCACAAACGAATGAATGAATGAATGAGTGAGTGAAGGAAGTAAAAAGGATACAAGTATGCAACTATGACAACGTCAACGTCGTCGTCGACGTCGACGATCGCATGGCAAACAATAATGAAGATTGTTGAACTTACGCACTTTTCATGACATAGAAAAACGAAAACAAAAACTTCAAAGCGTTAGAAACTTTGAAAATATACATAAATTGTTGAATTTGTTAGAGTTGAAGTCAACTTGAGACAATTTCTTGCTTTCTTCGTTTTAAGTTTTATGCCTTTTGTGAGCTTAAAAGAAAATGGAAATGCAACTAAAGTGCGTTCAACAGTGTGACATGATATGCCAGCCGTCACTAACCTAAGTCAGTCAGTCAGTGCGACAGAGCTACAAACATTCATTCATTGAGTGCTCAGTTTGCTGTATATAAACTCATAGTTAGCCAAAGCACAGGAGCAGCAAGCAATTGGTGAGTTCAAATGCATTCGAGTGTATTAAATTTTATTACATAAAATCTTTATAATATTTAAAGTGAATTTCGTTCGTGTTGAGTTGAAAAATGTAATCAAAGTACTTGCAACAAAGCGACCGCACATGCATAGCCAGTGTGAATTTATTTAAATCAAAGTAAAAATAAATAAAAAAAAAAAGAGAAATAAGCTATTGAAAAATAAATAAATATCAAGCGTAAGAAAATAATCATAAAGAACAGACTTTCATCCTTTCAGTGCTGTACAGCTCTTCGTGTTCGGCCACAAAACATTACGTTGCATATTTACAAATGGTCAAACTGTTTGGCGAGCATGTTGAAAAAGTGTCGAAGAAATAAATTGAGAATTTTCACAAAGAAATTGATATAATGTTTAAATAATTTTCCATGTCTAAGCAAGGCTTAAGTAGACATTTGTATTTGCTTAGTGCTTGCATAGCAAAATCAATAAATAAAATAGCAAAATACAAAAGTATAATAGAAAACAAAATGAAACAAAATCAAATGAAATGAAATGTATACAAGTTGTGTTGATTTGTGTCGAGGGCGAAGGGCGGGAGGGCGCTGCGGATCATGTAGTAGCAAAACCAAAGTTTAAGTGTGAAAATGTCATGGTGCGACCACAAAAGTTCAAGCAGAATGACTCAAATTACATGTTACAAATTAGTAATCATCATTAGAATACAACATTTGTATGGGTGTGTGTGTGTGTGTTATTTAGACACTTGTACATACACGCATACAAATTACACATTTACATACAAACTTATATAAGATAAAAAGGCCAAAAAAGGATGTGCAAATGTGTTAGTGTGAGTTGAATTTTAAGGCCGACCGACGTCTTTAAGACAAAATGTCAAAGTCAGTGAAAAACAGCAAAGTCAACATGTTTAAAAGTTTCTCATTTGTGAAAATTTTTGAGCATAAGCAGAAAGTCCGCTCTGTAAAGGATATGCTGTCAGAACAGAACGCTACGAATGATGTGCGGTTATGCCAAGTCAAAAGGCAACTTGTACGATTCATAAATGTCACAGAGCAAGCGACAAGCCAAAAAAAAAGTGCGAGCGAGCCAGCAAACAATCAAACGAAGGAGCAAACAAAGGAGCAAAGGCTATGCGCGTGTGAGCAAAGACGTCTTAGATATGGTTTCACACTGGCCTTAAATAATTAAATCAAGAAAATTATAGAAACACAAGCGCATAATTAATAGGCCTGATTGCTATGGACACCAAGGAGCAGCATCGAAGGCGGAGCAAAGCTAAGCCAAGCAAAAGAAGAGCAGAGCTCCTTTAAAGACAGCACGTTGGGTATATGAGTGGCGCAAGGCAACACATTAGGCAGACACATTAACGACTACAGCATCGTCAATGGCGACAACGACAACGAGAACGTTCACGAACGAATGATATCCTATGACGAACGACAAAGTGACAGTGATGTTAATAATGATGATGCTGATGACGATGATGATTTCGGCAGTGGGTTCGCTCCGACAGTTTGCAAAGTTAAATTGTCTTTGACGAAAAGTTATTTTAGTTTTTGCTTTCGTTTGCTCATCTTCTTCAATGCTACGCAATAATGCCATAGACGAGAATTAACAGTGGAAAAAGGCTAAGCTGCAGGACTCAATGCGCGAGCGAGTTAAGCTAACCAAAGTTAAGCCTTCAAAGCTCGCAAAGACAGCAATCGCCTTTGTCCCTCTGTCTGTCCTTTTTTGTTTTTGGTTTTTTTTTTTGCTCTGCAAAGGAAAGACACCCGAAAGGGACCAACAAATTGTTGCGAAAAACGGAAAAAGCATGTGGGGTAGGAGAGCTCATGGCAGGGCGGGCGGACGGTTGGTCGGATGGTTCTGTCTAATGTTAAAACTTTTGTTGACTGCCACTTAAAGTGCGCTCGTTCGACGCTTCTGTGTATGTGTATGTATACGTATGGATGTACTTGGCTTGGTAGTTGAGCGGTAAAGAGAAAAGTTACTGTAAAAGCCACGCAGGACGACTTCATTTTGCGTAAATAGAATTTTGGGCGTACAACTCTGCGATTGACACCTCTCCTCTTGCCCCATTGCATGTACGTTACGCACAAATACACCTCTACTTTCACACATACATATACTCATACAAATTCAAACCAAACACAACACACACACACACAGACATTTGTAGAAAACAGACGCACAGACGCGTTTATCGACTAACGCAAACTTTGCACATTAAGCTGGCGAAAATTGTGGGCGATGGCTGCAAATGCTTTCTCTGCTTCTTCTCAGTTGTTTTTTTTTTCATTTTAACAAAAGAAAAGTACAAGTAGAAGAATAAGAAAGTGTAGGCAACTTAGTCTACAATTCAAGTAATGTACGAGAGTGTCTGTGTGTGTCTTGACGCTGCTGCTGCTCGACGTCAGCCAAGTCTCAGCTTGACTTGAGTCAATTCAAGTCAATTCAACTTTTCGTGTTGGATTTGTGTTGAAAAATGAAATTTCTATTTGTTTCTTAGCCTTTATTTTCTTTTTGTTCTATTTTATTTTATTTTTTTTGCGCGATAAGTTCGACTACACATTTTAATGGTTTAATTTTGTTTGTTTCTCATTCGCGTCGAGACACTTTAATGCGAGCATGTTTGTCGAGCATAGCACATTAAGTGAGTCGTGTAGACGACGAGTCTCCCAGTCTTTCTCTCTCTCGCTCCATCGCTCTTTCTTCAAGCGCGTTCGCATTGATGCTTGTTTATTGGCCATCGCGATAAAGGCAAAACCCAAATAAGCAAGCAGTTGCCGATAAGTAATTGAAAAAAAATACAAAAAATAAAATCAACTTAGCTGCAAGAAAATCCTTTTGTCGAACTCAAACTGATGCCATTTAATTTATCTTTGTGTGCGTTTGATTGAGTGTTGAATGTCTGAGCGCACGCTGCGTATGAGTGATATCATTGGTTAAATTCAAAGGCAGCGAACTCAACTTAATGTGTTTATTTCCGTTGAACCTTTGCCCGCTCGCATCAAAATTTCGCTATTTATATTGCTGTCAGTGTGGCAAATCTTATATATTTATTTTACCAATGCTAACCTGCGCATCTCGCTTATATTCATTGACAGTTTTGTTTATGAAAAAAATTCGATGTCAAGTTTTTCATGAAATCTTTCAAGAATTAACGAAAAAAAGTCTATCAGCATTCAACAAATTAAGCATTCAAAATGAGTTTCCCTTTTTGGGCGCTTCTGTTTGCTTCTCTCATTTAAGTTGGCCTCGTACGAAGTTGGCAATTAAATACAAATTGCTGCTTAAATAGTTTCTTTTTGGTCATGTACGTGAAACAAATTGAAGTGAAATTACAGCTCAGCTGTAAAATTGTTTGGAAACAGTTGTTGTTTTTGTTTTGTTGTTCTTGTTGTTGCGAAGTTTAAATCACGCAATTGTGACTTAAAGTTCAAGTCGTGTCATTTTTTTTCCATTGAAACTTTCTTTTATTTCCTTTACATTTCCTTTTATATACGTACGGCGATGGCTCTTCTTTTTGTTGTTGTTCACAGTCGCAGTTCAAAGTGTTTGTGTTGCGTATAATTGCTCTTTATTGAAATTGATTACTCAACTGTACAGTTTGCAAACTCATGTCCAACAAAATTGTTTGCTTAACTTAAGACGACTTTTTCATCACATCGTGCACTTACCTCTCCTGCCACGCTCATCAACTTCAACTTACTATTAACGCTTAAAAACAAAAAAAAAAAACAACCACGTTTTCTGTCTTCTGCTCATTGCCGTAAACTTGCATCTATTTTTGTTTTTCCATTCACATGTCGTACTTTGAACTTTCATTCGTATTTTGTTCACTGATTCGTATTCACTCATCAGTTAACTGTTCGTGCTCATGTGCTCAGGCATATCTACATATGTATATGATGCCAGCAGTGCAAATTTCCAACATGGTCAGCGTATTTCCTTATTGTTTTTGTATTTTCTTTTTCAATGGTAGATTGCAATGGCATATGTTGCATTGCCATGCGAGCAGGACGTTTGTGCTGGTAAAGCATTCGGCATTTGTTGGTCATTAAATATCTCAGCAAATAACATTCATTAAGTTCAGTAGAGGCAAACGCTGCCAGTCTGATGCTCGGGCATGACAGCAGAAGCAGCAGCAGTTGTTGTTGGTGATAGTGATGATGATGTTGGTGTTGTTTGTAATGTCGGCGGTGGTGCCAACTGCCAACTGCCGCACAAATGCACAAAAAAAAATGACAGTCAGAAAGTGCAAAATCGCCGCACATTAAATGCCGTACTCAATCGTAGTGTCGTGTTGAATGTACACAAATTGAGTGTGGGACAGAACAGAGGAACCCAGACTCATGGCTTACTCATGACCAACTCATGCCCAACTGATATCCAACTCGAACCCAACTCATCTGCAACTCATGCCCAACACATGCCGAAACCATCCGCGCGACCAACGAAGCGTTCGCACAGTGGTTTTTGCGCATAAATTAACTGCTCAAAAGTGTTTTATACAAGCGTCTGATTGATGATGCATAAATTTGTTGCAGCAATCGCAGAAACAAGCAAAGCAGCGCCCACAACGGCAACGCTGGCAGCGAGCGCAACAACAACAACAACAACAACAAGAAAAATGGCATTTAGAAAATGTGATTCGTTGTTGTTGAAATTGTTTTTTGCTTTTTTTGTACGTTGTTTCGTTTAATGGTAATGGGCGTGGCATTTGGCAATTGTGTGAACATTGGGTGGCTTGGCTGAGAAGGTGGGAGCTGAGGTTAAGGGCAAAAATACTGAGTTTCATTAACAGTAAATCAGAATGCAAAACGTCAACTGAACATTGACAATCGACAAGTCAAGTCACGCATTGCGTGCAGCAGACAACGACAACGACAACAAGAGACGACCGACGACGAGCGATGAGCGACAAGCAACATTGAGATTGCTGTCGATGAGGAATGGTAAGCAAATGACGCAAGTGTCGCAAAAAGGGGAAGGGGCTTGGCAAATGCCAAGTGAAAAATTACGAAGCAATGCGTGATATTTATTGCTGAAGGAGCAACAACAACAGTTACACAAACGGCAACTGTTGTCAATGTTGGCAGGAAATGTGCGTCAGCTGACAACGCCGCCTGCTGTAGGGGCGAATGAGCCGCAACATCCGTTTCCGTTGAGAAATTGAAGCCAGCTTACGTTCGCCTCCTTTTACTTGATGTGTCACAGCATAAGCAACAATGCGACGAATCCGAGCAACATGCTTCAAAAAGAAAAAAAAAGGGAGAGAGAAAAACGCTAGAAAGAACATTAATGTGCAGCATGTGCTGGGAAGGGATGTAGCAGATGTGAGCGGTGGAGTGTCTGTGTCGTTTTAATAACTCAGAAAACGAGATAAAGCGCGAAGACGAAAAAATCAAGAAAACAAACGCGTTTGGCGTTAAATTGTAGCAGCAGCAACAGTATAAGAAGAAGCATCAGCAGTTGCACCAACAATAGCAACAAGCAACAAGATGGCGTCAGCTGCGACGCTGATGGCACTGACAGCAGCAGCGGCGGAGGCAGCGGTCGCAAATGCTGCTGTTGAATGCCACAATAACGCAAGCGAGCAAACAAACCAACGAACCAGCCAACCAACCAACAACAAAGTAAAGCGCAAAGTCACAAACAAGTCAGCAAAACAAAAGTGTGCTCGGGGCGTGCGCTGCGGCAGAGGCGGAAGGATTTGGTGAGAAACAAATTAAAATGGCGTGCTCTATCACATGCGTTGGCAGCTGTGCGCTGTTCATTCATTCATTCATGTGGTTGTGCGAAAATAAAATTGCACAATATAATTCACAAAAAAAAAAACATACACCAAACTGAAAATTGCAATCGATAAAATTGATAAAAAGCAAAAGAAAGAGATAGCAAACAACAAAAAAAAACATCAACTTTATTTAAGCGGTAAATTTTGTGTGAGCTCTTCTTTTTTAAGCTTTGTCTGATTTCGGGCTCTGTCTGTCGCCCAACGAAGTCAGAAAGCCATTGAGCAAAAAAATTGCTTGAATGTCGAACAGTTTATTTTATTAAATACAGCCAACAAAGCCATCGGCTTTATTTCAATTTATTATTTAAAATATATTCAGATAAACTTTTTTGGCTATAGAAAACATGTTACTTTTTTTTGTATAGCGTTTTTAAAATAGTTGTCATTTTGCATGTATTTCAAATGGCCACAGGTCGCAGCTGTTTGTGCCTTAACATAGACGTGTCTAAAAAAATGTGCACTTCGTACTCATCGTGACACTTTGGCAGCTCAGTCAAATCGCCGTTTATCATTAAAGTTGTCAATTATAAAATTAATACAGAAAAAGAGCAACAAAAACAAAATAATAACAAAATGAAAAATCAGACGAAATATTTTGAAGCACTCGAAGCGTTTTTTAATTATGCTGGATTGTATATTTGCATATGCTTAATTCGAGCAATGATTTTATGAGTCTCAAGCGGTTAATTTATGCCACTATGCGAAACGCCCACAAATAAAAGTGAGGCGTAAATTTGTGTATGTCATCAAACCACTCATTTGACAAACACAAAAATGAAACGAGCCGAAGAAAAGTCAGTTGCAATATCGTCGAATCTGATTCAATCGCTATGTTATTGTTGTGGTGACGCCGTGTGCTCAACGGTGCATGCAATGCGACACTGTTGTTGTTTTATATATGTGTATATATTTTCACAAATTTGGAATAAAAATATTGGACAAATACACTTACGCTATATAAATAGCAATGTACGAGCATAACACAAACAGCTGCGAATGCAAAGATTCGAACTGGTTGTGTCCAATGCCAGGTTGTTAAAGCAAAATATAGCAAGCGGCTTAGGGGAAGGCACTGTGTGTCGAATGCCAGCCATGAATTCCATTGACGCGGCATATTTGTATCTGCACACATGAATGTGCACTGTACGTACATATTTATATGTGTATGTACATACATATGTGTGTATGGCTGTGTTTGTGTCTATTTGCAATTGCATATGTTTGCATTTGAGTGCATTAGAGTGTAAATTTTCATTCGTATGTTAAATTTTTTTGTTGATTTTGCAATATACTTTTTTATTTATATTTTTCTTTGGCTTGTTTTGTTCGAAAGCCGCGCCGAAATGAATAAAAAAAAATATATATAACATGTAAAAGCAGCTTAGTCGGTTACGCTCGACAACATTATAGCCTACATAAATGGCGGTTAGTCTCGGTTGAGTTCTTACATATGAAATAAGTGATATGAATCAAACTTGATATGATTTATCTGATAGATCTTTTGATATAACGTTTCGAATTTCAGGTGTTTAGATTATCTAAATTCTAGAAACCATTGGTAAGAATGCACAGAGAGATGATGGTCTGCAACAAACAGATATTGTGTTTGAGTGCAGGGTATCAAACTACACTAAAATTGCACTCGTTGCGTTTTGCTTAGCTTTTATTTTTATGTCGATTTTATAGTTGTCCTTTTTGGTGCTTTTGTTTGTCCTGCATACATATGTATTTACATATTTTCAATTAGCGCTGTCGTGCTCAGCGCAAAGCCCACAATGCTATGCAAATACGCACATTTTTAGAATATCACAAAAAAAAAAAAAAATGTTCCGTTTTTATGCGCAAAACATGAAGTGAAATATTTTTTTCATGCTGAGTTCAGTGTTGTTGTTGCTGGTTTGTTGTCAATGACAAAACATTTGAGTTAAGTCGCGTTTTACATACGTAAGCTTGAGCGAAATCATTTAACTGTTAATCAATTGAAATTGACTTTGTCAGCGCTTGTGGCATTTTTATTTAATTTTTAAGCGCTTTTAAAGAACTTCTTACAATTGATTTCTACCGCGCGTTCTCTACGCTCGAAAGCATCTCTCGTTGATGTAATTTAATTATAATTGAATTGTGTCACAAGTGCCAATGCGACTACGACTGAAACTGTTCCTTCGCCTCCGATTGCTGTCGACGACGTTCTTGTGTCTTGTGTCATTGTCTCAGATTAAATTAAATATAATTTTTATTTTATTTTTTTTATATATTCGTTTTGTTGGCTTGACTGCGTCCTGTGTGTCCCTGGCGTGCCTTTTTTTTACTGATATACCCAATTGAATTTTAATTTATTTTCGCAACAACAATTGCCATTATTCGTCTTCCTTATGCTTACTTTTTTTGTTGGTCTTTTTTTGTTACTGCCACGAGAATGAAACTCAAAGCCAAATGATTTACAATGGAAAATGTATAAAAAACCACAAACATATACACACATACACACACACGCACAACAGTCAAACGAGCGCCACCGGAAGCCAACCCGAATGCACACACACGCACACATACTTGTACACACTTTCACATGTGGTTGCTACCACATTGTAGATTTTGTAATTTTTCTAATGATGTTTATCAAATAATTCAATTTTTGTAACACATTCTCATATGTATGTATGTTTGTATGTAAGTACAAAGCGACCAAGTAATGGTCGGAGTCAAAGGCGACACACCCAAACACACACACACACACAGTTAAATTGAGAAAGAGAAAGAGCGAATGCTATTGTTGACCAACTAAACCGAAATTGAATTTTTCTCCCTCGTTGACTAAAAACCGCAAACAAAAGGTTAGTCCCATGTTGAGTTAGTGAGTGAGTGACTTTCAAGTCGTTGGCTGGCCGACGGCTATTTATGTCTGTATGTTGTTGGCCGTTCAGTTGGTGGGGCGGACCGGCGTTATTTCATGATGTGGCATGGCGTCGCAGCAGCAGTGTGTGGGCATTCTCAGTGGGCGAACAAGTATATCATTTAACTGTTTGTTGAAAATAAATAGATATAGAGATGCTCTCTGCGACAGACAGACAGATGGTAAAATATAGCGATACAATTGCGTATTGCATGAAAATAACTATACAGCGTCAAGTTAAGGGCTAAGCTGAGGTAAACGCGGCAAGACACAAAGCCGTACAAAGTACAACACCGCTGACGTCTCACTCCCTCGATTTGATTGTTCACATGCTCTTTCGCCCTGTGCAAAATAATAATAAGTTAACAAATCGTATAAATCCCATAAACATGAGGCAGCTGGGAGCATAAATATTATTATATTAGCTTCATTTGTGTGGCTAAGGCTTTTGCCTTGGTATGTGTGCTTATGTGCGTGTGTTTTTGAGCATGGCATTCTCAATGTTTGTATATGTGTGTTTCCATATGTGGTAAGGACAGTATTTGTGTTTGTTTGTGTGTGTGTGTATCAGATTGCATTCTGTTGCACAATAAATGCTTGGACATGAGCATACTTTGATATAAAAATGTTCAATGAACAATATGAACTTTTGAGGCAGTCAAGTTGCCAGCTTAGAAAAATACGAGCACGAACGTCTGTGCCGCTCAATTGGATTTATAATGCACATTCAGAAATTTCTATGAATTTAATGTTATGTATGTGTGTTAGTGTGTGTGTGCAAGTCTGACTGCTGATTGCACAAAGTGCAGATTTTAGACGATATTCAGGTTAGTCAACAGGGCTGGATTAAACTTAAGCTGAGGTAAGCCATAAGATTTGAAATATCAAAACTGATTTAAGATTAAGAGGAGAAACAAACAGAGTAGAGGGCTATGGGTAGACTGAGGTAGAGAACACAATGGAAATAGAATATAAAGGGCTACAATTAAAAAACTGTTTGACACGCTGGGAAATCCCATTTACATGCTATTTAATAGAATATTCATATTAACAGAGCTTAGTATAGTTGCCAGAATAGAGGGATAAGTCGCCTTTTGATTGAGATGCCGGTCCTGATCAAATTTTCTTTTCGATGTCATTGTGCATGTTACTATTTGTCTGACATTAGCAACGCCACATAATTCCAGCTGACACTGGCACATTCTAACGAGCTGGCGGGAGAAGCATAACATGCTGCATGCCACAGCAGGTGCCAGTGGCAGTAGAAATGTGAAAAAAGCGAGATGAAAAGAGACAAAGTGAATAACTCCTCAACACAAGAATTTAATGACATTTGACTTTGAATTGACGTTTCAAAGAAATGAAATTAGCTTTAAGCAAAATTAAAGGCTTAAAAAATGCGTTAATTAAAGACTAAAAATGATTTTTTGTTTGTTGGGCTAAGCTGACAAAAAGCAGCTGTGGCTGTCACTGTGACTAAAGGCAGGCGGTGTGTGGTCACTTGATGGTTGTCTGTACGTGCATGCTAAGCTGACTCGCTTGTCATTATTATTAAATGCAAAGTAGAGCAAAGTGGCAACGTTGATTCAGCTGTCATTTTGCTTCAGCTAATTTGCATGCTTTTCATTTAGTGGGCCAACAGCAATGATGTTGGCGACGAGGACGATGGCAACGTCAAATACACATTACTCATACGCCACGCCGTCCAATCTGTCAACAACACTTGCTAAAGCTTAAGCAGTGGCAGTGGCTGTGATAGTGGTAGTGGTAGTGGGCAGTAGCAGGAGTAGTGGTAGTTTCAGTAGCATATTATAGCCCAAAGCAATGCTGAGTTGCGCTCATGCATGCCATTATAAGCTTTGCAAAAATATGCTTTGCTTGCTTGGTTCGTCCGTTCGTTTGTTGGTCCGCTTCTTTGTTTGCTTTATCGCGTTTAGCATGTGCGCCGTTGCCACAGCTAAATTAAATTTGCCAAGCGTTACTGACACCTACGCGTCCGAACGTCTCTTCCGCTCCCTAAATCGCCGTGTCTGTTAGAGAAGCCTGAAGAACTGACATCGTGAGCTCACAACACATAAATGAGCGTTTGTGTCATTGTCGCTGTTGCTGCTGATGCTACTGCTGCTATTGCTTTTGCTACTGCTACTGTAGTCATTGCTGTTGTTGTTGTTGTTGACGCTGCTGCGTTACATTTTACGAGCGCATATCAACTCAAATCTCAGCGCATTTTATGGCGCGCATGCAAAACTTTGTAAATGTAATGAAGCAAAAATACACAGTCGACAGTCGATGGTTGCTATTTTGTGCTGGGTTGGATTGGGTTGGGTTGGTTTGGATGTGTCTTGTCATTTCATTGACGTTGACTTTGGTGTTAGCGCATGCTGGCATACATTGCGTATGCGTAATATTAAATTGTGTCTTGAGAAAATAATGTTTACTCAACATAGCACATAGCAACAAAACTTAAACAACATCAACGATCCCCTCCCCTCCCCACACCAGCTCATTACGCTCTTATGCTTGCTTGTCGCTGTCAATGCATCAAACTTTGTTAGCTGTAACGCATTCTGCAGCGGTTTAAAGCGCATCATTTGTCTACATTGTTGCATGCGCAGCGCAGATTATAAAAGTCGTAGTGCATTCATGCTGCATGTCGGCTCAGTGTCAGCGGCAGTGGCAGGAACAACGCCCTGGTAAAGTTTCTGTAAGTGGCGCTGTGTTATGAAGGGTTTGAGAAAGAAGAAGAAGTTGCCTGAATTGGGTTAAAGCGTGTAGGCATTAAAACACAGCGCTACGCTGCTTAGATGCTGCACTTACATAAGTCTTGATTTTAGCTATAGCAAGAACAGCAGCAGCAAAGTTAATTTAATTTATCTAAACTTTCAGTTTGAGGAGCAACAACAACATTTTAGTTGTTGATCTGCGCGTGTTTCCTCTTCATCATGTTCTTCATCATGTTTCTGCTTCTTCTTTATAGTTGTTGCCATCTTTGCAACATGTACAGCATGCATATCCTGTTTGCAATAAGATTTCCTTCTGTTAAGACACTGAGTTCATTGCTTTGCATTACTACTACTTTCATTACTTGCTCAAAGATCTTCCTACTCGTCACTTTCTTGCTTCATTCAATTTAAACACAACCACACACATATACAAAGATATATATACATATAGGAACATTTCGTGCTTTCATCATTACTCAGTAGTTTTACTGTTTGTACGCTTTCGTTGAGTTTTTCTTCTGCTTGTTCTTCTTCTACTTCTACTTCAATAGCATGTTGAACTACTGCGTAAATCAAGAATTTAATTTATTTCGTAAGTTTACTTTAGTGCGCGCAGCGCATAAAATTTCAACTAATTGCGCGAAATAATCCCGACCATGATTAACAATAAATGAAAAATTGCAGCAACCCAACGCTGTCCATCAACCCGAACAGCGCCAACGCCCCGTGCTTGGAGCTTGCTGCCGGATTTACTATGCTGATGGCGTCGAACTCGACTCGAGTTCGTTGGGCTAAAGTTTATTTAAACTGAGTGTGCTTCGTGCTCTTTTGTTGAAGTTGTTATTGCAACCATTGTCCGCTTGAAACACACTCAAGGCGCGTGTGCATCATGAGTTTCAATGGGTATGGCGGCTGACGTCAGACGCACTAAGTGCAAACAGTGAGGCACGCACACGCACCACGCTTATTACAATAATTGACGCACGCTGATGTCGTTTGAGGTCACTTCTTATTTGTTTCACGCTTGTGGCTCCTCTCAGTATTTATGGTATTTGCAGTTTGCATTTTACTTAAACTATGTGTATGTCAACGAATTTGTTTGAGTCTCACTCACCATTGGTGGATACGACAAGTATCTGTCGCTGTTCATATTATAATAGGAGCCATCCGGTGGCGGCGCTGGCGATGGGGATGGTATATATACGCCCTTGTTGATGAGCATTTGATCGTCGCGTGCACGTTGTTGTTGATGTTCAAGCGCGTTAGTGCCAGCATTGTTGTTATGTCGCGGATGCGGCAAGGTGCGTGCATTAACTGTGAAAGAGAAAGAGGGAGAGAGCGATGAAACATGTTGTTAACGTTAGTTGAATATAAGCGAAATTCAACGTCAAGTCTCTTTAAAACTCATCGTGTTGTATAAGCCAAATTAGCTACGAAATGCATTAAAGTTAATGGTAATGGCATTATTGCAGGTGACAGTGCTGGCGGTAATGCTATGCACAGCGGGTTTTCACTTATATCTATATTTTTGCATATTTTCATTTTATTTTGATAGTTGTCGAAGCGATGCAATGGTCGCCTTAGGTTATGCAATGAAAATGTGCTATTAAAAACAACAAATACAAAAATAACAACAACAACAACAACAATAATAACTAGTTTCCATACCAACGAAGATTTGATGTTTGCAATGCAATTCTAATTGAATCAATTGGGAGCGCATAAGTGTGCGGCAATGAGCAAAATGGCGATGGAAAATCGATTGGTAAAGTCAAACACACAAAGACAAATAAACAGAATCGTCACTAGCGGCAAACCGACAGACAAATAAACCGAAACGGAATTATTAAATTTCGACTCATAAAATTTTCATTTCCCGAATACACACAAAAAGCGACAAATTCGAAACTGTAGCATGCTTTTTTGCGCAATTGTTATCAGCGTCCCTTGCACAATGTATGAATGTGTATGTGCATGTGTTGCCAACTGTTTGCAATAAGGTTTTTGGTCGTTTGAGTATGTGTGTGTGTTGTTTTTGTCAACGCTTTGTTATCTCCTTATTTTTGCCTTTGTTTTTTTTTTTTTTTGTACTAAAATGTGCCACATGGCGGCTACTTGATTTCGTTTACTGCACACCACTTGCCACAAGCTTCGATATTCAAATCGTGTCACAACACACAGTGCCCTAGCACACTCACACACACACACACACCGTTGCACATGCACAGAAGTTTTATTGCATTGCCACTAAATTGGTTTGTTTTATAAAAATAGCTCTCAACTTTCACGCTGTTTGCCGCTGGCTTTCCAACAACATTTGTTTTTGCTTTTACGTTTGTTATTTTATTTTATACAATTTTATACCATTTTTTCTATTTTGTATAACAACCTCAGGCAGCTGTGGACGCTGCTGACAGCGCTCGTATTTTTATATTATATAGCTTGGTCATGCCTTATCAGCAAAATTGCACTAGTCGCCGCCTTCATTGTCGTTCGACGTACTACAACATACTCACACACACACACACGGTGCACAACGCCAACGACATCGTCGGCTTCATCGTCATCGTCATCAATGCTGTTGCATATGTCGCTTGTCTGCTCTGCTTTAGTATTTTCGTACCTATTGAGGTTTAACTCCTTATGTTGCCACTATGGCATGTACGCCTTCTTCTTCTTATTCGTTTCAGCTTCTACCTTGTTTTTTGTTAGCTCTTCAAACCATTTTATTTTACATTTTGCTCGCAATTAATGATGCTCGTTTTATTTCTTTCCAAACGTTTGCACGTGAAATGAAGCAGAATGAAAATGTTGCACATACAAAACGTTATGGGCAACATTTTGCAGCATCATGCATATGCAAGAGTGTGTGTGTGAGGGTGTCTGCAACGACACCTTTGCGTTCTGCTCTATTATTGTCTGCAGCAATGTTGCCGTTTCGTTGTATGTGGGTGAGAGTGTCGGCAGCTTGTAGAGCAACACTTGGCGCCACGACTTTAACATAAATGTGTCATTTGCAGTTGGAATTGAAAACGTTTGCCTTTTGTGATTTGATGTCATTCGATCTTATGCTTATGCATATTGTTGCCATCTCAACAAGTCTTACGAAAAATCAATGATTATCGCAAAACGCAAACCAGAAATGGCATTGATTTTCAATTTTGCTATAAAAAAAAATATTGATTATGGAATGGATTTGTTCACGCAATAATTAACTCTTTCATAACAAGATGCTCACTGCTATCAACCGCGTTTATAGTCAACTGTATTATTATGTAAATCATTTGTTATTTAATATGTTACTCTGTCAAGTTGCACATGCTCACACGTCTAAAGCAAAGCTGATATCTTTTGGTCGTCCGTTAGTAAAGCCCATTTGTCTGCCTGTCCCTGCCATACTTCTCTTTGGCTTTGTGTTTCACTGACTTGTGAAAGCCGCGCGCGTATTAAATTACACACATTCATCATCTCGTGCGCTAGTAACGTGACAACTGGCATAAGGACAAACACAAGCACAAGGACGTCATGCTGTGGCAACTTAAGTTTGGAATTCCTGTTATGCGACTGTGTATTTAACTGACCTGTCGTTTAATTCGACTATCTGCCAATCTCCACAACGGACTAACTTGCCTACCTTGTAAAGCTGTTACAGTTCTGCGTGTTCATTATTGTTATAATTATCAGTTTGTAGTATAGTGAGCAACAATGCCAGCGATGTCATTATCATTATCATCATCAACATTGCTGGCAATCCGCTGTGTTTATACATGTTTGTTACTGTTGACTTGAAGCGTGCTTTCAGCATGATTCATGTCAACCTGACAAAGTGTATTGACAAACATAAGGCTTAAAATGTATATATACTATAAATATATATATACAGTGGCTCATAGCTTGTCGCTCGCTCATCATGCATTGAGCAACCTGTTTCTGTTCTGTCATATAATCACTGTTCTTTTTTCTCTTTCTTTCTCACGCTCATACATAACCGCACGCACAATCATTTATACTTTTTTCTACTTTTTCGCTCCTTCCGTTCTTCTCAGTTGCGCACTGTCACTTTTGCACTAATTTATGTTTTATATTTATTGCCATTGTTTCGCACATAAATTAATTATCTACTAAGATTGAGTGCCGACGTCTTCGCTTGAAACATTTCGACTCATTTCTTTGGCTCCTTTATATATGCTCTTTGCTTTTATTCACTCTCCAACTCACTCACTCGTCCTACTACTCGCACTGTGGCACGTTCGTTCGTTCATTTGCTCACGCTCGTGTCTTTGCTGTCCTTCATGCTTTAGTCAATTTGTGCAATACTTTTTACAGTCTTGCCGTGCCATTCGACAATCTTTTATTATTTTTCTTCCTTCCACGCCATCGACTCATCCTTTTTCGGCGCTGTTGCTGCTGCCATTAATTTGGAATGAATTAAGCGCCCACAAAGTGAAAGCAATGTGCATGCGTAGGGTATGTAGATATCGTTTTGGTCAGGGTTGGATGTAAGGTGTTGGCATAAGGTGCCGAAGTATAAAGCAAACAGTATAGATTCGCTAATGTTGTTGCCTTGTCAGCAGTTCCGTAGTTATGTGTATGTGTGTGTGTGTGAGTAGACAACCAAAGGAAATGAGCGACACGCTTGTTGTTGTGTGCTTAGTTTAGTAGTTGTAGTCACCAATATGGAAGCTATGACTTGTTGTTGTTGTTGTGGGCACCTTTGCCGTTACCTTTGTCGGTACGTGCAAGTTGAGCGTTTTCATTTCATGCTCTGCCTTCACATACACAGTAGCTTTTGTGCTCCTGTGCAAATAAATCACAAGCGTATCGCTTTCTCTTGCACAAGTGAAGAAAGACATTTTCTGCAAATACATTTTGATTGTATATGTGTGTGTCTGTGTGTGGCAACTCAGGCTCTGTCTACGTGCAATACCAAAGGCATGAAATAATGGCGCATGTTGTATAAATTATTTGTTGATGCTTTGCTTTTTCTTACATTTTGAACTTTTTTTGCTCAGCGCTCTGCTCGGCACTTGTTTGCTGGCTGGCATTTCATTGACGTAATTTAGCGTTCGTTTTTTGTTCATTGTTTAATTTTGCTGTTTTTGCTTTCTCGACAGAACAAAAAATTCAGAAAGCAAAACAATTTGACATTTGATTTTTGTTTGACATTTTTGGCATTTGAGCAAAATACACGTGGGCGTCTGCATTCCTGTCTCGCCTTTGATCACTTACAACTCTCTGTGTGTGCTCTGTGATTTGTAAAATGTTTGTCAATTGTCGTTGCTTATTAGTGTTTTAAGTGGAAATCGACAACAATTCAATTGCACACAATGCGTAATTCGTGCTTCGTATAATAACTCAATTGTGAGCATCAAAAGCGCTCACGGTTTGTTAAGCATTGTGCAAATTAGTTGTCATTGATTGGTTGCGTCGACCGCAATTTCGATGCCTAAATCTCTTTATTGCCCCCCACCCTCTCTATCATCAGCATTCACATCGTTGTGGCAATGCCAACGAATAACAATCACCGTCATTCATTTGTTTAACTTAGACTTGTTTCGGCTGAAATCTATAATTCATGAATTGTTTCGAGTGCGCGTTCTGTTGCGGTAATGCGTATGCATGTTAAATAAACAAAGCACGAAATGAAGCAAACCGCACCACAACACTTCTTGTCATATATCTTTGGTGCGCTCACATGGCTGGCTGAGGCAAGCTGAGGCAAACAGACCTTCTTCTAATGTCAACGTTATGCTTTGCTGCTCACAACAATTTGTCGTTGTCGTTGTCGTTGTCAGTGTCACCAACACCAACAGTGACAACAACAACCATCGCAATAACAAGTGACAATAGCGAAGGCGTTTGGGCTCAAAACAGGCAACGACAGCTCAAGTTCTTAACAATATTATTGTTATTTTCGCTGATGTGCGTTCATTTGCGTTCAGTGTGTGTGCTGGTGTGCTTGTGTTTTGTGTCTTGTGTCTTGTCTGAGTCTATTTTGCAAAATTACAAAATTGTTACGTTTGTGGTTTTAACGCCTTTACGCGTTGAACTCAACTTCGCCTTCTGGCAACGCGGCAGCCGCAAAGACAAGCGTAGGCATAAATTTATGTCTTCTGCCCATGGTTGCATGATCAACACTTAGCGCCGTGCGCCCAAAGGGAAGTGGCATAAGGGGCATGCAGACTGTTGGTAACATTTGGTGTGCTGATGTGTCTGTCTGCCAGCCTAGCTGACGTTGAAGTGCGGAAGTTGTTGTGTCATAGAATTTTGACAGTATTTGTTGCAAATTGGCACTCGTTGCCTATTAGCGTAAATGTGTTTCAAGTTGTTTCAAGTTCTTGTGCGCACACATTGGCGGCATTGTTTGACAAGTATGTGACAGACGCACACACGCACGCACGCACATGCGTGAAGATTGTTGTCAAAGTGGCGAAAATAAAAGCAGATATCTTCAATTAATAATACTCATTGTCTATGCAAAAAAAAATATTAAACTTCAAAGCGATTTAAGGCTTGCCTACTTATAGGCTGCAAAAATAAAGGGCAAATAAGAAAATTAAAGAAAAATACGAAGCAACATTGTAAATATTTATAAAAGCTTCTTGGAACATTTCGCACATACATAGCCTTGAAATTAGAAAAAGCGCCGTTAGTCTTATAGAAAAAAAAAAATGAAAAAAGGCAAACAAATCAGAGCGCGCCCAAAAGCAGGCAATCTTTTCTTAAGTTGTGTAAATAGAAAAAAATTATACAACACTGCCGTTGGCAATGGCGGTCATAGAAATTAAACGACGATATAGTTAATGCCAGCAGAATGCCAACAAAACACACAAGCACAGAGGAGGTGAGGGAAACGACATTGGCTTACAGCTTTTAATCTTATCAAAGCGTGCGCTGGGCTGAGAATGACGGCGCCGTTTGTAGCGGTTGGCAGAAATAAACAGAAACAAGCTGCAAATTAACAGCGCACGCCGAAAATGTAATCTAAGCCGACGCCGACGTCTCCACCATTGTTGTTGTTGTTCGTGTTGTTGAATAGACGATGGTGAAGTGGCGACCGAAGACCGGCGTGCGGGTGCCATTTTTTAATGAGATACTTTGCGACACGTCGTCACGTTAATGAGCACGTGTAGTAGTGTGAGCGTACACGCACACAGACACACACAAGCCAAGCAGGTATTCTGGCCGTGTCTGTGACAAGGTGCGGCTGTTGCTAACACCATGGGGAACACATGTTGGCGGCTTTTGTGCTTCTGAACATGCCGTTCGCAACTTTGTTTAACAGCAAGTTGGTTTTTGTCTGTGCAATTATAAAAATTGTTGCAAATAAATAAAAAAAATATACCTTGGCGTACATTTGTCTAAACGCAAAACGAAAAGAGAAAGAAAAAAAAAACAACACATGCCAAAGGAATATTTACATGCAACATGTTGCACCACTGTCCTGTCTACTAATCCAATATGCAAAAGTGCTTAAATTAAATAAATACAATTATACAAAGCGACACATGTGACCGTTGCGCGTTTGAGGAGTGTCACTGTGGGCACAAAGTGTCCACGGCTTTGAGTGACTGTGGAAGCGTCGGAACGGAGAGCGCGCCAGGCGACAGACACTTGCTTAAGGGAATGAATGACAACAAATTTGCTGTCAACGGGAAAAAAATTACTAAAACCACACACACATGCGATACTACAGTGAAGTATAAAACAATGTGCATGCACAATGTGGTGAAGGAACTTAGACAAGAACAACAGCAACAACATGTTAGCATGTTCAAGCATTTTGCTTTTGCTGCAATTTGTAAAAGTCGCCGTCATTTGCGCATTCCGCGCGCATTCTGTTGGCCAAAGCGACGGAATACAACAGGAATGACAACGAGAGCACAACAACAACAGAAGCACAGCAATTGAAACAGTTGAAATGACTGACTGCAGGAAGCGTCAACATGTTGTTACAATGTGTTCTAACAGCTGCTGCTGCTACTGCTTCTGCCTTGTCGTCGTTTTGGTTTGTATCTCCTTTTATGTTTTGTTGCTTTATTGTACCCTGCATATACAGTGTGATTATAGTAGGGTAGTTCGGCAGTTGATCAAGTTCGATTGGTTTTGTGCCACGCCCACTGCTTCCCGATCAAACGTCACCATCCTCTGGTGGTTTTTACCCCTCATTTCCCCCAAAAAAAGTTTTCATTTTGAGGTTGCTATATCTCCAAAACTAGAAATAAAGATCTTTAAAACAAAATATGCCTACCCCTCATTGTTGCGTCTCATAGCTGCCCCTATAGGCAAAGAACCTGAAATTTTTGATAAATTCCACATTTTCTTTGATTTTCCACGATTTTCTTGAAATTTGGAGCAATATGTAAATGGTCATTGCCAAATAAACATTTTTTTAAAGATTTCTAGCGTGAGAGAGTATTATATTGTCGAGTATGTTCGACTATACCACCCTTACTTGTGTTTTTTTTTTAGTTTGCCGAATGTGACTTTACAAACAAACTAAAAAACAAAATAAGACACATGAAAATGTTGAAATGCTATGAAAACAAAAAAACAGTATGTGCAAAATGTACACATGTGTCATAACTTGCTCCAATGACGAAACATAAGCTGAGCCATTGTGATGGCAGTGGTGGGGATGACGACAACATCGTCGTCAGCGTCGAAAGCGTGCAAACAGTGTCAGTACGACGATTGCATAAATATTTGTGTAGCGACAAACTTCGAAGCTTCTGACTGCAATGACAGTCAGTGTGGAAATGATGACGAAAAATGTAGAAGATGTTGATGAGGATGACGACAACAAAGGCAGTGACGGCGTTGGCATGTCATATGCGTCGCGTGAGTGTTGCACATGTCATTGCATTGTTTGCCATGTAATTTTATTTAATTGTTTTCCACTTTTATATTGTTAGCTTTTTGAGTATGCACGAAGTAAATAAACTATTCTTTTTACGATGTATTCGCTTTATTGCATCGAAAATTTGTCGCTGTCGCTCATGACGTCCGTGTAGCTTGTCGTCTGTGTTTGCTTTTATGCTGTTTGTTTTTACTGTTATTGCATTCTCGTTTAGAAAATAAACTTCCGAACTCGTAAATATTAAAGTGCAACATGGCGGATGCTTGTTTTTTTATTTGTATTTTTTTTTCATGAAGTTTTACTCGAACTTAAATATTATATAATATTTTGTTTATTTTTTCTTCAATTTTATGAACACTCAATAGAAAATAAACTGCAGCAAACACTTATAAGTGTGAATCTTGGCACAAATTTGCCAACTGCCCTTATCGTGCCTCATCGTCATCGTCATCAACATCATCGTCATTGAGTTGCATGCCTCGCACTTGGACAGTCTCCATGTTGTAGCAAGACTCTTTAAATAAGCAAACATGCTTCACTTTTATTAATTTTCATACTCGTTTTTCTTTCCCAATGGTGTTGCATGCCCGCTCACCTTTACTCAATATATATACATATACATACACATACCTAAACTTGCCTTCGACTCTTTAGGCCTCTCTCTTCTCTACACTTCTCCCCACCGACACTGATTCATTCCCTTGTTGCACATGGCACACGGTATTCGGCTGCCTGCGCTTCGATCC
Source organism: Phortica okadai (assembly GCA_034638295.1). Taxonomy (NCBI): domain Eukaryota; kingdom Metazoa; phylum Arthropoda; class Insecta; order Diptera; family Drosophilidae; genus Phortica; species Phortica okadai. The sequence goes on from CM067851.1 coordinate 37,059,612, forward strand.
ACTACAGAATCATCAACAGTCGCAGCAGAAGAAGTATTTCAAGCTTCTCATCTCAGTTGTCGACAGCAGCTTGTCAAGTTTGGCCTTAAGGTGTACAAAAGTGGAGCAGATGGTTATTGTATGTTCGTTGACAAGCGACGCAGTGTGGTGCGGTAGGGTATGGTCGTCTATGGTGCCTGCTTGGCTGTTTGCGCTATGATTTTGTGCAGTTTTCTTGAATTTTGTTGCCGCTTGGCAACTCTTTTGCGCCTTTATGCAATATTGTATGTACAGAGTTACAACTGTGACATATTTTCATTCTTCACGACGAGCGCATTTTCTTTCGACTACACACACACTCAGCCAAACCAAACACTCACAAAGAAATGTTACGTATACGCCGCATTGTGCGCTTGAGTATGAAAAAAATTTCTATGCTTTTGCTTTTGCTGGTTGTATGAAATTGCTGCAAGCGCATCAAATACAACAACAGTTACAGTAAAAGCAATAACAACAAAAACAAAACATGCACAATAACGAAAAACAATATACAACGACATGATTGTATTTTAGGCTAACAAGACTCGCATTCGAAGTTGACTGACTTTGTAAGTTACTTTTCTAGTCATTCGGCCTTTTTTTTGGGGTTTCTGTGTTTTTTTGGCTTATGTTTTTAGTTTTCTTCTATTTTTCGGTGTCATTCTCAACTCAGCATATTCTTTTACAGAATTCATTTGCACAAGGGTATATAAACTTTTGCAGGACGCTTGCAACGCTTAGTCGAAGGTGTTGTTAAAATGAATAATGTTTGTTTATTTGAGAAATCAATCATTGAATTTTTTTTTTTATCGACATAGTTTATTTGCATATGAACAAACAAACGCTGCCAAGGGCATATAGCTTCGACTAAGCTGAAGGTAATAATGTACCATAAGAAACGAATTCTTTTGCTCGGCTTGTTTTTTAAAACAATATGCCTGTGCTTTGAGCATATTGAGTTAGTTGTTGGTCGTCGTCTTGCCAAAGTTATTTTGCTTGTTGTGTGCTAAAAAGTGACAACGACGACCCAGCAAAGTTGAAGATGAAGACGAAGATGGTACAAGTACAACCAAAATGCATTTCATGATTGGCTTGACCCAAAAAGCAATAATTGTAAGTCGAATGCTTGCCAAATGTAATTAAATTTCATGTATTTGTGTTTTTTTTTTTGAGTGTGTGTGTGTTTTGTCTGGTGATGAAAATGCACACGCTGCGTAAATGTCATGTAGCTGACGATTACGTATACGCACCGTAAGTTTCTTCATATAAATGTTGATGCGCTCTTTACAGCATCTCTACGTTGCTTATAGCCCAAAAGTGCTTACTTGGCGCGACACTTAGGCAAGTCGGTCCCACTTATGCACGCAACTAATGTATTTTTATTATTGCAATTCTGCATTTTCTTGAAGTGGTTTCTTTATTTTTTTTTGTCATTTGCACATTAAAATAACTTCAAAGAGATTTTCACTTTTTTTTTTTGTTTGTGTTGACACAAGACAAAAATTTCATTTCATTTTTATTGAGCGTGAGTTCATACTTCGCTGCCTTTTGTTGATGTCAGTCATACTTCAAGACACGCTCATTCGTAGCTTGTAGAGTGTGTTCTTTTGCAACTTTCTGTGCGTTCATTCATCCCCCCGCCATCACTGACTCAGTGCATTGAAGTTAATAATGTTATTTCTAGAGTAATGCGTTTTGAGTAAGCGCACTTGTTTGATGCTTTTTGTATGATATTTTTTTTTATTTATTTATTTATTTTTGTTATTTTTTTATTCTATTTTACTTTACTGCAGCTATTATTTGCTCAACAATATTTTCTTTTTATTATTTTTTTTTTGAGTTGCCATAATGAAGAATATGTTGCGCCAAGAAAATAGAGCGAAATAACCACAAAAGAAAATAACTTGTGGTAAATTGTATTTTTATGATGCGGGAATAAGATGAGTCAAGACGAATTCGAGGCTTTTATGTCATAAATTCAGAGTAAAGCAGTGCAAGCATTGAAAATTAGCTGAAAAGCAGCAGTGGTGCGGACGCTGACGACGACGATGAAGATGATGTTGGGCATGTTTGAAGTCTAACATAAAAAAAAACTAAGATGTGATTTCAACACACATACACAAAGAGCACACAATCATTGCAATAGACAGACAAGGCGAGGGCACAAGGCGCTGTTGACTTCGGGTTGCATTTAGATAAAAAAAGATCCAAGGAAAGTCGAAAAAAAAAAACAGCTTGCTCAATTACAATTAAGCGTGCAAAGAAATTGAATTTCAACAGCGTTTTTCATTTATTATTTTTTCTCTCTTTTTTTTGTAGTTTGCAAGTTTTGTGTGCCTTGCGATTGCATTCGATGGCATTGCTTTTTGTGCTCGGCACAATTTCAGCAGAAACATGAGCTTTGATTGCAGCTAATGGCACGAGAGAGGACAAATGCTGGTTGGGCAGAGGATAGCGCCATGAACGCTGTTGTTGACGACGATGAGACGTCGTTGGTGATGCAATCATGAAATGAAATCAGGCATTCAATAGCAACAAAAAGAGAAGATGGCACAACGAAATTGTTTGCTGTTTGTTCATTGGCCGTTGGTGAGCCTCAAGCGCCGCGAGCTGCGCACCAACACATGACCGTCGCGAATCGAGTTAATTAACTTAAACAATATTTTTTTCTGTTTATTTGAAGCGCATATATTTTGCATGTATGTATGTGTGTACACCAATTTGAAAGCATAAAGGAATAAGCGAATAAGCAAATGAATGAATGCAAAGCGCTTAGTTTTTACACTCTTTGGTCAAGCAGCCTCGAACAGTGGACTTGTTTTTGATTTATAGGCAAATATTTCGTTCTCTGTGTGTGTAAATATAAAATTAATGTCATTTTTTATTGACTTTTGTATTTCAGCGTTGGGAAAATAAATGCACGGCGAAAAAGGGGTTTTGAAGCAGCGCTTGGGTAGCAAGAAGAAGTTATCGCGTTTGTGTATGTTGAAATTAAGGCACGGAAAACGTGCCAAATGACAAACAAAATGCATAACAAACTATCGAACTCGTAGCAGTGCATTGCTTTGCTTAGCTAGGCAAACCTCTCGCCGCACTCACTCACAGAACCACCGACATGAGTGTTTTGTATTTGGGCCAATAATCTAACGTCATAATTCAACTGCAGTTTCCAATTGGCAAGCAAACGTAAAAACGACCGAACGAACCAACGAGTCGACCGTCGGCTGTTGCTTGATCTGTCTGCCGTTATCCTGTAACTAATGTCCTCGTAGGCAAAACCAGTACCAAGTACAATGACAAAAAAGTACAAATATATAAAAACAAAAACACCAAAAACTCATAGAAGCATAAAGAGTCATGCAAATGCGCGCGTTTGGCTCAGTCAAGTTGGTTTAGTTGGTTGGGAAATTTGCTCGACATGTTTGCCTTTGCAACGGCAACGACGACGACAACGTCGATGAGTTCATCGTGCTTGGCCGAGTTTGTTAGCATGCTGGATGCAGCATGGTTGACTTGTAGTATTAAAGGACTCTTACCCATGTTATTGGGATACAATGCTGGCAAGGTGCCATCCTTTTGGTAGCGTGGCGGTGGCATGTCCGTGTTCTCGACCAGATAAGTCGATGCGGCCTTTTTGCGCGCCTCATCCTGTAACGAGAACAAAACGAAGCAGTTAGAAAAATAATAATAAGGAAAAAAGAGTACTTTCGAATGCTTTAGGTAAAAGTATGTGATGAATTATTATTTTCAAATGTTATGCAGTTCAGTTCCTCTGTTATTTGTATTTTATTTTATTTATTTTTTGCTGTTTGCCGTTTTCGATTTGCAACTCATTTGTTTGTGGTTGCAGAGCAGCCAACGAAGAAGATGTAATCAGCCTTGGCAGTTTTTGTTTTCGAGTGCAAAAAAAGTTTTTCGTTTAGCATTTATTTTTGTTTATGATGATTAATTATTTTGCGTAAAGCATAGAAAAGAAGTGTTGGAACAAAATGCAAACAGCTTGCTTAAATATTCTGTTGATTTTGTTTAATGATTTTCTTAATTTTTTTTTTGCCTTGATTGCGTTTATTGTTTGTTTTCTTTTATTTTTCTTTTTTTATTTTGACTTTATTTTTTATTGCTTAGAAGTTTAATTAAGTTTGCAAATAGTTGGTTGCATACCACTGGGCGCCATTACATTGCTCGTGCAGTGGACAGCATATAAATTGGCTGGCATTACTCATACGTCATGTTGGCTCAGGCCATTTCGTATACGCCATGTGTCCCGTTGTAACGTTGCTGTCTTGTTGTTGCTTTCTTATTTTTCGTACTTTTTCTACTAACTTTCTCACGCTGCCAAAACATAATTAATGCTTTGTAATTACTTTTATATGCCGCACTTTTTTGGTCTGTTTTGTTATTTGCCTTTTTTATTTATTCTTTTTCTTATTTTTAATGCCTTTTTTGGTACTTTTTTTCTTTCTTGTATTTGGTTTTTGATGCGCCTTTTGTCTGTCAATGCTTGAATGTGCAGGGTGCCGTTGTAATTGGCAACGCGTCTTCAATGCCAACATTGCGTATACGCAACGTTGATTTATAACATAAGCAGGCAGCAAAAAGGCATTAGTCGGCGTTGTCGTCGTTGACGAAGATGTTCCCCATCGCTTTTGCTAACACAGTAAGTCGTTTCGTTTCGTTTTTTTTCATTCTTTGTGGTTTTTTATTGCTTTAACGTGTGCGTATATGTGCCTCTTTGTCTGTATGTATATGTGAGTTCGTTTGTAAACATTGCGCCAACAAAGATTAGGCTGATAATAAATGATTTTAATAATTTGAAACGATTTGTTTAGTGCCGCATCACGACTCTAAGCTAAGACGTCTTGATTAATTACGCGGCATCGACGTCGTCGGCAACGTTTCCGCGGCATTACAGCTCACAGCGCAACGCAGCAACTATGCCGTACATCCGTTTCCTGTTCAGCAGAGCGCAGTACAGTGGGGCAACCATCATGGCTCTTCTGCCACTGTCGCTGCTTTAACTTAATTTCATTACAACGTTCTCAATATCAACGCTTGCCATCATCAACGTACTCTTTAACTAGCGCCTAGCCTCAAGGCTTACAGCTGTTGTTGCCGCTTCTCCTTTGAATTGTCCTTCGTCGTCGTTGTCGTCGCTTGCTTGCTTTTTCATATCAAGACTGTCGCCTCTTTTACAACAACTTTAATACGTTTTCACTCTTCTGTCTGTCTGTCTGTTTGTCTGTCAGCCTGTCTTACCATTGCCCATTTGCTTACTTGCTTGCAATAGTTTTTCATTAATTTTTCGCTCTTTTTCGCAATTTTTTTTCCGTTCCTGTTTTGTGCGCCTCTTACGCTTGCAGCTGGAATTTTAATCAAGTTGCACATTGAAATTAGTTCAGTTCTAGGCGTTTTCTTGTTCGTGCCGCTTGCAATTAATTCAACGCTATCACGCCTGGGCATGGGCATGGGCGTGGCACGCAAACTACATTTTTTTAGCGTTGACATTTTACGCTTGGGCGTGTACAAGACGTGGATTGCGTTTAATTTTAATAAATCGTATGCCATTTCAATTACGTTTTTTATTGGATTTGCTGTTTTTGTTGTTGGAAATTTTATTGGTCATATTAAAGCTTAAAAGGTTGCAGACATCAAATAAGCAAAATAAAAACTTCAATGTTAAATGACTTCTGCTTAACAAAACAATAACTGATTTAAAATATTTAAAGCCCCGTCAAGTATGCAATGCTATTTGCACCGAAACAAAAACGAAGTGGTGAAAAACCAGTAAGCAATTATCTTCAACCTTGTTGAAGATTGAATACTCTTCACGTCATTTTTTAGTTCATGGCATTGCAAAATTTCAGCACGATAGTTTCAAAACTGCGTTATCTATCTGCCTATTTGTCAGAAGGAACAACGCTAGATTAATTCGTCTTGTCATGCTGCTCAAGTATACTCGGATATGTCTCGTTTAGATTGTTACAAACTTCATGACAAAGTTATAATACCATTTACTGTATGAAGAGTATAAAAAGTGTTGCAGCGATAATGGCAACAAGCATAAAAAAAGAATAATATAAAAGAAATGAGTACTTACAATATATTCCGGTTGACTGCCCTCATTCGAATAGGATTCGCTCTTCTCCGACACGCTGGACAGAGTCTCGCCGGTGACGGTGTCATTGTACGAGCTCGGCGCATACATTTCAATGGTCGCCGTTTTTCCGGGCTGATTTGTTGTCTCCGCTGCTGTGTTGGACAGAGTTTTTTTGTGATTGTGTGTGTGTGTATTTTTTTTTTTTTTTGTGTAGCACGGTCGTTGGCAATGCCCATACACATGTACGAATGTAAGAGAAAAAATTTCAGGTATAAACGCGCGCGTGCAAATATTGAAAAGGTGTAATTGGTAGTGACATCACGAAAATTGATTGGGCGGCAATGCGCGCCATGTTCAGTGACCAAATGTAAGTTGAACAGTGAAGTTGGCCGAATGGTTGGGCCGTGTGCGCGCATATCAAATGCAAATAAAGAAGATTGTCAAAAAGGGACAAATTTTTGTAATTTATTTTAAGTTACAGTTGTGTGTTGTTGTCGTTGTTGTTGTTTTGGCAGACATTCAACGAAAAAATATATTTTTCCGAATGCAAAAAACCAAAAATGGCGGCATCATTGCCCGGAAATGGCAACGGCGAAGCAATGCAACAGCGTCACATTCAATTATTAATATTTTGTCGCAATGGAAGACGATTTTTTCATTTTTGTTTTTGTTGCATTTTTTGTGAGCCAAGTCGAAATCAATGGTCAAGTAGGTCAATGGTTAAAAAGTGATGCGTGTTATGAATACCATTTTGTAAAAGTTTTCATATTTGAAAAAAAATTTGTTGAAATTTTTATTTTTTTTTTGTTGTTGTTGTTTTATACGCATATGCAACACACACGCACAGAAACAACGCATGACAAACAAACAAACAAACAAATAAGCAAGCAAGTGTTTGTGTGTTGTTTTTGTCATTTTGATTGTTTGCAAAAATTATAATAATAAAAAAGGAAACGCGCATAAATATTTCATGGCGTATTTGTTGAGATTGCCCGCGGTCGTCGGCGTTATATGTTGATTGTTGAGGTTTATCAATGGTTTGATGAAGTGTACACCCGGGAATGTTGTTGTTGTTATATTTTTGTGTCCAATTGTCGACGTTGTTGTTGTTGATGATGTTGTTGTTCATTCACATACGTTGCGCCATGTCACAAGTTGAATTCATTGATTGGTGTCAATAATTTCCAAATCAGTCGACGAAAAGTTGAATAAAAAGTGTGAAGAAAAAAAATGGCAAAAGGGAGAAAAGAAAAAAAAATATGAAATTATTTCGTTGTTTCATATGAAAGTGTTTCTTCCTCATAAAAAGATTTATTTTTTTTAAATTATTGTTATTATTGTTGTTGTTGCTGCTTTTATGCTGCTGTCATATATGTTTTTTTAATATTTTATTGGTTTTTGTCTTTATCTCTTTTTATTTATTTATTTACTTATTTTTTTGCTATCATTGTGATCATCATTTTCGATTATGTTACTCATAAATAAAATAACTGACAAATGCAAAAGCACATTTCAATAACGTTTGAATTGAAAATGTAATAAAAACATATTTCATTTGCAATAATTTTATTTGAATTTTTTTCGTTTTGCTTTTCTTTTTTTGGTTCATACATATATTTTACGTAAAAGCAAAAAAAAAAAATATTTCCATTGTCATATAAAAAATGTTTTTAATATATTAATATGAATTTTATTACAAACTAATAATAAATATTAAAATCGTTTAAATTATGTAAAGAAAAAAATTAAATACAATTTGCAAATTTGCTTCAAATATGAAATGTCATAGTACAGCAACATACATACTGTATATTTATTATAGCACAGCCAAGGGGGCGTACATGCTGACACGTTCATTTCGATGAAAATTAACCAAATATGCCAATTTCATATAACATACAACAGGCAAAGATGAGCGTTTTTTTTTTTGTTTGACTAAACAAAATATATACACAGACACAAGAAAACGACAAGGACACGTACACGAGCCCTAAGAGGAAGTAAGCCAAGCAAAGTATGTGAGTGTGTGTTTGTGTGAAGGACAGTAAATGTATTATTAAGAAACCATTTGTAGCTATTTTCTTGTAATCTTTTCTGCATATGATGATGTATAGTGGTGAAGGACAAACAGCAAAGGGGCAAAGAACGTGTTGTATAAGATTGAGCACAGCAACCGAGGCAAAGCATGTCCCATGACATAAGCGTAAGCATTAGTATAAGTGTGTGTCGTCGTCGTGTGTCTAACGCTGACCAACCACAGACAGATTCGTTCAGTGACAGAGTGCAAGGGAAAAGCAGGAAAACCTTTTGCTCAAATTGGGCACAATTTTCGTATGTGCATGAAATTTTTTCCTATACAGAGCAAAGTGGCGGTAGGTGAAGGCAGACAAGACAGGATTTCCCTGTGCTGGCAATTGTCGTCGAGGCGTGGCATGGCGTAGTCAAGTCAGAGTTTCCTCAAGTTGCACGACTTGCTCAACTTGTCTCGTTGTGGTTGCCACTTTTCGAAGAAATTGTTATAAATATTTGAGCAGAAAAAGGCAGGCAGACCAAAATAACACAAAAACAAAAAAAAAACACAATATGGCGGGGGAGCTGAGCTTATAGCTTGGTTATGATGTTAAGGTTATGGACGAGGGAGAACAAGTCTGCCGAATAAATTGCAAGAAAAAGAAATAAAAAGCAAAAACAAAAATAAAGCGACGTCTGTTTGAATATGTAGTGAAACTATGAAATATAAACGAATATGGAGCCACAAAGTACAGTAAAGCGCAATAGGAAAAATACATACAAACATACACACACACACACACACACAAAGAGTCAAGTAGTTGGCAATGCTGACATGAAGTCAGTAACATGACAAAAGTAAAAGAACAAAAAGAAAAAAAAATTAAAACACAAAACAAACAAACAAAAAGAAAGAAAGATAGAAAGGTTTCAAAGAAATAAGCAGTAGAAATAATAAGCGACCAGAGCAGAGTTGATAAGTACAGCAAAAGGACGACGTAAAACGAAATGCACGAAAATAAAGCATACTTTTAGGCAAGCAACTGCTTAGCATCAGTAGCCGTCTCACTCGCCGTATCTGTCGCCATCATCGTCTCCGTTTCGGACAACGTACCTAAGTGGACATGACTTTTGTCCACGTTCACAGAAGAATCATCATCATCATCATTATCATTTCGAATGAATTGTTTCATGAATAAAATATAGAAAAATATTTTTGCTGGCAACGAATTAAAGTAAGAGTGGTTGGTAAGAGCGGTTGCGACGACTCGTCGAAGAGATAGCCAAGCAAAAAAAAAAACAAAAAAAAAATCGTACCAAAAATTGTTGATTTATACAAAAACAACAAAAGCTGAAAATGCAAAAAGCAGAAAACTCAACTGAAGAACAAAAAAAGTGGAAAGCCCAAAAACCGAACTCAAGTTAAGTCGGAATTGCTAAAAAGGTAGGCCAAAAAAGGACGAAGGACTTTGAGCACAAAGGCGCGTAAGTGCTGAGTACGTTACTGTCAATGTAGGTGGGTATGTGTATGCGTGTGAGTAAATGAGAGTGAGTGTTGACCAAATGGCCCGCCTAAAAGTGAAAAAGCTGAAACCAAAGTCGTCGGCGTCAGAGGAGAGGCCTGTTTGAGCTCGGCCCGCATTGACAGGCTTTGCGGTTGGCTTATGTGATTAAATGTGGGCGTATGTGGGCGCATCAGTGGCACGGACGGACATACATATGTACCATACATGCTACAATCAATACATGAGTCAAATATAGTAGGAAGAGTGAACGGGAACATGTGCATTGGCCTACATGCAAATATATCGTATGGAAATCACTCATACGCCGCTTGAGCCGATCAAGTTGAGTACCAAAAAGAGATAGTTTGCAAATGCATGCATTGCTTGCTCCGCTCCGTCGTACAGAGGACAACTTTATCAAAAATTTAGTGCACAAAAAATATACATATCTATACTATATATGTGTATATATCATTGCGGTCAGTTGGCACATATGCCAGACACTTGCTCACCCCAAAAATAACTCGTCATCAACGCATGCCGAAGCCACAAATGCGCCGTGAATACTTTTCGTAGCGAAATAACTGTGCAGAAAACAAAAAAAGAAATATAAAACATAAAAACTTAAATGTGTGTGCATACATGAGGTTGTTCATTTTTTTTATGAATTATATTCCTTTGTTCGGACGAATAATAAAGTAGTGTGGCATAAAAGTGAAAAAAATAACGGAACAGAATTTAATGCAAACGTTTTGACGATATTAGCTCGCATCGCATTTGCACGAGTGGTGGCGTGGAGATCGAAATGGTTTGGGAGCGGGCGAGACAAACTACTGCTGCAGGACATAAATAAGAAATTTTCATTTCCATTATTTTATGTCAGTACTCAGTGGAAAATATTTAAAAAAAAAACAAGGAAAATACATAAAATAATAAAAAAAAAAATCCAAAAAAGAAAAAATAAACAAAAAGTAGAAGTAAAAGAACAGAAAGCAGAAAAGCAACTGACTTTATTCGTTTCGTCTACTACGCAGCCATGATGTTCAAATTTATGCACTGAAAACAGAAATATGAACATAAAGCCAACGCACGCATAACTAAAGGGGCGTGTATGCTATGAAGGCTGGCTGTTGGTTTGGCGTAGTTGAAGTTTCATGAAATCGCCAACGCATTGTTGGTTATAAAATGTTAGAAATGTTTGCTTGCCAGCACAGATCATACGATGCCTTACAACTACAATGACAATGCATACTTTCACTTAAAGAATGTATTTCTTCTTTTAGGCTTCAGTGAGTCTTTTTTTTCACTTTTTTGTTATTTTGTGACAGAAAAGCCGAGTGGCATGGTTGGCAAGGACGAGAAACGGCACGCGAAGAGTTAAGCTAAGCTGAGTAGAGTTGTCAGCGCCGGAAGTCATCTCTGCGCATATTTGAATGCTTAAAACACGACTCAACTCAACTTAAGTTAACTTGACTTGAGGCCAGCCACGTTCTGGCCAACAGTGCTTTAAGTCATCGTCGTTGCCTAACCAAGCAGCGTCTGATGTTGTTGCTGTTATTGTGGTTGTTGTTGCTGTCAAGCGTTGTCATTGGAAATGAAATTTTCATGTTGAACGGCCTTTTGACTTCATACCCGTTGCTGCTGATAAGCATAACGAGCAACGAAGGCGGCCATGACAGCGACAAGTAAGGCAAGGCAAGTAAGTTTTCAATGTCCCAAACCGGACATTGCTAAGCAGCTTTAACTACTGGCGGTAGCAGCAGCAGCACTAGCGGCACATTTTTCTTCTTTCTCACACACACACACACAAACATACACGCACACAAATTGCGGTAAAGTGACGCAAGCATTTCGAGCGTTACTTGCTACTTATACGCACATATTTCACTTTGAATAGACCTTGCTTTTATATCCTTTGCAACATTTCGTTGGTTTTCGTACAATTCTTGCCTCTGCTCTCTTTGTACAATAGTACGTTGCTCTAATTTTTATTGCCTCTGATAGCAATTTTCGGTCTGTAAAATTCGTGGACCAAAGAAAAAGCATCCAGAACACAAAAATATGAATTTATGCTCGTATATTATTTTATATTACACATTTTTGGCATTTCGCACTATAGAAAAAACCTTTTTTCAATTCGAGTCATTTTGTGCCATTTTTGGTCTAATAAAAATAAAACTTAAACTGACAGCGACGACATTCTTCATACACGTGGGCGGCGTAGTGTGTGTGACTGTGACGGTGACGGTGACGGCCACGTGCGCTCATTTGAAATATGGCAAAGTCAGATTAGAGTCAAGCTCAGACTAAGTTGCGTTGAAGGCGCAAAGCATAATCAGCTGCTGGTGGCATGGTAGCAAAAGTTTTAGTCTCAAAATGAAGTTAGTTGGACTTTACGCATCGTTCACTCCGATTTTTTCATATGAATTACGACTTTTGATTTACCAAAACGTCAAATGAGTACAAACACCAACAAATAGCGCGGCAATAACGTGACTGACAAACTAATTTTAAGTGTTTCCAATTGATTTTCTTTGTATTTCGTTGCCATAGAATCATAAAATGCGTCAAAAGTGCCATCGTGTGAAGTTGAGACACAATTATTAATTTTTTTGGAGGACTTGTTTTTTTGGTTGGAGAAAAAAAAATGAAGTTAAACAAGTTGTGCACGCATTTAAAGCGGCAACCAACTTGAACCGATATCCGTTGCGTTGGCCACTTCCGCTTGTATTCAATTTCGTATCCTTCGTTTTTTTGCAGAACGTTGAGCTCGTTCTTGTCGTTGTCATCGCCATTGTCGTCGTTGTTGTGTGCTGTGCTCACTAGACAATTTCCTGCATACTCTGTTGAGATTTCCTGTTGCTCAGAAAAAAAATGAGTTACTAGTCAACAGTAATGATGACAGCAAATAATGATGCATCCTGTAAAGCATCATGCGAAGCCAACAGGATGCCATGGCAGTACAGCTCTCAACACAGAACCACTGGACTGAGTGTGCAATTGTACGACGTCATTGTCAGTCTGATGTTAAGAAAAAAACAAGAAAAAAGTAAAAAAAAAACTTAAAAAAGTGAAAAACAAGTATGAGCCTGGGTTGTATGAGTAATGTGGCTCGTTAGCTCAGCTCGTTGGTTGCACATTTCTTGCTACAACTGTGGTCCATAATTCGATGGCAGATGCGACCACGTTTAAGTGTGGCAAATCGAGGCATTTTGTTTGCCTTTAGCAATTCTACGGTTTTTATTCCTTTTTGCTTAGAAATCATAGGCAGCCACGTCTGTGGGAAAGAGAAGACATTATGCAAACGCTTTGAATGCGACACGTTTTTGCGTTGCGTCAGCTGTGAGACAAATGCAAAAATACCAAGAAAATGTTTATTAAAATAAAATTAAAGCTTAATAAAAAAGCAAGTGCAAAATACTCGAAATTCTGCCAAGCAAATAAGCAAAACGCTTGCGTTATTTCATTGAAGACAAAAATTAAAAAAAAGAACAAAAAAAAAAGAGCCAAAGAAATAAGCAAAACTATTTTTGGTATTAAAAAATAAAAAGATGAGCATTTGGTAAGCATAGGCAAAAATAGAAATTGCAGCATGTATATGTGTGTGTGTGTGTGTATTTTGGCATTGAGCAGACAATTTCTGAATTTTAAAACGCTGAGGGACAGACGAACGATCGTTCGGTCTAACAGTCTTTCGGTCCGTTGGTTAAAGCTTTCAACAACGTCAACGTTCGTATGTTTGTGTGTGTGTGTGCCTGTGAACGTGCTGCGCTTGCAACGTGCAGCACGTTGCCAAAGCGGAAATGTCTTACAGCACCAGCGCCCATTGTTATTTGCCACATAGAAATACTTGTCTTGCCTTCTTTTTATTTTTATTTTTTTTTAGAAGCGCAGAGAGAAAAGTAAGCGAGTATGTTTAGTATGTGTGCAATAGAAATAGTTATGGCACAAATGCACACACACACTCACACGCACATGCATTCAGACATACTCATAAGCAATGCATGCAGAGGCAATCTAAGGAGCTGAGCTCTACTGAGCTTCACTGAACTAAGGCATTCTTAAACAAGGATGCGCCTGTAGAGAATTCTAAGCACAAGCATATGAATGTCTTCGTCTTTGTGTATGTGTGTGTGTGTGTGTGCTATGTATGTGATAATCAAATTACTTTCAACAGTTGAATAGTTACTTAAAACGACTTGGCTAAAGTTGCTGTCGTTGTTATTGCCATCGCCGTTGTCATTGTCGTCGTCTGATTGGCGGCACTGTTTATGAAGTTAGTTGCTTAGTTACTGTCAGTCAATCGTTTTTGCTTTTGTTAAATCTTAATTGGCTTGCCAAGCAACAACAACAAAAACATAAAAGCCACAATTTTATTGCCATCAACTTGAAGTCAATCAGCCGTTTTGATAGTCATCGCCAAAGTACAATGACAGTCAACAGTAACCCAGACAGACAGCCAGAGAGTATGACAATGACTGCCTCAACTAAAAACAGCCAAAGTTTTGCGCCACTGACTTGTCTGCCTCATATGTGAGTATGTATATGTACATGTGCGCCAACTTAGTGACAAAAAAAACAAGAAATGCAAATTTTGCGCAAAAGTGCAAAAGTAACCCAACTCGAGAAACATGAAATCGAAATATTTTTCTTACCATTATACAAAAGTACAGTTTGCATTTGTAGCAGAACTTGCAGCTATTACTGTTTTTATGCTTGTTGCTCGACACAAATTTTTGCTGTTTTTCCTCATAGCAGAAATGAACTCATTGCAGTCAAGTTGTTTTTACATATATTTGTCCAAAGAAAGAAAAAAAACTTAACTAAGATTTCGACAATTTTCGAGTGAAATGTGCAGAATTTGGTTTTCATTTCTGAAATTTTTTTTGTCTTACAAGAGCAATAGCAAAAACAATAAAGCACACAAAGAAATAAACTGAAATTTTGCTGTTTATCATTTTCAAAGCACTAATTAAAATCTTTGCCGTTAGCATTTTTCAAATGAGAACTTTTCAAGCTTATTGTGCAGCAAAATCTTCTGACTTCTCAATTACAGACGTCGATACTTTGTTCAATAACTCTTTAAGATTCACACACACACACACACACACATACAGGCAAACAAAAACTTATTAAGTACTTTTTAAACTGATTTTAGTAACACGAACGTAAACAGACACACACACATATACAGCTACATTCATTTACACCATAATTGCCTCGCCTGACATAAGCAATGCTTAGTTCAAGTAAGCCCAATGTCGACGTTGTTGACGACAACTTCCGTTTCCGTTTTCATTATTGCCGCTGTTAGTCTAAGCTATTGTGCTTGTTGTGCTCATTGTTGTTGTTGTTCGTAGTTGTTGCTAAAATTTTAACTGCTACTAATGATTTTACCTGGAGTCAAGTTTCGTACATTTTAGCTCCCCCAACCCCACACCCCGTTCGTTGCACGTTGCGGCTTTGCCAACGGCCAAGAGTTTGTATTAGAAAACAATCTGTGTAAATTGTACGACACAAATGAGTTTTCAATGTTGGTATTAACTTTGTACAAGTAGCAAAATAACAACAAAAACAACGACAACAGCAACCAGCAACACCCAAGCGTAAAGCGTAATGAGTGTGTCCTGACAACAACAACAACAGCAATAACAACATTAGCAACGACGTGGTTGAGTATAATAATAATAACAACAACAAACTAAAGCAAAGAGTTGAAGTGTTCGGTGTCCTTTATTTCGTGTGCTCTATCGTATTGAGTTGACTTGAGTTGAGTTCAGTTCAGTTAAGCTGCTCAGCACAGCGTGGACATTTTCAGTTGGTTGTTTGTTCATTACCAATACATACATATGTAAGTACACATACATGTATATATTTTTTCCTTGGTTTTTTATTTGTTATTGTTGCTCTTAGTCATTGTTGTTATTTTTGGTAGTTATCGTCTATGTCAAACGTGCACAATTTCAAGTGACAACAACGTACGTACGAATGAACAACGAAAGAAATTAAGAAAGAAGCAGCAGGCGAACAAAATTGAAATACTTTTCTGCAAGGATATTATTTTCAAAGCAAACATAAAACATTCGTTTACAAACTGAACTTAACTTAACTCAACTCAACTTAACTGAACTGAGCTCAATAACAAGAACATCGACAGCAGCGGCGGCAGCGGCGTCTTCGTCAACATTGACGCCGCCGATTGGATTTCGGCTATTAGAACAAAAAGCATTGTGTATAAAAAATTTCTGCGGTTGAAATCGTCGTCGTAGCTTTGTGAAAGCATCCTTTACACTTTTTTGCTGTTGCGGCTTGGTTGGCCATTTTGGACGTGTGTCAAAGACAGTTTATAAAATATAAAACAGAAGATAACAACCAACAACAGCAACTGACTTTGCTTCGTAATAAGTTCTCTGACAGTGTGACTCTGCCTTTGGCTGCCCTTGACTGCGCCTCCGCCTCCCCCTGCCGTTAATATCTTAGAATACTATTTAGAGTGAAGTTGTGCAGCTGTGCTGACTGTAAAGTTTTCGCTGGCCAAGCGTGAAACTTTTTGACTTTTTCCAAAGAGCTTAGACTCTCTTGCTGCCCATCTGTCTGTCGGACTCTTTGTGCGTATGAGCATGGTGTTGTGTCAAGATAGGGCGCTAAATTATTGGCAGCAACGCCTTTCGACTGTTCTGTTTGATTGTTTGACAGCTTATCTTTGTATTCAATAGCCAAAGTCGATTACGAGACTTTTGTTTAAAGACTGTCAAACGAAATGGCAGAACGAATTCTAAGAAGTACTAAACAAACACTTCACCCTGCTGGGCTTTATTTAAAGCGACCTTTGACGCTGCTAAAATTCTTGCGACAAGCTTATGTAGCCACAATGAACTGTCAAAGTACTATTTTTGTGTGTTGGTAAGGAAACGTTGGTTGGTTCTTTGTTTTTCTGTAATTGCTATTTTGTAATCACGGTTGTTTAAAATTTTAAAGCCAACAATAAAAGTTTTAATAACTTATATTTGTAGTGTGACTTTTATGCCTGCCAACGTCTCGTATACATTAAATAAATATAAACAAGCGCAGCAAGAAAGAAAGCCGAAAAAAATGTACACAAATTATACACGAAGCACAGTTGACTCAGACAAGGAGAAGCTGCCTTGCAAAAGAAAAATATAAAATTCAGCGTAAAAGTTTTATGCTTTGCTCGAGTGAAAAGAAATTGTTAAAATTTGAAACAAATGTTGTAACTTGACTGAGGCAAACACAACGGCACATGTGAGTGAGTGAGTAACATGAATACTTTGGCAAACAACAAATGTGGCAAACAAGCAACAATGGGCCTGTAAGAAGAAGAACAAGAAAACGCGGTAGTCAAAAAAACTGCAAAGAAGTCTGAAACGCAGCAGAGGATAAAGATGAAAATGCAGAAGCATATTCAAGTCATATATGAAAATGCACATTTTGTGAATCTGAACTTTTGGACAGATTTGTTGTGTGTGAAAAGCTTTGTTGTTTTTGTTTATTTTTTTGCTCGTGTTTGTTTTTTGTTATATAACATGAAATACGAAACGCCTACGCGTGTGCAACAAAACTTGACGTGCATGTTACAGTCTTAATAAAATAGCGAAGAAAAGCAACAGAGCGAAAGATGAAATAAGATGAGCGCTGCTCAACAAAACTCAACGCAAACTTTGCCAAAAGTTAAAGTGAACGTGAAGCTTGTATAAGTTTGGCATGCGAACGTATAATGCCCTGCGATGGCACGTCTAAATGCACATCACTCATACGCCGCATTGTGCGCTCGTAGTAGCTCCGCCATACAGTCTGCTTTACAGTCACTCAGTCTGTTTGTAAGCTGTTTGCCAGCAGATTTTCAACAGCTTAAGTTCAAACAAAAGGCTTAAAAAAACAACAACAAATCGAATAACATGAGCTAGCACAATAACAACAAATATTAAAACAAAGGCAAACTGTTCCAACAAGAAAAAAATGAGCACAACGATTCGAGTGGCTTAAAAAATTTTATGCATAAACTATGGATTATGATTTTTTAATACCACAGCAAGATGAGAATAAGAAAGAAACTTGGACATGAAAAGAGAACTAAAAAAAGAAAAAGAAAATAATAATAAAAACGCCAGCAGAAAAAGATGAAAGGCGTATTTGACATGACAAAAAAACAAACAAAAAAACTTTGCCTTTTAATCCGACAAAAGTGAAAAAGAGGATAACAAAATAATTGCAAGCATTGCTATTTGTTTTTGTTGTTGTTGACATGGTCTGTCGTCGGTCTGGCGATCCGAGGCTCATCATTATAAACATGCGCTTATTCGACTATGGATTTAAGACCATATTATGAGAAGGAATGGAAACAAAAGCCAATGAAAGCAAGCCGATTGAAAGCACAACTGAAATGTGATAAAAAAAAATACTAAAAAATGCATTTGACATTTTCTTCTCCTTTCAAAAAAGAAAAAAAAAACCAAGTGAAACCACAAATAGCATAAGTGAAAAATGATAATCTCATGTCGAACACTGAGCGCCGCTTACGTTGCACTTGCGCTACTTGGCACTCTGTGCTCGGACTCGCCATTGCTTTAAGCAAAACGAGTGTATTTGTTGAATTACGTATACGCCGTGCCTGTCGCAGGCAACAAGACCAAGTTGAGTGAAGTTGCTTGCCATTAATTTCTGCACTGTCGCAATTTTTTTTTTATTTTATTTATTTGCTCTACTTTGCTTTACTCCGTTTTAGCTGAGCTTTGCTTTCGTTCTTTGTGCTTTGGCACTTTGTTTGCTTTTGGCCAATACATTCTTGCGACATTTGCGCAATTGCTTTGCTGCCTCGTTTGGTTTGGCTTGCCTTGTGTCAACACTATTTGCACAGCGATTGCAATGAGTTTGAGCGTAAAAAAAAGAGTGTAGGAGTAGAAACTATTTTGGCTTGCGGCTTTGCTGTTGTTTGGTTAGCCACACACACACACACAGACATAATGACGAAAATTGGACATTGAGTCTGACAGTTGGATGTATCAACCAACCGACCGATGCGAATGTCGGACGTTGATTAAAAAAAATAAGTTTCATTTTCGGTCAATGAAAAACAGGAAGTCGACTTAAACTGCTTGCAATATGACATTTTCATTATTCAAGGTTATTTCAATATTTTCATAAAATAACTTCTTACCTGTTCAGCAACGTATAACTTTTTGCTGCAAGAGACAACTTAACATATAACGAGACATAATTCTCTAAAGTATTTGCTTTTATTTGGCATTATAAAATTGGTTAGTACCAAAAAAAAAATTTACATAAATGATACGCTTATCTGACTTTAAATGTAAGAGTCTCAGACAGACAAAATGATTTAAAAAATAAAATGTCAACGAACCTTTTTTGCGTCGCTGATGCACAAAGAACCAAGCAACGAGAGCCGCATTGACCAGCAGAAAGCCAAAGGCTGCCAACGAGATGCCAATTATAACAAGATTCGGCATATTCGTGGATTCCTCCGTTAATTCTGCTGGCAGCATTTCAAGTCCTGAATGCATAACAGTTACATTCATTTCGTTACGTTGCGTTTCGTTTCGTCGTTACGAGATTCGTGTATTTTTTTGTGCGCCGTGTTGTATTGTTTGTATGCGGTTGTCGGGATACGGGATTAAGATGTGTAACAAACAAGCGAACATGATAAAAAATAAGAATACAAAATATAAAACAGAAAAATAGGATGAAAACAATAAAAAATCATAAAATAAATGAATGCAAAATGAAAAATTGTAAATAAAATGAAATTGTAATAAAAGCGGCGAGGCACGAAGAGGATGAGTCTGATACAGATGGCGGCGACACAACGACGATGTAACGGTGTGGCGACACAGGCAAGGACATTGCGATTAGGTTTGGCAGCTGCCAACAGTTAATAACACTAGGCAAGGCAAGGATGCGAAATGAAAATGGCGGCGCAGTTGGCCGTTTGAAAAGTGTGACGGAATGGCACAAATCACGTAGCAGCACTTGTCTTCAACGTAACGGGTTGTTGGGTGGGATATGGCAACGGATGAGTTGAAAGCGCTGTCAAGACGTACGAGTCACACAAATAATAAAATTAGCACGCAAAGCACGAAGATAAAGTAAAAGAAAAATGTGAAAAAAGGATGCAACGACACAGCCAGAAAAAGAAAAAATAAATTTATAAAATAATGATGGCGGCGTTCAAAAAACAAAAAAAAAAGGATAGAAGAGACTAAAAAAAAGAACAATTCTGCAGGCGACAACAAAATTATTCAAATTCAAACGCTCACTTTTCGCTTTGTAGGCTAACTAAATTAAAGTGACAGTGGACAAGAACGCAGAACGCATTGTCATTGGAGTACAACAGTTTCAGCCTCAGCAGTAGCAACAACAATAACAATGTTGTGTATCTGTGCACGTTGACGTGTCTGTGTTGGTGCTGGTGTGTCATACTGTACCTCTTTTCAGACGCTTCTGATTGCGTTTGTGCAGACAGCAGCCAATGACGAACACGTTCAGCACAACGACCGTAATGCCGGCCGCGACGCCGACAAGCAGCATACCGGATGTGCCGCCCAGCGGTGTTGAGCTTGTGGTGGGTGGTCCGCCGCCCAGTGAGGATGCTGGCTGCGATGGTGGTGGTGCTTCTGGTATGGAGTGTCGTTGACGTTGTTGATGACCGTAATGCAATTCCAATTATGTGCAGCAAAAGCAGAGGAGAGAGAGAGTATTAAAGTGTGGAGGAGAGTGAAAGAGAATGATACAAAAATTGGAGACGCGTTAAGAGGACATAACACGACTGAAGTGAGTTTGAGAGAGAGAGAGTGAGTAGTATAAGCATGAACTTCATGGAACCGAAAACTGGCGTAAATGAGTTCAAGACTCATCGTAGTTTCATTATTTTGTTCTTTTTTCCATTTTCTTTTTTTTTGGCTTTTGTGGTCCCCAACGATGTTTTTGGCTTCGGCGTTGGCATAAAACGCAAATGGCGTGTCCTATAAATCAATGTCAACGCTGTAGGCCCCAAAAGAACGAACGTCGAGTTGTTCAGTTCACGCGGCTAATTTGAATATCGTGCGTTACCATGTTACTGCAAATTGCGCCAGTTGCGTCAGACTCGCTTCGTTTTATTCGCATTTCATTTCATTTTCAGTTCTCGCACATTTCAATTCATACGCTTACCTTTGGTTTGGGCGCGTTGCAAGTCAGGCAGATACTTGCTCTGTCCCAGATCATTGTAGGCCATCACAGAGAAGAGATATAAAGTGTTCATGCGAAGACCGTTGATGGTCAGCTTGTGGCTGTTAGGTAGGCCGTCGATGTATTTGTACTGTTCACGGTTCGCCTCGCTGTAATTGGAAATTGCAATGCATTTAGAAACAAGGGCGAACAAGACGAGAACGAGAGATGATATTACTGATGTACGTAGTAATTGGCGTACTAGTCACATTGAGGGTGGTACAGTCGAACTTACCGAAAACGCACTCGGTAGGAGGCTTTCAAGCCGCCATCAAAACCTGGCGTCCAGGCGAGCGTGACTGCGTCATGCGTCACATTCAATATGTTAAGGCTAAGCGGCGTGTCTGGTTGTGATGTGATGTCAAGTCGTACGGTTTCAACCGCCTGGCCAAGTTCGTTGCGTGCCACACACTCGTAGGTACCATAGTCGGCAGGCGCAACCTTGTCGACGATCAGTATTGACTCATATGTCAACGAGTCGATTTTCTTCTCTTCTACTTCGTACTTAGAGGTGCGATTGATGGGCAGGTCTTTTCCCTCCTGCCGCCAGGTAAAGTTTGGCTTGGGTGAAGCCTGTGCACGGCATGGCAACCGACCACGTTCGTTTGTGCCACTGGCAGCACGCAGTAGCGTGGGTGTCTTGTCAATTTCTGGTGCAACTGTGAAAGGAAACTTTGATATAACGACCCTAGAACTACCGAAATCCAGCAACCAATTACGCTTACATTTCACAATGAGCAGCACGTCACGATTCGTGGGGTTGGCCACACGATTATCTGCCACACAACGAAAGTTACCAACATCCTCGCGTTGAGCGTCCTTGATGTGCAGATAGGAGGTACCATTGGCAAAAGTAGTCGAGGTCTTCACTGTCATGTCATAGCCGACACGCTCCCATTTCACATGCTCCTCAGTTAACGGTTTGCCTTCAACGCTGCATGAGAGCATCGCGTCCTCGCCGGGATTGACGATAACATTCTCCGAAACTGATTTAATTGTAGTGCCGTCTGTGTATGCAGAACGTGTACGGTAACGTTAAAATAAAAGCTATCGAATCGAGGGCACACACGTGCGCCACTTTCCAATACTCACATTCCACAACGACCGTTATATTAAGGCTGGCCGCACCCTGCGAGTTACTCGCACTGCAGGCATAAACACCTGCATCCGCGCGATGCAGTTTCGTGAAATTGAGATTGGCACCGTCCGCGTAAATGCGATGTTCGCCGGTTGGATCACTGGGTATGGCCTGGCCATTTTTCGTCCAAGTATAGCCGATGGTCATGGGGTTTGCGTTTGCCTGCAGTGAGACCTGCAGCGATTCGCCTTCAACGCCAACAGCGGTGAACGATGGCGGCGGCACGAACTTCGGTCGATCTGTATGTATGATGGGAAGGCAATGGTTCGAACAAGACATTATTAAATTGCTGTGTCGCCCGACGAAAGTCTAATTGGTCAATTTGTGGCAAATTAGGTACGGTCTAGCTCAGTCTGTTCGGGTTTAGTTTGTCGTTCGCTATGTGGTGCTACTTACAGAGTACATCCAAGCTGACGGCTTCATGTACGCTTCGCTGTAGGGCCTCATTGGCGCTCTGGCACGTGTAGACTACGCCGTTCATTTCCTGTGTGATGTTTACACGGAACTCGAGCGTTGAGACGGTACCGCCCCACAGGCCCGGCTTGGACGTGTTGTTGATGCCTGCGGAACACAACAAGTTGAAAATGATTGTAGTATAGTATATGTGTAAGAAATAAGCACGAAAAGGGGTGTCGACGCGACTGGCAGTCAACCAAACAGGATGTTGGCGCAAACAGGAGTTTTTCGACGGTAATTTGCTTCTGTTTGTCTGTCTACGGTATCTTTGACTTTATCTCTCTATTATCGTTGTCTTGCTCAACTCGCATGTTTTCAATGCTCGGCCAGTACGGGGTAACGCCTTTAATCGCAGACTTGCAAGCTGGCGCCACTGGCGGCTGGCAAACACGCCTGTTTGCCAAAGTGGCCGCAACGGCAAACAATGAACGAACGAATGAAGACAGTTGAGTCGGCACATGACAAACAGAAAATGCGCACACATCCTGTTGGTCAAAGTTCTTATTCGAATGCTGCTGGGCACGCCGCCAGCCAATGTCAGTTGGGCGTAACCAGACTGGCTGCCAAATCCCGCTTACCTTCGATGGGTATGCCATCCTTCCACCATGAAAGCTTCGCTGGCGGATTACTCGAGCTGGAGTCGCAAATAATCGTCGCCTCCATGCCAGGTTTAAGTTCTTCCGGTTCAATGCGTATCTTAACCGTCTCCGGCGCAACTGCATGTCATTTTAGTTGTAGAAGAAAAAAATAAAAATGAAGTAGATTATCGCAAGAAAATGCGTATAAAGTGCTTGTACAAGATGATTTAGTATTGTGGTATCCTCTAGTTTGCTCTACTTACAGTGCACGCTGAGCGTCGTCGACTCAAAGAGCGGAATTTCGGTAGCGCTATTCGACGCTTCGCAGCGGTACTGCGCTTGGTTGTCGGTCACATTAGCCAATATGGTAATCTCAGCCGAAACCGATTTGTCTGCTGTGCGTATGACGGAGTTGATCTGAAAAAAAAATATGTCACAAAATACGGAGAGGGTCAAAAACTCTTCAGCTTAAGCCATTTTAAAGCCACGAAACATATGTGTGTCGACAGCTTGCCTTGCTCTTGCAACTGTGCCTGTGTCTGTGGTCACTACACGCTCGTCAGCTATGCCACAAAGTAGCAAAACTAACACTAGCCATCAACCAGCCAAGCAGCCTACCGACAGACCACCGGAAACAACATGCAACAACTCGCAGCTGACAGCGTGTAAACAAGGATAATGTTTTGCATTTTGCATAAATGTGCTGGCGGCACTGCACCCGCCATCCGCAGCCGCACCAGTGACGCCCGCAGCGAGCTTGAATTTTAATTTTGTTGATAAAATATCATTTAATCTGCGCATACAGCTGAGACAGCAACGAGTAAGTCCTGACAGCCAGCACCGCAGAGCACAATGACACGCATAACTGTCGCCACACATGAGCAAACGGCACAGGGCGCACAGGCCCAACTGTATTCCCGAGGCATTTCGTAAGCGTCACCTGAATTAGCATAAGAACAAATGCGCGCAATGAGTGTTCGAGTAAGACAGCAACAGTATGCTGTCTGCGTCCATTATTTTTACGTTGATTTTTTTTTTTTTTTAGCAATTTGAAATGTCCAAACAGAGTTTGTGTAGGAAAAATGCATGCGGACAACGTTTTGAACTGAGCAGTGAACCGAGTTGAAAGCAACGCGCATTTAGATGCGAAATTTGCATTTTAGTCGTCGTCGTCGCCAATGGCGAATGTCCTTTGTTGGCGACTGACGTCAGTGTTTGATACCAAAGTGGGGCAAAAGAAGAAAAAGATTTAAAAGCGGCATGCTGTATTTTTAGCTTCAATTTCCATACTGGCGGCTCATTAGCACTTGAAGCGCATAAAACGGCGCGGAAACGGAAATGGTCAACAAACGCCATTATTGTTTTGCAGCATGGCCAACTGTGATTTCTTTTGTTCAAGAATTTTTTTTTATTTTTTTCGCGTAGCTTTTTTTTCAATAACGAATCGCGGAGAGACTCACCCGTTTGTCGTTTTTGTACCAAGTGAGCGTGGCCAGCGGATTGCCACCCGATGAGACACATAGCAGTTTTTGCACCGAACCGGCTGGAATAATTTGTCCTTCCATATAGCCCGAAATTAATGGCGGCGAGGGAGGATCTGTAAAGACAACAAAGAAATGGTCAAATGAGTATGGTAAAATAAAATGAAATAGCAAGAAAAAACAAAAGACCAAAGTAGGAAAAACAAAACAAGAACGTGGCAGAAGCGAAAGGAAAGCTGGAAAAGTTATGTACCAAAGCCAAATGAGAAAAGACAATGGTGAACGCGGAGCGAAAAGCTTAGGAACCGACCGTAAAAGGACAGTGGGCGTGAGCAAAGGCAAAACAATGAAGACAACGACAGACACCATAAAATAAAGCAGCCGGGATGGAAAAGGCAAGTAGAAGAGACAAGTGCGAGGAACCACAGCATGTAGCAACGTGTCAGGACACCAAGAAAAAGTGGCACGACAATAAAAATTAAAATTATTTAATTTGCGCGCATAAAGTGGAGCAGCGGCGACTTAAATGCGATCCATCGAGGAGTGTAGAAGAATCGCATGGGTGGAGACGTGCAGCATCAAGCAAATGTAAGTAAATTTTGCGTCCTTGAATTATGCGCAGCAACGCCGCAAATAAATGAGTGAAAGAAACAATGAAAAAGAGAACGTTGGGAAAAATAAGACGAAGTGAAAGAAACTGGAGCTCCACAGGGCGTATGCGAGTTTTAAAAGTGTCTGTGCCGTGCGCGCGAGCATGTGAGCAGGAAACGTTAACCGAAGTGGACGAGAGAGGTTATAACATAGCAGATGGAGCGCGTCTCAGTAGTCGGGGCACTGAAAAGGACTAAAAGGACAAGCCGTTTCAGGCGGCATAATAAATGTAAATCCCGTCGCGGTTTGGGGATGTTGGTCAACGAAATTAATTAGCGCTGCAGGAAGCACGCGCCTTCATCACCGACTTGGACATTTGCTCAACGGCAAAGCTGTTGCCGCAAGTACATAAAGAGACAAAAAAACAACAAAAAAAAACATAAAAGACGACAGCAAAATGCAGAAAGCACGACGGTCGACCTGAAGGCGATGACGTTCAAATCACAGCCAAAGATAACACAAAAGTAGTCAAAGCTAAATGCGAGCATAAAAAAGTTATTGTTTGCCTTTTGATGTCAATCAGGAGCTCGAAACTGAATAGCAGCACGGGCAAGGGGTTCGATTCGAGTGGCTTTCCATGAAGCGCAATGAAGGGAAATTATTGGCGGGAGAAAAAGAAGCTGAGAATGGCAACCAAAAAACTTTCGTAATTACTTTATGTTATTTTAAAATTTTATTTTATGCTCGTCTAAACGCGTGCGATATGCCAATGAGATACTTTGCGTAGCGTAGCGTAGTGTTGCGTTGCCTTGTTAAGGATAACAAAAGGGATAATGAAGAGAAATGACGAATTTTTCTGCCACGATGTGACAATTTCGTTTGCGTTGCGTTGCGTTCCCTTTCCTTGCATTGAGTACTTGAATAGTGGAATGAGTGAATAAGTGACTGAGAGAATGAGCGAGTGAGTGATGGATCCATAGCAATAAAGTTGGAACTGAGCAAAAAGAAAAAAACAACTTGCTACTCACGCTTGACAACATCGATTTTTTTGTTTTTTTTTTATTTTTATATATACTTTTGGCCAAAAGCCAAATAATTTTATTCTTGTTGGAGGCTGATAATTGAAGCAAATTAAGAGTGACGTAGAACAGCATAATGGAGTTAAAGACACTTCCGTATACACACACACTTGCACAAGCAATTTGTGTGTTTGTGTGAGTGTGTTTGAATGACGGCTGTGCGAGAGTGAGCAGTGTGGGCAGTAGCATATCCTGACAACCAACATGTTGCGACGTGTACGTTGGCATGAAATGGATGCGCCGGCGCTTGACAGCGACCAACAACTAATTGAGTCAACATATTCGAGTGATTTGAAGGCGAAATTAAGTATTGCTTTATAAGGACAGTTTGTTTCGTTGTTTTTATTGGGTAGTTGCCACAGCGAATTTCTTTGCACATAAAAATTCGACAAACTTACAAATAATTTTCAAAACATGCTCAAAACATAATAATCATCAGAAGCGTTCAACTTAAGCCACAGTTGGTGACCACTATCGCTTTGCTTAGCTTGCCGTTCTTTGTGCCATAGCGCTGCAGACAATCGACGATTTTACTGCCCTTGCAGACACGACCAAAGCCAACGCGATGCCCGTTCGAAACATCAAGGGGCTTGAAGCTCACCGAAAAACAAGCGATGCCCTTTTGAAAACCCGTTACGAAATCCTTCGAAAACGATATAATTTGCGACCAATTGCCGTGATTAATGCAACGTGCGTCATACTCGAGCGGCCGCTCAAGACGCGACTGTTCATGCATATGGGCGGGCAATGCAATGTCCAGCTCAATGTCCATCCAGAGCGACGGAAAGACACGACGTATGTGAAAGCGTTCGGTCTTGCAGCAGAGGCAGGCACGCACAAACTCAAGCACGACGAGCGGCGCAGCCTCCGTGTACAGCTGAAAGAAGATGCGTCCCAACGGACGCACATCCTTCAGGTAGATGTCAAAGAAGACCCGCGGACGCAGCAGACGCCGACTCTCAAATATTGACTTCGGCATAGTCACGTTAAGCGTCTCGTATTTGGCGAAAAACTCAGGCGCCAACTCGATCGGCGTTGAGCGTCGAACTCTGCGCATGGCATCGGTTATCTGCGGCGGGCGATTGAGGCCCGAATCAACTTCGCTCCGCACTTCAAGTATGCGTTTGCCAAGGTCCCGATTGTCGCGTTCGATGAGCTCCAGTCGGGTGACGAGTGCGGGCACGCCCGACTGGATGACCAACTCGTCCTGCCGGAATGGATTGGTGGCGCCGTGCGTTCGCATCGTGCGTGACAGCTCCACCAGCAGCTGTATATTCTCTCTGGTGCGATTCATATAGATGCGTGCATCATCGCGCAAGTTGTTCACGCCCGTCAAACGCATCGCCTGGAATTGTGGCGGACTTTGATCGATTTTGCTTTTGGCACCGGCGATGCGTTCGCGATGCTGTTGATACATGCGATCATTGTCACGGTTGACCGGCATCTTGTCAGTTCCGGCGAAGCTTGGCTTTCGTTCTTAGAGTGTATTGTGCTGTTGTTGTTATTATCGCAATAGATTTGGCACTCTGATTTGTGTCAGAAAAGAAGAAAAGCGTGGATTTCACGTTTGTGTTTGGAATTTTCGGAAGTCCGAATGACTTCTTAGGTTAAAACTAATGAAATTTTTTTGTTGTGAGTTTCACACAAAGTAAATGAATTAAAAGCCAACTTTGACCATGTCTGTTAGTTGTGCACAAGTTGCAATTAATTCACAAAACATATATTTGAAGGGACAACTGCACAAACACAGCATCAAATCAAACGGTCCGGAATGCCATTCATGCAATGATTGCGCGCTGAGCGGGACGCAGCAAATGGGCGCAAAGTCAACAGCTCGACTAACAAAATGGTGACAGAGTCAGCGTAAGGAAGCATTGCATTGCATTGCTTACACGCTTGCCTGCAGCAGTTATTTGTAAACATACTCAAACGCGCATTCAGCGACGAGTTCATAGTAAAAATTTTGTTCGAAAGCCAAAAAGAAAAGGATACAAAACAGAACAAAATAGTAGAGAAAAGAAAAAAATAAAAGGAAAAGGTTGAAACGAGGACAACTGAAACTAGAAAAATGTGTGTACGAAAAATATGTCGGTCGTCGATTTGGAGCAAGGGAGACATGACGCAGAAAAGTTGCAACGCAGCAGACGCAAACAAAAAAAAAAAAAAAAACAAAACACACACACATACCAAAATCAAGATGATGACGTGTGCAGATGAGCAGTGTGGGTGTAAGGCAACTGAAATCATAGAAGTGTTGCTGGCAAAATTGTGGCGGAAAATAGTTGGCATAATTTTTTTTTTGTTCATTTGTCTGTTTGTTTATTTGCGGCAGCCATGATGCTTGCTACACTTGCTCTTCTTCACGTTGTTGTTTTTGTTGTTGCTATTGTTGTCATTGATGTTGTTGTTGTTGTTGCTGTGCATAGCTACACATAAGTCGTATATGTGTACTCAGTTGGCAGCATTGAAAGGACATTCGCTTGTAACCTCAAAAAAACATATTTCTCAATGAACGAGTGGCAAAATAGAGGTCGCCGCGCGGCGCCAACAACACTTGCCACTCTATGTAAGGCACTAAATGTGTCAAGCAAAAAAACCAGCCACATTTTGAAATTGTATCAACAAAATGGAGACCATGATGAGCTCAACTGCCCAGCATTGCACTGAGCCAAGTCGAGTCGACTCGATTCGTGTGGAGTCGAGTGAAGTTCAGTTCAGTTGAGTTGCGATCGTATGAATTGGAACGTGCTTTAGAGACGCCAAGGGCTGATAGAGCACGCATCACGCATTTGTACACATGTACATATATGGTATATACTGCTGCCTGCCACAGAACGTTGCATTCGTGCATTTGTGACTCAAACATGTTGCAATGTTGTTTACTTGATGTCGCTACGTCTTCATGTTTTTTGCTGCTTTGGGTTAGTCGTTTTTTCTTTTGCTGCATAACATTTCTTTTTGCTGTTATTGTTGTTGTTGTGGTTGCAAACAGGAAGCATTTTTTGTGCACAAATTCTATGTGGCGCACAAACATAGAAGAAGAAGTAGAAAAACAAATGTGTTTAGAATGTGACAACATATTCATTTATGTTTGCTTATGAAAAAAGAGAACGCGAAGAAAAAAAAATCGACACAGCTAAGAAAGAAAATAGTTTAAATTAGAAAACTGTTGCGGTAAATGAAAGAAAGGAGTAAGGAGCGTGAGCGAGAGAGAGAGAGACATATGCGAGCTGAAAGCGCCTATTAATTTAGATTATATTGCAAAGCATGAAAATATATGTATAGAAAATTACTAAGGACATGAAGGTACGATGTAAAATAAGGAAAGCTTACAATGTAAAATAAGGAAAGCTTTCAAAGAAACTTGAAGAAGTTTATTGTTTTTTTTTGAAAATATTTCTTTCTGCTTACAATACAAGCTACTACTTTTTAATGATCTCAACTGGACAATGGCGGCATAGAACCAACGTTGACAGACAAACTTTAAAAGCAGTTTTAGTGCTCATCGCAATTGTTGTTGCTGCGCTGTTCCGCTGATGTCCTCTGCTTAAGCTTGACGAGCTTGAGAACGCTTCGTTGACGTTACCAACACTACGAAGCGTTCTGAACGCCAATCAACGTATCAAAGTAACAAGATTTGCGTTAATAAATAAGTAAGTAAGTAAGTTGTGTGCGAGAGTAGAAAACTTTTTAATAAGTTTATGCAACTGTCTCCTGTTTGCGAGTCTTCTTTACGTTTCGCTTCTCTTCTCGCTTCGTGTCATTTGCACAACGCATTTGCTGCCATCGACCATTGACTAAGCAACAACGACTCGCATCGACTTTAACATGGCAGCAAATTGGCACAAAACGATTCAAGCTGCCAGCAATAAAAAAAAACAACGTGAACAAAAATAAAACCGAAAGATAAAACAACAAAAAACAGCAAAGCGACGAAGAAAATAAATAAAAATAGAAAGAGCTCGCAGAGAAGAGCTGGGGTGAGGTGTGGTGAGGTAAGCTGCGGTGTAGGCAAAAAAGTACAGACATTGTGACAACGCTTGAAATGGAAAAGCGACAAAATGAATTGAAAAGAAAAAGTAAAGGAGGCAAAACAAAAAAAAGAAACTGAGGCTGCAAAAGTTGAAACCGTCAGGCAAATTCAATTATGGCTTCGTTCATTCTCACTTCCTGTGCCTTCGCACACAACCATGCCAATGTTCGTTCGTGTATTAATTTCACCTCATCTCAATTTAGTCTCACTTTCGTCATGCGGCGTGTGGCATGCGTGTGTGGCATAGGCATGAACATGATTAAGAGACAGTTTGTAGCCAATAAAAGTTGAATTAGAACGCCAAGTGTGCAAAGGCAACCAAACGCAGATGCGATATTGTTTTAACAAACACCTTCTACAGTGCGATGTCTCAATAAGAGCGTCAATTGAACTGTTTTCTGTTGTATGTAAGCAGAGTTGGGCAGTTGCCGCTTAGACTTTAAACAAATTGCATAATTTGGCATGCGTTGACTGCCAAAATGTCTCGTTAACTTATCAAATGTCCCTCGCAGTAATGCTGGTCATTTTTCATTTTTTTGTTGTTTTTGTTTTTTTAGTGTTGTGTTAAAACTTTTCCACGCCATTAGGCCGCATTAGCAAACAGCATGTGTTGCATTTTAATACGTTAATTACCGCAGCCTTCGCTACATGAAATGCAATTTCAAATTTTTCCCTTTTTTTCGAAATTAACACATAGTATATCGCTTTGCCCGCGGGTAGCTTAATAACATAATAGCCGCCGAAAAATATGCAACAATGATCGATTAATAATGGAGAGCGCTGAAGTGAGCGCACGCCTAGAGGCAACTTCATAATAAAGTGATTTATATTTAAGTCTGACAAACAGAAACACACACAAAGATGCGCACTCAGCACACACACACACTCACACACACACATACATGCACTCGTTCATGTGTTGATCCCAGCTCAGCTTAATAGCATTTTGTAGGCGGCAACGGAAGTTGTGGCAATGACAGCCATCGCAGCAACGAAGCAACTCCAAACAAAAAGTCGAAAATCGTTGCTACGAGTACAAAAAAAAATAATACAAAATAAGCAATGTGAAAGACGTTAGTAGGAGAGAGAGAAAAGCAGAAAATTTGCGCAGCAGCTGCGTTTAATTAATTATGCGTCGCATCATCAACTTTTAGGCGCTGCCACAACAGTAACTCGACTGTTCTTCATCATCTTCTTCCTCTGTCGCCGACTCTGTTTCACTCGTTATTTATTCGCACTTGCTTTATGAGTGGGCGTGCCAAGTATGTGAGTGAGCGTGTGTATGTATAACTTGAGTCTCTTCTATGTGAAAGTTTGAGTTGACGACAAACCAAAAAAAAAAAGTGCAAAAAGCACAAAACCAGAAGCGCAAATATATCATGCTCGAACGCTTTACGGCATTTAATGCGATTTCGTATTTTATATGCGCAAATTCGATTTTTCTTTATTTTATTTCAGTTCCGATGCTTCGCACAGAAAATTGTTACACATATCATTCATGCAACACAGTTATCAACATGCCACGACTCGTTTTAAGTGAACATCATTTTGTTTGGTCTATGACCGAGCGATCCAATCAAGTTTGAGTTGAGTTGAGTTCAGTTTAGTTCAGCAGACGAGTGTAGAGGAGTTCTGTCCAATCAGCTAACCAATCATCAATTGACAACTATCGCCTGTCAGTCGATTTGTTTTGCTCCTGCTGTTGTTACTGTTGTTGCTGTTGCTGTTGCTGCTCAGCTCACCTAGCAATATGTTAGTTAAAATGTCACAGTTCAGCTCACAGCTCTCCGACTTGCAACTGGGCAACGAAGCTGTTAACAAAGTTAAAAAGCATTCGTGCATATCGTTGGCCAAAGCATTGCATATCGCAGATGGCAAATTCAATTAATGCGTACGCGCTCCATTAGCAAATCAGTCACACAGTCAAGTGACATGTGTATGTGTACATACATACATGTAGATTGCATTGAAATCGACCCCAACACTTGACTGTTGTTTTAATGCGACATCAGATACAAAGCCAACTCGTGTTTCCCTCCATGTGGCGCACATTTATTGACTTTAAAGGACGTCGTCGAAGTCGTTGTCGTCGTCGTCTCTATGTCGCAGCAGCATTACAAATAATAATTAGTCAGGCTATTAAAAGCCTAAAAGCAAATGATGCCACCCGCCGCACTTGAAGCAATCGACATGCTGCTTCAATATGCTTCCCGCTGTGTTCATACATGAACCGAATCGCCCCGCGCCGACCCCTTGACGCAGACAAGTTTCTGTGTTTCAAGTGCGTGCAACAGTCTGGCATCATTTTAACCCCTTCTGTATTTAATTTAAACTCATTTTACTTGAGTGTAAATCAACGCGACGCATTCTTTGGTGCCTAATCAACTTGAAGCTGTGCTCTGAGTCAAAGCAACAACAACAATAACAACAACAGCACAAATATTAACGGTCTCAGCATTATTATCAAAGCACATTTGTGGCGCTTGACTGGCTACTGAAGCAAAAGGCAGAAGGCAGTGGCAACTTTCCTTTGGCGCTTATCTGCCTTGATTATGTAATACACACACAGTAATTTCAAATGCTTTTGATAAATTAATAAGCGACAATTTTTGCTCCCATACAACAACAACAGCGTATTGCTTTTGGGTTTTGAAGCACTTGCTTAGGCCTCAGCAGCAGCAGCTAAGCGGCTTTGCTCGGGTAAGAAAAAACTAGCTTAGCGGCTTAAGTGGTTTTAATTGTGCATGTCCTTTAGTTGTCCTGAAGCATGACGAGCAACTTCAAAGCTACAAAGCAGCAAACTTCAGTGAACTTTGCCGAAAAGAGTTGACAAGTTCTTGAGAAGTTCATTTGGCTTCGCGCCTGCTTTAACGTTAGAAAGGCAAATGTTGTGTAAAGTTATTTTCGAAAGACATTTCTACTTACATAGAACGTTAACCGTGTGCGTGGAGACAACATTTTCCGTCAGTTGCATGTTCAGGCCATGACAAATGACAACGAGCGAACGTTTGTTGGGCTCAACGGCTGCGCTGATATTCGAAGTGGTAATCCAGCCGCCTGAAATACATGGGAGACATGAGAAGAAGCGATGTTAATAAAAGCACAAACATGCGCTAATAATAAGTCAAAAATTCTGTGCTTGTACTTACCCTCCGGACTGATGCTTGTCTTTGAGGTGGCATTACGTATTTGACGGCCGCCAACCATCCATTTGATCTCAGCGGGTGGATTGGAGGGCGCCGTGTTACAGGTGAGCGGCACAACATCGCCGACGCGCGCTTCTGTTGGGCCGGCGACAGTGACATGCGTTGGCGCAACTATAAATGCGAAAGAGAGAGGGGAGAATTGAAGTAAGAAATGAGATTAGTGCCATGCATAAAGCTAATGAAAATGAGATGACTTTGCTGTTGGTTGACTGTTGCTGATGACGTTGGCATTGACATAGGCAAGTTGAGCGTATGTGTGTGTGTGTGTGAGTGTGTGTATGTCTCCACCAGGCAAGTCATGATTATGATGAAGTGTGTCGGAGCGCGCTGGCTTGTGCGTTCGATGTCTTAGCTTTGGCAAATGCCTGGCGACGCCATTTTACTTTTCATTAATATTTAATACAGAAATACACACATGAAGCGAAAATGAATGAACTGCGAATTTGAGTGGCAGCTCAGCTCAGCTCAACTCAACTTGGCGCAACTTGGCACAACTCAATGCGTCACGGCACGGCACGGCATGGCATAACACGGACACAGCACGACGTAACGCGCACGCGCTGCACAAGTTGTTGCGAATTTAATTTCTCTAATAACCTAAATAAATGTATGCATGTAAAAACAAAAACCAAAACAACAAAAAAGAAAAATTGCAAAAAAATAGAAGATGTTGAAAGGCGCAAATGATGACTGACTTGCTGCTTGGCACACCCTTATAACAGAGCAAAACGCGCAAATTGGATTGATGGATAAGTGCAACAAATAAGCTGCCATCATCAGTCCTTGCAACCGCCCACTTTCATGCCACGCCAGCAATCAACTCGCAGCGTGTCTGCATTTGGGAATAGAAACGGCAACAAGCCAAGGAAACAGGCTACCATAGAACTCAACTGAACGAAATAACGAACGTACATACATAAGTATAAATAAACGAAGGCACAGAAGAACGGACGAAGGACTTCAACTTCGACTTCGATATGTTGTTTTGTGCATATAAATAAATATTATGAATTCTTAAATTCTCGTCAGCCATACATCTTCATCTTAGCGTTTTGCTTCTGCAGGCATTTTCGCATTGGACTGACGTTGCCTTTTACTTCTAACCTATTACTTATGCTATGCTTCTTGCATATATGTGTATGTAAGTGTGTGTGTGTGAGTTTCGTTCTCTGTTACAGCGCTCATTCGTTATACATAAATAATGTGACGTTTGATGTTGTTGTTGTTGCTGGTGTTGTTTTGTTAGTCATGCCACTGACAGCAAGTGATGTTGATGTATGCGTACAGCATCGCTGATAGGTAGGCAAGTGTTCGGGCGGCCTGTCTGTCCGTCTGTGTCTCGGTTGTGGTGATGGTGGTGGTGGCACAACACAAGGGATTCAATATATTTAGGCTGTATCAAGGATATCTATACGAAGTGCAAAACAGTGCCTACAACAACCTTAAATAATAAAACAAAAACAACCAAATAAAGGCACAGACACGCAGCGAGGCAAACAGAATGAAAGAACGGACAAAAAAAATCCGAAAAAAATACGCTTCGGGGACACAGCGGAAAACACGAAAAAACAAACAAGCAGAATTTAATTTGTGTGTGTTTGAGTGAGGCAAACATCAGCAACATCAAATACAGCAACAACAGCAGCAACAACAACAACAACAAGCAAGATTTGATTGCTGTCTAATGGCATTGGTTGTTGTTGTTGTTGTTGTGTATCTTCATGACTCTAAGTCGCATTCATTTTCGCTTTTATTTTAACACACGGCTTTGCTAAGCTCGTTTTTTTTTTGTGATTTTGTTGTACAGTGTTGAAGATTCAAAGTAAAAAAAAAAAGAGAAAATAAGATAAAAAAGGTTCAATTTTAAAAAACATGCTTAGTGAAAACAAATATTTAATGCATATGCTTATAAAATATATTCCATTACAGCTTTGTGCCACTTGAGAGTGAAGCGAACGTAAACAAATACACGCACACACAAGCAGAGAGACACACAAACACACACCCACACAGGCACTTGTCAGCAATACCAGCAAACAAAGAAGAACAATTATCACAAACAACAACAACAAAAACAATTATTGTCGTCATCGCCATCGTCATCGTCATCATCAACATCATAATTGTCATTAATGCCAACAACGTCGACGTCGCTGTCGACGACGACGCCAACGTCAGCTTCGCACTCATCATAATCAACAGCGACAAAAAGTTTTTAGCACCACTTGTCGCCTGTGGTGTGAGTAAGATTGTTGTTGTTGTCATTATTGAAGACGTTGAACTAGGCCGGCATTCGGGGGGATGGGAAGGAGAGACGCTTTCACTGTTGCGCTTTGAGTGCGACTTCAATTGCGTATGCAACCCCCTTTGGCATGATGGTGTGGTATGATGTTGAAGCTGATGACAACAACAACAACAACAACAACAGAAGCACTCAAAATTTGAATATTACTCATACGCAGCGTATTACAACATGACGTGACATGTTGAGTTGAGTATCTGTTAACATATTTACATGTTTACTTCTTTATTTTTTCCACTTTCTGTTTGTCTGTTTATTTGTTTGCTTCGTAGTTTGCTGCTTTTTAATGCTTTGAATATTTTTTTTTCTCTTTTTTTTAAATAAGCATATATGCAAATGTAAGTGTCTATGTGTGAATGCCCAAATGTTGATTTGTGTTGCAACGCTAATGACTTTTGTATTCTCCTAAACGACAACGAAACAAACAAAAAACGCCAAGTGCAGTTGACTGCTGTTACTGTTGGCCAGCCTTCACACACACACACATACACTCGATGTCTATGTATGCATACACTCACATATGTACATAGGTGTAGACTGCGTCGCGCTCGTTAACAAGTTGACATTAGTAAGCAGCGCACTTTGAGCGCACTTGCAACGCTCACAGGCTAACAAACTCAACTCAACTTAAGACAAGTCAAGTCGTGCTGCACAGCGCGCCTAGCCTAGCCAAGTCAAGCCAAGCCAAGCCGGGCACTTAAGCATAATTTGCAATTCTTGATTTGACAAAGCCATGTCAAGTGGCGCAAGGACACGCGGGACGCAAGCAATGAAGAAAATAGAAATAAAACCAAAAAAGAAATCTTCATGCAAAGACGACGTTGTCGAATGATGACGAGAACGGCAAGTGTAAACTTAAACTAATTGCAAAAGAAAAACTTGGCAGCTTATTTGAGTTGGCAACAGCGCGAGCGACGTCGACGACGCGAGCTGATGGCATATAAGGTAGCTTTGTTTGACTGACAGGCGATTCAAGTAAGCCTCTGTCTGTCTGTCTGTCTGTCTGTCTGTGTATCTACATAAGTCTATCTGCATGTGAAAAGTGTGAGCAAAGTTGTTACGTATGTGTATGTATGAACGATTCAGTGTCTGTGTGCTTAAGGATAATCATTGCCGGCAAAGGCAAACGATATGAATGCAAACGAAATACAATTAGACACAAAAGGCGCCAAAGCAACGCTTCGTTTGCATGAGTATCGCTGATTGTAACTC
This sequence comes from Phortica okadai, assembly GCA_034638295.1. Lineage (NCBI taxonomy): Eukaryota > Metazoa > Arthropoda > Insecta > Diptera > Drosophilidae > Phortica > Phortica okadai. Next base: position 37,096,559 of record CM067851.1, read on the forward strand.
CTTAGCATATATACTTTTGATTGCATTGCTTTGCTTTGCCTTGCTTGTTACTTACACAGCACTGAGAGGTCGACTTCCGCTTTGAGCGGTGTCTGTGACATCACGTTGCTTGCCTCACAACGGAAACGCGCCTTGTTGTCGCTCGCTTCCGCTTTGAATGAGTAAATATTCTCCGATAGGCGACCTGACGTTCTGTTGCAAGCAAAGAAAATACAGTTGATTAGAATATTCCTATGATTTGACAACGTTTAAGCATCGTTCATTGCCTTGCTTTGCTCACCTGTAGGCCATACGTATTTGTGAACCGTTTTTGTACCAAATCAGCTGCGCCGGCGGATTGCCACCACGACTGCGACAGATGAGCTCAACGGATTGACCACGTCGCAATGTTTCGCCTTGCGAATAGCCTTCGATGTATGGTGGACCAGGTGGATCTGTAATCGAGAAAAGAATATACTCCAATTATTGTTTGTTTTCTACAAATTTCTATTTGAGTATTTTACTGTTAATATATGACATCAAATCTTATTATAAGTTTAAATTTCTGCACATAAACAATACGATATCACTCGTTAAATATTATAAATTATTTTATTTGTTTTGTTTAAATTTTACGAACTTGTACATTGGGCACGCTTCGTTTGCACAGTTAAGCTTATAATTACACGCATTTGCAATGCTTCAAAGCGCAACCAAAAGTTTTATCTGTGTATGTGTGTGCGTGCATGTTTACATTTTAACACACACACACATACAATCACACAGACAGACATTGAGTGAAAACCAGCAACAAACGTTAAACATTTGAAATGATTTTGCAATAAAATTTATTTTTAATTGAACTTGCACGCAAATATAAATTCAATTTACACTAGAAACAAATGCGCGCACATTAAGTGCCGCCATAATAACACCAACAACAACAATGCGCATTAAGCTGCTTTACTATTTGCCTGTGTGTGTATGTTTGTGTGTTTTTATAGAAATTTTGTGCAAATTTTTAATTGAAGTGTTTGCCTGTAAAACGTTTTTGTGGTCATTTGGCTTTAAACAATTATTTTTCTATGTTTTTTCCGCCATTCTCTTTTTTTTTTAATTCCAATTTTGGTTAATAACAATACAAGACCACCGCCACGCCCCCAGTAGGGCTTGTCGCATGGCTTGTGGGCGTGTTATGTTAATAATAGTGTAAAACGCGTTATCAACAAGCTGGTCTAAATGACAGTCAACTTTTGGTGGTTCTGCATTGGCGTCTGCATTGAGCTTCAGCTCTGTGGGTTGTTTGCACATGATGTTATATCATTAAAAAGGCGGCAAAGAATAAAACAAAAGCGAAAATAAATAATTAATACATTTGTAATTAAAAATAACAAGCATGGAAATATAATCAAATAATAATTAAATGTGAAATGACCTCGTGCGCCTTCGAGTATGCAATGCCAAATGCAATATGTATATTAAAGCATTATTTTTATGCTCGTTGGTTTTTATTTAATGCGCCAATGACATGTCTGTGCGTGTTTTGCGGCTGCGCAGGCAACACATTAAGTTCGCTTGAAGAAAATTTATTCGAGCGCCCAGAAATATGCAAAATATTTCATTAAAATTGCATATAAGTTTCAAGTTATTGCATTCTCTACGATGCACAAATGACGACAGTCAGTCATGGCAACCAGACGAAATCATTTAAAAATATAATTGCAAAGCCTGCGAGTCAACTAATCGAACTCTCGTTTTACAAACTGACAAATTATAATATTTTCGTAATATTTTTGGTTTATTGGAATGCAAAAACAAAAACATAAAATATAAAAAAAAAAATCAATAAAACTATTTGTGGATTTCTGCAAATGTAAACTTAATTTTAGCCAACATAAATGTTGAAAATCGCTTGGCATCCTAAAAGCACACTTTGATTTTACAGAGGCAAATGAATTTCTGCATTTTGTTATAAATGAATATTGGGAGCTCAAAAATGCAAGCCAAATGCATTTATTTTACTAAAAATATTAGATTTCAAAATGTCTGCAGATGAAAGTGAATGCTAGAGCAATTCAGAGTGAGAGTGTGTGTGAAAGAGTTAGACTGAATACATGGGAGACTGAATGAGAGCGTAGATTTTTAATTGTGCATATTCCATGTCTAACCTATGGGCGTTCAAAATCATTTACCGTTACAAAATATGGAACAGAAACAATTTTGCTGCCTAAAAGTAGGCAAAGCAGAGTAAAATATGTTTGCAACTAAAACGTTTTAGCTTAAAATACAACGTGAATATTTTCAATGAAAATATATATGAGAACAGAATGCGTAAAAATCAGCAACAAGAAAAACCAACAACAACAGCAGCAAAAATAAGTGTGCATAAAAAATTGCACGTTGCTTGCAACAAGGCGTGAAAAATTGAAATTTAATTTTATTGAGCTTTGACACAAATGCATGTATAGGCATGAGTGTGAGTGTGCGTGTGTGTGTTATTATTGTTGTTGCGTTGTTAATGTTTGCATTTGTGTAATAAATTTTCTTTATCAGGGTTTGACATGCGGTCAACCGCAATAGATCAACAGCAACAACTAACATTACAACAAATTTCTACATACACATAAACTCGTACACACACACAAAATACTTAAAAAATCAACTCAACTGGAAATCAGTGGGTTCCTATTGTTGTTGTTGTTGTAGTTGTTGTTGGCCACCACTGGTGAAAATTTGTTGTACGAAATTAAATTAAATTCGCTTAAAATATTGAAAATGCCAAATGCAATCACTGCTCTAGCTTGTTGTTTATATATGTATGTATGTATGTAAATATATTTGCATGTGTGCAAGTGAGCTTGTGAGCGTGTGTGTGTTTGCATATGTGTGTCATAGCATTGGGCCGCGCATATTTGTACCTGAATCCGATTACTTTGCGGTGCAATAATGACGCATAATTAAACGCGATTGTTTGCAAAGCTCGCAACGAGCTGCTAACGGTAAAATAACATCGCCAATGCACCGGTCATATCAATAATAGCCGTCAAGTGTCCAGTTTTTCGATGTCTCTTCTTGCACTGATTAGGATTTTTTTCAAAACTTATTTACCCATCGTCACCGGACTCAAACAAATCTAATTATACAAATAGGTATCAACGGAAGCGCAGAGAAGTATATACTAACACAAAATCTGAATTCTATGTGGATGTGGCATGTTCATATCCTACTGGACCCATGGCTCGGACAAGTTACCACAATTCGTTGAGAGAGTTGGAGAAATTTCCTCTTCTTACCGACTTTGCTTCGCGACCAAAATGAAATTATAAAATTAAGAATAACTGATCAAGCATTGTTCTGTACTGTATATTGTCGGAAATATCTTCTACTCTGTGTTACATACTTCATAGTAAAATTAGAATTCTCTTATAGATTTGAAGGTGAAGCGACCATTAAATGCCCGATGGACCTGAGCTTAAAGTACAAAACCATAAAAACGAATGTATCCGCAGGCATATCCGGTTGTAGCGGAAGTACGGCAAATATAACGCGCGCCATGTGCAATGGCAGGCGTTTCTGTGCATATATGAACATGGTCGCTCGTAAGTATTTGCAGAGTCAGACAAAATCGCATGGAAATCATAATTAATTTGCGTCGATCATGGCGACATTATTTGATAGCAGCAAACCCATGAGTATTCAGTGAATATATTTAAGTGTGTGTGTGTCCGACCAGTTTTAGTTGAAGCATGTTTGCATGCGCGCTTGCATGTGAAATCAATAACAACAAAAAAATATACATATGTGTAGGAATGTTTGCATTGCATGCCATGTCGCTTCCTGCATGCCATTAATGCTGCTGACCGGTGACGGCAATTTTGGCTAACATTCGAATTTATTAAATGCGAATTAATGCGCGGCATGCAAATGTGTGCAATTAGCGGCGCATTCGAGCCAACATCGCATAGACAGCGACATTGATAAGCCGCCGCGAACCGTTGAATTGAAACAGAATGCGATAAAAAACACATGCAACCACAGCATACTTAGAGGCGCTCATTTGCGCTCATTTAACTGGGTTGTTCTTGTTTTATTTTTTTATTTTTGTTTTTTAGCCAATTCTTTGCTACTTACATGTAGCATTTGCGCGGTATTCTCTTGCATACTTACTGGCGCACATTATCTACGAAGGAATGCGCAAGCGACAGACAGTCGCATGACTGACCGAATGTGCAATGCTGTTGGCCAGCACAAACACATCGTCATCGTCATCATCATCGCCATCGTCATCATTATTTTCAACATCAGTTGTTGGCGGCAGCATTTTGTGGTCGCTGTCTGCAAATCAACTCACTGAATAAGCAAAAAAGAGGTCACCGACAATTTGGTCACTTGTATGTTCACTACACGAAATGACTGACGTCGAGTGAAGTCGACATGTATGAGCAATGTAAGGCATGTAAAAGAGCCGAATGACCACAGCCGCAAAAACCAATGGCAAGTAGCCGAAGACTTGTAATAGTTGTTGGTGCTGAAGCCGTATGCAAACGCGCTGATCATTGCTCGATTTGCTGCTCTGCAACTTACGCAACCTTGCCTCACCTCAACTCACCTCAACTCACCTCAACTCACTGCAATTTACGCTGTGCTGGTGCTGTCAATTGTCGTTGCAACAGCAACAGCAGCAGCAACAACAACAACGGTGGCTTTATTATGACGATTATGGTCTTAATTCCCTTTACCAACTGCCATCTCTTTTTTTTTCTCATCCTTTTTTTTTGTTTGCCGCCCTTTACAGTTCAGCGCACTCGGCCACAAACACGCGCAAAAGTTTCATCATAAGTTTGTTTTTGCTTTTTTTTGTATGTTCATGCACATACAGTTTTTTTTTTTCTTTATTTCAATAACAACTGGAAACGTCGGTTTAAAGCTTCAACGAAGCTCAGTTGAGCTGAATGTGCTTTTAAAATAAATGATGCCCAATTAAAGGGGATTAAGCAGCTGGCAACAAATGCTGCTGTAAGGGTTAACAGCGCTCAAAGCGACGGCAATGGCAATGGCCACGTTATGTTTCAAATGCAGCTATGGCAATGGCAACGTGTGGTCAGCAACAACAATAACAACAACAACAACAAAAGTTGAAAAACAACAATTAAATTTGTAAAAATGTACATGTAAACACAAAACAAAAACAATAATTAAATAAATAAATGAAAAAAGCAATAATAAAACATTAAGTTGGTAATGGATATGTGCGTCAGTAACCAATACCACACACATACACAGCTACTGTTGCCATATAGCATACATGGTTTCATACATTTAGTTTCGCCACTTTTGGCTAAATCAGTTTTAATTAGCTGCAATAAAAACTTTTGCATATAAATTTCGGCGCGGCAGCTGTGCCACTTTCGGCATACTTTCGCATAAATGTTGCATAGTTTGCGGCCCAACAACAACAACAAACAGACAGACAGACAAACGGACAAACAAACAAATGTCATACTTACATAACACCGAGAGCTGCACGGTCGCACGCATGGGCATGTCCGGCGCCAAGGCTTTGTGCTTCGCCTGGCACGTGTACTCCGTGTAATCATCATCGGCGCCGGGCTTCAACTTGAGGCTTGAGGTTGTTGTAAATCGCTTTGGTGTTGACTCTACGACCTTGTCATCGCGTTTATCTGCAAATGTACGCATGATAAAAAAGAAGAGAAACCATGAGTAACGCATGTATTAAATGAGTTTTAAATAAATGAGTTCGTTCAGAATTTTTCTTGGGTTATTATAATTTTTTTTCTTTTTTGTGCAATTTGGCAGACACGTTGCTCTGCTTCTTGCTGTGCTAAATGCCGGAAACGCGTACGAAAAAAAAAAAAATAAACCAAAAATTTAAGCACACAAAATTGTTATAAAGCATTGCTGCCTTTGGCATTTTGCTTTCAGTTCACCTTAATGTGCAAACAAATACAACATCGATGTTATATCCCACCTCCCTCACCTTCCTACCCACCCCTTTGCAACCACCATAAACCATTGCAGCATTAAACTGACTGTGCCGTGTTGATGTCTAATGCAGACACACGCGTCGTATGAGTAATGGCGCAACTGTTGCAGGCGGCGGTACGGCGGGCATCCTTTTTTTTTGATATCTCTCAAAGCAAACCCACCAGCTTTGCCATAAACTAGCAACTTATACACGCACGCTTTCGCTCGCTCACTGCACGACTTATGTGGCATCGCTGTTGCCGCAATCGTGGCAACATATTATTACAAACATACACACACACACACACACAAACGCACGCATATGCATGATAAATATTTCGCAGTGTTGAATATTTGTGATTTATCATAATAACGGAACAAGCGCAAACTGAATATATAAAAGGTGTACAACACATCACTCTATCCTTCTCACTCTCTCCTCCACTCATGCTTCATTGACTTAGGTGCGCCACCGCTGAGCCTCCGCCGCCACCACCAATGTATCTATCATGCATTCCAACTATTTACAGCCTTTGTCTGTCTAACATTTGCACATAATTTTCACCATCATGTCACACACACGCACACACACACCATTACCTCTGACTTCCGCCCCCTACCAACAGCAATCACTTGATGGGAATGTGCGCGCATACACATGTATATTTTTAGCATATTTGTGGCAAATTCTTATGTCATATCACACAAGCTGACATTTGATTTGCGCAAACGTTGACAATATTTCATACATACGAAGGCAACATTCCAGTTGTCCTACGATGTCCTTCAATGCTAACAGCATTTCAGCTAAATTGATGTTCATATTTTAGCCTAATTGATATTGACGGAATACGTATGCATGCATGTGTTAGTTAACTTGAAATGAAAAGTCATAAAACTAGTGAAATTTCACATTTGTCCCCCCACCCCCCTTTTCCAATAGCAAGCATTGCTGCTGTCAGCGTTTTAATAACATGAAATGCGCGTAAAAGTCATCACATAGAAATAATTTTTATCCAGAAGCGTTTTTTTAAAGCGACTATGTATATGTGTGTCTGTGTGTGTGTGTATGTTACTATGTTGGTATGCAGGCGCCTGTACGGGGTCATCAAATTATGCCACAACGCAAATGGCTAAAAAAGTAATCAACTTAACGTAAACGTATCCATTCGGCGTTAGTATGGCCCCGAGTCGAGCTTCATCATCGTCGTCGTCGTCCTTCTTATTGGTGGTGTCAACGTCGTCGACGACTACAACGATGACGATGACGGCCGGTGACAGACGAACACTAAAGCCATAAAATTTAATGACCACTTTTGTCAAACACACACACCCACACACACACACATACACATGAGGCACTCACGCTCACTCAACTTTTTTGCCTCCAACACAAGTCAAGTCATGTGTGCAGCAGGTCCTTTCCTTACAGTTGAGTTTCGCGTAGCTTAGCATTTTGTTGTTGTTGCTGTTGTTTCTGTTTTTGTTCTTCCTTTTGGTTTTTGAAGTGTCATGCAGACCAAATGCGCTCCTGCTCGATTAAAGCGGCAACGAGGAGCCCGAAAGCCGTGTTAGACCGCTATTTTGTATGTCAGCGTCAGCGTCAGCATCAGCTGAGCTGATCCTTGTCCTAGAAATCAACGGCGTTGTCGGCAGCCAAGTGGATGACGACGAGAACGACAACGACGGCACTGCTGACGACAATGTCGTTCTTCTTGATGACGGTGCTTAAATAATAATTTTATACTCCTTCAGCCGCAATGCTGTTGTTGTCACTGTCATTGTTCTTGTTCTTGTTGTTGTTGTTGTTGCCCGTGTGTGAATCTATTAGTTTATATATATGTATGTATGCGTGTGTCTGCTTATTTTGCTTGTCATTTTCGCAACAAAAAAATATAATGGAATAAAAAGAAGAAAGAAGGCAACCAAATGAAGAGCAGAATCTTGATGAGGGTAACACGCGAAGCTCATTGGTTAGTGGCGGGTGCGTGGCGAGCTGAGAGGAGCAAATATGAAAAAATGCAAATGTCAATTTTGTGTTCCATTCGCTTCCGTTTCGTTCCTGGCTTCGTGAGTTCATTCGTTGGTTGGTTGGTTGTGCCCAAATCATTCTGGCAGCGGTCCTTCATGGCTATTTCAGCCTAACGGAAATGGCGTTTAGTCAACGGAGCCGACGGCCAATGACATGAGGCACGCCTAGGCGGGGGCGGGTGGAAGATGAGCATATTACTTGAACCTTTTTTTCGCCATTCATTTATTTATTTATTTTGTTTTTTCTTTTTTCCTCCGTTTGCGTTGGCCATGCACGACTTTTAATTTTAATAATGATTATAATATGCAATGGATATGTTTGTGTGTGTGTATGAGTGTGTCGTTTAGCATGACGGACGCGATTCCGGCTCGAACATGTGGCAATGCCCCTTTTGATAAGCATTCCTGTTACAGGGTGATGGTTTGGCTATGTTGGCTTGATGGTCGAAGCTGACGATGGCGACCGCAACGAGCAAAACATTTTTCTGTCATTTAACGGCTAACGAAATCATTTTGACACAACTGGCGCGTTAAAAATGCTTAAAATGTGGAACAACATGAATATGCCCGCCAACGTTGCTGCTGCCATTGCCATTGCCGGTGCTGCTGCTGATGATGATGATGCTGAAAAAAGCAACGTTGGTGGCCGGCGTGATGATGATGGTGCAGGAGCATGAGCAGGGGCGGTGTGGGCGGATCATGACATGATGAATTATGTTTATGACGCAATATGTTGTTTTGGCTCAGTTTGAGTTGTTGAGTCGTTCGTTGAATCGACTGTGTGTGTGTTAAAAATGAGAGTTAATGCGAAACGGTTGTGTGCGTGCGACGGTGAAAAGCAACGACGACATCAGCGTCAAATGATGAAGCAGCGGCAGCAGCGCTGTTCTCCTTGATGATAATGACTTCGCAATGGCGTCAAAAATAAAAACAAAAATATTAGGCGACGAAAATAAAAAAATCAACTCGCGTTGTGCAAAAAATATGCAAACAAAAAAACCAAAAATGTTATTAAATAATAATTCAAATTTAATACGCGTCTGATCTCTGCGTCGCCCATTTTTATTGCTATTTCTTTAACATTTTTCCGAAGCATTAATTTTGCATTAAAGACATTTTCTTGTGTTTTTTTTAAACAAAAATAAAGTTTCACAGATTTTTTTTCATTTTCATTTTCATTTAAAACTTTACTTTTGTCTCAGCACAAAAGTTGCGCCTGCAGCTGCAATTTCCGCTTCCGGTATGCCTTGCAACATTGTTGTTGTTTTTGCTATTGTGCATTTTTATAATTCGTTCGTGTTTGTTCGCCTTTGTTTGTATTGTTGTTGTTGTTGTCATCTACGAATGAGCTTTAACACGTTTTGAAACTATTTGCCAAGTGTCCTTTGCTTGGTCACCTTTTGCGTGTCGCGCAATTTTATCAGTCTGAACGAACAAACGACAAACTTTTTTCAAAGTAATTTTATATATAATTTTCTCTTTTCTCTGCCTCCCTCTTTCTCTCCTGCAGTCACGCTTCGCTGCCATTGTGTTGTGTATTCTTTTAGTGCGTTTTCATTTTGTTCTAAGCACATGGAACGTGCAACTTGACGCTATCCTCTTGTTAGTCAAAGCATAACTCCTTCCTCTACTCCGGCTCCCGACAACACTTTGCTCTTCGCCTTTGGCATAACTCGACGTAGATTTTCGTTGTGACTTTTTCGCACAGAAGTTTGCTAAATTGAATCAAAGTTAAAACTAATGGAATTTTCACACAATTTTTTTGTTCGTTTGTTTTTTTTTTTTTGTTATTTGTTGCAAAGACACGCGGAATTCTTTGACAATGACTTAACACGTGCAACAAATGTAATCGTGCGCTCAAAACTCACGCCTTTCGTTTCACGCACGCTACATTCGCACAAAAGCGACGACTCAAAGCTTACTCAAGTGGAAATGACTTTGTATTTATTAGTTCTTTTTCTTGTACATACAATCGAAACAGTAAAACAACAAACAAACACCGACAAAAAAACGCACTCAAAGCGAAAGTCAGCTCAAGTCGCGCTGACTTTTAGTTTGAAGCGTGCGAAAGGTTGAAAGAGATGAAGGAAGCGAAGGAAGCTTGTTTGGTTCAAGGCTAACTGAGGTGGTTGTTGATATTTCGGCAGCCGCGTGAATAGTTTTGAATTATTTATACACTTTTGCCACTCGAAGCACTCAAAAGAAGCATAAAACGAACACAGCGCACAGGAACATTGATGTCCTTGTTGTGTGTGTGTGTGTGTGTTGGTGAGTTGGCCTCATTTTTATTTAAAAAATAAAATCCTTGTTTTTTATTACAGAAGATTTTTGTTTTCTGATTTAAACCTTTCATTTTTATTTAATGCGTGTCAACTCTTTGCCATTTTTTTTTTACTATATAAATGTATATACAACGAAATAAACACATTTATATGCCGTGCGTTAACTAGCGAGCAAACACAAACACACACAAACATACATGTATATGTCATATAGTGACTGAGTCAGTGTGAGCAAGAGCGAGATAGAGAGAGAGAGAGAAAGTGCTCATGAAAGTGGCTGTCAACGCAATACGCCATGTTGGCAACAAACAAAACCGGATATCCGTCAAGGTAAGCGCATTAAAAGCTGTGTGCGTGTGCGAGTGTGTGTGAGTGTGCTTGTGATTGTTTTGTATTTATTTGTATGCGTAAATAAACGCACATTTACCTTCGGCTGCGTTGTTTGCTTGTGTGTGTATGTTTAATGTGCGTGCTGGAAAGCAAAGCGCATGAAGGACATTCCTTGACAGCATGCAACGTAAGGTTGACCAACTGACTGACTAACTGCCTAACTATACGATGAAGTTCTAATTAATTGCAACTGTTCGCCAAAAAAAAAAAAATCACACACACACACACATCAGTTTAGTAGACTCATCGATTGGCTTCGCAACACACTTCACTCATACATTGAAACCTTATCGTCTTCACCAGCATCATCATCATCATCATCGTTGTCGTTGTCCTTGCCATGAGATCTTTTATGCTCGCCATTTATGATGGCAGCTTATGATAGAGCGCTCAAAGCTAAATAAGCTGCGATTGGCTGCCATGTTGCGGTTCGCCACTAAACTATGCTGGCATTTTCAACACACACACTCACACACATACGCAAACACAAGTCAACCTTATGACTTGACCAAAGTTGTATTAGAAAGGCAAACAGCGCGTTTCCTGCTAACAGATGACCTTCAACCATCATGCGGTCAGCGACTTAACCTTAAGCTGCGTGTACATGACAGTCGCACTTAAGTCGCACATACATGCATATGTATGTGTGGTGCTCTTAACGTCAAGCCTTATGTCAAATGTTGTGCCCCCTTTCAAACTTACCAGGCTTGTATTCTTCATTGCCGCGGTACCAAACAATTTGCGCGGCGGGTTTTGCATTCGCTACGATGCATTTAAGCGTCAAATCTTGATTCTCTCTCACTTCGACCTTTGCATTGTGCGTATAACCTTTGATCTCAATCGATGATGGCGGTGCTGCAAAGATAAGTTAAGAAGAAGAAGCAGAAATTAGTTGAAGTCAGTTAGTGATGTAATGAATTCAATAAAATATAATAAATTATTGTCTATGTGTGTGTGAGTGTGTACTGAAGAACAAAATCTTAACTGAAACCCTAAGGCCCCAAGTGATGCTCTCAAGTGTTCCTCGCTTGTAAATTTATGCAATTTAATTTAGCTTGATGTTGTTGGCGTTGTTGTCTCTGCTGTTGTTCCTGCTGGCAGACAACTTCATAGACTGCACAGTTGTACTCATCAACAACATGAAGAAACAGAAGAAGAAGAGATTCCCTGTGCTACAGGCATGGCCATTAGCAAAAGCTGCTGTTGCCGTTGCCGTTGTTGCTACTACAGCCTGACGAGCAGTGTCACTGAGGGGAATACGAAAAGGGTTGTGAGTTGGCACAATGCTATGCAACATTAAGCATGAATTCTACATGTACCAACATATGTTGCATATAAATGCAGCAGCAGCAGCAGCAACTTCAATATATTCCAAGCCTCTCATTCATACTCCGCTGTTCTCTGCTGCTGCATTATCTTCAGCCCCCCAAAAAAGTTGAGGTGCAAGTGTTGTTATTCTTCTTCTTGTTATTGTTTTGGTTGCTGCTGCTGCTGCTGTTGTTGTTGTGGCTTTCACTTGAAATGGAGCGGCATATCATTTACATTGTTGCCTTCTACTTCGTTGTGTCTTGCTCTGTCTTCAGTCTTCGCTCTTCACTCTGCAATCTCTGCTCATGTACTTATACATTTTCTTTCAACTTTGTGTACTTTTTTCTCATATTTATTTGAGTTTTGTTTCAAGCATGCGACTCAGACATATTCGTATGAGTGTTAACCAAACACACACCCGGCTGCTTCATGTTGTTTGTCCGTCGCTGTGTCGTGCACGAAAAACTCCTTCAGGTGGCATTAAAATAATGCACGTGCACTTAACTTTATCCGCGATTGTTTGTTTCGTGTGTCTCGTTTCTTCGCTTTGCTTTGGCTTTGTGTATGTGTGTGTGCTTTCTTATAATTCTTCGCTTACTTTGACTACGTTTTTCTTACTTCCTTACTTATACCACTGTCAATGCTCTTTGCAGCCCTTTTCCCCTCATGCATTGCTTGTTTGCATTGTTTTGTCAAAGTTGTTTCGCTGCTTTTGCTTCTTCTTCTTCGTTTCTCTTCTTATGATTATTGTTTTTGTATGCCGCTTTTGTTGTTTATTTATTTTTTTGTTTTTGTTGCTGTTGTTGTTCGTGACGTGTATATTTCAACAGTTTGAAAAGCTTATACGGCTTGTCAAGCCGCTCGTTGTTAAGTAAACGTGTCGCTTGCGCGCGCGCGTGTTTGCGCAAATATTGAAACTCATATTTAAGGACATTAACAAGAACAACAACAACAGCAACAACAAGTAAAACAATCATAATGACTGCTGCTGTCGCTGTCGCTGTCACACCCGCAGGCACACACAGAGCATTATATCATGCAAGCGCCGTAGGACATTCAACTTCAACGTATAAAATAAATGAATATGGAAAAGCAAAAATAAAGAGAAAAGAGTAAAGAAAATATATTTATTCAAATAAAGGCGACAGAGACGGACAACGTGGTGTATTTGTTATGAAAACTAGCAAGCGCGATGGAGTTGAGTATACTTGAGTATGCGGTAGGCGGTGCCACGCCCAAAATCTACCCCTGTCTTACCCTTTTTACATATATTGTCAAAAATTTCAAGAAAAACGTTCAAATTTATTAAAAATGTTATAACTTTCGTTATGACCCTCGCAAGCAAACACTTGCAACTTCACACACACACACACACACGCACACACAAAGAGTGTATGCAGATTTATGTTGTTGAGCGTAGACCGAAAAAGCAATTCAAATGCAATGGCAATGCAACAGCTTGTATGCAAGAGCAGCGACGCGACGCCCACGTTGACTGCGTCGGCGTCGTCGGCAGCGACTGCGATTGCGATGTGTTGATAGCGTCGCCATTGCCGCCATCTTTATTGCAGCATAATGAGTCTGGGCCGTCGTCGTCAATGCTTTTGTTATCGTTGTTGTTGTTATTGTTGTTCGTGTTTGGCCAGTTATTTTGCCGCCTTCATGATTATTATTGTGCACATGCATGTGTGTGTGTGTGTGTGTGCATTGTCCTTGCTGCTATTTGGCATTTTTTATATAAATTTATTTTATTATTTTTTCATTCTTCTTGTTTTTGTTTTTTTATTCGTGCTTTTATGTTTGCCTTTACACTCTTTAACATGCTTGCTGTATTTGGTCATGCTTGTGGGCTTCTTTCGTTCTTTCTCACGTCTCGTTATGCTGTTGTCATTATTGTTGTGCTTGTTGTTGTTATCCTTGCTGCGCTTGCATTGCTTTTGCTGTTGTTTTGTTGCTGCTTTTTAATGATGCCTTCAATGCATTCATTTTTCTACCTTTAGGCTCATTTACGCGCCGCTCTTCTGCCCCTTTGGCCACACGCATTTGCTGTTGTTGCTTTTCGAAGTGACGTAAATGACACCAACGCAGCAAAGGTATTATTATTATTATTATTTATGCCGCCCACTTGTGCCAACGGCAACGGCGACGGACAACGACAGCAAGCAATGTCGACTGTAATTTGTTCATGTTATTATTTCGATTTATTATCCTTGCTGCAGGCGCATTAAATAATTGTGCATATATCAGAGAGCGTATAAGTACATTTATGCATGCACGAGTATGTGTGGACATATGTGTAAGAAAAAAACACAAACACACATGCAGACGCAGACGCACACATGCATACATATGTCGGTAAGCACGAAGCCTGCTGGCGGCATTTGCTCTCAACGTGATTGTTGATATTTCACGCCTACATAATATACACCAACTCAGCCCAGACGCAGCCCAGATTCAGCTTAACCACAGACGTTGACGCACGCCCCTTGTGCCTACTTCGGTGTTATAAATATGCCCATGAGCTTTCAGCTCAGCTCAGCACAGCTGCTGCGCTCGTCTCTTTGTCTCCTCGCTTCAACGCTGCCGCTGCCGTTGTCTGCTTATTCCCATTGCTGTGTCCTTGACTGTTTTCGTCATGTTTTTGCATAATTTTATCACACATACTTCTCATACCCCCACTCAACTAACAACGCGTCGGCAACGCGCTTTATGTTCATGCTTATCCTGCAACCTTTGCATTTGTTGCCTGTGTCCTGTGTTAGACAAAGTCCTGTGACATTTCGTCGTGTCTCGAACTAAAGTGGCATAACACAGCGGCTGAAAAAAAGACGCCCGCTTGCTTATTGTTCGGCCTGACACTTGTGTCACACTCGAGTGTCGCTTATGCAATAATAATCATGCAACAAATTGCTAAAAATCATCACGCGACGCAAAAAAAAAAACCATCATCTACATGCCAGCAACAACAATTGTTGTTGTGGCTGTTGTTGTTGTTATACGAGAAGCAAACCACATGCGCTCAATGTGCCTTCATAACGATAAAAATAAAATATAAAAATAAAAAACAGAAAATCTCACGCGCAAATGTCTTTTCATACTTCCTCTTTGTATACTGCGACTCAACCCTTGAGGAATAAAACGAAGTAGTAGAAGAAGAAGGAGCGCTAAATATAAAATAAAAAGTTCGCCAATGTCAACGCACGAAATGATTCGAGAGCGCGCCAAGCGATCATCAACAGCGACAAAGATAACGTTGAGCAGCGCTGCTGGAAAGTAAAAAGGCAAGAAGGAGAAGGACAAAGGACGACGGCAACAGACTGCAAATGTTGTTACAGTTAACGCGAACGCGGTTCAAGCACTTTGACTACTTTCCTTTTTTGTTTTTTCGTTTTTTTATTATTATTATAATGCCGCAATTTGCACATGTGCGACGCACCCACACATACACACATACACTCATGTCGAGCAGACAAGCGTATCTGTGAGAAGGCACGGGAAGTGATATCGTTAACGGCGTTCAAAATTATGACGCATTCAATGAAACTCATACAAACAAACACACACCCACGCACGGTAAAAGATAGACAGAAAGAGAGAGAGTGAGAGAGAAAGTACGCTTCACACACCATTGAAATGTAATGAAAAGATTCCACCGACAAATATAATTCATGAACGATTGACTGCGCGTCGGCAACAACATCCCAACTTCCCCACCAGCCCGCCTCCGTCAACCGTCAGCCAACGTTTCAGCAATTGCACATCAGTTGAAGTTTTTTATGGCAGAAGAATTTTGATTTGTGGCATTCAATGGCACAGCTGTGACGCTCTTTGAAAAGGCAGCAACCAACCAACGAGCCAAAAAGCAATGAAGAAGAAGCCACAAGCAGAAGCAATAACAACAACTGCACAAGAATTTGACACACACACAGACACAGCGAGTGGAGAACAGAGCGACGAGCGTGTCATAAATAATAGTTGTGACTGAAGATGTCATTGATGATTGCGGCATGAACGGACGGACGGACGTATGGTATGGTTGCACGTCCCGCAGCGACCTTGAGCAGAAATGCGAAGCGTTTCTGCATGCACAAAGATAAGCAAATTCAAAAGCATAAAGAAATCACGAACATTGCGCTGAGTGCACCAAAACCAACAAAGCGCAAATATATGAAAACAAGAACAAAAACAACAAAAAAAGAGATTGAAAAAAATGCAAAGAGAAAAGTTATGAACAGTGGTTTTCGAAGGTGGCGATTGGCAAAGGATTCATTGATTAATTCATAATGCTGTTGGCATGCATGCATCGAATGTCGTTCGTACTTTCTTCATCTGCATTTTGAAGCACACATACATACATATATGAAAGCATAAAGCGTATGAAATATGAAATGATGAAATGGAATGTTGTATGAAGCCAAAACTTTTACTAATATTGTAAGGCGAAGAAAGTGAAAGGTGATATAAAGAATGCGAGTGAGAGAGAGACAGAACAATTTGATTGCTTTGATTGAAGGTTAAAGTTGATGTGTTTAACATGCCAGCAACGTAGGAAATTCTATTTGAATTTATAAATATATATTTTTTTTCATATTTTTTTCAATCAAAGATGACATATGAAAATGCATAAAACGTCGCGCTATGAAATATTTATTTAATAACTTGGCACGCACGCACACACATACATACAATGCATGCATGCATGCTGACGTAATAACTGTAATGTACACACGCACACACACATACACACACATTAACGCGTCAACATACATATGTTGCAGTCAAAGCACCAAACAAGAACAACAATGCACAGCAGTAAACCAAATGTGCGCCTGATGGTTATGCTACATTTTTTTTCATTTCAATTTTCATTTTTATTAGTTATACTATTTTTTCTACACGCTTATGCTTTTGGTAGATACCCTATAATATCCTTATTAAGGCTTGTTTCCTGCAGTGATATAAATTTGTAAATAAATTGAAAAATTTGTATGAAATGAAATATTAAACAAGTATTTATTGTAATGCAATACAATTTTCACAGCCTGACATGGCATTACCAAAAGTGCAGGGTATTTTATTGTCAGTTACATGAAACTTTCGTAACAATTCAGGATGCTTTGTATGCAAAGTAAACGAGCGAATGTGTGCTAGCATCTAAGCAGAGCACAGAGAAAGCAGCTATGCTTGTCTATGTGTACTTATGCAGTAACAAAATGGCTACACTATTGTTAAGCAAGTGCATAAATTCAATTGAATGTTGTCAGCTACTTGTATACCTATAAAAGCGTCGGTTGGGTATGTACACGAAGAGTACGAAGTAACAGCTGCCGAGGAACAGAGAGAGAGACAAAGGTGACAGACCGTTGGCATTGTGGGTAGGCGGCACACACATGACTGTTAGCCATTTACCATGTGCTTGAAACCGAAGTAAACATTTTTGCAAGCAAATTTCGTTGTTGTTGCGACTCGAGTTGCTTCGGTGCAGGCAGTAGAGTGAAGCGATGTCGGTGTTGGTATTCCGAACTATGTATAAGTTATTAATGTGCTGGGATAAGCTCAACAAGCGTGTGTTTTCTCCCGTGCGAGATAAGGTTTTGCATGCTGCAGTTTGTGGTGAAACAGAGAACAGAAAAAAAAACCAAAATGGCAAAACGCTTCATTAGAGCGCAACGTGCATTAAGCTGAGCAGAGCAGAGCTGAGTTGAGGTCGACTGGCAGTCAAGCAGACAGCGTGAAAGGAAGTAAAAGCGGTCGACATTGATGGCTCCAGGTGCGCAATTGAGCTAATATGTTTGTGTGTAGGTGTGTGTGTGTGTGTGTGTGTGAGCTCATTTGTGCGGTTAGCATGTACATGTTGAGTAAGTTGAGAACGTTACAGCAACAACAACAACAACAATAGTGGCGTACAACAAACAATCTGAATTAATAGCTGCAAGTGAAAGCAAGCAATTTTATGTTGCCGCCGCTGTCGATGTAAGAAGAAGAAACAGTGCAAGTTTGATGCCGCACACTGATTAAATTTTATAGCCACACATGTGAGTGTGTGTGTGTGTGTGTGTGTGCACTTAATGTTGCCACACAGCCAAAATAATTTATGCAATAATGCGCGAAATGAACGTACAAAGTGCAATTTTCTGGCAACACACACACACATACAAACACACAAGATGCTCGGCGCCCAAATGCATGCAAAAGTGTAATACTTTTCAACCAAAAAACGACCCTTGCCGCTCCCCCCACGCCGCAGCATTTGTTCTTCATGCTTTGTTCGCCTCATAAAACTTTTATGCACCGAAGAAAAAAAAAAAAGAAAAGCGGAAAATTTGCAAAGATTTGCCAATTTTCCATTTGACGGAAAAATTCGCGCATTTTATTTTTCGTTCTTCAGACTGTCCGTCCGTCCGTCTGTCTATCACGATGTTGCTTAAAGTAGCGTCAGAGTTGTAGTTTCTTGGTCGCACACACACACCCACACACACATTGAAAGTAACTAACACTTGCATAAGCACGGCATTAAAATTTGATTGTGCCACGAGTGTACGCCATAAGAGTGAGGCGGCTGTGTGTGTGTGTGTGTGTAAGTGTCAGACCGGAAGCTAAGTGCTGCTCACATAATCATTTAAAATCTTATTTTGTTTTTGTTTTTGTTTTGTGCACAATTCTGTTGTTCTTCTGCGCGATTCATTCAATTTTATCGAACCGAACAAACTGCTGACATCTTCTTGAAAAAATCGCTTAAGCATTATTGAAAATTCCCGGCAAATTTGTGCCATCAAATCAACGCGCGCGCCTTCCAACGCTGCCATGAAGTTTGAAAAGCTTTTCATTTTTAATTTCCACAACAATGTCCGCGGGGCGTATGAAAATTTCATTTCAAAGCAGAGGACGTTGACGAGGAAGACATCGAAGCACAAAACAAAACAGCCGAAAATAAAAAAATAAACACAAAAAAAAGGAAAACAAATTTTCCGCCATATTTCAAAAATTACGCGAAATTTTCCACAATGCTTTCGTTTATTTATTTTTTTTTTGTTGCATGCAGAAAATCCATGTTGGAAATTTAATACACAAAAGCGTTTTGGGTTCATTTTGGCCATTGAGAGTTGAGCGTTGGCCAAGTTGTCTCGGAAATGAGAAAAACGCGCGCGCAATGCAAATTCAATGAACGTCGATTTGCGGTTTGAAATGTGCGCGCGATTATGAGCGACAGCAACGCTTGTTGGCCACTTTATGCTATTAGCCGTATTACGGACTGTCTTAAAAATCGAGTTGGCGACACTAAAACAGAGCCATTGTGCCATAAAAATTACACACACACTCATGTCCATTTGACGTCTGTACGTCTGTCTGTCTGTCCGTTCAACTGCCTTGCCTACTTCTCCACTTTTGTCTTTTTTGCGTTTATTCATTGCGACTCTGCGCAGAGAGCTGGCAAATTTCGGCAGCGCACATAAATCGTTGCATACTTTTTGCTGCTACGCGAAAAATTATTTTATTTGCTTTTACTCTTTAATGTCGAACTCGCTTTTTTTTTTGTTCTTCTCTTTATTATTATTTTACGCTGAACTTATTTCTCGACTACAATTTGTCTTTCTTCTGTGCTTTTTGCCTTCCTTTTATTTTTTAAGCATTTTTTGCCATTTTTCACTTGTGCCTGACTTTGTATTCAAAATTTATATATAATTTTTTGTGTGCTTCTCGCACACCGCTCTGTCCCGCACTTCGCACGCCTTCTGCTAAATGCAAGAGCATATATGTGAGAAGTGCGAGTATTTGTCGACAATTTCTGGCTTAAAAATGACTTAAGTATGAAAATGCAGTGTTGGAAAAGTTGTCGTTTTATGCGAAGCTGCTTTGAAGCGCACTTTCTTGCGTTCCTACATGTTTTATTTGCCCTCTCGACAGAAGTGTATTACCAATGCAGTCGCCTTGTTGTTTTTTTTTTTTCTGTTGGTATTTTTAATAAATATACTCACACACCTGACTGTCCGTCTTTTATTTTACTTGTGCTGCACTCGTGTGTGTGTGCGTGTGTGAGTATTGCATGCGGGCTAACAAACGGAAAAAGTTTTGAATCCCTTTTGTCGCCAGCCAGCCAGCCAAGCTTTGCTGAGGCACAGTTTTTAAAAATTAATGGCATGCAAAATTTTCTAAATTTCCATAAATTTGCACGTGAACTTTTGTGTGCGTGTGTGTGTGTGTGTAAGTAAAAAACTTTTTGGCCAACTACAACAGACGCTGACAATTTATGTTGCTCGCTTTGTGCCTGCATACATGCGTATGCATCTCTCTCTCTCTTCCCCTCTCCCTGCCTCACTCTCTCTTACTCACAGTCTCTGTTTTAGTTTCTGGCAACCAATGTTGGCACATATTGCATTCCTTGCTTTTCATGCTTTTGTCGTGCTTTTTGTTCTTCTTTCTCTTTTTTTTAGTTTACATGTTTTTTCATATTCTGTTTTTACGAGTTCACAGCAGCAGCAGCAACAACAACAACAACAGCTTTCAATGTGCATTTCAATTAGTTTTTGCACGCAATTTTCACATATTCACAAAATTCTCTTCTATTTTATTCGTACTCACTTAGTTTTTATTACTTCTTTCCTTTAAATTTTTGTACTATTTTTTACTTTTGGAAAAGTTTTGATTACAGAATAATTAAGACAAAAGGTGCGGTTTAATGACGATTGCCCCTCAAGCACTCAAATTAGCAACGTTGCAAGTCAAGTTGAGCCTTTGACGTGTTATAAGTTTACAATTACTTTTTGCAAGTTTTTTTTTCACCTCCACCACCCCTTTGAACACATCCAGCACAGTGGAACACATGACAGACATAATCACTTTGTTTATGTTGAAGTCCGACAATTGCTTCGTTCAATTTAATTCATAGTAAAGTCAAAACGGAAGTTCTGCAACAAAATTAATGTGACTCCTAATCGCGCATAAATATAGACAGACATTCATGTATAATCTCTGTACATAAACTAAGCCATAATGAAAGTATAGAAGAAGTATAGAAAAATTATAGCAAAGCAAGAAAATAAAACTTTTTGTGTCATTTTCTCCCTTGCTTCAACCATTTTTGTTTGTCTTTGTCGCTTATGTCGTCGACTCAGTTATGTTACGCATACGCGCTGTTGGCATATACGAAAAAAAAAACTACAACAATAACAAAACATAACACATAACAATAAATTGAGGCATTAATACTTTAATTTGTGTCTGCGGCTTTTCTTCACCCTCTCTCTCTTAGCTGCTACTGCCCCTTTCTTCTCTCAATTTCATAATTTCTTGTTAAAGTTCCTTGAACAAAATTTAAGCGTAAATATTTTTTCATTTGCCAACCAAAAAAATTTACATAAGTAGCTTAAAAAAATTGTGTGTTGCTTTATTATTATTTCTAGCACGCACATACGCCAAAGACTGCCAAGCAATACACAAAAGAGAGAAGTGGAGAAAGAAAAAAAAGGTGCCAGAAAAATTTTAAAAATTATAAAACTTCCTCCTCCATAGTCTGCTGGCATACAACAACTCAATCTAACGAAACATTTTCCAAACGGCTCACGGGCAAAGTGTTTGAAAAAAGCAAAGGGTCGCAGAAAAAGGGGCGCTTGGTCGAAATAAAATAAGGGACTAACTTGTTAATAAAAAAAAAAATTATTCCAAAAAGAAAAGAAAGCGAAAAAAGTAGAAAAAGGAAAAAGTTACGCAAAAATTAAAGGAAAATATTTTCAAAGCCTTTTGGCATGCGACGTTCGCTATTAGCACAGCATGCCCCAACCCTCCACCCCCCTATAACGCCTATTTTTTTGTTCGTCATGCTTCTTGTAATTTTTTTTTTCCTTTTTTGAGCGACGCTCTTAACTCGTTGCCGCCATTGTTATTATTATTTTTGGCTATTTTTCTTATTTTTTTTTTTTTCACCCTTAATAGTTCCAAAGGCTATTTAAGCTTTATTGCAATGCAAGCGAGTTTCATGTGTGCCCCTCACCCTTGCCATAATTCAGAGCGCTAAAAACTAGAACTAGAAAGCGCATTGTTCTATATACATTGTTCATCGTGTGTGTGTGTTGTTTGGGACTGAAAAAACAAGCGCTCAAAAACTATGCCCTCTTCCCAAAAAAAAAATGGCGAAAAAATCGCAAAATGGCGCATACATCCGACTCATAATTGATGTAACTGCACTTTGGCAGAGTTGCCACCAGTGGCGCTAATAGTGTTTACTGCTCCCGCTCCCGCTCCCTCTCCCTCTCACTCCAACCCTATTGCACTTGCACATTCGTTTTGGCCATCAGTGAATTTATGACGCGTTTCTTTTAACGCAATTGTTCGGAAATGGGCGTAAAATGCTTAAATGGATTTCAAATCAATGCAAATAACAATTCGCGAAAAACTAACAAACGACGAGGAATTGTTGTTGCAAATATTTTAAGAATTTATTACTGCCTCTTGCTTCAACACAGTTACAGATACAAAGCATGCCTTCATATTGACTCATTACTTAAGATATATAAAATTCTTGTAAATGCAAAAATTAATTGAATTATTTCGTAAGTACTTTTTTCGTTGACATTACTGTCTTCTTAGCTAATTGCGGTACATACAGCAACTATGCTGTTGGTCCTGCAACTGTGGGGGGGGAGAGATAATTACAGCGCTTTCGTGTACATGCTGGCCTAACATGTTTTAATGTTCATAAGGCCGCAAGCAATACTTCAATAACAATAAGCATAAAACTTCTGTCTGCTGTCATGCACTGACAAAGAGACAGACAGACGGACGGACACACACATGCTTGCATACAAAAATTTAAGCAGTTATGCATGTTGCTGCTACACACACACACAATCACGATGATGATGATGATGCCGTTATACAAAATAGAAGCGTACAAAAATAATTCTAAAGCAGAAAGGAGAAGAAAAACAGAAGTAAACGCAGAAATAACAAAACGAATGCAAAGAATTTCAGTTGACAATAAACGAGCTTGACAACGAGACAATGGCGTACAACTATCAAGACATGGCAAGGGAAGAGTGAGGGGAGGAGGCTGAGGCAGAGTATACAGATATGCTAACACACTCACACAAAATAGACAATTATGCCAAACATTTGGGCCTGGCCACGTGTGTGTGTGTGTCGGTCTCGCTGTCTCTCCCGCTGACGGCAGAACGAAGTGAGGGAGTCTAAATCGTGGACCCGCATGCCCAAAGCCATCACATTCATACTCTTATGGCAGTTTATTTTTGCAAAAAACTCCTCACTCGCATGCTTAGACTGACTTGCTTCTTTCATCTCTGTCTTTCTCTCTCTCTCTGTCTCGCTGTGCCATGCCTAATGGCCTTTGTTGTCTGCGCCGCTGTCGCTGTCGCCGTCGCAGTTGACGCAATTTTCTTCTTCATCACTTCATTGTCACAGCTCATGGCATGTAATTAACTAAACAAACGTCATTAGGCGTGCGTGCGTGCTTGTTCAAGTAGAATGTTGAGCTGCTTGCAAGAGAATTAAACAAAACGACAGACAGACAGATAGACAGACAGTCAGACATACAAGCCTTAGGCAAAGCGTCGAGCCTTGCCTAACACTTATGGCCCTCATTAGCGTGGCTTCAAGGATAAAAAAAACCAACACTCATGATGCGATTTTCTGCATATTCTACGCTCTGCTTTTGAGAAAGTCTTGCAAATAGAAAAGTATCTGTTAATTGTTAGCATCAAATGTAGCGCAAAATATATCTTGAGTGATTACACAAACAGCAACAAAAACAACAGCTAGCGCATACAAGAAATCACAATCAAAGTGATTATAACAATTCTCAAAAGCGCACACACGTCGCACGTCCCTCATACTTCCACCACCAACTGATTATTACAGTCTGTAAGCTTTGTTGTTGTTTTTTTTGTCAGTTTTCTGCTTGCAGCTCATTCAACATTTCATTACGTTTTACTTGAGCTATTGTCGTTGTTGTTGCTGTTGTTGCTGTTACAATTGTTACCTGCAAGCAATAAAGTGTGCTAAATTCTCAACTCAACAAAGCAACTCAAGTTGTTTTTGTTGTTTGCAAATTGCTGACAATAAACGTTGACAATAACAACAGCAAACCAAATGAAATAAAACGAAACACGTTGAAATGAAATGAGTTGAAACGAGATGAGACGAAACGCAACGTAGCAAGTCTCTGTATGTGTGTCTGTGTGAGACAAAAGTGTGAATAACAGTTGCTGTTGCTGTGCAAAAAGGTGCAAAGCACTGATAGTGGAAGTTAGAGAGGATAAGCAAGTGAGATG
Source organism: Phortica okadai (assembly GCA_034638295.1). Lineage (NCBI taxonomy): Eukaryota > Metazoa > Arthropoda > Insecta > Diptera > Drosophilidae > Phortica > Phortica okadai. Next base: position 37,120,818 of record CM067851.1, read on the forward strand.
GAAGAAAGAGTTGAGTGAAACTTGATAAATGAAATTGTATTTATTACTTAAATTAATTGCTGCTGTGCAAAGACAAGATAAAACATGCCAAGGCAAGGCACGATAAGACACCACGTCATGACGTCACCCATAAGCCGCAAAAATATATCAAGCACATGCCAACTACAGTTGTTGCTTGTTGTTGCATAAGGCAACAGTTGCTGTTGCTGCGAAAAGCGGCTTAAATGCAAGAAAATACACGAGTGAAGTATGCAAATAATGCCGCACACAAGACGTGTGCATAATTAAGTTAAAGAAAACTGTAAATAAAACAACAAATAAAAAGAACCTTGAGCCTTGTGTGTGTGTGTGTGTGTGTGTGTGTGTGTGTGTGTGTGTGTGTGTGTTGTGAGATAGACAAAGTAGTTGTGTGTTACTTACAGATAACGGTAAGCTTAGCATTTGCACGAATGGCGGAGTTGAGCCGTGCCGGGCCCACCTGGCACTGATATTCAGCATCGTCCATGATCGAGGCATTGGAGATGCGTAAATTGTAGACGCCCAGCTTGCGATCGCCGAGCACCGAGTAGCGCGGAAAGCCGGGTATGACTGCCGAGAAGCCGAGCGCGAAGCCATCCTTAGTCCATTGTACGGCGCCCGCCTGATTGGCGACCTCGCAGCGCATCATCGCTTCGGCGCCTTCGAGCACTTGTAGATCATGTGGCGTGGCACGGAACTTCTGCTGCTGGGCAAGGCATGGCGCAGGCAGAAGCAGCAACGCTGAGCTCAACACTGCAAAGAGACGGAGAGAGAGCGACAGATGAGTTATAATATGAGCAGAGAAGTTATTTATTTTGCAAACTTAATTAATTTTCACAAAGCGCAGGCAGAAGAGGCGTGGCAGGCCAACTAAGCACTGACGACGACAGCAATTGTCTCATAAAATTACGCTTTTGTGTGGATTTCTATATGATGAGCACTGAAATTGGTTGCGACAATCAGGGCGGTCGAGAAAGAGAGAGGGAGACAGGACTCGAGGTTGGGCATAAAACGGACAATGTGTGTGTAAATGCTTTGCGGTAAGCGCTTTTTTATCTGCTCTTGTTTTCATTTCTTTCCATTGCCCCTCTTTTGCACCCTTCATACAGAATTCGCACTTCTTTATTTTTATACGCTTTTCTATTAAAAACGTGACTTTTCTGCTTTACGATGGCTGCGCTGAGCGTGGCAGTGGCGACGAAGTACTGCGTTATTTATGATGAAGTCCTTTGGCAGGACTTCAGAACTGTAAGCGCGAAAACAATAAGCTATGAAAATCAACGAAGCACAGTAGCAAACAGACACACACACACACACACACACACACACATAGACAAAGAAATGGAGACAGACACGAACGCAGACAACAATAAACCAAAAGCAAAAACAGAAAAAAAATGAAGTCACTCACAGCATCCAAAAAACAAACAAACGTAGGAACGAACGAAAAAAGGACATTGACCAAAAGGCAGTCGCAGTCGCAGTCTAATGAACGTTTTCAAGTCGCAAGCCGGGCAGCGGCGTAATGAGAGCGGGCGACGTGCGGACGTGCGAGGCGTTGCACAACCGGAACTTTGACCGCTCAAAGTAAAAGTTTTTAATGAAAAGCAAACATAAAAGACAAAAACAAGAAACAAAAAAAGAGACGACAAGCAAAGATGCAAAGAACAAAAACAAAATGTAAGCGGCGCCTTGCTACACAATTATAGTGCAGCGCACAAGTAGGCGTGGCAGTTGAACTGCACTTGCTGGCAGACAACTTGCTGCAAGCCCACCAGACAAGCGCCAGCGGACTGAACTCTATTTTGACTTGTGTGTGTTGAAAGTGTTTTAAAAAAAACTAACGCCGAAACAAAAGCAATGAACAAAAACGGCGGAAAATGTAAGAAAATCGCATGAAAAACGTGTGAAAAGCATGAACTGAACATATATAAAAGAGAGAGAAAAACAAAAGTTCAACATATGCTTTGTTTTGTTTTCTTTGCCAAAGAGTAACAAGAATACGAACGACCCAACGAACGAACGAACAAGTCAAAGAATGAATGTGCGCAACAATGAAAGTTTCATAAATTTATGGCGGGAAACACGTTGATTTATTGCATATGTCGAATACTTCCTCTTTGGGTAGAACTGCAGATTACAAAAGAAGTTTGCAAGTGATATTAATATTTTATGCGCGACTGTACAGTCGTTGCAACTACAGACGCATACAAAATATTATGCACTGATTTACTGACTTGACAAATGACAATGCACAAATTTTACTCAGTCTGTTGCATATTTTTGACAATTACACGCATACACACATACTTGGCACATCCAAGAAGAATGAGTACAGTAGCTGCAATTGCTCCGCTTTTAAACTTATGTTTGCGCCTTTGCTGTCGCCAACAGCAATATCAACTTCTTCTACTTCATCTTCTTCATCATCATCTGCATCAACATCTACATCATTTTCAACAGCATCTGCAACACGCATTCTTGTCATTCTCACGTTTGTCCTCGTCGACCTGCGGCGACGCCTTGCAAGCACTCAAAGTGCCAATAACATGCATCAGGATAATACGTTTGCATACATATGTTCAACTCATGTCCTTGCATGTGTTTGCCTTATTGTTTAATGGCAAGCAAGGCAAAGTGTCAGCGCTCTGTGACGCGTCTGTCAGACAGTGAGCAGTGAGCCGGGCATCAGGGACATGAGAACATTTTTTTGGTATCATGTTACACAAATACTTGGACAAACATATTCAAGTGTTTTTTTTTTGGTAATTTGTGTCCTTTTTTCTTGCTTTTAATTTTTGTTTTGTGTAAAACATAAACAGAACATTTTTTGTATTAAACATTTTGTTGACGTGAGACCGCCAATCATGACTAGCAAAGCCAGACAGCGTAAAATTGAAGCGATAATTCTGACAATTTTTATTTGTGCTTTTGTGTTGCCTTTCAGAACACACACACACGCAGTTAATTGCTGCATTTTATGCATGTACTGCGCATCAACATTTGCATTGCTGCAGTTCTGTGTCACTTTATACCCTTCGCTTTTTTGTTGAGCTTCACAAATGATCGTTAATTGTGTATGAGTGCATACTTAGTACCTGTGAGAATGCTGTACACTGTACAGTGAATAATTAATCGGCCGTTTTGAGTGCAATCATGCAGACAAAATAGAATGAAGCGTACAACGATTGCGATGTTGCTGTGTTTTTTGCATTTATTCAGTTTTATTTCCTTCGTTAGATTTTTCATTGCAGTTGTCGCCAAATGCCGTTTAGCTATTTGCACATTCGACGTTTTGTCGCAACAATGGGCGTTATATAATATTGCGCTGCATTTTTTTTCGCAACGTGTGCCAAAACTCGCGGCCAAGCCAACCGCACGACGACAACAGTGACAATATTTGAGCCGAAACGCTTCACTGGCGTGAACAAACATTTATTTTTTCTGATCTGTTTTTTTTTTTTTTTGTTTTCTAACATATTTTCAGGTGCTGCGGCATTGAGTCTGCCCAGCACAGCCGAACAGCGCCGGTGACATGCCAAAAGACTGTCTAAAGTGAACTAACCAAAGCAAAGCAAACCAAACCAAACATTTTGACTGAGCCAGTCGTGATCCAATTTCGAAAAACCAACAAGACAGACACATTCATTGGTTGCGGGTGTATTGGCACAAGTGGCAGGGGAGGAGGAGGAGGCGGAAGCAGAGAATAAGCGACAGCACGGTACAATTGAGCGATTGAGACACGGTTGTATGGCCGTGTTGCACACGTGTGTGTCATGTTGCACAGTTGAATTGGCTTAGGAGGCGTTGCGCACGCAAGCCACTAAAGCGAAATTTGCTGGGCGGCGCCGATAATGCAGCTGATGGCAATGCTGATGCAAATACCGATGCCGATGCCAATACCGATGGCAATACCGATGCTGATGCTGATGCCAGTGGCAATGCCGTTGATGCCATGTTGAGCTATTATACGGAAACGTTGTGTCGCGACCATTGTTATATTTTGAGCAGCGGCAGCAAAGACACCATCAGCAGCAGCAGCAGTAAGAGCAGCAAATGCAGGCGCACAATCGATAAAAAGGTACAGATTTGTTTTTGGTTGTAACAAGTAAAGCATAGAAAGAAGTGCGCAGAAGAAGTCAATGGCAAAAGCGACTTCAGCGCTTTGTGAGCTTGAATGAATGTGGCATGCAAAGCACGTTGCTTTCAAAATGAACATGACGACAATGGCAGACAGTGGGGGGCGTGTTTATGTCAATTGCAGCTGTCACCTTTTATGAGCCAACGTGCGAGAAATTTGCCAACGCAAAGCAATTGGCAACTTTGAATTGCCATGATAAATGCACACAAATCAGGCAAAATTAATGGCACCGAAAGCAATTGAGAGCGTCAAGTTTATAGCAAAAATCAAGCTCAACAAAAATGGCGAAAAGCAGCAAAAAGAAAATAATCCGAAAAGTGAAAACATAAAACAACAAAATCAAATCAGATTAACGAGCCGTGCGTAAAGCTAAATTGCCGTGTGTGAAAATGCGTATAAAATTTAAGTAGCTGAAGGAACGGACAGACTGAGAGACTGACAGACTTATGGGCGTGGCAGGCAAAAGTGGACAAGAACTTTGTAAGAGACACAAGGGAATCAAATCAAGTGCGTTTATTTGTTTTGTTGTTGCTGTTGTTGTTTTAGGACGAGTTGCGTTGGGAAATCATTACGTGGCGCTCATCATACGCTCAGGTGTCATTGTGCAGCAGCCCGTAAGTATGCTTAATCAGTGCACGCACACGCACACTCACACACGCTCAGCAACATTAAATTACGAATGAGTTAAACAGTCACTCACACACACACACACACACTTGCTTCTAAGTTCGCAGTTTGGTCTTTAACCCTTCATCTGATGCCTCTTCTTCATCTCCTACTAGCTGCTACACGAGTTTGTCGCGCGTGTGTGTGTGTGAGTGTGTGTTGGGCTCATCAAATTTCCGTCATAACAATAATGCTCGCTCGTAAAAAAAACCCTTTTGCGCCGCCATCAAAGCAAAGTTGTGATGAGCTGAAATTGAGGCTGAGGCTGAGGTTGAGGCCTCATCCTGAGCCTGAGACAGATTCGTTTGCGCTGTTTCTCATTGAAAGGCAAAAACAAAAAAAAAAAATAAAAGCAGTGAAGCACAGCAATCAAAAACGCGTCAGTTGTGCATAAGTGTTTGTGCTCGAGTGTCCGCATGTGTGTACGTGTATGAGTGTGTTTGTACGTGTGCTGATATCCTTTTTTCGTGTTCTTGCTTGTTGTTGTTTTCAATGAAAGGTTAACATAACAGTTGTGTGCAGTGAACGGCGACGCACAAAACCAACGCTGACAGTTGACTATTGACCTCGGGGTCTGGTCTCTGGTTCCTTCGCTGTCTATGACACATGCTCTGCCCTTGCCATCGCACTGCTCGGTTGTTTGGTCTGTCTCTCTCTCCCTCTCTGTCTGTCTCTCCGTCTGTCAGTGTCACCACACATAGACGCGCTCGCCCACTGTGTTAACACTTTTTTTCAGCTAACCTAACCCATTTTGTCGCGGCCTTTGAGCGTTGGCATCTTTTTTTGTGTTGCTCTTATATGTTGTTGTTGTTGTTGCTTGTGCGTTGCGGCATTTCGGTTTTATAGCGTGCTCTTAAATTTCAGTTGTCGTTTTTTTTTTTTGGTTGTTTGTTGTTCTTGTTGTTGGTTAGACTATACTCGTACATAATTTGCAAACAGTCCTAAATATTATGCGTCGCTATTTCCGCTGTCAAAGCCATTGTGCTTACACCCAATCGTGCGTCCTCCACCACCCCTTAAGCCAAGACAAACACACAATATACAAGCCAAAAGCTAAAAATACGCCTACCAAATTTGGCAGTGAGCTTAAGTTCATCTCGTTCGCTATGTCTATCTAACTGTCTGTCAGTCTGTCTGTCTGTCTAACTGTCTATGTGTTTTTGTTTGCTAAAGCCAGAAGGTTCAACAGCGGCAACAACAACAACAATATCATGAACGACATGTGAATTGTGCGTTCGCATCGTAAAATAGGAATTTACTTTATTAAAATTTTGTGCTCTAAAAAAACACACACACACATACACACTCATACAGACACAGACACATGCAAAATAATATGGTTTTAAATAAAAAAAAGGAAGAAGAAGCAGCAGCGGCAGTCAAAATTTGGCAACGCACACAAATCCATGCGTGTTACTCTCAAATACATATGTAAGTAGGCCTCCAAACCGCCGACGCACTTCTCCTCACCTCTTCACGAAGCAAAGACCATGCCACATTCCGTTGTCAATATTCAAGCACCCCTCCATTCACACTCCCCAACCCACACCCAATGATTGTGTTCATGAAAACGAGGTAAAAATTTACTCAACTCTATAGTCTACTTTAAGGCAACAACAGCGGGGTGAGCATTGTTGTCAAATAGGCGTAAATTTCCAACTGCCATGGCGCCTCGCAACGCATTGGTCGTGGCCTATTGCGCTATTTAGTTGCTTTGATCGCTCTCAGTGTATTTGACAGTTTTATCTCAGAAAAAAAAAACAAAAAACAAATGTTGCTCAGCTGCGTTGAAAATTTATATAAATTGACAATACTTTGGCATGTGTGCGTATGCATATGATTTTTAGTATGTTTATATACATATGTGTGTGTGTGTTTTTGAGTGCTTGTTTGTAGAATAACAACAACAAGAGGACGCGCATTTTATGCTAAATTACGCCATACACACGCGTTCGCTCACTGTTAAATTATGTACTAAAATGCGTAATAATGAAATCATAAACAAGTTGACAGCCCCGAAAAAAACTCGCCTCAGATTATACATATTTTGGGCATATAATAAATATTTTCAAAGCATTGTTGTCAACACACACTCACAAACACACACACATAGACATTTTGCCTTTTAACTGCTGGCATTTTGTGCTATCATTTGTTTTAACATATTAAGTATACGCCCCATGCCAATTTCATGCAGCTGACGAACGCTGATAATTTCACATAATTTTTATATAATTCAGCAAAGAAAAGAAATGTAACAAAACAACAAAAATAACAACAAATTCGCGCAAATAACAAGTTTCATTTAAACTCTTTAAGCCTTCAGCAGTCATTGAACTTTTGCGCAGCATACTTTTGGGCTTACTTGAAACTCATCACTCAAACACTTTTCACTGGAATCACGTTAGCTGTCTTAGCTTATGGCAGTGACAGTGCTACGCACTGTTTTGCATAACCAAACAACAAGCAGGCAAACATTCAACAGCTGCTGCGACAACATGCCACTTGCGACGACGACGACGATGATGATGATGAGGATGATGATGACTAACAACTCATCATGCAAGCAGCAGTGCCGCACTTGCAACAGTTGCCATTGCTTGTGCTCATGCTGCTGCTTTTTGTTTTCTTTCTTAGTTCTTGCCGACAGCGCATAAATTTTCAACTAATTTCAACAGTTAACAGGTAAAAATTGGCACATTTTTAACACTTTGTCTCTCTTTTTTTTATTTTTTGCAAGAAAATGAAAATGAGAATTTTGCGGCTTTTGCTTCTTTCTGTCTTACCTTCCTTTCATTTTACTCACTCACTCGCTCACTCAGTCAATTATTTATTCATTTGCGCGCTCTCACCTCAGCGCACATCGGCGCATATTGCATGAAGTTTCTTTCTTCTTTCTTACTTTATGTTGACATAAATTATAAGCACATTCTGGTGGGCGTAAGGGCGCGTCATCTGTGCGTTGGCTTGTACGATAGTTAATTCATAAATTAAATTAGCTGCGCTCTTGCATAATTAACGAGATGTGTCTCTTTGTGACGCTTTGGGAAAAAACGCTCTTGGCAAAAGTACACAATGTGTAAGCGAAGATGCCACTTTGGCTTGTGTGTGCCGATGTCTGGACATATATACACGCACACACACCCACACGCACAAGTTACACAGCAAGAACTTTTGTTTGTGTGCTGCTTAGCTTTGCTGCAACTTTTGTGCAGTTCATAATGAGTTCTGCGTCACCTTGCCGCCTGCCGCCATTGCTCCACTTCAAGTCTTTAGCCTTTCGTTGGAGCCAACGAGTAAAGCAAAGCAAAGCCTTGAATGTTTGCCATTTTTTTGTGATTTTTTGCCCTTGTCAACTTCTTTTTTGTTTGCAGTTTTTCTTCATGCGCTACAATGAACAATGATTATGTGCAACATGCAATAACAACAACAGCAGCAGCAGCACCGATGACCCACTCCGGTCTTTAAAACACGGTCGTCCGTCCAGTTGTCCATCAGTTTGCTGTTGCATGCTTCATTTTGTAGCTTTCTTCGACTGTTGTTGTTGTTGTTGCTCATGTTGTGCATTCTTAATAATTATTAAGTCTAGAGTGTTTATTCTCGCTTTCTTTCTAAGAAGTGAGTCACACACACACACACAAGATTTTGTTGTGTATTAATTAGTCTTTTTTTTTTTTTGCAATTATTGTTGTTGTTTTTGTGTTTTTACAATTGTTTGTTGCCACTTTACTGGCCTCCTTAACACTTTTGCCCTTGCTCTGTATTCTACTTGTTGTTGTTGATGTTGTTGCTCCTCGTTACTTATACGCCACTTGTGCCGTGTGTGAAAGTATTTTTGCTTCATTGCCTCTGCACGCGCGCACTATATGTGTAGGCATATGTGTATGTGAGTGTGAGTGTGGGCGTCTGTATGTTTATGTGTGTGTGTAAGTTTCAATTAGCTACGCGGTCGCTATGTTACATGCCACATGACATGTACACTTGGCTGTGCCTCTGACTGTGACTGTCTGTCTCTATCTCTCTTTCACTTATGCTATTTATATCAAGCTTATGTTTGTGTGTGCGTCTAACATTGCAAACTGGCAAAAGTTTTTCTCGCAATGTCGTTGTTGCTGCTTGGTTACTAATGTTGTTGTTTTTATTGTTGTTGTTGTTGTCGCTGTTGCGGCAAAAAGTTTCTATTGTTTAAGATTTTTCACTCTATTTTCTTATAAACGTTCGTTCGTTCGTTTCGCTCAGTCCGCTCATCTTCTTCTTGGCAAAGTTTATTTTTTAACATTTTATTAATTACGCCTTTGACTTTGTTAAAGAAATTTATATCTCCTCTCTCTCTCTTCTAACAAGCCGAGGCAGCAACGTTTGTCTTTAAAATTTGTTGTAATTGCGCATAATTATATTTTAATTAAAATACGATTTGAACATGGGGCAACGCAACGCTTGAGAAACTTTAGCGTGGCTTGTGGTGAGTTGTTCAACAAGTTTTCATTGGTTTTGAATTTGCAATGTTTTAAGGGTTACCAATACATGCATATACATAAGTGCGCCAAAGCCGAATTGTGGCAACTTAAGCATGTGTGTGGCAGGTGAGCTTGATTTATTTTAAGCATACGAGATATCCAATAAGCCAAAAATGTGTGTGTGTGTCAATACAAAAGTCGAAATCATGTAGTAGTCAATTTAGGCATGAGCAAACTGTTCCCCAGACTCTGCTTCGCTGAGCAGTCGCAAAAGAAGAAGAAGAAGCTGTTGTTGTTATGCCAAGCATGCCAAAGCAAAAGGACGTACAGGAATTAGCTGTGTTAGTATGTTGAAGCAGTGGCTGTGGGAGGGGGCAACAACAAGCAGATAACGGGGCACCAAAAGTACGAAAAGAAAAAATAAAGAGTCAGCAGTCAGCCAAGCCATCAAGACGTGTGTGTATCTGAGTTTGCGTGTGTGTGTGTGTGTGGCATAAGCAATAATTTGGAAAATAACTTCAGTCAGTTGAAAATGCCCAGGAAGCGTACAAACGGAGAGGCGGGCAATCGGTCGGTCTATCGGCCGGTCGGTCGGAGCAAGCGGAAGCGATTTAGGACAGCGCACATATATTTCATATCATGTTCCAATAATAACAAAAGACAAAACGCACACACGCGGTGAAGATTGGGTTGGGGTGAAAGCAATCGAAAATCAGTGATGGCGCACACATAGCGAAACAGACAACAAAATTGTAAAAGGATAAAGGATAACAAAATGAAAAAAATGTGGAAAAAAAAAACAAAAATAGAAAAACAGTTTTTCAAGTTATTTGCTACGCATTTCCAAGCATTAAACCAAAGTGACTTGAATAAATTTCATATTTCAAAATATATAACCAAACCAAATCGGACCAAACAGAATCAAACCAAGCAGAAGGGCAGCCAGTGTAAGAGGAAGCAATGAAAAAGGGAATCAAATCGAACGAAAACAGGAGGCAAAATAAACTAACGTGGCTAATGTCGTGGTGATGACGATGTCAGTAGCAGAGCAGCAATAGCAACAACAAGCAGGAATTGCTGGCTCGATAGGTCCAAAAGCATCAAGGCATATGAACAACAAGGACTGGGAAATGGGTCAGATTTGTATGAGTCTCATGTATACATATGTATGTACAGTGAAATTCCTTATAAGCGAACATTCAGCGTCTGAATGTTAGTCTCTGGTTACAAACATACATATGTATATAAAGATATATACAAAATGGGATTTTTATAAAACTTATTAGAGATTTTCTAAAGTTGGTCCGTTTATGTGAGATTTTTTATTCAAAATGGATTGAAAAATAGTATCCGAATATTGGAATGAAATTTCAATGGAAAATTAATAAAATATACTTCAGTTTGTTCAGTTATTGGAGCTGTCCGCTCAAAAGAACTGTCCGTAGTGTGGAATTTCACTGTATATGAATTAGTCTATGCCATGCGAGTCACACACACACACATGTGACTAACCGAAAAATTTTCTTTTCGCTGATGCAGCAATTTCCTGTCAGCCAGACACGCACATCGACAGAGAGCAACAGTAGCACAGCACAGCCCAGCCCAGCCTAGCACCAACGACTCTGGCAGTGGCAATGCCAAAGTCTCTGTAGTCGTCATCATCGTCGTCGTCATCGAACTCATGCTCATAGTCTCACAGCAGCCTCATGTCGCTTTTATCATGCTGCCAGGCATTCAAGTGCTTGTGCCTGTCACTCCGACCGCTACCCAAAGCCGCAGCAGCAGCAGCAGCACCAAGCAAGCGACCTCTTTCGCTTCGCCACGTCTCAAATGTTCATGTAGCATTTTTTGAAGGCAAAATTTCATTTTCGAATATTCATTCCGAAGGCATTTTTTAGAAGCTTTAACTATTTTTTTCAATTTTTTTTTTTTCTGAAATGCAAAGCAAAATACTACAAGCAATACTTTGTTTTGTGTGTATGTGTGTGTGTCTGTGTATGTATGCATATGTGGGTGAACATGTTGTGGGTCGAAAAGAGCAACGAAAGCGAGAGTTTTCCCAACTTTCTCTCTCTCTCTCTCTCATACATCAACATGCCCATACACTGTAGGAACATGCTTGCATGCGCGTATTTGTGTGTGTCTGTGAGCTCCGGTTTGGCTTAGTTTTCATAATATAAAAATATCTCATATATTTCATAGATAAAACCAGAAAATGTGTGAATATTTAAACTAAAAATGTCGTAGAGTTGTCAAGAAGCAATATGAGTGTTCCCCCCTGTATGTAGGGCAATTGTCTACCAGAATTTAAGAACGCAACATAATCAAGTTCTTTCGAGTGCAATGAGCCATAACCAAGACAAACAGCTCCCCTATAAACAAAAAAAAGAAATGAATATTCGCCCCAAGTTATGCAAACAACATGAAGTGCCATTCCTACCGCCCTACGCCCCTCTCGCTGCCATTCAGGCAAGTTGATAATTGCGCGTGTTTTATTTAAGGTTACAAACGGAAAGCAAACTTTGCCTACTTTTAGCAACAAATGATATGCCACGCCAGCCAGCCGAACCGCCATTTGTTCTTGCCTATTCATACCTCAAGAAAACCAACAAAAAAGTCGGAAAACGGAGAGAGTGGGAAAGCGAGAAAGAAAGAAAGCAAACGTAAATAAAACCGGAAAGAAATTCGCGTATGCCTGCGAGTAAAACCGACACAAATAAAGCAGAACAAACAAAAAAACAAACAAACAAACAACCAAAAAAAAAAAAAAAACGACCCAAAACAAAAATTTATTATCATTTTGTAAAATCGTTTTAAACGGCAACAACAACAACAATAAACCGTTTTGAACACAAAACAACAAAGAGCAATAAATGCAAAAAAGCAAAAAAGCAAAGTAAAAGTATTTTGCTAAACTTCAGCAGTAAAACAACAACAACAACAACTACAAGAAAAAAACTTAAACATTTTACGCTTTTTCGACTTTGAAACATAAAGTGAACGAAAAGGAGCGAGTGAGAGAGCGAGAGAGGAGTGGCAGCACTGGCAGCCCATGAAGCCCAAAAAAAGCAACCAAGATGCCTTAATTTATGAGTTCGGGTGCGTTGCGTCTGAACAGGACTCTCACCGCATTTGCCTCCTTGCCTCACCACTTACACACACACACACACACACACACATGGACACACAACCTCTGTTAAAAAATATGTGACTGCTTTATGTTATCGTAGAACGCCCAAAACGCCCGCCCGCTTATGCTGGCAGCTAACTAAAGATGCACACGCTTGGCTGACTGCTGCTCCTTCTATTACTGCCGCTGCTGCTGCCTTGGGTTGCCAGCGTTGCTTGGCTGCTTCTTGCTCCCTTTCACTTCTTCCTCCCTCACTCACTATGGCGTTGCCTGATGATGAAGTGCTTGCTAAAAGCCTCAAGTCGACAATTTATCGCAGGTGGCAGGCAGAGGCCAAACGCAAATAGATAAAGTTGCTGCAAATGACAAACCAGGCGTATAAGCATTATCCAGAAATGATTTAAAATAATTTTCTTTTCGTAGAAAGAAAAAATTCAAAACATTTCCTTAGGCATTTCCACATTTTAATGCTATGTTGTTCAATTTGCCAGCGCTGTCAAGACGACGCGCATGTATGTATGTCATTCAGACAGCATAGGAGAGGACTGACTGACAGTCAATCACATGATCGACTGTTACGAGCAATTAGAGCGTCAACACATGTACCTACACGTCGATAAGAGAGTCGTAAGGAAAGTAACTACGCAACTAGCTATCTATGTATGTATCTACGCATCTATCAATCAGTTAGCCAACCAATTACTCACTCAGTTAGTCAGTCAGTCAATCATTGACGAAACATTTTAAATTGCCGTGCAACGCATTACATTTAAAATTAAAATCATTTTGTTTGCGTCTTAATTGACATTTAAGCGTACGGGCGTTCGTCCAGCTGTCCGTCAGTCTAACAAAGTTGAACGTAACTGAAAACGTGTCTTTTGTAAGCAATGCAATTTGTGCAAACGGCGTGAGACGGCGGCATTGTTTGCGCAAATTGCTTGAAGTAATACAAAGCGATGAACATGGCGTAATCCAAGTCACCCTTGACGATGACTTGTCCGCGACGGCAGTCACAACAACAACAACAAAAGACAAGTGGCAAATGTTGTCGCCGCGAATGTTGTCAATATTGTTGTTGTTGCTGCCATTGCCGTTGACAATGATGATGATGACGATGATGGCGATGACAATGTTAAATGTTGACTCTTGATTGAACGTACAGAAGAAGGGTTAAACGACGTACTCATGCTCAGATTTCAGCGATTACCGAAGGCAAACAAACAAAGAAATAATTGTGCAATGCAAGCAGAGATCAACTTTTTTAATGCAAGAAATCATGAAAAGGAATTGTTTATGAATTTGCATGTTGTAAAAATTGTTTATAAATGCAAATAAATCAACGAAAAAATGATGACAAAATTTCAATTATGTCATGTGGTTTGAGGCAACAACACCAGCAGCAGTAGCAGCGATCAAATGAGGGCGTTGCAGCCAATGAAGCATGTCGTTGGCAGACACGCGCGGGCGTTTGTGGGGCGACAACGACAGTGCAAGTGGAGACAACAACAAGAAAAAAAGAACTTTCCCACAGTAATACAAACGAAGGGAAACAAAATCATATTTGCAGCAAAAACAACTAAAACTACAACAACGTTGACTTCGACGACAACAATTAAAAACGCAACATGTCAAAAGACATGCAACAAAAGCAAACCATGACAGTGAGGGCGAATTTCTCAAGCCGCGTACAGATTTCTCGCACATGTCGTGAGGGCGCATAGAGCAACAGTGACAGCAAGCGAGAGAGAGAGAAAGAAAGAAAAGTGTAGGGTGCCACGTCTGGCTGCGTGACGGGTCAATGCAACGCAGACGCACAAGCAACGAAGCGTAGCCGTGCGTCAAACAGCGACGGCGAGTGAAGTGCATGAATCAGTCTCAGGTTCAGGTTACTCTTCTTCTACTTGAGCTGCTGCTACAACGCTTGTAGACCGCTAAAAGACGACAAAGACAAGTGTGAGTGAGAAGACATTCGCGTTTGAAAACAAAAAGTGCTTGTCTAAGATTGAAAGCTCGCAAAATTACTGAAGCGTGGCGATAAAGCCTGACAAAGGCAAAGAGTTGAAGAAACGACACAGAATTGAAGATGAAGAAATTCACACGATAAAAAAATACCGTGTGACTCTTTTTTTTCGGTCGCTTCAACTTGTACCGACAACACGAACAATCTCATACATATTTTGGTACTTTTGCTCTTATTACGCAGTGTTCTTACTATGGTAATAGAGGAAAGTAGTTCTTTAACTAGTCAAAAAGTGCCCAAGTGCTCTACGACATTGTTTTTTTCGTTTTTAAATTGTTTTTAAGCAATATTTTTTGACTTGTGCTGCGAAGAGCGTCGCGTCGTCAGTTGTCAGCCATAAACGTTGAAGTAATTATGGTCTTTGCAGCAGCTGCAGGCACTCGTACGCAGTTGGCTTAAATTGTCATACAACATGATGATGATGGTGATGACGATGAAGCCAATGATTATGATGATGTCCTCGGCTGTGCTATCCTTGGCATGTGCTGTCCTGTGCTGTGCTTATAAATACTTGTGCCAGTCCAGGCGCATAAAGCCGTCGTCTGCCAAGCCAATCAATTTTCGCTTTATGCGACTACAAAAAAGCAGCAATAAAATTGAACTCATAAAAGGAACATGCTCGGTCACAAAAACGATAAGCGTCGCAAAGCGTTGCCAATCAACAAAATTACGTTCGTCTACCAATAAGATACAAAAAAAAGCACGCAATCAGCAAAGAGTTATTAAGTGGCAGGCAACATGAGGTCCTTGGCAATCGAAGTCACAGCGCTTAAATGCAAAACTTCTCGAAAAAGCTAAAAAAGACAAATGGCAGAGGACATTTGCAGAAAGCCAAACAACAACAAAAACAATCTTAAATGGTATTCAAGATCAGCTGCGTTCTGTTCGACAAAGCTGCCGCAACACGCCAGGTGACAAACGCTTGCAAGTTTGCCAGAGGCAGTGGCAGCAACAACAATGCAACATAATTGCCATGCATGTCAAGCAGCTGCCGGTCATGATCATGTCGTTGCCGCTGCCGTCGTTGCTGCTTGCTGATAATGATGATGATGGTGATGGCTCATCGCTGAAACAAGTTTCGCACGCGTGCCAAAACGACAGAGTCGTCGTCGTCGTCGCCATGCGGCAGCGTCTGAACTTTGCTGGCAGACAGTAATCATCATCATTTGTGGCTTACTTCTTGGCATTCGACGTTCTCATCTTCGTTTCTTTTTTTTTTTTTGCTATGACAGTCAATGCATGTTGCATGATGAGTCGCGTCGAGTGTGTTTATCGACTTGTGGTCTGTCTTGCTATTGTCAAACATGCTTCGATGTGCATTGACATGACGAATTCAAAATCTTGTTTGAAGACATTAGACGCCTTTTGTATTGTCTCTCTCTCTCTCTCTCTATCACACACTGGCGCCTGCTCATGCTTAGTGCAGCTGTTGAAAGTAAGTGAACGGCAGCCAACAACAGGTGCAAGTCGGATTGCATTAATGCATGATTGCATGAATAGATGCTTGAATACATGCGAATTTGTTGTGGCTGCGCTGCGGCTGACATGTGTGCTTATTGTAATGCTAAGCTTTTGCCTGTAAGCGTTTTGTTAGCAACAAAACAAAATTAATTATTTTACGGTTGCCAAGTAAAGCAACGAATCGAAATATAATAATAATAATAATTTTTACAACAACAAGGAGTTAATGTAAGGCAAGCCAATGTGGCCATGGCCGTGGCAGTGGCAAAGATGACGTCAGCAGCAGCAGCAAAACAAAGCAAATAAAGTTCACAGTTTTAATCAAATATTAATTTTCAATATTGTCGAAAAACAGACGCCAATCAACACAAATTTCTAAAACACACACACTCACAACCAGCAATTTAAGCTCATATCAGAGTGGTGAACAAGTGAGAGAAACGAGAAAAGATGCCAAATTTCATTTAGTGGCATTTTCAGCAAATAATAAAGTTATCGAACACCAATCGAACTCTGCCACCAACAGAGTTGCCACCAGTCATGTGCATGTATGTATGTTTTATACCTCAAGCTGTCAATTACACATGCACACTTGGTCTTCACCCAGCAGCAGGGCGGTGGGGCTGATGTGCAAAGGGTGTACAAAACATAACTTTGAACATGAACAAACATAAATATAAATTTAAATTTTGAAGTTTGTTCATTTTAATTTTTTCTTCTTTTTTTTAGTCCTTCGTGCTTTTGTATTGAAATTGATGCTGTTTTGCAGATTGATGAACATGGCAATGAAGTCGACCCAGGCGGTTGTCTTATTTGTTGCTGAGCAGTGTAGAAATGGCAGGGGAAATTTCAAGCTTCGTTACTTATATTTATTGTGCACGCACACCCACACGCACACGCACACACAAAGTGAATATTTTCGGCAAACAGATACACAGATACTGATACAGGCAAGGCCTTGAAAACATTTCAGAGAGCAAAGAAGTCTTTTTCAGCAGCAATGATGCAATTATTTCCACTTGATTAAATACTCAAGAAAGTGTGTGTGTGAGTGTGTGTTAGTAAGTGCATGTGCGTGGGCTTGCTACCAACGACTAAGGGGAGCACGCAGCGAACACATGAGCAAAGGCGCCGTGCCGTGTGTTAATATGTATAGATTGTTATAGATTGCATAGAGTTTATATGAAGCCGTTTAAAAATTCATAAATTTAAATTAGCAGCTATGAAGATATTTGCTTTTGAGCATGAATGGCAAAAAGTTACAAGAAGAAGAAGAAGAAATTATATATAAAAATGTTTCAAATAAGACAAACGAAAAAAAGTAGCATGAGTTGACAGGCGGAAGGCGCTGAATGTTGATTGGCAGTTGGGATATCTTTAAAGAGCAATGAGTGAAAAAAAATAAAAATGAAAATAGAAATGGAAAATAAAAACAAGCACGTCAAAAAGAAATAAGCAATTCGTAATGTTTGTAATTCCGTTGATTCATGCTGCTTTCACTTCAAGTTTTGTTGTTTTGTGCTTTGCTTTGCTCTGGTTTGGTTCGGTTTCCTTTGAGGGTTGCTTAGTCATGTACAAGATCGAATAAAAAGTGTGGGGTACGCGTTTGTTTATATTGATTGTTGTTGTTGTCGTTGTCGTCTACTACGTGTATAGTCGAGCTAATGAAATGAATTCAATTATCAGCAAATAGAATACAGGATATTAGCAAAGCGAAATGCGCGCGCGAACGCCAAATATACATCCTGGTCGCACTGAAATTGCGCAAATAGGCTCAATATTCTTACACACACACACACACACACACACACACATAGCCATAGAAAAAACGCTTGAAGTGGGCCGTCAGCATTGTAACAGAGCGTTACAGATACTGATGCTTGATGCTTTCTGACGCTGCCAAATGGAAAGACAGTTGAATGATGAATAAATAAATAAAAAGCAAATCAAACGAGCGTCAAAATTGAAGTCAGCTATCAAAAAAAAAACGATGATGATGATTATCACAAGAACGACAAGAACGATAAAGAAGTCATGGCTGGGAGGCTGGAGAAAGCAGCGCCGTTTGTGGCCGGCAGTGAGAAACTCAAACAGGAAGTTGACCACGAAAGAACCGTGAGCTGATGCTGAAGCTGGGAGCTGTGAAGGGCATGAGTGAGTGAGTGCGGTGGCAGCAAAGGACGTTGTTGCGCTGATGATAGCAGTGAAGCGAGAATGACGAAGTTGCCAATGAAAGCAATAAAGTGTGGGCGGCCGAATGCTTTGCCAATAAATATTGAAATTTTATGATTGAGTTTAAAATTGACCACAAATCAAACGAAATTGAAGCAAGCAGCAAACGCTGAAGCGCAAGCAAGCGGAAGACGCAAATGGGGCTGTGGCCGGAGGGAGAGAGCGTCGAAGGAAGGCGATGAAGGTAGGCGCAGCCATTAGGCAGAAATGAATGAACAAAGTAATGACAGCAAATTGATATTGACCAAGGCAAATGAGTCGCTCGAAAAACAATTAAACTGAGAACGCCGAAGTAACCGAAGGACATGTCGATTTGCATGAACGGACACACAGGCACAGGCAAAGCCACTGGATGCTGAGGACTTTGAGTACAATGGGTAGCCAATATGGGCGGCGGAACAGAAGGAAAGATATTAAATTTTAAAAAGTCAATAAAATCACTTGAAATCTAAAACGAAGAAGAGCATTGAATAGCCAACGAAGTTATAAGCAGAAGTGATGAAAACATAAATCACAGTTAGAGTGATGAGAAAGCGGGTGGAAGAAGAAACAGAGCGAAAGGAAGAAATAGCATAGAAGACAGAGTGATAAAGATGTATTTCACATATAAGCGCAGCGCGAACATTAACGCTTGTAGCCAAAGAGCACATGTGTGTGCAGAGCCGTATTTTTATGTGTATGAGTGAGTGTGTGTGTGTGTTTATATGCGTGCGGCAATTACCACATGCCATGCTGCATTGACAACGCAGCAGGAGGCCACTTGAGTGCAGTCAAAGCGACGACGACGACGACGACAACGAAGACGACGACGACTAAATTTGACTGCTGCCGCAATGTTGTTGCCGTTTTTGCTTGCCACATGCTGCAACAATTTATTTTTGTAGAAGCACACAAGCTAAACATTGAAATTTATATATACAATTTTATGGATTTATTTGCGTCATAAACAATTTGCGTTGATAGGTTTATAAACAAGAGCAACGAATAACGCCGAAAATGCCAACGCAGATTGGCAGCCAAAATAGCAACGAAAATGTGCGGGAGTCGCACAGGTTACACTTTGAAAGAGGCGGGAGAACAACAGAAGCCATTTTATGCGACGTCATACGTCAAGAAATCAAGTTCAGAAGCCAAATCAAGATACAAGTTACACTTGCTACCAGGATACGCAACATTGACAGTTATGGCGCAGTGGGACGAACATGAGTGCCAAGTCAATTGACAATTGTGTGAGCAATTGAATTATGTATTTGTGTGTGTGTGTATGCCAAGCAAAGCGCAAGCTTGGCCAGCAGTTAAAGCAACGCAGCACCGAACATGACTGTAGATACAAATATATTTAGATACAGCTCTCTATGCACACGTGTCTTAAAGTGTTCGATTTTGGTTAAATAAAATGACAATTTCAAGTATTTGCTTCCAACACCAACGTCATCATTACTTTCTATTTCTTATGTCACTTGTTTGTTAACTTCTTCTCCTTCGTGTTGTGTTCCTGCTGCTTTAGCACCGCCCACACAGCTGACATAATACGAAAACGCATAGCGTAGTGTATGAACTTTGACCACGCCTGCAACTTGAACTCAGAACAAAGCACGCCTTTGTCTTTGACAGTTGTGATCAAGTGCAGTACACTTGTCGCTCTTATTTACACACACACACACACGCATACACGCATATAAAGTAAGTCACATGAGCATGAGTTTTCGATATTGAGCAGACTGACCAATTCACATTTACCGACTTTGACTGCAAGTCAAGCATTATCCTTTGTCTTGAATGTTCAACTTGTCGTCGTCGTCGTTGTCGTTGTCATCGTTGTCGTTCAGCAGCGTCCAAGCACAAGGACACTTGAATTTGTGTGCTCGGTATACATATACATATATTTAGTGTAAATAATTGTGTGCATGTGTATGTGTGTGTGTTTGCCAATTGTTTGCAAACTTTTACTTAAAGCT
Source organism: Phortica okadai (assembly GCA_034638295.1). Lineage (NCBI taxonomy): Eukaryota > Metazoa > Arthropoda > Insecta > Diptera > Drosophilidae > Phortica > Phortica okadai. Next base: position 37,140,901 of record CM067851.1, read on the forward strand.
TACCAAAAACGGCTTCAAATAATGACCAAAATCAAAAAGATAAAACTGCTGGCGAACATTTTGTAAAGAATTTCAAGTATATCAGTCGTAGATACTCGACTGCTAGATACTTGTACTTACTTTGGCATGTCAGCAAATAAGTGTTACGCACACATGCACATCAAATGCAGCATCAGCAATTGTTAAATTACTTGAAGAAATCGGGGGGAAAAATAGAGTTCTTTAAATGATTTGTGAAGACATTAGAGGTCTGCATGAATACATTTATTTCGGTACTCAAATTCATCCAGCAAAATCTCAGCAAATCTCAATCAAGGGAAGTCTTTGAGCATATTAAGTTCATGATTGAAACACAGATGACAAAAACGTGAAAATAGAAAAGAAAAGGCGTCAATAAACAAATTGCGTTGATTTCACTTTTATTTATTTATTTATTTTTTTTTTCTCTTTAAAAATATCTACATTTGGCAGCGAACGATAAACACGAGCCACAAGTCTGAATGGCGGTGAAGGCGGAAAGGGCAGCAAAGAGAGACAAAACCAAACGTGCTTTTGACCAAGTTAGTTGTTGTTGAGTTGTTGCGTGTAGGCAGCAGCATCAGTCGCTGCAGCATCATTAACCGCAACCGCGCTAAAACGACAGCCATGAAGTAAGCAACAAAGTATCTATAAGTCTGCAGCTTTAGTTTTAGCTACGCCACTTGTGCCTTCTGTGGCAATAAAAGCCCAAAAACAAAAAAAAAAAAAAAACTTGTAAGCGTCTTTGTGTTGGACATGTCCGTCCAAGTGTTGTCGCGCCAACTCAGTACAAGCTAAGCTGCGCTTTTGTCAATGGCACCTACACAGACACACACACACAGCCAAAGTCAAATGACGCATGCTGCAGCGCGCTCGCCACAAAGTAACGGCTTGTGTGGGCTGCAAATGCATTCAGTCGCGTCGACTTGACTCGATTTGACTTTGAGTCAAAGTCTTATCGCGTCTGTCGTTTTGCCTTTGCATGTTTTCAGTAATCAAATCGAAAACTGAAATAATGCAATGCAAAAAAATCGAGCCAACGTCGCGTTTTAATAATGTCTGCAGTCGTTCATAAGTGGCTTATTGAAAGCTTTGCTTATTTGCACATTTTCAAACGTCATTGCAGAAACAAGACGAAAAAAGTATCTTTTAATTAATTGAATAAAATATATTTTTTTGTCTTTGTCTCTGTTTGAGCAAAGAAACCCGTTTGAAGTTTTAAATCAACACATTAGAACATGAGAGGCGTTGTTCGAATTTTTTTTTTTTTTTCAGATACTTTTTGGGGTTTTGTTGTTTTACGTTCATTTATGTGACTGCCCCCAATTTATCTAAAGCGCCTAAACGCTTCATTTAGCGCTTGTTGCATACATATATTTAATATTGTTAATAATTATGAAATGTTATTGGATTTTTGTAATGTCATGTCATGTACGGCACAGCAGAAATGTTCGAAACGCTTACGAAAAAGCGCGTAAACGCCCACAGCGCGACCGCGATAAGCGCCAAAAGTGGCCCCTGGCAATGCTCGAAGACAAGCTTTAAAGTGCTTCAAATGTGGGCGTAATTTTTAATAATAAAATTATTCACTGATTACAACAACAAAAACAAAACGACAAAAAACAACAAGAAATAACATAAAACTAACAACATTTGACAATCGACGACAAATTACTAAAAAGAGATTATAGACGAAGGAAGTAAACCAAAAAAGTAAAATACAAACAGTTGCGTTCAAAAAAATTGGAATATGTATTGACTCACTCACTCACTCACGCAGGCATTGAAAAATTCATTCATTGATGAGTTGAAGCGTAGCCATGAATGGCACGAGGAGAAGTCTGTGAGTGTGTAAGAAAGTAAGCCAAGGTTTGCATTCAAATAGTGGAAGTACAAAACTGGTTTTTGACATTTTTACAAGAAGCCAAAGAAAGGGTAAAAGAAGCAGCAGCAAAAGCACAAAAGCAACAACATAGAACACAGAACAGAAGCGCTTGCGGCATTGGTCAAAGCATGGCCAAAGACAAGGGCAGTGACAGAGGTGAAAGCAAAAGAACTTGCAGTAGCAACATAACTAAACCGGAAGTGCACCGTTTAGAGTCAGTGTCCGGTCTATGCAACAACAGAATTTAAATCGATTGATTGCGTAACTGATTGGCATTACATAAGCACCATGCAATACATAAGTAATAAGTGCATGAATAATGTTTTAAATGTTTGTCATTAAATAAACATGAGAAACATGTTGAATTGTGTGAGAACGTTTTGTCTTTGTCTTTGAGCTTAAGTGGCAAGTGCATTTGCATTGCTTGTTGGCTAACCGCATTGACAAACCATACGAATGATACCACCGGTGTGTCAGTCTCTTAAGCAAGCACAAATTTGCGGTCAGCGCTGCTTCAACGTGAAATCAACGATGCGTTGCAAAGAAGATGCGAATTTTTCAGTTCACACCAGACTAACCAAAGCAAGCCTCAAATAATTGATAATTTCCATGTGTGGTTTTCATTCATTCTCTCTCTCCCTCTCCCGCTCGCTTTTCTTTGTATTGGTCAATAAAACCACAAGTTTTGATCAACTCAGTTGCTGTAACAATTATTATTTGATTATATTTTGTATGGCCAACAGGTGAGTGAGCTGAATAACGTAAAATAGCAAAAAAAAATTATCATCAATCAAAGCTGTTTTTTTTTTGGGGAAATTATCAAATCAACAAATGTTCTGCCATTTTTCATATAATGACAATTAATTAAAAAACTAAAAAAACACTTTTAGCGAATAATCATTTAAGAAATATGTTCTTTGAAATGCAATGAAAGCAATTTTCAACAATTTTTCACTGAATCAGAAAAAGAAGAAGCAACCAAAAAATCAGCAAGAGAGCTATTCCAGCTTTGCTCAGGACTATCCCAATTATTTTTATTAGAAAACCCTTCTTATAATTTTTTTCATAATATAAGTTTTTAAAAAGCGCTATGATTTTTTATCAAAAACTCTATATTTGAACTATTAGTCTATTTCATGCTATAGTGGTCCGTTCAAGATAATTATGAGATCTGAGATCTACTTCTCTGCTTTGCAAACTTCATGACAGAGTTAATATATTTTTTCAAGAATCATTTCGGTCTTTCAACATGTTGAAAATCACGCTTGCAATTGGCAATTCTGACCAAAATGAAGAGGAGGAAGATCAAAAAGAAAAAGTAATAATAATAAAATAATGAAAAAAAATCATCACTCATCACTTACCGAAGCAGACAAGTTGAAGATTTTTAATCCAATGTTGTTTTTGTTGTTTATGCTGTTGTTGTTGTTGTTGCTGCTGCCGCAGTCGTTGTTGATAATCATGTCGCTGTCGCTGTTGCTGTCCTTGTTGCTCTTGCTCTGGCTTCGCTTGTCGACAATTATTTGTTGTGCATTTGCTATCGCTGTTTGCGATTGTTGATACTTGCTCCTGTCCTTCTTGTTGTTCTTGTTGCTGTTGCTGTGGCTCTGTTGTCTGAATCTGAATCAGAGTCTGAGTCTGAATCTCTTGATTTACGTCCTGTTGCCACGTCAACTCCGATTTCCGTTGCAGTTTATATTTTGTTTTTGTTCTTGCTGTTATTGTTGTGTTAGTAGTTGTTGTTGTTGTTGCATGATGATGAAGTGATTTTAATGCCATTTTGGCAGCTACGTTGCCAATGTTATATCTGCACTTTGTTGTCGTTGTTGTTGTTGTTGTTCGCCTGCTTGCTATTATCTCAATGCAGCTGTAATTTTGTTCGTGCTGTTGTTGTTGCTGTCGCTGTCGCTGATAACAATAATGAAATTGTTTTTGTTGCACTTTTTGGCCTTAAACACGTTGCGTATTAAACGCGTCATTCGTTTTTTGATTTGCACATTTGTTTCTTTTTAACTTTTTTGAAACTTTTTTTTTATTGAAAGATTTTTAAAGTATTTTAAAGGGATTTTTTTATATAATTTTTATTTAACATTCAAGTTACATGGCAACGATTTTAATGCCTTCAGTTGTTATTGTTGTTGTCATTGCCAGTGTCTTATTTCTACACACAGTCACAGAATAAAGCTTGATTCGAAGCAAAATGTACGCAGTTCAAATATTTAATTGTAAGTAGCAAAAAGTTCTTCACGTGGCCGGAGAAATTCTGTTGGCAGAAGGCAGGATGCTCTTTATGCTGCCTGCTCACTGCTGCTTATTGAATCGTGCCGGGCTCCTTTGCTATTTTACCAACATTTGTTTTGACCGTTCTGTTTCCTATACACTTACACACTTAGTAATATGTATGAATATAGGCGTATTTGTTGTTGTTGTTCTAATTCTTATTGGATGCTTAAAGCCGCAAAACAAACAAAGGAGCATAAGAAGAAGAAGAAGGAGAAAAAAAAACACAAAACAAAACGACTGAGCGTAGAATAATGAGAGGAGTGTGAGTGTTTTTTGTACAAAGCACCGCAGGCTTTTTCTTTATTTAACAACTACAAGAACAACAACAAAACAACAAAGATAACAATTGCGATGGTTGTCGTAGTAGGTGGCGGCTATAGGCATATGTTGTTGTTGTTGCCGTTGTTGTTGGTGTCCTATGAAGTTCACTTTGATTTTATGTACGTTGCTCTAGATTAAAGCAACTAATTTCATTACTAAAGAACACACACACACGGCTTTTGTTCACTTCACTTTATTGCGAGCGCTTCTTCTTCTTCTACTTTCGTTCGTTCGATCTTTTTGACGTTGCTTTACTGTTGATGATGGTGATGATTGGTCTAGGCCAATCTAAAGGGAGTTGGAGGCGTTGTAATTAGCGTGTTTCTTTTTGGCCATTGTTGCTTGAGGCAAAGGCAACACAGACGCGCACACACACACACACGCTCAAGAATGAAGTTGTCGCTGATTGTTCTTGTTGTTTATTACGTATCGTTGCGTATTGACTTGGATTACGACACGTTTAATGCTTTTCAATTAACGTTCGACTGTGTTGGCTGTCAAAAGGCATGTGACATGTTTAAACAGGCTAAATGCTAACGGGAAGACGCGCGCGAAAGGCAAACAAACGCGAACGCGTAAACGACGAACCGACGTCAACGATAACAGAGCACGACGCACAACGAATGCCGCCGAAAAATGCGAAAAATCGGCAAATTTTCACAAAATGTTTTGCACAAAAATGCTCATACATAAGAATTGCATGGCACAGGCACACACACACACATACACCAGCACAAGCAACGACAGTAATAAAACTTTCGCTTCTTTTTACAAATTTTGCACTTTTATTGAAATATTTTATTTTGCATATTTTTTTTTTTTTTTGTTGCTTGCTTGCACGCCTTTTTCAGCTTTTCTTTTAGCTTCTTCTTCTTTAACTTTTCTTTTGCGTTTTTTACGCTGCTCAGCTGCTCTACGTTTTCTTCCTTGCACGCGTACACACTGCGTAAGTACGTTGCTTGTTGTTGTCGTATTTTGCTACGTACGTATATGTTTGTTGTTGTTGTTACTTAAGCATCAGATTTTTTTTTTTTTCATGCTATTTTCAGTACAAAAATTCTTGCTTCTTTAAAATGAACGCGCGCACGCTCGCACGTCAACATCGAATGAAACGTAAACCCGAACTGAAAACGTAACGCGACAACGCAAGCTGAACAGCCAGACTCAGGCCTCAATGACGCTCTCACGCAACGAGAAACGCAGCCTGCGAACAGATGTTGTCTGTAGTTAACAGCGACTGTGAGCGGAAACAAAATTGAAATCAACAAAAAGAACCATTTTGGTGCACAAGTGCTTTGCGTAAAACGCACACGTGAAAAGATGCTGTGTGAGCGAACAGTGTCAGCCGAGAGAGAGAGCGTGTGTGTGTGAGGGAGCGACAAAATCAACAACCACCAATTCGTCGTACTCTCTTGGCAGCATTTCGCTCTCACAGCAAATAACATTATGCATGCCAATACGATTGCTTGCGTTCGTTGGCTATAAAACAGGCACTGAGTACGAGTTATGTTGTTGCTTTGCAGGTGCAGCGCTCATGATTCAGAGAGTGCCAAGTTTCAATACATACGCCAATGGCAATGAGTATACTCATTCGCTTAGTATAAGACACAAGCCGGCACTCATACGACTCGTAGCTTGTATATGTTGACTGTAAGAAGCGGAGTATAAGAACATGTAATGCGCTCTTACGCAAGCTGAAATGGTTTGCTCTTTGATTGGATTGAGTGCGAGCATATTATGAGATGCGTGCAACATGCAACATGTTGCATGTCGCTAATAAAACAAGTTTTCAATAAAAGTTGTTTGTTGAAAAAATTAAAAACGTGACATTTAAATAAATTCACGAGTATTGAAATGAACCAAGCAACTCATTTTCTGTGCTGAGATACAAGTTGGCAAATGTATCTTTAAATGAGCACATTTGACTTTTTAATTTGTCTTTTATTATCAATTTTATAACTTAAATGATTTTATTACAAAAATGGCAAATTTGTTTGCACACACACCCACGCATATCCACTCATACATATGCAGACAAACGAGCAGCACGCACAGCAACTAATTTACACTCATTTGCACTCAAACATTGACACACTCTGAACACTAAAACACTTGTTACATTCCCATGGGCATTCATAGCACAATAACAACAACAAACAAAATGGCAAAAGAAAAGTTGCTAAATAAATTACAGTTTGGTCGAATTAGCGATGCCCTTCTTACTGCACTTGCACACAAATCTCACACATGCCGCTTCATTTGAATTGTTACTTACGCTATTATGAAACTAAAATACTTTGCTCTTTTTTTTTTGACAAATTTCACAGTATAAAATAAAAATTGCGAAAAAAGAAATGAAGACAAAATTTTTAACAGCGAAAAAAGCAACAATTTTGACAAATAGACAAGAAATGAATAAAAAATGTGATAACATTTGCAAATGAGTCGCTGCTGTTTGTATGTATGAGTGCGTGTGTGTTGCTGTGTGGAAATGACGCTGTAAGTGAATGAGTGTGTGTGTAATGTAATGGAACAAATGACGAAAATGAAGTCGCGAAATGAATGAAAATGAAGATAATAAAGTAAGAATAAAAGAAAACAAAAACAAGAAAAAAAAATCTTATTAAAAACAAACAACGAAAGTTCTAAAGGGACGTTTGTTGGCGGAAGGAACGAGGTAGAAGAAAATTTTAACAAAATTAAAATGAAACTCGGAAACTTTGTTAAGGAAAGATAGACGAAAGGAGAGGGGTGGGAAAGGACGAGCAGCAAAGCAATGAAATTACTGTAATATATTGAACTATTGCTTTGAAGGCTGTCAATGATGCCTGTCCTCGTCGCCCTGATCACCGCTCCCCGCACAACATATGAATTGAAATAATTCAAACTCACTCAATTGCTCAAACGCATAAATCAATTTAAAGACGTTGCCCTTCCATCCACACACCAAACGAACGGCAAGTTCCGACGCCGAGTTGTTTTTATACCAATTTTATATCTTGTCTGTCTATGTGTGTGTGTGTACGTCTGTGCCGGGACAAGTAAAGATTAAGCAAGTATAGAAAGGCATCCTTGTTTATCACTAGTCCTTTTTTTTTTGTGCCCTTTGGCCTTCGAGCAACTAACTAAAAATATCGAACTTACGCAGAGACAACAATATCAAACAAACATAAAACAACAACACCATAACAAGTGTGTATCTATAAAGGATATAGGAATCCTTTTTAATGTATTTGCACACGCTGAACGCGGTGTCACCATTTGTGAGTTCATCTCATCAAATCAGTTGCGCCACCATGAACCACCAAGACCATCCACTCATTTACACCAGCAAGAAACATTGAGACGCCTAAGCCGTCACTCCCCCGCCCCTCACACAGAGCACTGGGAAAGCAAAGCACAGCGAACTGAAGGAGCAACTGACTGACTGACTGACAGTCTATCCTTTTGTTACTTGTAACTCAATCGTTTTTTCAAGTTTGTTGCAAGTTTATTTTTATAACGTCTTTTGGCATTTTCTACGCTCGTTCGTTTGTTCTTTTTTTACTTGAAATATAAAAATGTCCTCGGCGTTGTTTTGAAGAAGACGACAAAAAAAAGCAAGTGTAATAAAGGCAAAACAATAACAAAAATAGCAACAAAGGCAGCGTCAACAACAACAAAGTTATTTTGCTGTTGCCTGAGTTGGTAGAACGCAACAAAAGTAGTAAGAAAGTAAGCTAAAGTAAGAATGAAGGGCAAAAAAAAAAAAAAATAAAAGCAAAAACAAGTGTGAAGCGATTTGGCGCTTTGTGCCATCAAATTACGCGCGCGTTGCCGCAGCCCAAGTTAAAGCGCTCAGCTACGATTTGCCACCCAGCAGCAGCCAATGGTCCAAACAACGTCACCAGCTGTTCTACTTAACGCCAAACTGCTCCACTTTCGCCAAGCCTGCCTAGCCAGCCAAGCCTTGCTTGAGGATGAGCAGCGGTGCAGTGCAAGGAGGTGCGTTAAGGCACTTTGAAGTAAGTTGAGCAAAAGTAGAAGAAGAGAAAGGAAAAAATAAGTGTATAAACTGTAATAAAATATGAAATCACTCGTACAACACACACACTCTCCCTCTCTCTCCTTCTCTCTGTTGCACAGCCAATACACGTCACCTCCCAATCCGCTTTTGTGTTGCTGCCTTCAGACGCAGAGACTTCGTGCCCGTCGTTTCCTTTTTAGCATATCGAATAAAATAGCAAAACAAATCAATAAAAAAACCACTCACACACATACTCTTACACATACAAATACTCTTATGTATGAAGAAAAAAAAAACGATAGAAAATAAAATCGCTGTACACAAAAAAAGACGGCATGAAGAAGGCTTCACAGGATAACAACAACCCATTCTCACTTGATGTTGTTAAGTGCCCTCGGTCCCGTGCTCGCCGTCATTGACACCAACACCCCACCACCAACACCTGCCCCTACCCACCGCCCCACGAAAATCAGTCGCTCTGCTGGCACGCTACATCAATCGTCAATCGATGCTGGCGCATATCCTGCGCTCAATTCCAGCTTTACTCTTGTGCTTCATTGCCGGCTGACACTTTCTATCTGCCTCCGCCTCTGCCTCAGTCTCAGCCTATGTCTCCTGCTCTAGCTCTTCCGCCGCTTTCTACTCAACATCCTTTACTGGCGAACCTTGTTTTGCTTCACTTTACTTTGCTTTACTTTACTTCACTTTGCTTTGCTTTACTTTTTTCACACTACTTAGCGTATCCTTGTTGCAGGAAGTGACGGCGGCAGCCACGGCAGGCACGCAGGTTTCCTGCTTTCATGGCTGCGCCGCCTTTTGACGCTGTAGCCTGTTTTGCTTATCGTTGGCGTTAAGTGTTCGTATTTTTCGTTCGCATTTCTGTTTTTTTCTTCTTTTTCTTGCTACCACACAAAAAGGCTCAAGGAATCTCATACTTAGGCCTGTTTTTTCGTCCTGATATTGTCGCTTTTATTCGCGTTCTCGTCGTTGTCGTTGTTGTCCTCATTCTTGTTGCTGTTTGTTGTCCTTGTTGGTGTTTTTGTTTTCTTTGTGTCTGTGTGTGTGTGTGTGCGTATTACCAGCTTTTTGCATCACTCCCTCCTACCTCTCTCCCTGCATGCCTGCCATACACCATCAACTGCCACTCATGCTACACCATGCTGCCGTGTAAATGACAACTTGAGCACTTGAGTGACGATATCGCTAAACAACTCACACCCGCCCCCCCTCGTAGCCGCACAAGCAGACCACCTCATCGAAACCCTCAAACGTCAATCGTCTCTCTACCAACTCAGCTCAGCTCAGACAAATTTCGTCGGTCGTGCCATAAATTACAATAAAAAATTCGTCTGCTGATCTGTTTTGTTTTCAGCACAAAAAAAAAAAGTCAACAAAAAAACAAAAACAAACGGAAAAAAGAAAATCCGTTAAAGAATTGTTAAATTTTCAACGTACTATCTTCTTCGCCACCTTGTTCCGTTCGCCCACCGTTCGCCCACCGTCTGCACACTCCTCCCCCTTTGGCACTCAGGAACTCTTGTTTTCACTACGAATTTTCAATTAAGCGCATTATTTTCACATTTTCGCGTTTCTTTTTTTTCCGTTATTTTTCCAACTGTTTTCTCAACTTGTTTTTTGCTTATTTCACTTGCGCTCTCATACCTCATTGAAGCATCTCTGCTCTTTCATTGACCGCGGCATCAAGTCTCGTCGCGTCGCGTCTGTGTATAATGAAGTGTAACAGTTCCTCAAAAAGTAGTTTCGCTCCTTTGATAACTCGCGTTGCCACACGCCACTCGCCACTTGCCACTTGCAACATGTTACACGCAACGCCAGCAGTTGCTTCGTGTTTTGTTCCTATTTTTAAACGGGAACATTTCTGATTGGAAAATTGCTATTTCGACAATTCTCTAATCGGATTTGTGTTGTTGTTGTTGTTTTTTGTGTGTTTTGCCGCACGAATATTCAACATGATAAATCGAACATATTCTTCTCCTTCACGCAGTGGCGTCGTCAGTCATAGCTCAGTTGCCCCTTCTATTAGTCGACCTTTATTTGTCTGATCGCTTTGATTGTCTATCAGCACATGCTAATTAAGTCAATTATCATTTCGACTCGCTTTTTGTCTTATTCGACTTTACATCAGTCATGGCTCATCTGTCTTTTGCCTTTTGTGTTCAGTACAAGAAGAAGAATAGGAAAAGGTTGATCGTATTCGATTTCTGGCGTCACAACGACATGATAATTGCACTATAATTATCTAATATGTCTATTTTTAGCTCAAGTGAAGACGAGACTGTCTTAAGTTTTCAATGAATTGAAGCAGAACCAGGGTAGCCAAGTCGTGATTGTTTGCTGCGTTTGTGTGTTAATTAGCCGCAGATGTGAGTCCCTTTAAATATCGATCGACGTTTATTCACTTTATTGTAGCTTATGGTTCGAGGGTATATTAGTTCTGAGCTCGAAAATACATTTAATACGAAAAAAATGCGATGAAGAATCTAAAAACTTATCATATCAGTGAGAGGAGTTGATTTAGCCATGTCTGCTCTTCTGTCCATCGAGAAGAGATGGAACAAAAATTCTTTCTTTCAAAGTGGGATCATACTGAGTTGTCGATAATTAAATGTGAAGCGTATTTTGAAGTCGTGCACTCTCGACTGCAGTGTTCTTACTACTTTTTTATACATTCTCTCGTGTCATGTTGCATTTGTGGCAATTAACCTCAACCTGTGGCACTCACGCACGGAGAGCAAAGCAAAGCATATATTTATTTTTGTTTTGTATTTGAATGTAATTAGCGGCTTTGCTGCACTCTCTAAGACACACACACACACTCACGCATTTGCTTGAATGTAAATGAAGGCCTAAAAGATAGTTCACGCTTCATCAAACGCTTGCCGACTTACACTCTTTAATTCTGGGGCATAGTTGAAATACTCAAAACGTTAAAATAGTTTACGCTAATTAAATGACGCAAAGCAATTCAATTCATTCCACTCTTCAGTTAAGCATCATGCCCGGCTGCCACTTCAACACTTCCAATGCTCCGAAAGTGTGACCTCGCCCATTAAATAGTACGAAATGGGCAAACCAGACGAAGTCAAAGTCAGTTTGGTTTGGTTTTTAATAAACTCACCTTTTGGCATAAAATCAACAAATAAATGGGCAAAAGTGAGTGAAGCTCGCACAGGCCACAACACACAACGTCATAGATACCAGCAGACGAGATGCGCAGATTGAGGCACGTTGCTGCTGCCGCCGCTGCTGCTGCTGCTGCTGCTGCTTCTGCTACTGTAACAGATACATTTATAGGCAACAATAACAAAAGCAACGATGAGAGAACGTCGACAGCGTCAATAGCAGCGAACAAATAACACAAAAGACCAACAATAACAACAACAATTAAAATCGAAACAAACAAACAAACAAACGAACAGTAAAGCAAACAAATAAATGAGCGAATGAAAGCGATGCGATGCGAATGAAACGAAACGAAATGGAACGAATGAATGAGCAAATAATGAAGTGGATAAAGTTTACAACAACACCAACAACAACAGCAATAATAACAAAAACAACCAAAATGACAAAAACAACAACATACGACAAATAAAAGCAGTAAAGGAATATCATGCCAAAGGTAAGTAGAAGTAGAAGTTGTCTGGATTGGGGGGAGGGGTTCGGAGGGGTGTAAGAAAAACTGCGGGCGGGCGAAAAACTTTTGTAATTACAATAAAATTTTCACAAATAACTTTTAAATGCGTGTGGTGCCTTCCATGGAGCGTGGGATATGACAAGGTGAGGTGAGTGTAAACGGAGATCGTTGGTGGAAATGAAAAGCACCTTAAATTTCCTGAAAATATTTAAAATGCCACGAAAACGAAACAATTAAAATTGTTTGTGCCAAAAGTAAAGTGAATGAATAAATTTGATGGCAGAAAGGACGTATGCGTCGCAGCAAGGAATCATTTGTTGAGACATAACAGAAACACGTAAACTAAGATACATTTGTGTGTGGTTGGGTGTGTGTAGGTGTATGTGCATATGTATATATACATTTTCAATAGCACTTCAAGTGTGAACAATTTTTTCTTGTAATTTCATTTTTTGTTTTTCCATAGAAAATGCGAAACCTTAAAAAAACCAACAACAACAACAATACGTGCCACAAAAGAGAACCTTAAAAGTTCAGTTTTAAATTAAAAAAAAAAAACTGAATTTCAAAAACTACAAAAACAATTCAGCGCACAAGCAAATCTATTCAAGTTGACCATGAATACTTTTGAGAAAAAACACTCAACAAGCTGGCAAATTGGCTTGCCTGTGTATGTGTGTGTGTGTGTGTGGAAAATTCATTTTCCAAAAAATAAACATTGCTTTATTTTTCCACTCATTTTTCTTTTTAACGCCGTAAGGCTTTGGCAAAATATTTGCATGCCACACACGCCAAAGCAACGCCCCTGATATAAGTACGAGTGTGAGTGTGAGAGGGAGAGGACACGAGTGCCTTATAGCAACACGCGCGCAACAATTAAATTAAAAATAATTAAAAATTATGAAAATAAACCCGCGACTATGAAGATGACACTGGCACACAAAGCAGACAGAGTAGTCAAAGCCAACGTCGCCGTAGCCGTCGCCGCTTCCGCTGCTCTCAGCAGACGCTGAGCTGTTGATCCTAGACCAGTGCAAAGCTACCATAAGTAGACGTGTTGAAGTAAATGTGTGTGAATAGTAGGAACATGCCCAGTTTGCCCATTGTTTGTAAATTTATTTCGCTTCTTGACATCGCATAATTTATGAGAAACACCAACAAAATAAAAAAAACAACATGCCAACGCTTTATAAAGATGTGTCTGGAAATTATTTTCTATTAATATTTCAAACAAGTTATAAAAGCAAAAGAGAATTTGAAATTTTATTAAATGAAAGTTTATTTTTAATTAAATGCTTTATTTTTGTTTTTTATTAAATTACAATATAATTTTGGACAAACTCCAAACTGAAAGTACAATTTCATGAGGTTTACAATCTTTAAAAGCATAACATTAAAACATTCCAATTTGCTTATCTCAGGACTATAAACACTTTATATCAACGCAATTGTCTTTGCTCATAACAAATTTAAAATATTCTTTTGCATGCCAAACATTAAATGTACAAAACTTTCTAAAAACTTTAAGCTCCGAAATCATATCATGTGCAGCTCGATTAGGAAGCAAAGCTCCGTGGCAACGAACATATATTAGAAAATATTTTTTGGAAATTTTATCGAAACTGAAAACAGTTGACAAAGTTTGACAGCCGAGGCAAAATTGCACCTTCGACAATATTAAAATACTTGTTTTAAGTTATTTCGAATTCTTTTGGTATGCCGAGCAGTAAGCAGTGAGCAGAGCTCATGTTGTAAGTTCATATTATGCGTAGTAACTTCAAGTGATATGAAGTGTTGGGCAAGTGAAGGTTGAGGAAATAAAACAGAGCTGTTGTTATTGTTGTAGTTGTGAGAGAAGTTGCTCCTGGCAACGTTGCAATTTGCAAAGCAAAATTATCTCGAATATTCGACTTAGCAACAACAACTGTTCAATTGTTGTTGTCTGGTAAGCTGCAAGGCAGACGCCAGGCGCTGGTAATTGCAATGCAATAGCAACAATAACACCAACAATAACAATATAGATTGCTTAGATAGTTTGTGCCTTTGCCTTGAAGAGACTTGTACTCAGCGGGGAACGTGTTGCAACTGTTGGCGTTGTTGGCGCCAATGCGGTTGCTTGTTGCTTATGTGTGGTATTAACGCCTTGGTAGGCGCATTTGTGGCGCACAGCACGCGTGTGTGTGTTGTTGTTGTTGTTATCGTTATTGTTCTTGCACTAAAGTATTGTGGCTGAGGCAGTTGCAACTCCTGTCGTTGCCGCTATTAGTGGCATTAGGCGTGCGTGTGTGTGTATGTGTGGCAAACACTGTCGAAATGCTTGCGGTAAATGCTGCAAACACGTTCCGCTGTTGATTGGATTAGAGAATGTGCGCCACTCAGTTAAGCTGCGACAACTTCGCAGCGCGCTTAGTATTAAGACAACAACCTGACTAGCAAAAAGGCTTTTAAAACTGCAAACAAAAATAGTTCTCTCTCAACGAAAGCCTCGAAAGCTTCACTTTATTACCGTTTCACGCCATCTGCACATCCTTTTGACGCCTGCAATTGTTCCACAAGCATAAATAAGCGCGACCACTTACTCTGGCTCACTTAAAACAACAATAAGAACAAAATAAAAAGAAATTGCAAAAAAAAAAATCATTTAAATTACTTGCAGGAATTTGCCGCACTTTTAATTTTGCTTCCTCGTCGATTTGAAACCAAAAAAAATTATGTTGCCTGCTTTTAGGCTGGCGTAAACATACACACTCGTAAAAGGCCAACGTCAAAACACTTAAGCGCCGCTTCCGTTACCGGCTCATGCCATCTCACTCTCTCTTACACTCTGCCACTATCTCGCTGCTCTATCTCTATCGCACACTCATTTAGTCGCCAGCCATTTGTTTGTTTGTTTTTACTGCGTGTCCATAAATTTTACAAGCCAAAAGCCAAAAAGCATTATGAATGTCATGCCGCAAAATTACTACCACCGTCACCAGCAACGTCCCTCACGCCGCCAGCGCAACAAAATGCACATTGCTGCTACTTACGGCAGCGGCAAATTATTGTTGCAATTAATAAGCGCGACGGCGACTCGCGCTCGCACATAGCCAGCGAACCAAGAAAGTCGACGACGGCCAGTCTGCCTGGCATTGCCACTTGGTTGCATTTGAGCCGCTGTCGCGCACACACACACACACATAGACACACACCAGCACCATAATGAAGCGGCAAACGCTTGGCAGACAAAAATATATTTACTGCCAATGCGGAGCAGAGTTGAGCTGCGCTGTTCGTTGATGACTGCGCCACACTGAAATATCTCATTCTCTGCAGCTCAGCTCAGCTCAGCTGCGGCAGTGGCAGCGACAGCGACAGCGGCAGCAACGTCATCCTTGCCATGTATTTGCATTGCAGTTACAAGCATTTTGCATTTAACAACACAGCGCTCAGAAGCAGGCAACGGCAAGGACATGGCCTGAGCTAACAACTCGTTGCAATAGCAGCACCAACAATAACAACAACAACAGACATGACGGCCGCTTGGCAGAAAACATTTATTGTTAGCAAAGCCTTGTTTATTATTTTACGTGCATTTCGCGCTTCTCTTACTTCCTTCACTTCAAGCATCTACGTCAGCTAACGGCAAACCAACGTTCATCTACTGCCGCGCGCATCCTTACAAATAGCAAAAATAGCATGAAAGAATTTTTCAAATAACAAAAACAAAAAAATGTTTTTCTTCTTCTGCACTTCAGCTTCCGCAATTCGCTTACAATTTTATTTACTCAGAGTTTATTTCCATGTAGCATAGCATAGCAGTGCAGCAGTACTTCATCCAATGCTGCTGCTTCTACTGACTGCCTACCTTTGCGACGCGCCCCTCCCCACATTGGGTCGCCTGCCCGCTGCTGCCGCAATACTTAATGGCGAGCGACAAAGTTGTTTTGTTTGCTCCTTGGCTCCTTGGCTGCTCCGCTCCAACGTTCGTGCGTTTCACGGTGCTTTGGTGCTTCGGTTGGTCGGATTTGCTTTAGAGTAGTAAAATTTATGCGTTGCTAAGTGGATTCATAGAAGATTTCGTGCTTGGCGTGTACCAAGCCAAAGAGCAGAGCACAAGTTTTCTCTTTTTTTGTTGTTCTAGTTCTTGTTTAACTCGTTTATAATTGAATTATGCCGAAGTCTCCGCGTTAACTTAAAACAGGATACAAAAAGCAAACACAACACACACACACACACATGCACAAAAAGTGTTAAAGAAATCCAACGAAATATTCACAAGTTATGCAAATATTTTGCAAAACATTTCTGCCCACACACACACACACACATCTATAAACCGCAAACAGAAAATACCAAAAGCAAAAAGGCTATGAAAAAAGTATTAAAGCGCAAAAAAAAGGGGAGAGGGAAACAACTAAAACGGACATGGTTGTGGCATTGAGCTAAAAGTATTTATTAGTTTTGCCGGTTTCGTTTGCGGCTTGAACTCAACATAAGCACGTCCCCTCCCCCCGCAGCCCCTGGCCAACTTATATTACAGCAAACTTCGTTCATGGCCATTCGGGGAGCAGTTGACCTTTAAACTTTTCTCGACTTAACCACAAAATAACCGCTTTATGCGCACACACACACACACACACGCACAGACACAAGCTTACACAAGCTGAGCTAAGCACATATGTGCGCTGTTAACCCTTCGCACTTCAGCATGGCTTACAAGCACATCGACAGCGCTGCCTTCGCCTTCGCCATTTTGTACCTTAACGCATGCAAATTGATTTTCATATTCATTGGCATAATTTTAGGCGCACATAACGCACAGCAAAGCCATAAATTAAACATACGTAAACGCAAACTAAACCGAAATGAAAAATGTTTATGAATAGCAAAAGTAAAAGTAGCGGAAGACGGAGAAGGACGAGGAGAAGGCGGCGGAAAAAACTTCGCACTCAAATGTGCATTTGAAATGTTTTAAATAATAATAAATTACGATATTTTTACGTTTAACGTTTTGTCGAAGGCAACGCAAAGGATCAAGCAAGCGTAAACAATAACAACAACAACACAAAGTTGTGAAAGAATAACGACACATATGGAAATACATACATGCATATATTTTGCACCTTTCGACTAAAGAAAGGCAGCGAACGCAGATGTGGCAAGGATACGACAGGACATTTCTTAAAGTTAACGAATTGAGTTTCACTTAAGGCAATTAATGCAATCGAAAGATACAATGATGGTGTTGTGCAATTTTCAAGCAATTCTCTATTGAAAAGCAAGCGAAATTAAAGACCAACAGACCAACAATTAAAGTTAACCGCAAGGCAAACAAACAAGTTTAAAGATACACTGTGGTGGCTTTGACCGATAAGCGTAAGGGGGTGGGGGCAAACACAATTAACCTGCGCGTGCGAAAAGTTCGCGTGCAAGGACAGCCGAAGACTAAGAAAGACAGAGAGAGATATGTATGTATTTATAACCAAATGGTATTTATCGCGAAAGTTTTGCTCGAAACAAGTTGCTTCTTCTTCTCAATTGCAGATTTGGCATGTCCGTGCGTTACATGCGCATATTATTTGCTTTAATAGAACGAGCAAACAAAAGTCTAATAAAAAGGCACATTTAAATGGCGGCAAACAGACAGACAGACAGTCAGACAGACAGACCAACAAATGAGCAGCAAACTCGCAACAATCGAAACTCATAAAATCAGACAAAATACAAATCTTCAATTAACAACAAAGCATGAAGGCGCTCACGGCGGGCGGACTAAGACGCTCTAAATAGACAACGAAAACAATGCGCAATAGAAACGTAAAAAGGTGATTCCTGTTGCTAATTGGAAATTGGCTTTTTGTTGGTTGGAGGCGGCAGTGGTTCATGCAGGCGCCGATGAAAAGATACACGAACTGTAAGCAAAAGTAAGAAAAACAAATATAAAAGCGCAAAAAAAGCAAAGAAAAATAGAAGAGGCATGAAAGAAAGAAGAAAAAAAAACGGAAGCTGTCTAAGCAGGCTGGGAGGCCACGCCCAGCAAGCTGCCTTGTATGGCTCGAAGCGTCATTGTCGTCGTCGGTCAAAGAAAAACAAATTTCGACAAAAGTATTTTAAAAATTAATGTACAATAAAATCAAATTAGAAACGAAAAATGAGCAAGCAGCAGGTAAACGGCATTCGAAAATGAATAAGAAAGTGGTGGGAGGGGGTGGTCAGGAGATTAGTGTTGTTGTTTTTGTTGCTATTGCTTTTGTTATTGTTATTGACGTTGGCATGCAAAACACAATCGAAAAATCAACGAAGACCGTCAGAAAACAAAAAAAAAAGGCAAACAAGAAAAAAGAACAAAAGAAAAGTAGAAAAGTAAGAAACGTAAATAGGCAAATGGTTTTGGTTGGCATGTGACCCTAACACCACCTTACACATAACACCGCAAACACCCCGCTGCCGTCTACAAGCCGCTAAACAAACTTGGCCAACGCTTAGGCCATTGTCCTGGCGTCTGGCATACAATTGCTGTTGTTGTTGTTGTAGTTGTTGCTGCTGACACTTTCTTTTATTTGACTTTGAGTCATTCAACGTGGGCGTGTTCATTTAACAATTGCTTGAATTTCGACTCTAAACAAATCAACTCAAATAGTTAAATGACATTTCGACCTTTTTTTTCACTGCGCAATTTTCGTTCTTTTTTCTCTTCAGCGTTTGATTTGCGGCAAACAAAAAGGATATTAAAATGTTAGCATTAACTTCGTGCGCTCATTTGCTTGCACACAACAATCACAACAACAACAACAACAATGACAAGAACTTTTGATGAAGGACAAAGGCTGCGCACGTGTCTTATTATTGCTGTTAATAATAAAAAGAAAAACCATTTGAATGCCGATAGTCGCGCAGCGCCGCAAAGTCAAAGGACAATAACTTTTGAGCACTTCTAACGTTACAACTTTAAATGATGTCTATTTTCAAGCATACATATATTTTCTATACAAATTTTCAATGTATCTAAAAGATACTCAAAGCAAAGCAAATCAAGTCAAAATCCCAGGTACTTTTCTATTTTTATAGCCCACGACAAACGTCGTTTTACGATCGCCGCCATTTTGTTGCTGCCGCTCGACAGATTTTCTAATACATACAAACAGCACAAAGTCAAACATTCATCTGTCTGTCGGAGTATGCAATTTTTATTGCTGTTAAATGTTTTTAGTGTCGAAGCCTTTCGTTAAACAATCCGCTTTGCTACTCAACTTTCAACGTCGCTTTGCTACGCTCATACAATGACTGACAGGACTCACCTAGCGACGACGACAACAACATGGAGTACGATACGAAATTTGATATATTGTTTTATAACCGCCGTTGAAAAGTTTTCGCCCAAAAATGTAACGAACATTTCGACGCTTGCCGCTTATCGTGTATTTCGTATCTGCGTAGTTAGATTTATGCGACTTTTGTGTCGTTTTCATTTGGTTTCTTCTTATCCTGACAACGTACATCAAAGGCAACGTAACGCAACGCAGCTAACTGTATCAAAATGCCAGCCATGTTAGCATGACAGCAGCTTCAAGGCACCGACTCCTACGGCTGCTGCGGCTGATGAGCAGTTGAGACAATTATTTATCAGCAGCGTGCGAAGCCAACAACAACAGAACAAGGTACATAAACAGGAACAGGTTGCTTGAGTTGATGAATTACTTGACGACGAGGACGACGATGATGACAACAACAACAAGGCGCACTTTGACGTCGTCTCCAGTCGCTTTGTGTGCCGTGTGCCGTGTGCGACGCCTTGGGTTACCTTGAACTGATTGATGCGCAAACAAGTGGCAAATGTAGTCGATACGATACGATACGATATGCCAACGTAGTTACAAACTGAATATTAAATAACGCACAACGCTTGTAACGCCTGAGCGAAGCCATAAGGCTGTAATGAGCAAAGGATGTTGGCATAGACAGAGCGGCAAAAAGTTCTAGCTTTTGAAATTCAATAAATATAAAATTTATGGCATTAAATTTTAATTACACATTGCTGAGCTCACAGTTTGAGTTACAAAGTAATGATTGATAGTTCAAAAAGGTGAAAAGTTTGTGTTATGGTTTTTGGGCAACGCTGGCGTATGCGCAATATCAATTAAGTAAGCGTCAAATAGTTTTCAATACGCAAAAGAACATCAAAGCCTACGAAAACCTCAACAAAAATAATAATAAAGAACAAAAAAAAAGTTGTTAATTGATTTGTACAACTTAAAAGTTGGAGGGCCTCTACGGATATGCAAAGGAATACAAACATGTTGCTGCTGAGGCTGAGGCTGAGCATTGACACAGCCACAGGCGCTGAAATTGTCACTGACGCCTTTTATTTAAACGTCAAGCGAAGCCAATTTGCGCCAATGCCGAAAAAAGGACACGCAAAGGCGAAAAAAAAGAAAACACAACAACAACAAGAAAGGAAAGTGGCACAAAGGAAGTGTTGCGCTGAAACGAAAAACGTGCGCAGCGAATGTAGTGAAGCGCGAAAATTGCTGAAATGGCAATGACGGCAAGCAGGCACCGAGCAGCCAACCAGCCAAGCAGCCAAGCAGCTAAGAGCGGCAAGCAGCAAAAGCAGGAAGAAAAGTGAAAAATGAAAAGAAACTGCCATTTAACGTAAAGTGACGCTGATGTGTTGGTGTTGTTGTTGTTGTTGGTGCGAAGCAGTGCGGGGCCAGACATTGGGCGCTGGCGAGCAGGTAGCAAAAGCTTTATTGAATTTTATTGCCTTGTTTTTGTATGTGTGTGCGCGTCTTGCTTTGCTTTGCCTGCCACCTGATGGATTTTTATGTCAAACCGAAAAACGAAGAAGTAAAGTCAAGTTGCCTCAACAGAGGAAATAATAAAAAAAGGAGAAAAAAATGAAATTAAGAAGGACCTGCAGGCGCGCCGCAACGCAGCCAAGCTAAGTTTACGCGTATTTGCGTAAAGTAAAATTCACGCATGAATAATAACGCACAACTTCGAAACTGCCCCTCCCCCACCCTTCTCTACCATCATGCATCACCACTAACTGGCGCTCGTCACTGCTGTGGCATGAAGAGAGGCAAAAACAAAAAAAGGATACTAAACTGCTTAAAAATGTCGTAGCAAAAGTTCGAGCATGATCGTTTAGCGCTTAACTGCGCTGCCTTGGCATTATGGGCGTTGCGACGGCATACGTTCGTAGGTGGGCGTGTCCTGGCACGAATTTAAAGCCGCTGCTGCTGCGTAGCACATTTTCCGCATCAATGCACATTTATTTTACTTCAGCATCAGCGTGTTCCAACAGATTGACTACCTACTGCTATTGCTGCGACCGATGCTGCCACTGCTGCTGCCACTGCTGCTTAGCGTGGATTGTTTCCTTTTGCGCTTCCTTTTCGCTTTCAAACTACTAACGCAAAATGTCGCAAAGTGTTTTTGTTTCTTACTTCTTCTTCCCTTTTTTTTGCTTGTTGGTTTCTGAGCATTTCCGACAAACTTATTTCAAGCCATAAAGCTTCCAATTGAAAACGGCGTCATTCAGTCATTGATTTCCGTCTGTAACTCGAATCGACTCAACTCGACGCGCACAAAATATGAGCTTTGAATTGATTCGCTTTGCTGTCTTACGCTTCATTTGCATGATATTGCAACAGCCACAACCTCTCCCCTTCCCCCACTTGCAACACACACTGTGTGAAACGCATATGTTTGCCCGCCTGGCTCATAATTAAATTATCTAATCTGCACTTCCGCTGAAACGTCTGCCTATGCTTCAGCTACTGCCACTGCCTTTGCCACTGCTAAGACACAAATCGTTCTTGCAGTGTCGTTTCCCATTTGCCAATTCCAATTACAATGCAACAACATTAGTGATGCGCTCTGGTTTGCATGCTGAAATGTTCCTACACACAGCGCAGCCTTCTTCCAATTGTTGGTATTAACTAAACTCGCCGAATCAATTAATACGATGATTGCGTGTGTGCGCGTGTGCTGCAAGTTCATTGAGACTCATGTCAGCCCTCAAGTCGAGTCGAGTTGGTCGACGATGTAACTCATGTTGCTGCCACTCAACGCACAACGCACACAACAAGCTCGCTCGCATGCTTGGCCAACGGCAATTAACAATTTATTGGACCTGTGAGGGAGGAGGGGTGAAGTAAAACCAGTTTAACAACTTGGTATCTTCTTCTTCTGCCTCGCTTTGTGTACTTTCGAATGTTTCATACATTGTGAAGAACAATAAATTGAAAGAGTTGTATAAATGTTCGAGTGGCGCCATCTAACGGTGAGTTATTTTTATTGATTTGAAGCCGCTTGCAATATGAAAAACTTGAAATTTATTTTCGTTCAAGTGTTGCAACATGCTGCGTGCCACAAGTGAAATAAAGTAGCGCAATGTTATTCTATAAAAAAAAAATCTTAAAACAAAACAATACCAACAACAACGAATGCGTATTTTCATTCATAAAACGCAACAAATCCGGTTTTTTCTAAATTGCCAAACGCTGAATGAGCTTGAATGTGAGAAGGCGATTGCGATGGCGTGGTCGAGTGGTTGTAGCACCTGTTATGGCAGTTGTTGTTGTTGTTGTTATGCTGGTTGTGATTCTATTTAAATATATCTTTGCTTTTGTTGTTGTTGTTGCTTTCTATCGCAGATTTATTGCTTTATTGCAAATTAAAAGTTGTGCCCAAAAAAATATATATAAATTTGCGCTCTAAAAATGATTTCGACACGTATATGGTCTCATTGCTTTTTTATATGTATATATTTTTATTGCCATGAATTTTTGCTTTAACGCTTTTGACAGTTTTTAGTTCATTATGCCAAACTAATAATTATTGCCTTTCACGCTTTTAAATTTACTTCAGATTTAAGAAAAGAACAAACACTTAAAGATGCTTGCGTTGGTCGCAGTCATCATAAAGCCATAAAGTCATTTAAACTTAAAAAAAAATATGAAATTTACATAAAAAATTTCACAACAAGATACAAATCACATTTACAACACTAAGCACATCGTTAATAAATCGCGTTTATGGCTTAGACTATGTCCAAGAGCCAAAAACGACGACAGCTCAAATTTCATATACTTCAGTCAACTTGGCAGACCTTTTCAAACAATTGAGTACCGACTGAGTGGCTCTGAGCTTCGCAGTTTGCGTGCACTGAGCGACCATTTGGTTGCGATTGTTGCCTAATTAGTTAAAGTCTTACCACGAAGCGAAGCACAATTGACCGCAACACGCAACGCTGAGAGCTCGCAGCAACAACTTTTTAGACTTGAGGGCAGCCAATGGTAATGAACTGCCGCCTGCCTCTGCCTCTGCCTTCTGATGTATTTGCGTTGTATGAGTACTTAGTAATTGTTTGCAGATTTTCACATAAGGCAAATAAACAAAAGGCAAAATAATTCTTCACACAAGTCATGTCGTGAGTTGCAACGCAAATTAGAACAAACAGAGATACTTTTTAGTGGGGGTGTAACTTCAAGAATTAAGACGCTCTCTCCCACATAAATTAGCAATGAGACGAAGCGTGTCCACGCAAAAGGATTTCAAATCGAAGAGGAGAAGGGACGTTGAAATTAAAAAAAAAAACATTTCAATGCACAAATGTATAAAATGAAATTAAATGAAACGACAAACGCAATTTTCACGTGAAAAATACATTAGCATTGGCTAGACATGATTTTTTATGTTATTCAACATTTTACAATGTGAAAAATTATGACCGACAGAGGGTTTGTAAACCGAAACGAAAGCAAAAGCTGAGCTAAAATCAAGCTGAAGTAAAATCTCACACGACTTCTTGGAAAACATCTTACCACCTTTGGCAAAATAAAACAAGAAACTATGAAGAAAAAGGGTCAAACCATCTTTGAAGCATGCTTGTGGCTTATGCACTGACGAGCCAGCCAGGAGACCAAGTCAAGCCGCCTTAACCACCAACAACAAAATGCTTTCATCGTGCCGAACAGAACGGAACGCATTTTAACCTAATTTACAGTTAAGCATAAAAAATGTAACGCACGTTCGCATTGATGGCGTTACTGCTGAGGCTGTTGGGTGGCTGGTTGGTCTGATGTGTTGAGACAGCGGCAGAAGTGCTGAAATGGATTCTCTTGAAAGGTGAAAAACTTTTGCTTTCATAAGCACTCACTTTTAAATCCTTTTTTGCCTTATGCTTTTGCATACACATTTATTTATTTTTTCTTTTTGCTTGCTTGCTGCTTATTTTGCATATTAAATTGCCAATCGAAGCGTGTAACATGTAAATTTTGCATTATACTTTGGCGTTAAGGCGGGCGCACGCATCATGAAAGCCTCACACGTAACTCACACACGCAAAATAACAAAAAAAATAATAAAAACTTAAGCAAGATGCCTCAAAAGTGAGCGCGGGCTGCGAAGGCGAAGTGGAGGCATTGCATATTTGAGCGTTTATCGTGCTTTGTGGCGCACAAAATCGAAGCGCTTATCGGCGCATACAGCATATGTATATGTATATGTATTTTACATGATTTTTCTCAACATTTCTTTTTTGTTCTTTGTTGGCGGTGATACGAAATTGCCAGGACCTTCGCTTCGAAGCCAACACAAAACGCGCGGTAACAAATTTCTGCTTCTTCGTGCTGCCAACCGAAGAGCTCTCACACAGTTCTCACCCTCAGTCCCCCTACCTTTCGTGACTCGCACAATCTTTGTTAAATTTTTATGCTTCGGCGTTTGCATGTCGCTAAACTGTTGTGCCGCCTACTTTGTTGCCGCCTGCCACCAACTTCACTCGCCTGCGCCCATGTTTTAACTCCTTCAGGCTTTGCCCACCACAAATTACATAGTCGCAGTCGCAGTCATTGTTGTTGCTTGTCTCTGCCCAGATTCATTTCCATCTTATATGCAAAGTTAACAATCACGTTCATTTCTAATCAATTATTTTGTTCATTCGTTTCGCTGGCAAGCAACTTTTTTTACTATTTTTCTTCTTTTCTTTTTTTTCCTCAACTCATTTTAGCTCTTCCTTAGTTTGCGATTTCCTTTCAAAGACATGCTCTTAACCCATGTACGCCTCTAACGCATTTCCCGCTCACACACACACACACATAAACACAGATAGGCACACCTACTTCGTTAGTCAATCCTTGTGCCACTTGAATCGTCCAAGACCAAACCAATTTCACTGCCCTTCCCTACCCTTGTTTGTTGCTGTCTCGCGTTGCGTTGCGTTGAGTTCATTTCGTGCTCGTCTTTAATTCATATTTTATGCTAGAATAATTTTATTAATGATCACTTTTGTCTTATGTCGGCAACAACAAAAACAACAATAGCAAAAGCAATAACTACGAAAACAACATCCGGTTACGTTGCCCAACACACACTCACACCCGCCACTGCCCTATAATATACATGCCTCTTCTTCTTCAACTACTTCTATTTCTAGTCAGCTCAGCTCATCTTAACTTGGCTAATGTCTTTGTGTCTTTGGTTGCTTCTTCTTTTTTTTTTTGTTTTTCTTGTTGTTGTTGTTGTTGTTGGTGTTTTTTTGCTCTAGTACTTGACAACGCCAATTCAAAAGTCTAAGAAGAAAAATTGCTGTACTTGCGAAAACTGGTACAGGTTCTTAGCTCACCTCACCCCTCTCCCTAACCATGACTTCTACTAAGTCAAACCACTTTTCAGTTTGGCCATTCTGTGTTGCTACTGTGTTGTTGTTTTGTTGTTTTTGCACGTGTGTCGCTGTATTAAATCTTGTTAGTTAATGCTGTTGTCTTCATCTTTATCTTTATCTTTGTTGTTGCTATTGTTTTTTTTGTTATGCCATTCGTTATTGTGCCGTGTGTTGTCGTCGTCGTCGTCGTTGTCTTTCTTGTTATTGTTTTAGTGTAAGAAAATCTAATCAAATAAATATAAATAGATTAAAATGGTACTTCTCTCTGTGCACTTGTCCTCTCTCACACAAGACTCAGGTCGGTCGGTCGCTCGCTTTGCACATTTGGCGTGTGTCATGCCACTTTTCTTCGTTTCATTGTAATAAGAGTCAACGCCGGATGCAAACCATTCATGAAGATCGTGCGCCAGACAAGCGCTTGCACAAAGATTTGTCTTTGTAATTGCATTGCGCAAGGTGCGTTGTGTTTGGCTTTTGGCACTCATTGAAGGTGTGTTCGTCATGCGAGAAGTTCATGCGTTTCTTTTAAATGCAAACCAACTTTACGCACATGACGCACTGACTGCTAATGATGCTGGTGATGAGGATGTCCTTCGGTCCTAATCGATAAGCTTGTGCTTTGGACACGAGTTGAACTTGTAGCGGCAAAACAAACAATGAAACGGCCCAAGAGCAAATAAACAAAAAGATTAGCCAAATAAGCAGAAAAATTTTACCAATATGTACGTTGTTGTTGTTGTTGATGCTAGCGAATTGAGCAAAGCTGTCGGCCATTTTTCTTTGACTTGACTTGACTGGACTTGACTTTGGCTCATGTTGCGCTAATTTGGCTTGGCATGATGTGAATTGTTTTGCGTGTCGGTTCGAATGCTCAGACGAGATGCCCGAAAAACAACGACGCACAATGTTGACAAGTATATCTTCATAAATAATTTGTGGCAGAAGAAGAAGTCGACGTTGAATGACCTTGCGTGGGCGTCTTGCGTTACTCAGGGCGGTCCATGAACTCGCCTCGCCTTGTGCCAACTGACGGACGCCTGATGCGTCCAGTGACTTAATTAATAATTCAAACATATTTGTGCAAAACGAAGAAGACGAAAAAAAAAAACAAAAATACAATGAAGGGCAATAATTACACAGAGGACCAAAAGGGACGCCACGATGACTGTTTTTTTCTTCTATGCAGTCAAGAAAACCAAAGAAGCAGAAAGAAAGCAAAAATTGCTGCAAGTCGTTAAGCGAGTGGCGCACATGGAAGGCGTTTGAGGCGTGACCGCGCTGACTTCTTATTGCGTTTAATGTGTTTTAATTGTACTCTATATATTTGTGTGAATGATGACGAGTGTTGGCTATAAGGTGG
Organism: Phortica okadai; assembly: GCA_034638295.1. Lineage (NCBI taxonomy): Eukaryota > Metazoa > Arthropoda > Insecta > Diptera > Drosophilidae > Phortica > Phortica okadai. Next base: position 37,168,086 of record CM067851.1, read on the forward strand.
CAAGGGTGGTGGTGCACAGAGCAAAGCCAATGAATAAAGTGCTGCGCATATTTTGCCTGCCAGACTTCAGGCTTATGTTAATGAACGCTTTAATGGTTTATGCATCATTTGTTAAGGAATTCGTTAGCTGACGCAGAACGCGCTGAATCAATATGGCCAGGACGATCGACGGGCGCTGATGATGATGATTACCTCATTTGCGGCAAATGTACGTCAAAATTGAAAGGCGAAAAAGTATGGGCGATGGTATCGATTAAGGACTCGACTCAATTGCCAAGCTTAGAACACAAGTCAATCGACTCGAAATACCCAAACTAACCCAAACCAAACTGTCTAAAGAGCACTTTGTGTGTGTGTATGACTAAAACTCATTTAATGCTCATACGTCATGTGTGACAAACGTGCATTTCAAGTGTCCTGCGCACTGCATTTTGACAGCGCAGCGTTAGTGGGCAACGACGGTGGCGCCTGCAAGTCCCTGTGGAAAGCGCTAATTGCATTTCAATTGAGTGGCCAACATATTCAACTAATAAACTAAATGGAGCAACACTGTGGGCCTCATTCACTGACGCTAAATGCGCAAATAATTAACTAACAACATGAACCAATGATGATGATGACAACAACAATGACGTTGAAGCACTTGCCAGTGGCGTGGCTGAAGGGAGCCGGCGGCATTGACATGTATGCAGTGCAAAAATGTTGGCATTCGTTTGCCAAACGGAAACATTCACTGTCACTGGGCTTGGTAATTAAACGACAATAAACTGCGACACGAATCAATTTGAGTTAATTAAACTAAAATCCAAAAACGAATTTGACATGAGCGAAATCGGACAGTGAAGAGAGTAGAGGAATCAAAATAAATCACAAAAAAAATAAAAATAAGTGAGTAAGTTTGGTTTTGCTGAAATTCATACACCCTCAACCGTTGGTTTTGAAGATAATTGTTTCCAACTGTCAGAAATTCGGGAGATTTCAATTTTTCAGACAATTTTTCCTCATCAGACATATGAAAGTTCTTCTTCTATGCTTCGCAAATCTCATGATCAAGTTAATATGCTCTTGCAATTGTATAAAATTACATGTTACATAATTGCAGACAATTGCAAAAGTTGCAAACTAACAACAACATGACAGCGAACAGAAAATGTCGCTTAGCGTTGCACGAACCATACCTCATGCTCATGTCGCATGTGGCATTGTGGGCATACATATATCGGTGACAGAAAGTCAAGCAAGTCGAAAGTTGAGTTGGCTGCGTGTACTAAGTGGCAGCAAATGTTCTCACTTTTTAGCTGTTGGTCAACGCCAACTTACGCTTGCCGCACACGAATGAACTTCGACTTCGTTGTGCTCGATGAACACAGCACATGAGTACACCTACGACTCTGAAGCACTCATGCAGCTAAGCACATGAGCATTGTGTGAGTCTGTATTCTCACGAAATTTTTTTACAACCTTTAAACGAAGTCAACTATGCAAAGAAGCATAAAGTTTGATGCTTGTGTCAGACAGACAGGCAGACAGACAGACAGAGAGACAGACACCAAGCACAAGGCAATGCCAACAATGCTGCTGACATTTGACCGCTGACTGCAAGCTGACTTAAGAAGCAAACAAGCAAGCAAGATTGGCCAGCTAGGAGGGCGTGGTTGTGTGGGCTTTTGTTTGTGCTTGACAGGTCGTCGTTGCTAATGCATTAAATATGCATGACACAAGTTAAAGTGATTTCGTTGTTGTTGTTGTTGAGTCAAGAGTATGTGTGTGAGTGTGAGTTTTATGCACGGCTGTGCCAAAGTAACACAACAAGTTCGAGAAGAAGAAGACTTGTAGGAAAATTAGTTATTCATGCACAACTAGCGACATTTTATATAGCAAATCGTTGGTGGTGTTGTTGTAGCTGTTGTCGATGCCGGCAAAGACGAGCTCAACTCAAACCGTTGACAGAGACAATGACAGCAGCACTGACAACAAACAGCAGAGAAAGTGGTAGCGGGCGGGGCGGGCGTAAATGAGCAAAGTGCAAGGCAAATACAATGCACATACATGCACTTGAAGAGGTCACACGTAAAAGAGACAGTGAGAGAGAGAAAGAGGGAGAACGGTAAAGAGTTAAACAACGCTACAAATATTTAACACGTATACGCCACGTTGTGCTTCGTCAACAAGGAGCAACGAAAAGACAACAGTTTTTTTTTTTTTTGAATATGATGAGCAGACAACGTGACAATGTTTCTTGTTGTTGTTGTTGTTGCTTTTGTTGTTGTTATTGCAAATTGCATTTGTCATAGCGGATGAGACGTTTATGTGGAGCAATGAATGCCATGTATATTGAAACAAAATTCTAACATTTTGGTATGCATGAGCAAAATTTTTCAAAAAAATAACAAAAATAAAGCACACACAGACACACAACTACACATGCATATGCCAAGCGACGTGCTGCATTATGAACTTAAAAAATTTAAACATAAATTTCATTGATTAAACTAAAGTAAACAAAAGCATAACTTCAGCTCAAAATGACAGCAACAATTTTATACTTCTTTTCATTTCATTTATTTATTTCTTTAGTTCTTTCGATTGATATTTTTTCTTTGTCAGAAAAACATAATTTGGCATACAAGACATTTTGGCTTTAAAACAAAAAAAATAAATAAATTACACGAAAAAGTACACACAAATACATTATCAATGTGTAAGGTGCATAAACGAGCAAAAACAAACACGGCGTATACGTAATGCAAGAAAACGACTTCAATTGTGAGCATGGAAGGCATTCACTATTTTCATTTGCCAGCAGCAGCTGAAACAACTTAAAATAAATTAAACTTCAGTCGACACAGCACACTAACACACACACACACACACGCACACGACGTGCTGAATTACTTAAAGTTTAACAATGCCACAACTTTATATCGTTTGTCGGCACATATTCATAACGCTTTATGCTAATCGCACCGCCAAATATTTATTTTGCTATGTTCAACATTTCCTTTTCACTCAACATAAATTCACGAATTTTCACATGCAAAGTTCAGAACTTCATAAGGTAAATTTCAACTCAGCGCAAACATGAAAATTAATGAAAGAATTTTTTTGTTGATTTTTTTTTACTTCGTTAATTAAAATGGAAAAAAGAAAGAGAAATGAAAATTATTAATAATTTGTGCAAAATATTGTAAATGAATTTGAGTATTTGCGTTGCTTTAGTTTCAGCACTCAATTAAAAAGCTTAGTTGCTATGTGGGCGTGGCTGTTGGGCGTGATAGTGTGCATGAGCTTGAGCGTGAGAGTACAGGTGAAGTGAGACTTTTAATAGATACCATTTTCATTTGTCTGCTGCCATGGCTATGTACATATACACTTATGTATATGTATGTGTATGTGTGTGTTCTGGTATTTATTGCGAAAAATGCTCGCAAATTATTCGTGTAGAAAAGTGGCAACATATTTGAAAAGTTTTCCAATCAATGCCATGGCTATTAATAATTTATTGGCTGCTTTAAAGCGCCACACACACACTCTCACTCATAGACACTCATAGACATACTCAGACGAACAGATGAGTGTGTCTGCTATAAGTATGTCGATGTTTGTATTATTGATAATGATTATAGCAACGCTAATGGCAATGATGATAATGATGATGACGATGACGATGGCGTCAATCAGTTGTTTGGCAGTTTTCGTGCACAACATTTTGACGCACTTAAGCGCTCAAAACTTTATAGTTTAACTTTGTCAACGAATGAGCAGAGCACGATGTAGATAGTTATGTAGGTGGTGTACACACTGTAGCGGAAGTATTTTGAATTTTAGACTGATAACTTTGACACTTTGCGGCAATGAAATTTACTTGTAAAACAACAAAACACAACTTTATTGAATCAATGTATGTGTGTGTTTGTGTTGATTTACAAATAGAAATTAGATTTTCAGTGCTAATGACTTAACAAGTGTTTTTGACATGTACACAAAAAAACAGTAGATTAATAAATAAATAGATTTTTCAAAAATATTTTTGAAAAAAAAAATTATGCAAAAACAAAAGCAAACAAAACCAGAAACTGAGTTATTTTCGGCCTTACCGAAACTTATAAACTCTTCCAAATTATTCTTACTAAAAAATCATTTTTTATAGTTTTTCAAATAAGATTAATTATTTTCGATAGCTTCAAAACTCTGGTAGAAGTTTGATCTAAAACAGAGAGGCGGACAGACAGATGGACATAGCTATGTTAACTCATCACGTCGTGCTGATCATAAATATATGTATACTTTATATAGTCGGAGTTGTCTCCTTTACTGCGTTGCAAATTTCATGACAAAGCTAAAATACTCTTTTTGCAAGAGTATAACAACGTCTGTCTTAACAACATTTTCATACATTTTGTTGCCGCAAGTGAAGTTGCAACATGAAAAAATGAAATTACGCAAAAAAGCAACCGAAATGCAATTGCCGAAAATAGTTTTTGCTGCCATAAAATGTGCACCGAAAATTGAGATATTTTCTGGACAATACTAACAGACGAAAAGCAGCCTCAGAGCTCGTAAAAAGTGGGCAGTTATTCAATTAAAAATATCAGACCCAAAAAACATAACAACTACAAAAAAAACTTGACCAAAAGACAGCAACAACAACAACAGAGAAACAAGTACAACAAAAAATTAAAGGACAGTAAAAAATAAAATGAAAATTTTTCAAAAACAACAAAAAGAAAGTTGAGAAAAGGTTTTTTTTTTGTTTTTGGGTTGGTCATTGGTTCGGTTTGGTGTTTCGTATGAATTGTACATGCCTTTTGGCGTTCAAATTGTAAAAGTTTAAATATTTTTAACTTTTGTACATAAAAAATAATAAAACAAACAGAAAGACCAAAAACAGAAAACAAACAGAACACACACAAAAACACACACAGGCATACACGCACATAAACATGAAGTTTGTTTAAGGCAAAAGATAAAGTATTGTTTGAGCTAAGCTGCTGAGCCGTGCCGTCAGCAAAGGGGAGGGCCGGGGCAAAGTTGTGCCGAACAACTGCAGTAAAAATATTTCCGATTTGTGGTGTTGCAATTAAATAGTATGCCACACGCACACACAGACCAATATGTTCTTGCGTAAGTGTCAAAGTCTCAAGAATATACATATATTCTTTATACATGTATTTATGTAGAATTTTTTAGCTTGAGCCGAATGAAAATAGAATAAAGTTCGTTTTTATGAGTTTTGCATATAAGCAAAAATTTGCTGTTGAAGTTGTTGTTGCTGTTTGTAGATTAAATGTACATAAATAGGTCACAAGCAAAGATGACATTATTTTCAATGATATTTTTACTTGAAGGAAATTGCTTAACAATCGAAGTAATTCGATTGAATTTTGACAGAAGCCGTTTGCAACTTTTGTCTTTTTACTTCTGACAAAAATGACAATTTTAACTTGAGTATAAGTTGAAGTTGAAATTGAAGTTGTAAAAGCAGACAAAGGAGACGAAGGAGACGAAGAAGTAGCAAACGAAGAAGATGTCTTACGTGAGCATTTGACAATGTTGTTGCTTACTGCTTGTTATAGTGCTTGTTGTTGTTATTGTTGTTATTATTATTGTTGTTTAACTGCTTTTATGTTCTGCTTCAATGATTATAATCCTTAAGATTTTAATATTGCAGTCGGCTGCAAGGCAATTTCACAATTTTTTGGATACTTCATACAGATCCTTATGCCTCTTGTGTATGTGTGTGTGTGTGTGTGTGGCAACTATACACGAACAAATTCAATTGTTATCGTTCACCGGCCACCAGTCCAGTCCAATCGAGGCAAGTCGAGTCGAGTCGAGTTATATTTGCCCTTGCCGGAAGTTTGCTTCACTTGGCTTGGCTTACATTTGCCAGCTTCCGATGATGGCGGCTCGTGAGGAAACGGAAGCGTTTGTGGGGCTCGACAATGACGTCGTTGACTTCACTGATTTAAGTTTCTATGTATTTCTTTACGTACGTATGTGTGTTTATGTGTCTTTTTGTATGTAAATGCATTTTCATGTTTATCCGGTAAAGTCTATAAATAAAAGCCAAATTTACAAGCAAAAATAATATATTTTGTATAAGAATAAAATTTTATAGAAAAACAATACAATGGTGGTTGTCTGAGTAGAGAGAGGAGACGATGCCTCATAAAAGCAAATATGCACATAAAAAAGGAAAAAAAACTTGGGGTATCTTCACTTTACGACTTGTAATAAGACAACAAAAATTGCCTACTAAAAAAAAAAAAATCAAATGCTTAAAAATTAAACTCTCGTCACTGAAATTGAGTCGCCTTGGCGAATTTTAAACTAACGCTGAGTATGAGCATGAGCAACCAAGGGCACAAACACATTTTACGGCATATTTTTGCACTGTTTACGCATATTTTATGACACAATACAAGCGCAAGCAATGTCCTCTGCTCAGCACAAAAACAAAAAGTCATGCTTTAATTGAATTTTTAGTTCATTTTATTTATTTATTTATACCTTTTTTTATAACAAATAAAATTTATTTCATTTGCAACGCCAAACAACAACAACAACAAGTTCAATAATTTTATATATTTTCTTTTTTAAATCATTGTTTTTATCAGCATAAATCGTGTCATGGACAGCAAACAAACGCCAACCCATCCACGATGCCAAAAATTTACAATCGCACATAAAGCGTGAATATTTGTATACCCTACATATATACTGTCGGCTAAATCGACTGTACGGCGCTTGTATGTACGTAATACAACAACAAAAATAAAGAAGTAAAAGTCGCAAAAAAATAAACACGACAAAGTTGTTCATTTTATGGCGCATTAATGACAGACTGACAAATAATATAATAGTTAAGGTTTTTTTTTCGGTTTCCAGGATAATATCAGCACTGACCATGGACATATTTCCAGCTATTTCCGTGAATAATTGTCAACGAAAAAAACCAACTAACAACCAACAACACGAACAACAAAAAAATGCGCACACAACCGACAAAGCGGAAGCTCTAAAACAATAAACATAAACTGTGCGAAAGGATAACAATACGAAAGGATTTGTGTGCGTATCTGTCATGAGCAATCATCACACACACACAGGCATATAAATATAGCACATATACATATACATATAAACACACACACACACATACGCCTCAGTGAATAGCAATTAAGTGGCGCAGGACTTAAGGACATGCCCATTGAAGCTACGCTAATGGCGGCATGGTTTACTAAGCATTCTAAGCTGAAATATTTTTGGTTGTTATTTTTTTTTTTCTTTTTCTCTTCTCTTTGTACTTTAAATTTTCAACCTTCCAAAGTGCCATTGAAATACTTCGCCCACTCAGTGACAATGTAAATGCTCACTCATGCTTTATTTAGCTTCAGCTTCAGTTTCTGTGCATATCCTTACTTACATTTATTACCGTTGTGTGAGAGTGTCTTTCATTTAATATACTTGATGTTTTACGCTTGTTGATGTCATTAACTTTATTGCATTTTCATTTCAACTAACTTCCAACAGTCAACTACGCTGCCAAGAGCTGATTCGATAGAACACTTCCGCCAGCGTTGCCTTCGCTTGTTAAGGTTGCCCAGCACTTGAGCTAATCCCGCTTAGCAACATGTACGCATGTATGCGGGTAATATTTATGCATAACATCAAACAGACACGAACACACACACACACACACGCACGCATACACTCATATAGTCATGAGCAAAGACATAAGGATTGACTACACGCCCGGAATATTATTTATGCACGTAACTAGTTTGTCATGTTATCCTTGTTCGAGTTGCTGTTGTTGTTGTTGTTGTTGCTGTTGCTCTTGATGTCCCTAAGTTTATCGTTAAACGTGGACGCACTCGTAAATTTCATTTCATACATGACGCACACCTGCTCATTTTTCAGTTATCATTTTGCAGCAACCTTCCGCCTTATGTGTGACGTCATGGCTGTAGTCAAGCAATCCTTGGACGCCGTCGTCAATCAGTCAGTCATCGTCTTTTGTTCTCTTGCTGGTACGTGTGTGTGCGCGCTGTAGCGTAACAAGTGTGTGACGTCACATGTGAAATTCATATTTAATAAGCTTGCCAAGCAGCGTAAAGTAGCCGAAAGAGAAACCAAAGCATCAAGCGTGAAACTGCCAACAGCGGAGAAAAAAACAAGTCATTGAAATCGTTAAAAAAACTTCTGGTGTGAAACAAAACTTTGCGTAAGATCAAGTTGAGCTAAGCAGAAGAAACAAAAAGTCAACAAGAATGAATTTCATGCAAAACTCGTTACAAATTGCAAAACATTCAACAGCAAAAGTAAAAAAAAATACACTCACTGACAAAGAGCAACATTTCATCGAACAATCGAAGAGCGCAACTTCTAAAGCGACTTTCGAGTAACTCTTCTATTCGCATATTGCGCGAAAAAAATTCGAACTTATATTCGCACAGTTTGCAATTTATTCGAAAGCGAAAAAACATGTACAACTTTTACGTCGAAATATTCGTATAACAGTTGTATAAAAGTTATAGTGTAATATAACACTAACTGTACGCAACTTATACGCAACATGACCAAGTTGCTTTAGCACATCTCATACACAACATGACCAAGACACATGTTGAAACATGTTTGAAGCACTTTGTCCCAAAGACTTTTCATGCGAAAATGTTATAAGTTCAATATGTTTGCGAATTCGAACTGGACTTTGCACATCTTTCGTACATTAGTGTCTTATATTAGCCCGCGCAACCACCCACTGCAGCCTATCGTATATTCGCACAGTTTCGAAGAGCAACTTATAATTTTGTCAATCCATTTTAGCAGTGAAAGAGTATAAGTACCTTTTCGATGTATTTCGAACATTTTCGTTGCTTATATTATGAGAAACACAAGGCATTTTTTCTAAGGACTTGAAAGCAATTTCAAACTTGGTTTATATTTAGTCATATTGTAGAGACTTGCTGAAGCACAACAAACCAAAATCTCTCACTGTCCTTCTCTCTCTCACACTCTCTCTCTCCCTTTCTTACGCTCTCACACTTTTCGTTGCTTTACTCATTTTTATAACGTCTCTTCACTGTTAGCGTATTCTTGCTCTCGCCTCTGCTCAGCGTTGCGCTCCCTTTTGCTTACGTTTACGTTTGCCTTGTCTTGTATGTGAAAACTGTTATGCGTCAAACTTTTTGCGGCACACAAGCGTCAAGCGAAATACCGTTAGTTCGGTAGCAACTCTGTTTGCGTGTTGACCGTGAAAAGGCATTTTGTATAATTATGCAAGCCAGCTGCAAAATAAGAAAAGCGTAAAGTACGTGCGTGAAAACATGAGTGTGTGTATGTGTGTGTGTTTGAATTTGTGAAGAGCATTGAACTCTGATTGAATTTTATGTTTGTACGAACAGAAGAAAACATGAGCGAAATTCGTTTCGCAACGTACAAAACTTTATGCAAATATTTGCATGTCTGTCTGCCACTGCAGCCACCCAACATGGTCGTCCTACGTCGACACTTTGCTAGCAAGCAACAAGAACAAATGCCCGCAGCCATAAAATAGTTTTCTCACTGCTTTGCGCATTAAATGAAATTTGCAAAAGCGAACAAAAGCAAAAGATTTAAAAATATATATATATAAGTATATTTGCAAACGCTCAAAGGACTTGTAATTACAACGAAAATGTTGATGATGAGCGCAAAAGTGCTGACGTTGACAGCAACAAAGAAAAACCCAACAAAAACAATGTACAACTGTCGCTTGAAGCACAAGAGCATAAACATTATGACAACTTTATCTTTCAAAAGCGGCAAAGGGACTTTCTCCGAACAGTTGCCAAAAAAGGCATTAAGGCCTCTTCATCATGCTTATCAGCCAGAAAAACTTGAGCGCTGTGATACGAAATAAGTCAAGTGTGGCGCCAACAACAACAACAGCAACAACAACTGTGCAACTGCAGCGTTCATTGCAGTCGGTCAAGTGGCACCTTTGTGCTTTCTTGCTTACGGCGTACGTCAAGTGGCTTTGCTATTAATTAACAACAACTACAACTACAACAAAAAACGCAAAAAATATTATTTTCAAACACTTGAGCTTTTATGTCGGTCATTTTGGCCTCACCATTGATGATTTATGAGTCAACGCGCACCCCCTGCCGCAATGGCACACCTGTTGCACGCTCCCTGCCCTGCCCAACCAAACTACGCCCTACCCAACTCAACCATGCCCTGCCATACTACTAGCTGCAAACCAATTAAGTCAATTTTTTTTCAGTTTTCTGACATAATTAAAACGCTCAGCACTCACGGCCACGGATGCAACAGACTGCCAACTTAACGTCACGTCACTCACGCGTGAAGCAACACACATTTTTTTTTATGACCTTCACTGTGCAACAGGCACAGTTGAATTCACTTACTTGCCACTACTATTAGTTAGTTTGCTACTGGCTTTACGCTCCCCTAAACTCACCTTGCCTTGCAACGACAATCAACACTCAGCAATCCATCGAAGCAATCAAAGTCAGTTTATGCAAATAATGTTAGACGACGACAAGAGTTCTTTGTACATTAGCATAATTTTATTGGCGTCTCGTCAGGTTCACACACATGCACACACGCACACACACACGTTCCTTCGAACACATAAATCCGTTTAACGCTTTCGCTTAAAAAACTATTATTGACTTTTTATGAAGATTTATTAAACGGAAAACACATAAATGACTTTCGCCTGCCAGCCTGCGTACCTTTCCGTCTGTCCGCCTGTCTGTATGTCTATATATGACTGCCTACATGCGCCGCTTGAGTGACCGGAAATCGCACGGTTGCACGTTACCGCTTCCGGTATAATTACCGTGTGCTCGATATGTTCAAACCGTGCGCCTGCTCCTGCTGCTTCTTCTTACTTATACACGTGGAAAAAGTTTGCTATATATGATTGATTTTTTTCAATCGTCACTCAGACATGGTCACGTAATGCATAAAAACGTGCGCCGTCGTTCAAATCGAATACAACTCAACTCAGCTCAACTCAACTCATTCTGAACGCTCGAGTGCAGTCGAACTTTGCTCGTTCGTTCACTGAAGCATTGATTCATTGATTGTTACCAAATTATGTTGCTCTTTGTTAATGGCACTTTGCGTGTTTATTGTTTAATAATTTCGGCACTTAATTCACACACACACACACCCATACACACACGCATTATTAATTTATACGCTTACCTCCGTTTGCCTTTACTTTGTTGCTTTTACTGTCGTTTCATTTTCTATGTCATAAAAATTCTATTCAACTTATTTCAGCTTCATTAAGTTTATTACACAAAACAGTGAATTACTCAATTGAGTAAGCAATCTTGACCAGGTTATCTACACTTGCCTGCCACAAAAAGTTCTTGCGCCAGTTTCATTATCTGAGTTGGGCAACCCACCTGACTGCTTTACTAATACTGTACTTGCTTATCGGCCGACTTGTCTGTCTGTCTGTCTCTCTATCTGCTGCAATTTGGCAATGCATGCTTCGCTTAATTAAAACGCAATTAAGCTTGAGCAGCCAAGCTAATAAAGTACGTTCGAGACATAAGAACAGGTTTGTTTTTGGCCAATGTCTTTTGCTAAAAGTGTTGGCCAGCTTCGAGCTTGTCTTAGCCAGCACGCCTGCCTTTGAGTACTTGGCTCATATACTTGTCGTTCGACTTGGGCTTGGCGTGTGGGCCGACGCAGTCTGCTGCGACTTATCAGCGACGTAATGAGCGTGCGAGCACAGGTGCAAAGCGACATGGCACCGAAACGAAACGGAACTAAAACCAAAAACCGATTACAATTCATTTCGTTCACGTGCGCTAATTTATTGCATATTAAGACATAAATTGACAGGAACTCATCGCCAATGTTGTTGTTGTTGTGCGTTTGCTCTAAGACAAGATTTCAAAGCGCTCAACGTTCGACCGCAGCTGCTGAAATGTTACCATTATGCCATGAACTTCATTTTATATGATTTATGCGCCATGTAATGGGCAAACGTTTGCCAAATGCCACGCCCACTAATTGCGTTTTTATGTACGTTTACAGTTGCTGAGCACTTCATAAAGTCATCAGCTTATACAAGCCTCAATACTCTTCTCAGTCACTGTCTGAGACTTACTTATGTCGTGTTGAGTATGTCGGCGTCATAAAAATGGTTTCATCGTCTTCGTTTTATGGCTTTAATTTTACATATACAATTTACATAAACAGTTCATTTATTTAATTTATGACTGGACAAATGATTTTTGTGACAACCGCAAAACCACGTCGACTGCTGCCGAGGCCGTGGTTGGCACAGCAGTTGCCCTTGTCGTGACAGTTGTGGCAACAACACAGTGCTCAACATGCCCGCGCCACGTCTTCGGTGGGCAAGAACTAATAAAATTGAAAGTAGAAAATTTAATGACTAAATGACAAAAGTGGCAGACCAACAACAACAACAACAACAACAACAACAACAACAGAGCCAACAGATTGAGTTCAACCATTTGGGGCACAAATAGTTGATTAAAGCCACGCTGACTTCAATTCGCACTAAAATGCGCTTTGTGCTTGTGTGTGTTATGTGCTAATACCTTAAAACAACAAACGCTTAGCGCGACTGAGCGTGTTAAACCACTGCAAAGCATTTCAATGCATTTTATGTCCGTTGGCAAATTCTAAAACAGATTTGACAAATATCGAAATGTCATTCGAAGCTTAGATAATCCCAGAAGCCACACAGAACACGTTGTGCATTAGAGATGCGCTTGGTCGTTCGGTTCGATTAAACAATACTTTAAGACTCTTTAAGGCACTTTAAGATACTTTAAGACACTATAAGACAGCTTAAGATACTTTAATGCAGTTGCTTTCACAAGCAGTTTGTCTTGTTTTGCCACCTGCTTATATTAATTGCTGTTGCATGCGTTGATTGTTTTGTGCAACATAAAATGACTTATCAGCTGCCACATGCATTTAACAGAAACTTAACAACAACAACAATAACAAGACCTTGCATCTTTGTTCAAGTTTAAGTAGGCAGGTGATTTTAAGAACAGTCCTTTGAAGCGTGCTCACAACGTCTGCACTCGCACAGAGTCAGGCACATGCTACAGGTCACAGAGCAGCTGCTGGAAACACACAATTGACAAAGGATATAAGTAAGTTGCAAAAGTTTTGCCTTGCTGCGACTTGGTGCGTCTTGGTTCACTTAAGTTCAACGCCAAAGTCGCTAAACGTGCTCTCTTCGTCGGTTTGTTTGTTTGTTTGTTTTTATTCTTTGCTAAGCGTGTGAATTTTCTGGCCAGTCTCGTTACGCTTCAACGATATCACTTAGCATGGACATTGTCTCAAGCCCATGCCGATTAAGTAATTCTACTTGAACTTTTCTTTTCATAGGTTTTCTTTTTCTCTTTTTTTTGCCACCAACCAAGTCATCATCAACGTCGGCTGAGTCACACAGCCAAGACACTTCACGCTCTGTTGGCCACGCTTCGCTTATACGTACATACGATCGCTCTAGACGTTTTCAGCTATATAAACATGTATGTATAAGCAAAGAAATCCATCTAATTTATGCTGCCTCGCATTCACAACACAATCACACCACAAATTCACTCACGCCGTCGCCTCTGCTTTTGTGGCTTCAGGTCGCGCCGCTTGATTGGCGCTCTTTCTTTCAGCAGCCACCCCGCCCTCCCGCTACGCCACGTCAGCCCTCAAACAATTAGTGAAGTTTCTTGTTTATGCATTTAAAATTAATTTCAATAAATTTGACGTGTTTGTAAATTCAAAAATTCAATTTTTTTTGTTTAATCGAAAAGGGTTGAGCATCATTATCATCATCATCATCAGCAGCAGCAGCATCGAAGCTCGAATTGCGTTTGCGGCGCGTATTGTTCCACAATTGTTTACCCACAGTTTTGCGTTTGGCAAAATTTCGCGCAGCTGAGTAATCTGAGTTGCACGCGTTGTTGTTGCTGGCTGCCTCAATCATTGTCGTCATCATTAAATGTCTTCCCTATGCCGCGTGTTAAGGGTTAACTTACGGCACATGTCTTCTTGCCTCGAGTAAACCACGTAAACAATACACACACACACACACACAGGCATACAAATTCAAGTACACATAACGTAAGCACACATGAGCTAGGGTGGAAAATCATCAGTAGGGTAAGATGTTGTTTGAGGAACGTGAGCTGCTGTTGTTGTCTCTCTTGTTGGTATTATTTTTGTTATTACTGTTGTTGTTGTTGTTGCCACTGAGCGTGTAATCTTTGTTTGTGCTAGCTACGCTGGCAATTAAGACTTAACGCGTCGCACAATGCCGCCGCCGCCGCCGTCGTTGTACGTAAATATGATGGCACCTCGCGTCTCGCACTCACCCCCGCATTCATTTCATTTTCAAGCGTCTTTTGATTGACATTCGTTTGGCATTATTATTGTACGCGGCTTGTTTTGACTGTCTTTTGTACGCCTTACAAACGAAACTCATTATTTACCCATTTTTGAATGCCTTAAATGTCAGTTGGTCTTAGACGAAATCGATTTTTAACAAAGTCACGCTAAATGGCATTAAGAGAGCATGCTTAATGTGAACTTTCGTTTGCAAAAAACAAAAACAAAAACACAAATGAATATCAAAGAAATCGACAGGACATTTAGCATACTATATTACACATAGACACATAGACACAGCAGACATACCACAAGCCGCTTCAATGCTCTTATTGGCAAACCAATTCGCATATCTCACAAGTTGGCAGCATAGAAATGCTGCGAGCACATTGCAAACATATTTGTACATCGATCTCGGCGACATTTTCTCACATGCAGCGCGCGTCCCCAGCTGTGCGAATGTTGTTCGGCATCGGCATCGGTGGCGTCGTCCTCACAGCAATTCTAACGCTGCTGGCGGTCGTCAACGACCAAGACGTGCCGAAGGAACTTGAAGAAGCAAAAGAACACACAGTTCATGATGATGGCAGTCGGTCGGTCGGTCGGTCGGACTGAAGGCTGTTTGATATGAGACAACAAAGTGTAAGCCACAAAAATACTTGACAATTTGTTGTGCTCGTTCTAATGTTTGTTGTTTGTAATTTGTTGTTGTTGCTTTTGAACTCGATTATTTGTGATATGTACGAGTATTTCTGTTTTATGCCATTTTTCGTTGTGTAAGCAACTTTTCTCTTCTTTTTCTCTTTTTTTTTTTGTTTTTCAATTTTTTTCTTCATTGTTTTCATTGCTCGTGCTACAGCCTTACAGTCATCATGCGCCATGCCATGTCGACGCCATATTTTTTTCAGCTTCTTTTTTTCTTTTTACCATTTTGTGGACACTTGAGCAACTATTATGGTTTCAAATAACTACAAAATGTTGGCCAAGCGGCACACAACAACAACTAGCGAGGACCAACGACCGACGATGATGACGACGACGACTGGCCAAGAGGTTCATATTGCGGTTAAAGCCTGAGTCTAAAAATGGCATGATAACAATAAGTTCATAAAACAATTGGCTCCATTTACTGTGTGATTTTCTTGACCTCTGACCGCCCACAGTGTCCCCCGAGGAGCATGCGTGTGTTTATGCATGTTTGCCAACACACAGACACACATGTTGAGCATTGAGCATTGACCATTGTTGGCCTTTGGCCATGCCATGCCATGCGTCGCATATTTGTCGTTGTTTCGTGCCATGTCCTTTGTCTTTTGGCTTTGATTACTTTGGTACGTCTCGTTGTTTGCGTCTAATTGGCTTGTTTGTTGTCACACGTTTATCACAATTGCTGCCTCTTCTTTGCTTGACGCTCACTAGTTTGCTTGTTGGCGCGTTTGCCTTTGAAAAACTCAATGAAGCGCATTCAGTGCTGGCCAATTACTTGACCCTTGCCTATCAATGCAGCCTGCACACGTTTTTATTGCGCACAAATGCATTGCAGCAAAATTATTGATTCAAACGAGCTTTGCGTGCACTCGCTCTATTAAAAACAAAATTCTTTTATCCTTCATAATTGCTTAGCATTTGTAGGCAATTTAGTGCGACAAGTGCACTCATTGCCCCCCTCACCCACACGTTGACGCCCACGCATATTAAGCATATGCTTCATATTACACACACACACACAGCCACATTTATGCATTTATTCGCACTAATTTTGAGCGTGCCAAGCACTTGAATCAATGCATGAATATCGACGCGAGTATTTTGTAATCAATATCGCAATGAGTGCATGTTTCTGTGGTTGCCTGGCTGGCTGTGTGTTTGAGTGCGTGTTTGCATAAATAAATGCAATAGGGTTTGAATATTTGCAAAACGCCATTGCTGATTGGGAATTGATTGAGAATTGTCTGTCGACAATTAAAAAGTGTTAAGCAACGATTTGACATCATTCATGCAATTTTTCGATACATACATATATGCAAATTAATACTTGTCAGCAAAAATATTCCGGTCGGTAGGTGGCGCTGCATGGCTCTGGTAGGAGTAAGTGCGCTCAGTATAGTTAAATTGCTTGTAGGCAGTTTATGAAACGCTCCAAAAACAAAAAAAAAACAACACCAAAGCGTAAACGAAACTCATGCATTAAAGCACGCACTAATTCGTCACCTACCACAGGCATTTTGTCACTGAAAGGATTTTTTCAAACCGATTTTTATCTTCTTTTAAAAGAAGCTCTTTGCAACGCCATGTCGAAGCTTTTATATGTATGGGTATTGTGCGTGAGTGTGAGCGTTTAAGCTTAAAATTTCCTAAGCTGCTTAGTGCTTATGAGCCGCTTTTAGTAAAACCAAATGCCAGACGGCAAACGTATAGAAAAGACGCCCAGAAACAGAAATACTTTCACTCATACAAGCCTTAAGAGCATTGAAAGAAAGTTGTTAGCAACGTCAATTCGTACGTCCGTCTATCTGTCTGCCTGGTTGCGCTGCATATGCTATACAAACTGATGTATTGCTTTATAAAATGCCGAAGGCATGCAAAAACTTTAAGGCAGCAGATTGCAGCGGAAGTGAACATGAAAAGGCAGCCAAGCCACAACACAGCAAACTCAGTTCAAGCTGCAAAGGATAAAGAAGAACAAGAAGAAGTGAATAGTGTATGCTAGAAGACAAAAAGAAAATTATCTAAAACAGTGTTAAGCGAATTTCATATGTGCAAAAAAAAGGCAACAATGAAAGTTTCATATTCTACATTGACGCTTTGAAAGCCTTAAGCAAAATGGTTCACCAAAATTTAGCAAAATTCTTTATGCTAATGTTTAAATATTGTTGTTACTGTTGTTGTTGTTTCTAAGCACTCAACAAAGTTCTTAAAATTGCAGGAATATTATAAAACTTTCAATAACATCAAATTAATTTGCCTCACTTGGCGTATACGTAATATTTTGAACATTTTTTTGTACTAAACTGCAATCAAATAAATTTTTGTATATTTCTTAGTTATTTTTTTTGTTAATAATGCCCATATATCACGCTCAGCTTACCACACAAATAACATTTTTATTAATGCTGAAAACCAAAAAATCCACGCTAATTTCATTTTATTTAATTAAGCTGTGTTTGTGTTAATTTTAATGCAATTATTTACAGTCGCGCTTTTCAAAAAAAAATACCATATATTTATTTAATTTCAATATCGACTGAAATATTTGCATGCCAATTGCACTTTTTGTTTTTTCTGTCCCCCTTTTCAAATTAAAATCAACATAAAACAAAGGCAAGCGAAGGAGCGAGAAAACAATATATACAAAAATATTCCAATCGCATCGAAAACACATCAGTTGTGCTTTTATTTATAACCACTTTTTATACATGTGTGTGTGTTTGTCACAAATTATCACTGATACACACACACACATACCAAATAACCGCAAAGCATATAAAGGCTAGTAAAATTAAAAAATAAATAAATAAAAAAAAAATAATGTGAAAATTTATATTTTTAAATTTTTGCAGTAAAGTTGCGAATCAAAGTTGTGGCATTAAACTTCAACGCTATAAAATGACGACGCATATGAAATGTAATTAACTATTTTAATTTAATTTTAAACAATTGGCTTTCATTGCACATCCACCCCTTCCCTACCCGCACCATCGTTTACTGCAAGCCAATATTTATATTAACACAGTGCAACAATTAATGACGCTTTAAGCTCAAACAATATAAATGCACATGAACCAATTCAGATACGTGTACTTATGAAAATTAACTATTTTTTTTTATTTTTAATATTTTTAAAATGTCAGACATTTTATCTTTGCAGCTTAGCTACGATTGGCGGGTGTTTGCAAAAGGCTTTAAAAAAAACTATCACATAAGCGTAATAACAACGGATTTTGCAGCTGTGATATGCCAATGACATACGTCGACGTGTCTTTTGTTGTTACTTTTAAATGATGTCATTAAAAATGTATAAACTTCTTTATGCATGCATGCCATTAAAATGTGACTTTCATTTATCAAACACAGATCAGCGCAAGTAGGCTAAAGGACTGGCTCAGCTCGGCTCAGCTCAACTGATTGCATATTTATGCTGCCATCGATGGCTGAAAAGACAAACACTGTCAACTGTCAGAAACAATCCAATTCAATCCAAACCCAAACCCAACCAAACTGTAGCTAGACATAGCCAAATGATAGAAGGACTTGTATCCTTTGTCATGGCATAAGCATGTTTACAATCAAGCAAGCAAGCCGTTCGCTTACTTGCAATCAACATGAGAAATTGTTTAGCATTTGTTTTGACAGCGTTTTGACGGCGGCAGCAAAATAGCGACGACAAATGACAGCGGCAAATAAATTAATTGTGTCATACGATGAAGTTGAATGAAGCCGCAATGGCAGTCGTCGCAGACAACGTGATAATGGAAATGGAAGAGAACGAATAAAGATGAAGATGAAGACGATTAAGATAAAAACTCGTTAGTGGTTGGCGAAAAAACCAACAACAAAAAAGTACATATATAAAACAGGCACGTGCCTTTCCGATAAAGCATACGACGCGTGAGCTCACACACACACACACTCATTTGGATTAGTTTGATTTGCGTGACGAAATAGTTTCGCAAATGGTTTTAAATTAAATCTGCACAAATAAGAAGATCGAAATAAAAGTTAGAAACACAAAACGAAAAACGCAAATCATGACGCAGAGGCGTGGCAGCAGCAACAGAAGAACAATTGAGCTGTGCACACGTGCCGTATGCTTGATTTCAATGATAAAGCACTGAAAATAGCTTAGTTGGTATTTTTTTATTCTTTTTTTTTATTTCTTAAGCAAAGCAACTTTGGCAGACAAATCAGTGCAGAAGGTGTGAGCACATTTATTTGTCTCAATGTGTATGCTTGAGTATATATGTGTGTGTGTGTGTGTTTGCACAAATTTCAATTTGAATATTAGCTCATCACGCTGAGAGCTTCGCTTATTGCCCAACCGCTCGCTCGCTTGCTTGCTTACTTCCTCACTGCTCGTATGGTCGCATTACTTATGCATGTCTAAATCGACGTCGCACATGCATGCACAACACACACACACACATATATATATAGAGTCGCGTAACCACCTACAGATGTGTGTGTGTGCGTAGTCGTGCGCAGACAATGAAATGAAATCTATGCACGTAAAGAACAAGAAGTACATAACGAAGAAGAGTAAGTAGAATCACAGAAAAAGTACAGTAAAATCATACACACATACACACACATATACGCAAAGAAAATTTACCACAAAAATACATATTTTGTTTAACATGCGCAAAAGTTTTTCACTTGCTTATAGACAAATGTAATATTCTTATGCGTCCACGCCCCCACGCCTTTTTCTACTATTTTTTCTTTTTTTTTTTGTTTTGTTTCAAGCTTGCAACATGTTTTATTTCTTACTCTTTTTGTTTTTGTATTTTTTTCTTACCACGCGCAGATGTTGCACGTACTTCTTACATATTTTTCAGTCTGTGTGTCGGCAACGCTGCGTATGAATATCTTAATGTGAAACTTTTACTTTTGCGGTTTGTTGAAGACTTTGTTTTTTTTTTTGTCGGTTCGCCTTTTGGCCTTTTTTTATTCCTTAGTGGCTCTTATAGGGCACATGTATCTTGTAACGAAACATGTACTTAATGCAAAGCTTTTAAAACGCTCAACCTTTAATTTTGGCAAGCAATGAACCAAAATAAAAGCTTCAAAAATTATATGTTAGAAAAATAGCATCATTTTAGGCAGCTCTTCTATATGAAAAGCGTTGTAATCTTGTGCGTAGTGTGCCAACTATTCGGTTTGACTTACTTTATGCTGATTTTCGTATTCCTTTAACTTAAATTCGTTTAAATGCTCGTAAAAGTTTCAGTGGCACATTTACAGCTGCTATATTCTCTGTGTTTATATGCCAATTTTTAGCATATAACAACAAGTCAGCTTGGCGGCGCTCACAATAAACGAAAGCGCCTTAAATGTGACCCAAATGCAACAATCGAATTTTCAACTCAACTTCTTGTTTTATTTATTTATGTAAAGTCGTGTCAAGCGAAGTTCAATGGTGCTTTGACCAAGTCAATAGTTAATCTGCACATAAGTCGACAAATAGAACAGCGCAAGACAAAGCAAAAGCAAAGGCAAAGCAAAGGTTAAACACAAGGATCATAAGTGCCTAAGTACAACTCTTTACAGCCACTAACCAACCCACACGTCCCCACAACACCAACAAATATTACTGCCTCTGTAGCTGTTGCTGTTGCACATCACACTCATATCATGTCATGTGTGTGAATACTTGCTTCATTTAACTTGCTTTGCCAACAACAATTCACTTCATTTCCTCGTCACAGTTTCAAGTTACAAGTTTGTCTATCACTTGTTCGGTCGGTCGGTCGGTCAGCTGGCTAGTGATAAAGATTTGCATAACACTTAACATGTTAGTACTTGACAGCAAATGACCGAGCGGAAGAAACAAAAAAAGAACACAAGAGCAAACTGGCAAAGCGCAGATACTTACGAAAGGTTTGAACATTGAACAAAACTCAGCCAAAGCATGACTAAGCGTGCATTTTTTGAAATATCAGAAATGTTTATTTTTGTGAAATTTGAGCCTTTAAGCCAACACTTTGCTCATGTGCCGAATATGCCTTTAAAAACATCAATAATTGGCACACTACAACACAACTATTTAGTTTGCCTAAGTTGCTAAGCCAAATTATATAATGAAAGTATGCCAGCTTTTATTAAATAATACTCGAATAATGACGAACTTCAAACATTGCCCTTGAACACTTTCCTCACGATAAGACTCAACAATTCCGATTGGCTTTTCTTGAAATAGAAAACTTTTCACTCATAATCCTACACAAATAAACACACACGCACACACACACACACTGGCAAACAAGCCAACACATACATATATACATACATAAATAATCACATCGAATTCTCAGTTATTAAGCAATGTTGAGAAAATATTTGCTGTCATTTGCTTGCATGGCTTGGCTTGCCTGACATCATCTCGTCACCCCCCAACGCCACCAACGCCGCCAACACTTGATTTCCTTCATGCGGCGTGATTGAGAAACTTTTCAAATATGTTGCCACTTTGCTTTGATAGATGTGCGTATGTGTGAGTATGCTGCTTTTTCACTCTAAAAATAGTATGTAACCTCAGCCACAACGCAAACTTTTCGTCAGCTTTTATGCTCATGTCTGTCTGTCTGTCTGTCTGTGTCTCTATATGTCCGTCTATTTGTCAGTCTAAGTCGGTACTTAAACCGTCGCAACGTCAATGATCGTTGCTTCCGTTTTTAATTTTCTCTTTTTTTGAAACTATTTGATTGGAAAACTCAGTCAAGTGTAAATAGTGTCAGTCTGTCCTTCATATGTCACACACACACAGCACTCGACATCCCTTCGCACGCTAAGATTACTCAATTGGCGTGCGAGGCGCACACACTAAAAATAATTCACACGCCAACGTCAACGCCGCTGCCAACGTAGCTTAGCTTAGCACCGTACGAGCTGTAAGTCAACTCAAGTGCGATGCCTTTTGATTTATCAGTCTCACTTCGGTGCGAAACCTTTGCTTGGGCCAACACACTCAATGATGTGACAAGTGTCAGTATGCCGGTTACTTTTTTTTTTTATTGATTTAAGTATCAAGAAAAATCTGTTTATTTATGTTGACCTTCAATGTGCAAATCAAGTGTTCAATACTAACCAAAATCTTCGGTCGGTCAACATGCCATACAACAGACTGCGTCATCAGCGCTTTAAAGCCTTTATATTGATGACTATTTAATAATATTGATTTCATTGTGTGCTCAAAAATTTACATATTTAAATTAAGCAATTTCGCATAACGAAATATTCTCAATTTTGACAAAAACTCGCTCAGCTCAGCGTGCATTATCCTTCAGTCAGCTCAGGCCGATTGTCAATAAGAGGTCATTGTAGCGGATTTGGCTATTTTACGACCAAAGTTTGCTCAAGTTCAATGCAAATTGGTTTCAACGCAACAACAACAACAACAATTGTGAAAATGTGTTGAGCATGAATTTAAATAAATGATGGCACGTTGAGCGCTTCATTCGGCTGAATTTTTTATATGAGTTTTTAATTATGAATTTATTTGGCGACGTCGCCGAGCATGATATGTTTTTGACGACGCGCCGCAACAAAATGAAAAAAAAATAGCAAATCGATAAATTTAATATAGAGTCAATGAAATGACAGACCAAATAGCTGAGCAACAAAACAAAAAGTTAAATAGAAATTTACATATTTTTTTATTTCTAGACTGTCTACAATTTTTTTATTTTCATGAATATTTGTTCCTTTATATGCGTGTGTGAGTGTGTGTGTTTGTGTGTCTAAATTAGGCTCAGTAAATAATGAAATAAGCAGAAATAACTCACAAATAAACATTTAATTTATGGTAAACATATTTCGAGCTCTGGCAACAACAACAATTTATCAATTATTATCAAATTTGAGACGCAGATTTGCTTTCAACAGAACTTAGACCGTAAGACAGACGCTCATATCAGCAACGCAATTAATATGCAGACAAAAATATAAGGGAGACGCAGAAATTATAAGCGAAAGCTGATTAAAAGCGGAAGTGCGCTGTCACTATGCAAGACAAACAGACTGAGAGTCGGTCGAGCAGCCGCAGGAACAATCAGACAGCCAGAAAAGTTTGCCGGCACAATTCATGTTGGCGCTTTCGATTAGCGCATCAGACACTAATTAATCATCGCTCGTTCGCGCTTATCCGACTTAATGCAAAACTAAAACAAATCGTTTCAAATTATTAAAATCATTTATTATCTTTCAAAACCAAGAAACGCTTGGCAAAAGTGGCGAAGACAATCGAAATGACGGAAGTTGTGAAGCATGTTGAATCATGAGGCGCCAACATATATACATATATATATATATTAATATAAGAAATAATAAAAATAAAAAAGCGCAGAAACCTCAGGCTAGCAAACTAACAGCTTGATTTATAATCAGAAAACGCGACGTATGCGTAATGTCGCAAGTGCCCTCTACTCGCCTTTGTCGCAATTGTAGGCATGGCATGCGTTTTATTTATGTCTTGTTTTTCTCAGCCATCTTCTTTTTAGCGTCATTCTTTTCCACTTTTTATACCCTGTACACATACTGTGTATCG
The DNA here is from genome assembly GCA_034638295.1 of Phortica okadai. Classification (NCBI taxonomy): domain Eukaryota; kingdom Metazoa; phylum Arthropoda; class Insecta; order Diptera; family Drosophilidae; genus Phortica; species Phortica okadai. The sequence continues at coordinate 37,191,757 of CM067851.1, forward strand.
GGGTATATTGTGTTTGTTTGAACGAAATGTATGTAACGCCCAGAAAGAGGGCAGGGGGACCCTATAAAGTATATATATTCTTGATCAGGACGACAAGAGAAATTGATTAAGCTATGTCCGTCCGTCTGTCCGTCCATCCGTCCGTCCGTCCGTCCGTCTGTCCGTCCGTATTCACCAATGGTTCTCAGAAACTATAATAGCTAGAGACTTGAAATTTGGAGGGTAGACTCGTGATGCTCGGCAGCAGATCAAGTTTGAACGGTTTTGTGCCACGCCCACTCCTTCCCACCCATTCAGCACCACCCACATTTTGAAAACGCTATAACTCGAACATCCAAAGAGATAGAAATATGAAAGTCGGTATGTAGACTCAGTATAAGTAGCTCTACAAAACTGCATACCACAATTTCTCCCCCTCCTCTTCATTTCCCCTCCCCCGGTTGTTTTCTTAAAATTGCTATATCTCCAATACTATTGAAGGTACGAACCTCAAATTTTGTAAACGAACTCAGTAAATATATATCTTTAAAATTGCATACCGCAAATTTCCCCTCACATTCATAGTTACCCCTCAGAGACCGACAAACTCAAATTTTTCGTAAAATCCACATTTTTTGACCGATTTTCTTGATATTTTGAACACTATTTGTTCGGGCGATGTCAAACCAACATTTTGTTGTAGATTTAGGGTGTGGCACCACCCACTATGTGTGCAGGGTATTATATTGTCGAGTATACTCGACTATAGCGTCCTTACTGGTTGTCTATAATTTTGTTTCGCTTACACTTTTGCTCATTATTGTTTGCGGCATGTTTATGCCAACGCTACACATTACTCATACGCCGCTTGGTTTATCGCTAAGGCGATGACAGACACGCAGACAGGCGGTCCAACAGTCAAGCCGTCAGTATGACAAGTAAGGCACGTACACGCGCACGCACAAGGACATCAAGACAAAAATAAATTATGCTCGAGCGCGTTGAGAGACGCGACGAGTTGGCAGTCCGCACAGCCAGCTGAATGAAGCACAAGTCGTCCGTCAATTGACCCTGATCGAAATTTGAACTTTTCCAGCTGCTGCATTCTAAGACTATGCTAATTATTACGCATACGCCGCGTTGACGCACAGCATTTGAAGCAACAACGCTTACCTGATGAAAAAAAATTAACTAACTTGGTTTATTTTTAATTTTCCGTGTGCTTATTTAAGTTTTTTGAACCTCATTGCGGTTGTATGCCAAACCTGAAAGCTCTACAACCACAATTGCTTGTCGTCGCTGCTCATTCACAACATGCCACGCCCTGCGCAAACAATCAAATTGAAGTAGCGCATCGCAGCAAACGCTAGCGGGCAACACTCGAAAGATAACGCTCAGCTTGGTGTCGGAGTATGAGCAAAAATTGCTGAAATTGCTCGCATTGTCCAACGGCAACGGCAACGACAACCGCGACAAACTGCCAACTGGCGCAAATGGGCCAAGCTAACAGAACATGAACGAAACAACAACACCAACAAGAACAACAATAGAGAAGATGATAAAAGCGGCAAGCGAAAAAAGAACCTAAAGAAAATGTCGCACAAGCAACACAATTTCGGTTTGGCTTCAGAGCATGAAATTTTGTGTTAATTAAAATTCAAAAAAATAAAAAAACAAACAACAAAAACAGCATTGACAGCATAAAACAACAATGTCAACGTAACGAAAACGCCATAAGGACACTTTAAAGACATCGTCCGCTTAAGTTCTCTGCTTGCCAGCAGAAGCGCCAAGGAGCAAACGCCAACATCATCATTGCTCGAATATGTTCGCAAAACTAAGCGTGCAGCTTAGTGTGCATAGTTTGTTGTAGCTGCTGATGCTGTTGTTGTTGCTGTTGCTGCAAGTCAACATTAGCGGTAACAAAGTTGCACGTTTCATTGAATGACTAAACGGCGCAAAGCAAACAAACTTCATGTCCACCAATGAAGACGCCACAAAGGTTCAATGCCAACCCACTCCGTTGGCATTATTATTATGTCACTGGCGTAGAAAAAACAAAAACAACATGCAACACACACACACATATGTCTACTATTATTGTATATTCTATGTTGCTGCCGCTATTGTGGGTTAAGAGCAGAAGACTGTTTACGTAATTGAATATAAAGTAAACAATCAAAGCGACTTTGTCTCAAGTTATTGTTTCAAATTGATTTAAGCCGCCAACAACAATAAAATGGACTTGAAATTAGTAATAACTTGCTCATAAGAACGTTTACCACATGCGCGGCATAGACGTAATAATTGCGTTACGTATACGCAACGTATGGCTGGCAGTCATTTTAATGCGTTTAAATGCCTAAGAGAGAGACAAACGTAATTACAATTAAAAAATAAAAAGAATAAAAGAAAACAAAATAAAAATGCGCGTTGAAGCGCTGACGCATGAATTGCTGAACGGGCACAACTTGAGTTCTCTGCCTTTTGCCTATCGAGTTCATCGTTCAACTCAATTTGTTCATTTAAACGTTTCTTTTTTTATTTTATTTTACTTTTATTGTATTTACATTTGTGTCGACACACATACAACTGTAATTACGACAGTAATGAGCACACACACATACATATTTATCGAATCAATGTAAGGGCGCGAATAGCGATGAAATGAGCGTATGAAGCAACACTCGAGGTAAACAGCCGGCAAACAGTACAGGTCCGGATTAGACTTGAAGTGTGTTTTCAATATTTGCTGCCACTTGAGCACTGACAACACTTGAGCAACACTTAAACTACACGACTAAACATTTCGATTTAATGAAGTGTCTAACAGCTGCCACAATATGTTGCAACCGGACCTGGCCAAATGATGCCATTGGAGAAGAGCTTGTTGTTGTCTCAAGTATGTTGCAAGTATGACGACCTCAACTGCTGTTGTTGTTGTTGTTGTTGACACTACGATTGTGTTTCCGCTTTGGGCATTGGGTTAATGTGCAGCACACATACACACACACCAAGCCAACACATATATGAGCGAAGACAACCTGCTGCCTTATCATGAATGCACATCCTTGCAACAGTTGCTTCGTTCTTTTCTTGATTCCTTCTCCTTACACACCTTCTCCACAACATATTGTTGCCAACAAGCTGCCCTTGCTGCTGCTGTTGCATTTTTATCATTCATTGTTGTCAAAATGAAGACAAATTGCCAACAAATTGTTTCGCTTGTTTGCTGAGACATAAGTGAATATTTTTATTCTTATGTCTTCCCAAAAAAATAATAATATTTATTAAGCTATAAGCACAACTTTTTGCTGTCTGTCAATAGTTACTCGCGGCTGGTTTATTATTTAATTAAAAACTATAAAATTATCTGCGTGTCAATGATTGCATAAATCTTGACTAATCGTCAATAAATTGTGATACAAAAATGCTAATGACCCTTTATTTATGATGGATGAACGCTAAGGCTCACACACGCTCAGACTGCACAATAATCCATTCGTATATGTATGTGTGAGTGCCATTAAAATGCTTTATGCAAGCGACACGTAATCGAAACGCTTGATTTTTTTTCAATTAATTAAATGATTGTGTTCAACATAATGATGAATGCACTTCGCCATTACATAACAAACACACACGCACTCACTTGAGCTTTTACTATCTCACACACACACACTCACACATTAAGGACAATGAATAGTCATTTTAATTAGCGAACGCGTTGACAACGACAAAGTGTTCGTTGGTGCCATAGGGAAGGGACAGCAGCTACAACAACAACAAAAGCAACAGCAGTAGCGAAATATGCTTAAGCAGCCACTGAGCGCTAATTAAATTGATTTAATAAATTTTATTATTAACACGAAAAAATACACACAAACACACGCACACATATGTAAGTCTGTTAATGATAATTTCAATGAGAAAAAAAAGAAAAATAATGACAATAACAACAAAAAATATATATGTATAAACATTTACGAATTTATGCATTTAATGTTTATATTTCAATTTATGGCTTAAAATTAATTCGGTTTAATGTTGACAATTATGGATTAAATGTGTCAATACATGACATGCTGACAAATGGGCAGAAATATGGTAAACAATACCATAATACAAGAAGAGAGAAAGAGAAGGAGAAGTAGCGTTAGTTGGCGTACAAGTTGGCTAATAATGAAAGCCGAGCTGAGCTGAGCTGAGCAGAGCAAAGCTAATTTAATACAAAATTTATTTATGCCAATGAAGCAGAAAATATTTGCATTTAACAGTCAACAAGACTAACAAGATTAATTGGCTAACTCGGCCTAAATTGCATGCGCTTAAGAGTCTTCTATCTCACTTGCACGCATGCACGCACACAAGTTACCTTACCTTGTGTATCATTTGCAATCAACAAGAAGCATACTACTTGAGTTACTCATTATAAAGTTTGCATTATTTAGTATTAAACTGCACATGTGAAGTGAAAATAAATGCAAAGCATTTGCGGTCAGAGGTTCTTAGCAAAGCCAATAGGCGGAAAAGTGAATTAGCAAAAGGAAGCTGAAGTAAAAGATGCGCTGTGTGTGTGGTTGTTGTTGTATCTATAAGTGTTGAGACCACAAAAAGCGTAAGGCATTCAAAACCAGAAACCAAAAGTCTGTGGCTGAACAAAGGTTTTGTAACAACTTTTGACTTGCACATAACGCATGCAATTTCAATTATTCATTTAAGCATTCACATAAAGTAAACACGAATCGAATTTAACCTTGTGCGTTATTTAACAAATCATTTTACAAATTTAATCATGGCTAATGGCAAAATTACAAGTGCGCTCGGCAGAAATCAATAAAATGCATTGCAACGAAGGCTGGTTGGTTGGTTGAAGGCTGTTGAGCGGTTAGCACGGCTGATTGAATTTAAAGGACATTTCAGTTTAATTTTTATGCTAAATTATTGAAGTATACGCCAGACTCGCTGCTGCACATATGTTGCCTGCAACCTGCTTCGTCCTTCGGCCACTCGCGCACACACACACACACACACATGGTTTATCATTCGTCAGTGGCATACACAGGTTCGCGTTGGCGGCCGTTGGTGTTGGCAGTGACAATGATGCTGTAAATACCGCAATGCGACAGCAAATATTTTACAATGCAACCGCAGCGACCAAACTGAGCCGCGATTAAACACGAAAAGCGGCAGCTTTAATAAAAAACTGGCAAACGCTAAAAAATGCATTAAGCTGGCAAAGCATTGAACTTCAGTTGCACCGAAGTGCAAATACATTACACATGCCAAGTGTTGGTGTCATGAATTGCCCTCGCATCCGTCGGCTTGTTTGAATGAAAATAAGATTAAATTTTCTTTTCTCTAATCAATTTAACGATTCACTTGTCCATGCCAAATCAGTTTAGGCACTGAGGAGCTCTTCTGCCTTTGCCGTACTTCAGTTTATCTTTCAGTTTGCAACGTCAATCGTGTTACAATCTTCATGGCCAAATTAAAATACGCTTTTTATAACTCTTTCAACACAATTACAAGCAATAAGGCACGCAGCTCTGATTTCCATAAATAAACGACGTTACGTTCGGTTATTAAATTGTATATTTTATTTATTTATTGCGGTTTCAGCAAACAATACCAAAAGTGACCATAAAAATGTGTTTGTTTTTCTCCCTTTTTGACGCATGTTTAAACAATTTAGTATAATAAAAAGATTACATATTTAATTTCAATTAGCGACGCGCATCAAACAAAAACAAAAAAAAGGTTTAAACAAAAACAAAAGAGACAAAAATGACTGCCAAAATTTATGGTTTGCGAATATTTGTGGTCTGATTTGCATATTTTTCGGCACTGATTTTTTTTTTGTATTTGCTCCTCTTTTTTACATATATAATAATATTTAGCCGTAATTTATTTGTTCAATTATGTCAACTGATGACTTTGGCTCATTTTGCGGCCAACGCGAACATTTAATCGGCAACATATTAAAAAAGTACAAAAATTTCGATAATTATCGAATTCGCTTAGCGACCAATACGTGGACCGCAGTCGCCCATCGTTGTTAACTCAATTATCCTGCTCAGTTGATGATTTTCTGTATGATTATTTAACAATGTTGACACGCGGCCATGAATCGTCCTCAAGCGATAAAATAAAATTTAATTTTTTGGTTTTGTTGTTTTGTTGCAAAAGTTGTGCCACAAACAAATGCGCCTAATGACAACACTTAATGCCAACGCTACTTGACCAAACCAACAATCAGCGACCAGCACATAGGCCCGGCACTTTAACAAACATTAATTAACATAAAATTTAGTCAAAAAAGCATAGCAAAGTGCAAAGCCAAAAATAGTTGTACTTTTGTTTGTTTTTAATAAATGTGTGTGCGGCTTTTGTTTGCTGCAAGTGCAACAGTAACAACAATAACATTAGCAACAACAACAACAACAAATGACAACAAGTCAACAACCTTGTTGCACACTTGCACATAATCAGCAACTGTGTAATATCAAAAAGTGAGCAACAGCCGAAAAAAATACTGCCACTCACACACTCACACACACTAACACTCACACAGAAGCACAGAGTGGCACATGGCAGCACAGAAGCTCACGTCTGACCTCGTCATGTTGAATTGAATGCCTTTACATTTCTACTCATTCACTTACTTACCTCTGCCGCCGCCTCCAACTCCTCCTTCCGCTCATTTAGCCTTTTTGACCAAACAATTTTTGTTTATATTTCCTTTTTTTTTTTTTTTTTCTTTATGCTTTTGTAAGTTTACAGTAACGTGTAAAATAAGGTTCAAGTTGTGCTGGAATCTGTTGCAATTCTCTATTGTATATTTTACAGCGTTGTGAGGTTTATACCTTATTTTTTTGCCAGTTACTTTGTGGTTGTTTTTGTTGTTGTTGTTGCCTTGTGTTTGGTATGTTTAAGCATGTGGTAAACACAATTTAAGTGTCGGTGCAACTTCATAATATGCTGAAATTGCTCAAAAAACACCAACAATAACTGAACTGCACATGCTAAGGCATACTTAAATATATATATATGTGTGTGTGTGTGAAAGTGTGTGAAATACTTAATTTTCATAGAAATTTTCATTTAACTAAAATTATACACTTTTTGCCCAACATACCTTTGAACTTGTGCTCGCACGCTGCGTATACGCAACATTAATAACACAAAGTCGCTCCAACAAGCCACTTTGACTAGCCAACTTTGATTAAGTGGACAAGATTGTTTTTATTTTTATTTAACAAAACCAAAAAAAACTGAAAAGAAAAGAAAATTAAATCAAATCAAACCAACATTTCACACTAATAGTAAAAATTCTTTGAAAAAACAACACCGCAAAGCATTTTTCGACACGTGCGTTTTAATTTGTGCAAATTTTGTTGCCACACTTTGCTTCATGCAATGCCTTTGTTCCAACAGAGGCATAAATATGTATAAGAAGAGAAGATCAACAACAAAAGCAAAACACAAAGTGCTGAAAATGACCGAAAGTGACCGAAAATAAGAAATATGCGACAAAATTTGCATAAGCTACAATTTGCTTACGCTATAAGAGAGGTAGTTAGGGAGAGTGAGAGAGAAAGAAGAAGGGATCTTGTGGACTATTAATTGAATATTGTTTTCACTTTAATTTTAAAAATAGTCAACAACGAATAAAAGTGTCAAATTGCCACAAAGAACATTAATTAGCTTGAATAGAAAATTTCGTCATTAAAAACGAAATTCCATCTCAACAATGAATAAAATGTGCAGCAAATAAGCAAAGCATTAACAATTTAAGCCTTAATTAACGCCTTGGCTTCTTTAATCCGCAACACTGATCCGCTTTCGACGTCTTTGGCCACGTTCGCGTCTCAGCGCGCTTTTCATGTTTCTTCTGATGACTTTTCCAATGTTTCGCAACTACTTTCAGCTTTTGATGGCTTTTCAATAAAAGTAAAATATTTGTACTAGATTTCCTGCACAATTTTCGTTTTCTTTTTACTTTTTTCTTTTTTTTATTTGTTGCAATTTTTTGTTTTTATTTAAAAAAAGAATTCGAATAATAAAAGTTTGTTTTTCTGTATTTTGCTGCTTCCGTTCATCCAACACGTTCACACACACATTGAGCTCGGCATTTGCCTACTCGCTCACTCGTTGGCTGGTTTTCTCGCTCATCACACTTGACTATGCTAGAAAATTGTTTTCGTTGTAAAAGTTTAAGCGGCTTAAATATTTTTTTGTTGGCTTGTTTAAATATAATTTTGCAGAGTTTTTTTCTGGCGCAGACTTACTTGCTCGCAAAACAAACTTCAAGTGTTTTTAATTTCATTTTATTGAGCTAAATAAAATTTTCCATGCTTGTTTTCATATTTAAGCACAATAACAACAGCAGTAAAAGAAAAGAAAAGAAAAGAAAACAGAAAACAAACAAAAGAAAAATCGTAAGAAAAAAATGTTGCTCGTCCAATTTGCCATTAAATTATGAGTTAACTTAATCCACTTGATTGTTGTTGTTGCTGTTGTTGTTGTTAAGTGAACTGCGCCTTTTGAATACTTCATCTTTGTTCACTTATTTGCTTATCGTTTATTTGTGTGTGTGTGTGTATGTTCATTAAATTACTTATGATAATTAAAACGTTGACACAATTGCACTCATGTCTTTATCATTTACCTCGTTCGACCTTTTACCCCTCCGCTCCCGTCACTTGACAACAGCAACATTCTTGCCATGTCCTTCAACGTGTGCAGTCGCCTTCATGCCAACTGCTTAACTTCTGAGTTGCATTTAATGTAAAATTAATTAAAAATTGCACTCAGCGATGAGTGATTGTCATTGACGATTAACGGCATGCAACAACAACGCAGCAACAACAACAGCAAAAGCAATAATAACAGCAAATGTCATCAGTTGATTAAAACTGCAGTCGATTAACAACCTACAACCAACAACAACAAAAAAGGGGCGTTGACTTGGGCGTGTCAAAAAATTTAAATATTATTGCATACTTCAAGAATTTAGGTCAATGCGTATGAGTGATAATACATACAGTGGAGTGCATAAGAATAATTGCTTAATAAAGTCCTGCAGGAAGCGCAGCAACACGCCAACACAGCCTTCGAAAGCAGACTTTATCAATTTTGCATAACTATTTTTGTATCATAAATAACAAAATTCACTTGCAAAAGTATTTCAATATGAATGAAACAAAGTTCAAAGTAGAAAACAAAAAATGAAGAACAAACCTCAAGCGAATCGCGCAGTGGCTTGGACGCACACATACAAGCGTAACTGAAGTTGCCGGCGCTCAGAAAGTTAACTAAAATCATGCAAAGTGAAATAAATTTTATTTGCGTTGAATGCAGAAAAACGAGCAAGGCAAAAAATACAAAATGTTTCGCACTTATTAAATACTTTTTGCTGTCGTTCGAGTACTCTGTATTGTTGTTGTTGTTGTGTTTGTTATTGTTGTTATTCTTGTTGATGTTGTCCTTGTTCGAAATTTGCTTTATGCCAAGTTTCAATCTCGAAATTTGTGTTGGGTGCAAGTTTACACGCTCACTCAAAGCTGAACCATAAATTTGCAGTCAAACTTTTCACTCCGCCATTTCTAAAACATCCTGCTCGGTTTTATACTTGCCATTACATCGTTCTTCGTCTTCGCCATTCATGTTCAAAGTTCCAAGTTCAAATTGAAATTTTGGCATTATATTCAACATAAAGATCGAAAACTGTTGCTGTGACGCGCGCGCTTTCACTTTGATTTTTATTTTTCATTTGTATTTGTAATGTCTCCATGTGTAAGTGAAAGTGTAAAAGCTGTTGTGGCACTCATTGACGATGGTTTTGGACCTTGAGCGCAGTGACTGCAAATAATTTATTAGCTCAGTAAATAATTTATTTCATTCTTCATTGCTCTGAAATGCATGACGGACAAGCAAATAAAATTCAGTTTGAGTTTTGCTACATTTTTCAAAATCGATTTCAGAACTCTTAAAGAAGCAAACAACATGTTCATCTTAATTCGTATATTTCTTTTGAATCATGCTCGCTTTTTGCAGCATTCCTCTTCTTCTTCAAAGACCTTCAGAATTCACCGAACTTTATTGGCCCCTCTAGTCGTTCTAGACGATTTTCATACTAACAGTGCCTATTATTTGTTTTTTACCCCCTCTTTCTCTCTCTATGCTTGCGATCTGTTAAACACTGTCATGAAATGATTATACACTAGAAACTCGATTATCCGGACCTTGATTACCAGGATTTACGATTATAAGGGATACCCCAGGTTTCAATTGATCCGGATAATCGAGTTTCTACTGTACTTTTTATAAAAAATGCCGCGAGGCATATGCATGAAATGGCCATGAGCTTTCGAGAAAAGTCACATGATTTGTTTCACGGCGCTGTTAATTAACACTAACATTTTTAACAGTAACATTTTTTTGTCGCTTCGTTCTTTTTGAGAGTCAAGTGAAACATTTCTCAGACAACAACCGTCGCACTGCTTTTGTTGTTACGCTCAGCATTTGGTCATGTGAATGGTCATGTACACAATCAAGAATTAATTTTGCGATTTCCGCTTAAACTGCTTCGCATTGAAATCCGTTAGCAACATGTGATATGCAAAACGGGAACATCAAATTGCTGTTAGACCCGAGAGAAACAAAATCAATCAAAATCTCAATGAACAGACCCAACCACATTTATACACGTTTCGTATAATTAGTAAAGAAACTCATGTTTATATCAATCACTTAACAGTATAAATTATTAATTAATAATAATCATATAAAATATGACGAGAATTGCATCAAGAAATTAATTTTATATGTAAGATTTTAACATAGATTAAGTTTTTTTGCTTACGCACTTAAAACTATTATAAAACTTGCGTCGAAGCGTCGCGCCGTCGTCATTTTCGATCTGATTAGAGTTAAGAATTACAAATTGGCGAGTGCTGCTACTACTGCCGCTGCTGTCGATGTGTGAGAGCACCTTGATTCCAACAAGAATAATAAGAAGCAGAACGCGTTGATTAATTTGGTTGGTTAATATAATTAACTCGAGCTTCAACATTTAAAAACAATTTCGCATTATCGTTGGCCAGTGTCAAAGAGAACTATTTGATTTTCGTACTGCGTAAATTCGATGAGAGCATAGACTTAGATGTGGTCGTTGACGAAGGACGCAGCGAAGACTGATCATCCCTGTAGGCGGCATTACCACCATGTCGACCGGCACTTCGTGAATTTTCACCACCCTTGCGACTCATGCGCGTCAACGTGCTGCTGGCGCCGTTATGTGGCGGCGGCTTGCGCGGCAAGGTGGCCATCTAAGTAAAAGCGAGTTACAAGAAATGAAAACCATTTGTACAATTGATAAAGCAGTGTTCAACATACACGTTTATTCTGCTCCTGCGAATAATTGATCTCGTAGCCTTCACTGATGAGCTTCGGCTTCCAGGGCGCCAGCATTGACACCGAACGCGATACGGTGCGCGTCATCGGCTGCAGTGGTTGCGGTTGGCCGCCCTTGCCACCTTTTCGCAGGTCATCACGTGAAATGGAGCGTCGGCGAAGATTGTATGGCTGTGGTATGGCGCCAACTGTTGTGGCATGCAAGAAGACAACGCTACGCTGACTGTGTAGACTCGACTCGCCTTCAGTGCCCGAGCTCTCCGCCGGATATCGTTCGCGTTCCCTGCAAGGTTTGGGGTTGTCAAGCCAAATATATATTTCAAAACCATTTTCAAGGCATTACCTCATATAGCCCGTTGCCATTGCACGCCGCTCAGCGCTACGAGCCGGCTTCGGTGGCCCCATTAGCGGTGCGGCTTGTGCTCGACTGCTGCGCTGATGTGTGCTGCTGCTGCTGTCACCACCAGCACCGCCGGTTGGCGTCGTTGAGGAGGACAACACTGGCGTCTCGCGTCGCTCGCTGCTGCGTCGGTAGGCATGTTCCTCATACCGTTGCGAACGTTCGCCGTTATCACGCTCACCACTTCGCTCCAATGACTTTGCACGCTGCTGTGCCATCGATCGTTGCTGCTTGTGCAACTCCTCTGTCTCTGAGCCGCTCTCCGAGATGTCGTCAAGCTCACGCGAACGAGAGTAGTGACGCCGCTTACGGAAGTCGACCTCGTCTGTGCTGCCAACTCCATTTTCGAGGTTGTGCATGGAACTGCTCTTGTTACGAGAGCTTTGTGAGGCGAGCGTGTGTCGGTAATCATGGCCGTGTGCCGGTGGACTGGCATTAAGCCGGTCCAGATGGTAGGCACACTGCGAGTATTTCTGCGCGCGATTCAGTGTGGATGTCGCCGCTAACGAGGGTCGTGACCTACAAAAATAAAATAGAGCTTTAAATTGACTACTTGATATAGAAGGACTCGACAGCTCATACCGGGGTGTGCTGCTCGCTTTTGAAATCGTTGGTGGATTCGAGTCTAAGTCGGTGTCGCCAAAGAAGCGCAGATTTTTAGCCGGCGCAACGGGCGGATTGCGTTTGCCACGTTTCATGCTTGATGTCTCAGTCTGGCCGTTTACAGAGACATTTAACTGTCGCCATTAAGAGAGACAAAGAAAAACAGTTTGTCATAATGCATAATTTCATTTTTTCGTTGTCAGTTGTCAGTCTTTACCTTCTCCTTTGACTTGCTCTTAGAGCGTCGGTCCAGTGACTTGAACCAGCTTGTCTTTTCGGGCTTCGCCAGCGGCGATTCCTTCTTTGCCTTGTCAGATGAGGTACGCTTTAGCAGCAGTGGACTAGCTTTCGGTGTGGACAAACGTCGTCGCATCGATATATCGATGGTCTAAATGAGAACGAGAGAAATAACGAGAGATGAAAAGAGCCCAAGCAATCAAATTATGTAAGCTATACTCATACATGAACTAAATTGCAAAAGGTTACTCAAGTCTTGCACAAGAGCGACCAGCGAACCAATCGCGCAACCTGTTCGAACTTCAACAACAACAACAAAAACAACAAGCACATCAGGTGCTGCTGACGGCGGCCTCATCAGCAGCGGCGTGGCACTTGCATTCAGGTCTGCCGCACTGTCTGCCATCAATGAAGAAAAAAAAAACGTGCTCTGACTACGGCCGAGATTGCGGCTGAGGCTGAGGGCTTAGCCGCCCCCCTTCACCGCATAGTGGTCGTTTCGCTGTGACTGCGGCTTTGGTTCAACAACACATTGTATTTGTGGGGGCGCGCAGGCGTTTTGTGTTGCATATTATTGCAATTCGACAACAACACATGGCCAACAAGCAAATCAACTTGTTTGTGGCACCGCTGCTATTTTTGTTCGCTTTATGTTTCCACTATAAGCCATGTCAAGTCTTTGGCCCAATTGTGGCTAAAATTGGTTAAAACCAAATTTGCTAAACTATTCAATATGGCAATAAATACCGATTTTACAGGCTTGGCACACTTCATTACACCCTACGCTTTGCTCTGTTCTACAAATTGAAAAAAAAAACCTACAAATAACAACAATATTGTTAAAATAATTTTTATTTTATGTTTCTCTTTCATTTATTTACATATTTACCATTACTTTAACTCATAAACTTGTGCAAGTTAATCATTTTTTACAGCGCCGCTAACTTTTTATAGTGCCAAGTGAGTCAAAAGTCACTCTTGCCTCCACTCACACTACAGAGTCAAGATTAATGAAAGCATTTATACAAAACGCACGAATTGCCAAATATTTGCTAAGAAAAATAAAAAGTAAAACAAAAACAGGAAAGACACCAAGAGCAGCTTAGAACGCCTGCTGTCTGTTGATGGTATTTATTTTTATAACCAAATTGGCGTCGAAATTTGATTTGAGAAACCGCAAAAAAAAAAAAAAAAAAAATAAAAGCAAAGAACACACTAACAAAACAGCAACAAAAACAAAAGCAGACAAAACGAAACGAACAAAATTCGAATGGCAAGAACAACAAGCAAACCAATATAACAAACAAATATTGCTGCCAACGTCTCTGGCTCAGTTAAAAGCGTTGAAAATTTTAGAAACTCCCTCATAAATATGCCAATTTGACACCAATTCCATATTTAATTGTCGACGAAACTTTTAGCATATGACTTTCAGAAAGCCATTCAAGGTTCTAATGAAAGGCTGCGATTGTGTGATCCGTGCTGAATTCTTTGGCCAGCGATAAAAGTTAAATGAGTCTGACTGTCATTTCCAGAGAAGTTTCTTTGACAGTTCGCCCCTTTGTGATTGCTATCTGGCAGCGTCTAATGGCCGCAACACACCTTCGCCAATATTATTGTATTATTAATTCAATCAGTGCGGTTGCGTCTACAAACCTCATCTGCCTTGTGTCAGACGGACACTTGCCAAATTTTTGCTTTAAAAGGATTTACACATGCATAAACGTTTAAATATTCAGCTTGAGTCATTAATAACTTTTTGGAGACGATGGACAGACTTTTGGACAGTCTCCGATTGCAAGTCGAAGATTGCCGGACAGTTCAATGGCAATGCTGTGTAGCGTCTGTAGCGCATCTCAGAAGAGGTGCTAATTTGCTTTGGCAGCATGTTTTCAACACATACAATTTCGATTTTCGCACAAATCTACGCCAAAGTCGCCGAAGCTGCTCTCAACTTACGAATTTAGCAGCCAAACTTGTTGGGCACGCTTTTTTTTGATAATTTATTCGTTTGTGTGTGTGTGTAACAAAATGACAAAACAAAAAAATACAAATCAACAAAGAAAGAAAATGTATAACATAAAAATTATTAAAACGCAAAACATAAATTCATTTTCGAATTCGAATCGCTTGTTGTGTGGCTTGGCTTGGCTTGACTTGGCTTGACCATCATCATTTTTGGACAATTAACTGTGAAGCTTGTTTTTATTTATGATTCTCTTTGCCAACTTATCGGATTTTATTTACCATACATACATATATACATAGGTAAATAGTGACAGTGGCAACAGCAGCCACTGAAGACGTTCAAAGCTTGTTAACTGAAATGCCAATCAAACGCTTGCAGCAATATCCGCTCGGCCAAATGAGTTACATCCTCCTCAGAGCCAAGGTCTGTGTGTATGGTAGCTCTGAGTGTTAGCTCAGCGTCTGACACCGGCAACTAGAAAATCGCTCGAGCATATCTAAGCACAGTTGTGCAATGTGCAGCTTGTGGATGTGCAACAAAACTGTTTGGCTTGTTAAAGCCGCTTTGAATTGTGTTTCAATTAAGCATTGCGCATACGCAATGTGCACTGCATTTTCGCACAAATCACTAACACGGTCGCTAAAGTAGTCTTGACTTTTAACACACTTGACATTTGACGCGTGGGTTTAAATGTTTGCGCTTTGTGCCAACGCCTCTTCATGAATGCCAAAGACACTGCCAGAGCCAACTTGGATTTGACGTCTAAATGGCAACCATATTAAACTAGAAGCATTTCTTTATGGTTACGTAAGTCTCGAATTTGTTACGTCTTGATTTGATTAGTGCCGCCAATGTTTGTTGTTTGTTCTTGACTGTCGCTTATGTGAAGTGCTTTTGCCCATTTTTGGCACGCCCACAACGCCTGTCGGTTGCTTGTTGGCTCCAATCAATAGGCAACATGTTTTCGATTTGACACAATGACACCTTTTCCCGCTGGCAAAAGTAGTCTGGGAATCGCCCACACAAGCGCTCACGCCGAAATCAGAACAAAGTATGACGAATTTCGAACAATGACAATCGAATGTGAAACGTATTTATTGTGCGTCGGTTGGCTCAGTCAGCTTTTGCCTAATATGAATTTAATAATAACTTCCCATGACCAAATTTGTAGAAGCGCAAAACGATGAACGAGAATTCGCCAACCAAATACGCAACAAGGCAAGTTGAATGAACTCTTTTATCGAATTATCATTTTCAAATTAAAAATGAGCAAAAAAAGCTATTTCATTTCGCACTCACCTTTGGTTCGCGTGAGGTCTCAACTCGCTCGTGCTGCAGCTGCTGTTGTTGCTGCTGTTGCTGGTGGGGATGATTGGATCGATGTTCACGGTAACGCGAACGCATCTCCTCCTCCTTGACCATGTAGCGTTCTTTATCCTTGCCTTTGTTCTGTTCCTTGTTTTTACCAAGGGTGCTGCTGCCATTTGTCATCTGTCGCGATAAATCTTTCTTCGAGCCGGACAGATTACTCGAACTGCTGCGCCCGGAACCAGAACCACTGTTACCACCAGTGCCCGTAAAAAGTTGCTTGACTTTCTCGAAACCACCCAGTTTCTTGTTGCGCTTCAACGTGCTAGTCTCCTGTGTCGGCGTCTGTGAGTGTTGATCGCGGCGGCGGAGTGTGCTGGTGGCTACTGGATACTTATCGAGGTGTGGATCAAAATGGGAACCATCGTCAATGGAACGTTCACGATAGACGAAATTGTGATTACGCGGCACGTGCTGCTGTTCCGTGTCACGACGTTCCTTCCTAAGGAAGGCGTCGCAAGCTTTCATATGATCAAAAACGGTAGGCTTGCGCCATCTATTAGGAATATTGGAAACCATTATCATCAACCCTTTTTCTATATGGATGAACTCACCTTGTGCTGATATCGCCGTTAAAGCTTTCTTTGCGAAAATCGTTCTCAATGCCCGAGTCACCCTTGTCAAAGCTGCGTTGTTGCAACTTGTCACGCT
The DNA here is from genome assembly GCA_034638295.1 of Phortica okadai. Lineage (NCBI taxonomy): Eukaryota > Metazoa > Arthropoda > Insecta > Diptera > Drosophilidae > Phortica > Phortica okadai. The sequence goes on from CM067851.1 coordinate 37,208,382, forward strand.
TCAAGCTGCTCTGCCAGTGGTCTTCATGGCTCAAGCGTTGTTGCTGACCGCGTTCAACGCCACCACCCATTTCATAGCGCTGCAGCATCTCTGGCGACGACCGATACTGATCCGTGCCCGTGAACTGTGAATCTAAGCTCTTCGGTTCGTAGTCTTGCCTTTCCGTATAGTCACGACCATACGAACCCAAACGCTCACGATGTCGCGTCTCACGCACTTGTGGCTTGCCATCATTATCCTGTTGCGTCTGCCGCTCGTAAACCTCCTTCACACCACCATGACCATCATCATAGTACTTGGTATGTCTGTAGCGCGAGGTTTTTTCGGTTTTGGGCAATGTCGAACTCGACGTCGTTATTGTGGTCACAGTTGGCGCAATGATATCCAAATGTGTGCGCTCAGGCGAGTACTTCTTCAGCAACTCGTTTGTAGGTGGTCGATGGTAGCGTGTCTCAAAATGCTCTTGCTCCGGACTGAGATAACGCTCCGTTGAGTGATGACGTTGATAACCATTTCGTTCCAGTGTGCCACCTTCGCCGAAGCGACGTGTTAGTATTCGATTTTCAAGTCGTGTACGCCTGTAGCCCAGATCATCCACTGGCGGCTCGTCACGTGACGGCGAACGATATTCACGCTCACGTGGTGGTGTAACGCTGCGTATGTGAGGCACTATAGGCGGCTCCATGGCCATAGTTGACTTGCTGTGCAACTTTGACGGCTCTTCGTCGAAGTATTTGCGTGTCTCAATGCCAAGACCCTCGTCCTCATCGCTCAGGTTGCGTGGACTGAGCTGCTGCCACGGCGACGGAGAGTGGGAGCTCGAGATGCGTATGGTGGTGGCGCCTGGCGGTGAATAACTCGTGCCATAGCCATCCACTCTCGGACTAGTGACAAATTCGTTACGGTCATACCGAGGCGGCCGTTCCGGCGGTGTATGTATGTCGCGTGCAGGTGAGTGAAACTCGCGCAATGGTGTGCGCACGTCCCGCGTGTTGTGGCGAGCTGCTGACAAAGGTTGCGGTTCATCGCTTAAGTCGAGCTGTGCATATGTGATACCTTCGTTTGGCCGTATATAGGAAAAGGCTGGCTGATTGATCACCGGTTGCGGTGAGAAGCGCTCCATAGAAAGTCGCTTCACCAAACCATTGACTGTGCGGCCCTTTGTCAGCGGCAAACGCGCAGCCGGTAGCTGAGAGCTGTGCATATTATCGTTTGATTTTGCCTTTAACGTGAGTATCTTGTCCTTGATGCTTGCCGAAATCTTCGGGTTTGATTGCAGCAGTGTTCCGTCGACCTCGGCCTGAGAACGGCTACGTGCGAGCAGCTCGTTCAGTGCACTCTCATTCTTCTCGCGCACAGTGACTGCGTCGGATTTGCGGCGTTCACGTTGAAACTGTTCGGCAAAATAGTCTTCCTTCTCTTCAGCGCCCTGTTCAATGATAGGACTTAGCTGTGTTGGCAATTGCTTGGTTGACGAATTTGAAGCTGCACCGTTTGGCGTCTGTTTTGATTCTCTGTGCGTCCGTTTGTGCTTTCGTGCGTTGGCGGCAGTGCTGCCAACGTCTGATTTGCTACGTACTAAACGTCTGCCACCACTGTCCTCGAAGCGTGGATCACGTTCCAGTTGACTTACATTCGTATCGCTCTTGCGACTAAACAGACCGAAGATCGATGGTCGCTTTGTGGGTTTTTTGGTGGACGCGTCGCTAGCGCTGCGGGCTACCGGTTTGCGTTCGCCTTTCTTCTGACGTGTGGGCAAGGAATGGAACTTCTTGGGATTACCTTCAGCACCGCTACGTTTAGTCTTCACACGAAATGTCGGTATATTATCACCGTTCTTTGCCTTGCTATGATGGCTCTCTGCTTGTGCTAAAACCAAAGCTGCCTCCCGTTGTATATCTTCGGCGTTAAATTCCGCAGGCAGCTGATGGTAATTTGAGAACGGATACTGACTCTGTGCTGCTGGTTGTAAGTTTGTCGTTTCGTAGTTCGTTTGCTCGTTGGGGCGTTTGCCTGTAAAGAAAAATGTATGAACATCTATTGAATAAGATAATGTCAAACATATGTACTTGTAGCCATGGCATATATAATTACAATCAGCAATGATTCGAACAATATACGACGCAAGACAAAGTTCTATTAATCATGTCTACAAATGCCTAGAAGCAGACAAAACGCACGAGTGAGCATAAAGTCCTCAAAAGCGCACAATTACATGCCTGATGATAACAACTTAATCTGAACAAGTCTTCAACTTAAATTTTCGCCCCAAATGAAAAACACGTGTTAACAAAGACAAATACAACACACACTCACACAAGCGTTAAACAAGACAAATCATTTCCACGTATGTATTAATGCGTTGATGATGAGTCTCAATCAAAAAGTTATTAACGCTCTGTCTCGCCGTACCGCTCAACGCAAGCGAGGCGTGTTGTTGTTGAGCCGACGCATGTCTGCGCATTCAGCGCACGCATAAATTATTGTCAGCCGCCTCAGCCTCGTTGCCGCCGTCGCACCCTAGCCACCCTAGCAACTAAGCCGACTAATTTAATAGAAAAGACGGTCGCACAAAGTCTGAGCAGTGACTGAAACAACTGTTCAAGGTCAGGGCAAAGGCGAAAACAAAAGACTTAAGCAACGAACGCGCGGCACAAAGTGTCATAAAAAGTGAACAAGCGTATATGTTCTAAGTCAGCAGAACAAGTGCCGCTGATGCTGATGTTGATGTTGTTTATGCCGTTGTTGTTGCTGTTGCTGTTATAAAGATAAGCAATCTCGTGCGTATTTAATAATGATGACTACCAATTGTTGCTATTGCTGTTGTTGTTGTTGTTCTTGTTCTTGTCATGGCTGTTGTACAGCAGCTGAAAAATGTAACGCAATCAGCAGAAGCGGCAGCAGCGCCGCCAGCACCAACAAAAAATGCTGAAGATGACGATGACGACGACGACGACGACGGAGAAGATGAGCTGCTGTTGCTCTGATTGCTGCTGTTAATATTGTCGATGCTTGTCTTAATGTTGTGGTTATTTTTTACGTTTCACGTTGTTGTTGGTGGCGCGGCACGTTTCTTGTTTTCGGCGTATTAAATAATAATAATTACGCAGAGTGAGGAAGTGGTTGAGACAACGACAACAAAGACGAAGACGTTCATTCAAAGTTTAGCTTAGACTTCTAAGTGCTTTCAATCTCTTGAAAAACAAAAAACAAAAACACCATCAAATGAGTTGGGCTGTGCTCTCATCATGCACTCGATCGAGCTGTTGTCTGGTGATTAACACGTTCACATCGAAGATAGACTATTTCTTCTGCTGCCCCTTTTTCTTTTTTCGTATTGATGGTAGTAAATAGTTGAAAGCTATGTTTAGAAGTGTTGCGAGTTATAAATTCAGCGTTCTCATGGCAGCTCATATTGCTGCTATACAGTTTTTGTAGCTCTTCTGAGCGCTCATTTGATTTCGGTGAACAGTTTTGGTTAACACTTCCTTTTACAGCCACCAATTTACACTTGCTTTTGGCGTTAATTTTGCTCAATGGCCAAAGCAGCTTACGTCATTTACAAGCCACTCAGATTAATTCAGCAGCCACATTAACATTATCTTGTAATGAAGTTCTTAATGATTTTAACACCACTCAGCGTCTTACTTTAACACATTCTGACAAAGACGCCTTTATTTCACATTTGAACTGACACATTTCCGAAACTGCAACCGCAAAAAACAATTTTGGCACACACAATCAAATAAAAAACTAATAAAATCTACAGTTAAAACTTGATTACTTGTGGTTGTCATCATCATCAGCATCGATCGGTCGGACGTATAGACGGACTGTACCGCCTTTGGTCAAGTGAAAGTCGCGCTGAGTACATGATTTTGCCTGATGCCAAAATACAAATTCTACAAAAACAAAAAACTTGTGCAAATATTAAAGCTAACAAATATCAAATACGTAAAACAAACTTGGTCAGCTTAAAGGCGTGCTCACCTTGACTAAGCCAGATCAGCTGTATCAGACTACAAAACTAGAGCAGATTCCTTATCTCGAGGCAAAGCGTTCACGCTTACACGCCGCATATATTTAATTGTAACTTTCTATTGAGCCACCATGCTGCCATCATCAATGGCTTTGAGCAACGAAGTCAGAGATTTTTTGTAGTAGTAATCGTTGTCGACGCAGAGTTGTTATTTCATTAACTGTTTCAATGCTCAAATTAATGAATGGTTTTCAGCGGCTTTCAGCTCTTGCTGCTGCTCAGATTGGCAATCGATCAATCACCAAAGGCCAACGCTTAATGGTTGTTTGCTCGTTTCCACGTTGAGTAACGCCTCATAAAAAGCGTGTCACTTCGCGGAAGGCGAACAACTTTGAATGACATGCAGGAAGGTTCAGGTTCTATCTTTAGATACAGATACAAAGGTAGTTAGATACAAGACCCATTCGCATTCCTGACATGCCGTAAAATCAACAACTGCGAAACAAAATACTTTTACAGTTATTTAGCATAAATTTCAGTTTCACTTCAAGACTTGACTTGACTTGACTCGACTTGATTCGATACGATTCGAATTGAGGGCCGCGCTTAGCTGAGTGGAGCGCTGAAGTGGCTGTCGCTTTGGCAAAATTTATGTTTTCCTGTGTTACAACTATGAAAAGAAAAGACAAAAACAAAAAAAAACGCGAAAAATGCAGAAACGCCTCTGGCAAAATCATCATCAACAACAACAACATCATCAACAGCAACAAGTACAATAACAAGCTATGGCAGCAACAACAAGACAACTACAAGTACAAGCTATGTGAAAAGATGCGCCTGCGACTGAGCTTGAATAAATGAATGTGTTAGTAACAGACTGACTGACTGAGTGACTGAGTGAGTGAGTGACTGTATAACTGTCAGTCAGGGCTGCGCACAGTTCACGCTGAAGTCGCCAATTTTTTTGATTCGCAACTTTGTTGCTGACTTGAAGCGCATTGAAGTTAACTTGAGTGATGTTGAGTTCAGTTCAGTTGAGCTTAGTTGAGGCACAACAACTCACTCGCCTCACATATGTAAAAGTAAACGAAAAAATTGCAACAACAAAAGGCACAAGGCAACATTTTACCTTGACACATATCTTGACAGTTGCCTTCCTGCGCTTGTGGTTGTTGTTATAGCTGTAACTGATGCTCAACATAAAGGAAAAAAAAAACAAAATCATATTGCTTGCGGTTTTGTGCATATAAAGAAGGACATGTGGGCGTTGCTAACTGCATTTTGGTGCTGTAAAGCAACTAAAGTAAATTTATAGAAAACAAACTTGTGACGGACATACGCAAAAATAACAATTGTCAAGGTTTAGAATGATTTCTGATATATTTCTGTTTATTTTAAAATGTATGTTGATTTATGTATGCACATATTTGTATATACATATATTTATATGTATATATCATTATTTTGGTAGTTGCGCGTGGGCAAATATTTTAGTATTTATTTGTTTATTTTTTTTATTTATATTTTTATATATATCTTTTCTTATTGTTAAGTGATTATTGCCAAGTTTTTTGTGCCATTTTGCGATTCGACTATTTAACACAAACACATACATAGACACATGCTCATGTATGTGTTCATGTGTGCTTCTAAGCATAAGTAAACATTAATAGAAGCGTGGGCGGCTGTCAGTCATGACCAAAGCTGCTGGCGCTCATTGGAGCAAGGGGCACGCAACGTGTATCGAACAAAGTAATTAAGGCAGACAAAAGCGCAATACAATTGATTTGTGTGTGAAGCGACACGACAAGAGATACGCTTAAGGCATGCATGACTGACTGACTGATTGGGAGAATCAAGTAAATGACTTCGTAATTGGCAACAAGTCGGCAGAGATTTTGCGCGACTGATAAGCAAAGGAGCAGTTTTAATTTAGCACGACAGAAAACAGAAACAGAAATAGAAAACCGTCACTTGTACAATAAGAAAACATGTTACAACAACAACGACAACAGCAGGTGGAATAAAAACAAAAACATTCATACAAAGTCATTTAGCATACAACAGAAATAAACAACAAAAATGAAATAAATATAAATACATATAAATGAGCTGGTAAAGCTAACAAAGTCAAAGCCAAAAAGCTCAGTTAGAACGCGGCACAGACCGAACGTCGAACAATGAAAAATGACATGTTGGGCGTGGCTTATGTCAAATTTGCACAGCACAACGGCTAACGTATCGAAATGATTTGAAATCACAAACGTTTTATATGAGCTGTGCACTATAAGCACAAGCCAAATCATAATGGGTTAAATTCCTATTAAAAGTTCATGTCTGGATTGGTAGGTGTGCGCGTTTATAATTGAAAAAGTCATAGAAATATTGCTGATCTGTAACTGAGCTTGTGTTGTTGTATTGTTGTGTTGGTTTGAGGTAGCAAGACAAATCTGCGCAAAAGACAAATGAGTGATTTGAAAGTTTGCTGCTTAAGTCTTTTATTTGGCATTCTATTCGACACACAAAAAAACAGCCATAAATAATATTTCAAATTATTTGATGTTGAAAGAAAGTAAACACGCCCGTTTTTTTTTTTTTAAGCGAAAAATCAAAAACAAACACAAAAAAAATAAATAAGAAATAATAATTTTAGCTGCATGAATAAAATCGCCAACTGCGTCCGCGCGTAATCATTTGACTTACAAAACGGCTTCTCATGCGCCGCGTCGCGTCGGTTAATTTCTTTAATTTTAATGGCGCATTGTGAAGACTTTTTGTCCGCCACGATTGTCGACTGAATTTCGCTACGTATCATTGCCGCAAGCATGCAAATACACTCACAGACACATTCACAACGCATGTTGTTGCATGTTGCTGTCTCATTAACAGCAGCAAGCATTTTATGCCGGGGGGTGTGGGGCGGGTTGTGTTGAATCAACGCTCCACCCGCTGACCGACGTCAAGTGGCGCACGCGGTGAGCGTGTGTTTTATTATTGTTATTATTATTTATCGCAGCGATTTCGTAAGCATTTTGTTTGCATAAATATTTGTCTTGATATTTGATTACAAGTGCGATGCGACCTCATTAAAAGTCATGGTAACAAGTTATTAAAGCTAACAGCGTCATTATGCGTTGCTTTGCTTTGCTTTGTGCTGCCACAGTTTGTCATCATGCGAATACTACAACTACAAACTGCAACGCCAACGTTGACAATTTGACTGTCAGGGTCGGCCACTGGTGCAAACACTTTAGTGCACCTTACAGCAAGACTGATAAAGCCATAAAGGCATGGACGACTGATTAGCTGCACAAATGCGTTGCTGCGTCGTTTGTTGCACGCGTTGTCAACACAATGGACACTTGCGTCGCTGACATAAGCGTACGATAAACATTGTCAAAGCAAAGCTGTGCTGATCCCCACTCAACTCAATGCTGAGCTAAGCTAAAGTAGAATTGAGTTGAGTTGAGTTGTGTTGTGCAACGACAAGTCGCCGCAATTCAAGCTGTGTCCAAGACTCTCTACGCTGTTGTTGCAATGCCAGATTTGCACGCTTGCAGCGAATGTGTTCTATGCTAGACTCAAGGCAGTGGTAGGCAAAAAATGCGCCACTTAAGCCATTCACTTGCTGGCGCGCAACATGCCTCATGCGCCTTCATCAACGACTTCGACTTCGACGTCGTCGTAACTTCGACTTGGCTCGCCCCTTTAAGGCATTTCAATTAACCCAAGCGCACTTTCGATTTCATTTGTCGGCTTTATTTGCTTGCTGGTTTTTTTCCCCTCTTTTTTTTTTTTTTTTTTTGCACACTCGCGCGCGTCTCTTTGTTTGGCTCAAGGCCTTAATAGGCTTTATCGCGTCGCTTAAGTTGTGCACAGGTTAATCGTGCATTGCTAGTTACCTTGTTTTGGACAACAACAACAACGCAGCTCAGCGCAACACGAGCTCATGCAGGCTCATTTGTTTATGGCAATAATATAATTCGGTTGTTGTTGTTTTTGTTCTGCACCGTGCACCGTGCAACTTTGTAACTTGTTGCTTTTTACTTGACATACGCACGAATCGATAAGCGGCCTTGACTGCGCCTCGCGTCCTTTGCCCCCTTCTCCTTACTGCCGCGCTTGCAACATGGCATGACAGGCGCTCGATAATCCTAATCACAACAGCGACTGCTTCTGCCTGAAGTCGTCGTCATCGTTGTCATTGTCATCGTCATCGTCTCCTGCGTGTCCTTGAGCTGCAGCTGCTTCCTTGAGTGGCAATGTTGATGTTTTTTGTTTGTTTGTTGCATGCAAAGTAAAAATATGCAAATAATGCAGTTATTCCGAGCTGTCGGCTGCTCAATGGTCAAAGTCATGCACGCATTTCCAAGTAATTTTGTTCGTTATTTTTACAACATTTCGTTAAGCAATTAAAATTGTTTGATTTTTTCGTTATTTTTTTTTCACTGTATTGTGTATGAACAAAGACACTTTCGCCGTGTAGAATGGCTACTGTTTTTTTTTTTTTTGTATCTTTTTCTTTACGGTTTTGCTTTTGCTTTGGCATAGCGTTGACATACAAAAGACTGAAGCGACAAACTTGTTTTAACAGCTGTCAACGACCAAAAAATAACGCTATTCATTTAAAAATCGACTTTTTTTTTGCATAAACAAATGACGCAATCAACATTTTTATATTTGTTACTAAAATTATTTTTAAACAGAATTTCAGCTTGGCCGCTAACTAACCTGGTTGATGCTGATGCTGTTGTACAGATTGTAACGATCAAATTGACGCCCACCGCATTGCCGCCTTGTGTTAAACTTGAACTTTATTGGACACACACACACACACACACACACATACAAATAATGCGAAACTTGCTTGCAATTAGCAAATTTCAAGGTTTATTTCATTGATGAAGCACGTTGTCCAAGCTACCACACGATCAATGGCAGCAGAACTTCTTTAATTTTTCATCTTCCAATATAATTTTCACACTTTTTTCAACACAGTGTCATTGTTCAGCCGCAATGCTAATTGATTACAACAAACAATTTTACACGTATTGCGCGCTTTTAGTTCCGCCAAGTTGAACACAAACGTTTGCCGTACTGCGCCCGAGTCACTTTATTAATTTGTTTAATATGAAAACAATAATTTAAATACAAGTGTAGTAGCACGAAATCTCAGCGCGTTTTTATCTCAGTTTATTTTGCGTTTGTGCTTCGTGCCAAAACTTGCTGCAAAGAACCTGACTGACTGACAAACTGAAACTGAAAACTGGCTGCCAGACTGAATGGCCAACGCATGTGTTTGCTTTGCTAACTTGCTTGTTTGCTTACTTGCTTTGCTTAGAGAGCAAAGTTATAAAAACAAAAAATATATATGTATGACTACCTACGCCAAAGACAAACAGCTCGAACTGCGTTTCAATACAAGTCGTTCCGAACCGAAGCGAACAGATCCGATCCGACCGATCGTCATTAACTAACCAAGTTAACTGGCCAAGAAGCACAGAGCCGAATGCCGCTAAGTGAACTGCTCAACTGAACTGAACTAAGCTGAGCGGAGCAGAGCAGAGCGTAGTCGACTTTGCATTAGTATGAGCAATAATAAGCAACAACAAAAATAAAAATTATGAATACCAACTCTTCTGCAAATTAAGCTAACAATAAACATATGCAAATGATTAATACACAAACGCCGAAATGACATTTGAATGAATGCGATTTGAATTATGGCAATGGCAAGCACAAAAAGGCAGTAGCAGCTTAGCAAAAAAAAAGTAGTAGCATCGACAAAATAGTAGTAGAAGTCAGACGACCTCAAATGGTCGTTCAAGTGTAGGCAATGATCAATTGAATTGACAAATCAGCGAGAAGATGACGCCATGCGCAAAGCCATTTACGTATGTGCGACGCACTTGTCGCACATTTGAATGTGAAGCAACGCAAAATTAAAAGACAATTTCAGTATTTATTTTTCACATGAAAAAAATCTAAAAAAAAAGAAGAAAAAAGGAACAACGAACGTTGACAGAAAAATACATAAAACGAAATAAACAAAAATTAGCAAACAAATAAAGCAAAGTTGAGCTAATAAAATAAAAGTTTGTGGCCCAAAACCAAAGCATTTTGAATTAGTATGCAAACGAACGAGCGTTGCTGTTGTTGATGTTGATGTTGGCAGCGGCGGCGAAGGTGGCGGCGCCTCAAGCGGCATTTCTCATAGCTAAAAATATAATAATGATGTTGCTTTTTCAAAGACAACGAAAGGTGATAGGGGAATAGTAGAGTTGCGCCAATTTTGTTAGTTTAATTAAAATTTTATGACATGCTAATGTTAAAGAGACAAAAAAAAATATGCAAATCGAAATTGTGAGTTTGATGCAAGCCGCGCATTTAATATCTCTAATGAAATTAGTTTAATTATGACGGAAATGAGGCACCCGGCAGTGTCTTCTTCAGGCAGCTTGAGGACACCTGCAGTTGCATAACAACAACAAGAAAAACTTGCAACACAAATAATAACTTCGTTAACGTCGTCGAAATACGACGAATTTTTATGACGCCACTGTGCAATGAGCACAACTCAAAAACATGAGATGATGCAGACTGAGACTGAGACAGAAGAAAACGTGAAAAGCATTTGTTTGTATCAACACAACGAGGAAGACATTCGGCAGCCTCAGACACCTACAGATGTGCGGCGAACGTGCACAACCTGAAACGCCAACGGGCGCTATGCCAGTGCAAACGCCTTGTTAGAACCGTATTAGGTACGAAATGCTGAGGCCAAATGCAACCAAAAGAATATCAAGATTAACACGTCAACATTTACAAGCGACGCTTTCCGGCTTAATGTCGATCTATGCTAGTCAACAGCGACTGCAATGCAGCAGGATTTCTACGTTTGCTGCGGCCGTGTGTTGTAAATTGTTGCGGTCGACATGTTTATGCAAATTTTTTTACGAGTTTCGTTAGAATGAATATTAGCTTATGCACAGTGCCCAGAGCGATAAGCTGGAAGTGGAGGCAGGCAAAGGCACGTGTGTGTCTGCCACAATGACTTCCGTTGCTTTAGATTTGTGTAAATATTGAATTTATGAATCATCAATGCACACACGCAGTACACATTAATTAAGCAAACAAACGAAAGACTTAAGCAACAAACTTGCACTCACTTGAAAATTGGCCTCGCTGCTACCGAACAAAGTCATTTCAGTTGAGTTGATCTGCAGTTGTATATTGCTTGCACTTTAACGTTTTTTTAATAACTTGCGCGCAGAAAATTATGTCATCAACACACACGCAGGCATCTGGGTCGCAGTCGCAGACGTAGGCAATTAGCAGCACTGCTGCAGCTGATGATGCTACTGCTGCGGCTGCTGCGCTGCCCAGCGCATGGCATTGCATTGCATTGCGATTCATAGCCATGCCTTGTCTTGACTTTACTTGGCTTGCCTTGTCTTGCCTTGTTATGTGCTATATTGTCTTGTCTGCCTTGATGCGAAACGTTGCGATGCCACAAATGCAACCTAGTAATAATACAACACAACACAACACAACGAGAACAACAGCGCTTGCAATATAAGCATATAAAAATAAAACAACAAATATAATAATAATAACAATAAAAACAAAAAGGCATCAAGCTGACGCGCTGCGTTTGCCAAATTTGTCGCTCATGCAAGGCTAAAGTTGTAATTGTTTTGTTATTGTTTTGCCTGCCGACATGCGTGGTGAAGGTGAGGCAATGAGCCAATGTGGCAACTTCGAGGCAATGCCAGGCGTTAGTAGTCTGAGTGCGATGCATCATCTTTGCGTTGCGCGTATAATAACTTTTTGATGTGTTCATTATCATGATTATTATGCTTTAAGCAAAAGTGTTGCACTTAATGATGCAAACTTTATAATTTTTTCGTTTTTTTCATTTTTTGTTTCGTTTTGTTTTCTTACGCTGTAATTTAAAAGATATTAGAAGTTTTTAACGCGCACGTAAACTGCAGCGCGCCCGCCAAACGACCAACCAACGACAAAATTTGCTTTATTATATAATCAAAACTGACATACGTTGAAGATGTATCACTGTGTAGACATACATACCTGCAAAGAGAGAAAGAGAGAGATAAAATAACAAAAATTAGTATAAATTATAGTGTTGGCGATGGCGGCTTGTTATTAAATATGAACGAAATGCCCGAGGAACGCAGTCGATTGTTGTTTATATGAATGTGTATGTGATTTGTCTCTATGCATGATTATAAAATCATCATTAAAAGCGAATTTTTCACACAAAAAAGACACAAGCCGAAAAAACCAAAAAAACAACAGCAAATTGAATAATATTTGTGTAATTTGCTTAAATTTACAAGCAAAAAAAAAGCCATGCAATTATTACGGCACAACAAAAAAAAAAACATAACTTAGAGTGTTAAATTTATTTAAATCAAAAAGTCGTCTGAGGTGTTCAACATTTCTGTTCAACGCAACGCTGAGCAAAGGTCAAACGGGCGGCATTTTGGACCATGCTGTTGGCCAAGCACAGAACTCGTAAATTGACATGAAGTAAAGCCTTCTAAGAAGCCAATTTGCCATATTACTCGTTCATTTACTTATGCTTATTTGTACAACTGTTGCTTTTTTGGCATTTCTGCGAAACAGAACTCGCAGCCTCCAAAAAAAATAAAAGAATTAATAACAGACGACAAGCTGCGAACATGCCGAGCACAGTTAACTTAATTGTTCGCACAAATTGGGCAAACTTGTTACATTTTAAGTCAAAATTCTTTCTTTTTTTTTGTTGCCAAATTGGACTTTTAACTGTTTTTGGTCTAAACTGAACCAATAATAAGTCGTAAATGTTTATTTGCCTAAAGATCAACTAACAGTAAACAAGCGTATGTAATTTGCCTTGAGCGACGTTTTATGTCAATTTAAATTCATACAAAACATAGAGATGATTAAACGAAAGACTTAAGCAACAAACCTGCAGAAGACAACGAACGAATCGACTTGACTGCAGAATAATTTTTTATTTACGCTGTCTTTGTCATAATCAATTTTTAATCTCTTATTTTGCACACTTCAACGTACCCGTCGGCCAACAAGTTGAACGCTGTAGCATCATAAATTGTGTACAGCTATGAAATAAATCTCACAGCCGCAATTAAAAAGCCGCACACGCGTAGGCACAGCTGAGCGGACAGTTTGGTGCATTTCACTGCTGCTGCTGCTGCGTCGTCTGCTGCTGCTGCGACGTCTGCTGCCAGAACGAATCATAACAATAATAAAATAGTTGGCAATGCTGGCGACATCGAAACTGAGAACTTAGCATTGCGCTCTGCTCTGCTCCTCTCTGTGTGTGCTTGTGTCGCTATATGTGTGTGTATGTATCTGACATGAAATATTTGCAACTGAGCAGCGAACCATTGCAGCGAACTCCTCTTCGACCCCCCGAACAATGCTGAAGCCTTCTAGCGCTGCACTCATTCTAAGACTTTAGCTTGCTATACTTGAAGCGCTCAGCTGTAATTTTATGCTCACGGCTGCCAGCCCGACTGCTTTTTAAGTATTTATATTTAATACATTTATTTTCTTTTTTATATTCTTATTATTGTTGTTTTTTTTTTCCTCTGTTGCTGTTGGTGTAATTCTGCGGCGTATGCAAGCTCAAGGTGAACTACATTTCATTAGTGTAACTGCTGCTCATTCTATACGCTCATTCACTCATTCACTCGCTCACTGTAATTAAAATTGCCTTTAGATCTTTTGCATTTCTAGGAAAGCAATTAGCTGACTCGATTGGAATCAACTTACAACGCATTTCATTCATACATGTTAATCAATCATTAGAAAATAATGTTGTATTCAATATGACTGTCGGCCACAATTAAATGCTATGCTGCACGCACGCACGGCTCATTGATGCGCTGCAGGGTTAGCAGCAACTTTTGTTATTAGAGAAATGAAAAATTTCAAAGAAAATTAACTTATCACAATTATTTCAAGCTCAATACACTCACGATGCTTTAGTGTTCAACAATTGCCATAAAAGTGCCGAAAAACAAAAAATAAATAAAAAACGAAAACAAATTAATGAAATGTTGTTGTTGACCATTTGCGGTCTGGCGAAGGTGAATCGCATAATGAGACAACTTGCCAACTGCCAACGTGTCAGAACTCGCCTCGTCTGCTACAAAGACACAGCCGCAAAATCGCACTTTGCATTGTCAGTTGTTTAGCAGCCACCGATGACCGCATTTAGAATCTAACAAGTCTCATGCAAGCACATTTTCATTCAATTCAACTCATTCAGTCATTTATATATGAATCGTTTCATTTCGATTCAACTCGATTCGAATCGACATCAACAACACTCGCATGACTTCGTCTTCATTTGGTTGGCCTTGATGTTTGGATGCTTGATCGTTCGTTCATTCATTGGTTCTGTCCGTTGGTCGGTTGGTCTAACTTGATCGCGTGGGCTCATTAACAGCGCGCCATTATGGAAATGGAAATGAAAATGATAATGGAGATGAAGATGAAGATGCCCAAAAACGGTTGCGTTTATTTAGCGATTTTAGTTGCGTTGTATATAGTAGAGGCTTGTATTAGGTGTTAGTTTGCTGCCTACCAAACACTGACCTATGCGCTTCACATGCACATCCCGATTAAAGCTGACACGTGGTCCGCCATTTGGACTTGCGCCCGTTGCGTTCAAGTTGGATGCGCCTGTGGTACGCATCGCCGCCGGTATCGATGTCGTTGGCTTTGTTGTTGCTGCTGCTGTTGCTGTTGTTGTAGCTGCTGTTGCAGCGCCTTTCGTATTAAAACGCTGTGACGGCATGGACGCGTGCTCAGCGGCGGCTCTTTGGTTTTGTACAGTCATCGTTTGCTTAGCGAATTTCAGAATGTTGCTGCCTTCTGCTTCAGTGCACGCTGTGCTGCTTTGAAGCAATACTCGAAAAAAAAATTGAATTATAAGCTCATCATATCACTTTTATTGCTGTTGTATGTTTTTTGTTGCTTTTGCTGTTGTTGTTGATCTTTTTTATTATTAATTTTTGTTTCCTTTCTCGTCGTTGGTTTTAATTCAAGTACATTTCCGTGCTGTTTTTTTTTTTTTTTGTTGTTTTTTGTTTTTTGCTAATTCTGGGTTACACTCTCACTCGCCGACATATGATTAAATCTTTTTTGGTTTGTTTTTGGATTGGCTGCTTTTCTTTTCTTTTCTTATTTGTGCTGAAATTTGAAGTAAGAGAGAGAGAGAAAAAAATCCGTCTTTAAGTATGAAACTTTTGCTTTATTAATAGTTTGTTGGTTAGCTTCGTTTTTGTTTGAGGTTGTTTTTTTAGGCAAGTGTCGTTTCCGTTTTGCAGTTTTTATTGTTGTTTCTTGTTGCCTTACTTGTTGTTGTTAAGTGAGTTAATTTTAATTTGAGCGTGAAGAAAAAAAATTAAATTTAAGAGTTGAGTTGAGTCGAGTTGTTTGTGAGTACTTTTTTGTTTATTCATTTGCTTTTTGATTAATTTTTGCATTAATAATTTTTTATTGCATGGAATTTTTTTTATATTTTTTATACTCTTTTCTAGTTACTTAGCATTAACTGATTATTAATTTATTATATGTTAAATTAGTTAAATTTTTTTGTATCTTGTTATTTTCTTATTTCCGTTGTACATTAAAGGATTTTTTGTTGTTTGTTTGTATTATATTATTTATTTAGTACACTTGTATGTTTTTTGTTTAAAATAAAAAGAAAGTTTTGTTAATAAGTTGTAATTGAGATGCACTGTACAAATCAAAGCGAACCGCGCGTGCAAGTTCGTCGCCTAAGTCTTTCGTTCTGTGCGCATTGCTTGTCGTATTCGATCTGTTATCTCACTCTGTTTATTATTGGCAATACAATAAATGCTTGCGGCAGCATTATAAATGACGCTAAATAAATCCAATAAGAAAAAAACAACAAAAAAACAAACCAGTATAATTGCCAAATGAAATTAAACAGAAAAACAAAATCAAAGCTGAACGAGACAAAAAGTCGCAATGAGCGACACTCAAATGGTGCGCAGGCGTCAACAACGACAACAACGTTCTAAAGTTTTGTTTTTGTCGATTTATTCTAAATGTACATATGTATGTGAGTGTATGTGTGTTGGCGTGTGTACATGTGTGCGTGTTTGTTCTTAAGAGTTTCAAGTTTGTTTCGCTCATTAGCGACGCTTGTCGACGTCAACACGAAAGCCAAAGCCAAAATCTCAACTTATTATATATTTATATATTTATATATTTAGATTCTTTCAAATTCGGCATTATTTCATAAACAAAAATCTTGCATGACTTGCGCTTGTCATGTATGTGAGTACGTTTGTATGTACGAAACGAATTTGGTATTCTAAATAGGAATTGGTTTTGATTTTGATTTCACACTGCCAAACATGTATCAAGGACGTCGCAATGCAATTAATTTAATTTAATGAACTGACCAAAATTACTTCAAATGAGTGATGAAGCGCAATTTATTATTGTTTTTGTTTCAACTATTTTGGCATAATTATGACAAAAAATAATCGTTGTTTGTCTCATGTTTATGTTGTAGATTTGCACTTGGCTTTCTTTGCGTGTGACTTATTACATGTTTAGTTTCCGCTTCCAATTAGAACGCCACGCAGCGCCCACGTTTGCGTCAACAACTACGCCGTAGATAATCAATTGGCCAACAAAAAACACACAATGGATTATGTGTTTTTGTATTGCAAAATTATGAGCAAAAATACTAAAGCAACTTTAAAGAGCTCGCAGACACAGTAGCGACAGCAAACCACGCCGCCAACGCTGCGCCGCCAGCAGTGATGCCAACGCTGACGTTGACGGCAAAAACATTAAATTAAAATAATACAAAAAAAAGGAGCACGCAAAGAACACACGAATTAAAAAAGATTTATAATAAGTAATAAAGAAAATAAATAAAGTAAAATTTCAAAATCAAAGTACAGTCGTGATTTGAATTTTTGCGAGCTTTGATTGTTTGTTTTGTTGGCTTAGCTTGGCTTGTTGACTTCTTGGCTTGTTCTTGTCTGGAGACGTCAAAATGATTACCACGCACAGTGGCTCATTGAAGGCACTTGTCACACCGTTTTGGGCCAAGGCGCCGTTCGGTGTGGCTGTCAAATCGTTGCAATTGTGTACGAGAACACCGAAACAGTTTAAGAAATTTACTTGAGCTTGAAAAAAAACAAACATATGCAAAAATATAATGTTTTTTACGTTGTTGTTGCGGCGGAGAAAAGGTTGAGGTTCGAGTATGTTGTTATTGCTGGCGGTGACGTAGAGTACGGTTTTTTTTTTTTGTAGATTGTTTGCGTTTTGGGCGCGGTCGTTCTGCGTGTCTTTCATATTCATTGCTCGACATCATCGTCGTCGTTGTTGTCTTTGAGTTGTCTTTGAGTGATTGAAAACCACTTTTTTTATAGCACTTTTATGATATTTTGATTATTTTATGATGACCATGTGTTTGTCTGCCTTTCACATCACTTCAAAATCAAGTGTCTGCAAATACAACTCTTTTTTTTTCTGTTTTATTTACTTCTTTCTTTCATTCTTTACAGTTTGTTTTTGTTTGCTTATAATTTGTTTATTACAACGAGCATGAGTGCCGTGAGATCGTTATATCTGTCAGTCTATTCGTCTGGCTGCTTATCTTGCCTTTCATTCATTGCCGTGGCAAGTGTCAATCGTTTGGCATATAATTTTTATCTACTTTGCCCATGAAGTGCTTCAGCGACAAACAAAATTATATTATTTCTTTGCAATAAAAATATATATTCAAGCAATTCGGATTGTTTTGTTGTTGTTGTTTTCTGTTTTTTTTTTTCAATATTTTTATAATATTTTCATCAATGGTTAAACGGCCGCAGACTTGATCATGGACTTGGACACCGACGCCGACTCAGTCACAGTCACAGTCTCGTTGCGGCCAATCTGATGTGAAAATTATCGACTTGAGTTCGCGACTTGCGACTCGCGACTCAAAGCCAAAGGACGAATGCGAACAATAGCGTACACAAGCGCTACAAATTTTATGTTTATTACACCTTAATAACGCGTGTTTACAAACAAATCACGTCCATGGCGCAATCAACGCGCACAATCGGCATCGGCATCTGAGCGTCTCGTTGCGTCTCCTCGCTCACACCGACCTCCGATGCCCCTCAACTCATTTTCTTGCTCCTTACCAAACACATTCCCTGTCTTTCGGTTTGTCTGTCTGTCTGGTAACTTGTTGCCTATCTATCTATACTGCTTGCTGCTGGCAGAGCGACCGACATGCTCAATCGACAGCGACAGCAAGAAATGCGTGCAAATATTGACTGAGTGACTGACTAGCCGACTGATGGCAATGCGGCTGCCGTACAAGCCTTGCATAGTTAAGGGCCGACAATTGGGTTGACTTGACTTCAGTTGAGTTGAGTGCGAGCCAACGAAGCGAAGCACACTGGTCAAAGCCAACCTGCTGCTCTATGAACTTGGGCATGCATGCGCTCGCACGCTTTACACTCAAATTATATGGTAAAGGATTTTTATTGGCAGCTTGAAGCGTTTTACGCTTGTTCGCTGCGACGTCTCGATCATCATCTTCGACATGAGCGTCTCATGTCTGTGTCTCTCTGTCTGTCTGTGTGTCTATGAGTGCATATCAGTGTGTGTGTGTGTGTGTGTGCATGATTGGATTCACTTTCTGCCGCGCAGCCAACTAATGCTGACGACGGCGTCGTCGATAAAGTCACAGTCATTCATATGTATGAATGAGTGTGTGTGTGTGTGTGCGTCTGAGTGACTTTACCTCATTTTATTGTTGTTGTTGTTGTTTCACATGTCTCAGGTGCCATAATAGCCATGCATTTTCTACACATTACCAGTTCAAGCCTCAGCCCAGCCCAGCCTCCGCCTCAGCAACCCATGCCAGGCTAAGGTGGCTAAGGTCTGTCGTAGATTTGTGACTGGGTGGGTGCGCACGCATTAAGCAGGCGCGCTGTCATAGCTGCAAGGAAGCGTCGAAATTAGCTGCGCCTGCTCAGCGCACACACACAACTGCTAATGCACTCATCTCTTCTTCTTCTTCTTATAAGCCTAAGCCTCTACGTAGAAGAGTCGAGTCTTGTGTTGCGTTTGCGTTGCGTTCCATTGCGCTTTTTTGCATGTCCTGCGGCTGCGCACATTGTTTAAATAGACTTCATATTACTCAAATATGCATATTATCGCGTTTGTTTAATCGCAATCATATTTTTTCCATAGTCAACGCAAAGGGAGCGCCGCACTTGATGCATAAATAAATTCAAAGTGCCTTGCGGCGCACAAAGCTGACGTTGTCGCTGGTGGTCGCGCAATTGCCAATATCCATTGGTCAATTGGCATGTCTGTGTGTAGAAGTGTGTGTGCGTGTGTGTGTATTAGTGCGTTGACATTGTACTGTATACTTCTAATTACATTTTGTAGCATATTTTTCTCATTTCACAGCCGTACCTTGAAACAAAAGACTTAAGCACCGAACTTGCAAATTACAAAGTATTTTTTTTTTTTTTTTTGTTTTTCAGTTGAAATAAACAATTTACGCACGCACAAATCAACATTAAAACAATTTCGAAAGCAAATCTTGTGAAAACTAAAAAAAAAAAAATTCTGTGCACAAATTCCAAATCAAGAACAATAACAATTTGAACTTGACCTTTCCATCGTCAGCATGAGGAGCACAACATTGCAAAGACTTGCTCGATTGCTTGCTGGCTTGGCCAAGCCCGGTTGTTTTTTTTTTTTTTGCGAATGAAACCAAAAGTGTTCGTCTTGGAGCTTTGTGTGTGTTCTTCGTTAGCCAGTCAGCGCCACGTTGCGCCATGTAAAACGGCTACCAAGTTTGACCTCTGGGTTCACTTAACAAGAAGAACAAGAACAAGCAAAAGCCGGCAGAAGAAGAAGAAGAAGCAGAAGATGCTTTAAGTATTGGCGTAAAGCTTTGAACATGTTTTAAAGCAATGCCGGCCAAAGTGAAAATGAAGGTGTAGTACCAATTTGTAATCGTAACCAAGCCCTTAAGTTATACGTATACACTCAACTGCCGCCTGCCGCCTAGCGCCTCACCACCGCCTTCGGTTCATAGCATTTTGTTGTTACTATTGTTGGCTTATGCGAAGTCGTCATGAAAGACACAAAAACTATGCAAAGCGCGTGTGTTTTTTTTTATTTGCCTTTTTTTGTTTTTTTATTTGCTTCAATAAACCCTCAGTTGCTTCATTGCGTCTCATGTCTGGCGGCACTTTTGCTTTTTGCGCATTGGTGGCGCTCTTCTTGCGTCCTGACTTCAATTCCGTGCATCATCATTGACTGCAATTTCGTTTGCTACGTCGTCATCGTCGTCGTCGTTGTTGTTGTTGTTGTGCGATTCTTTGCTAGCTCAACAGCTATCCGACTTAACAAATGCTTAATTGCATTTCGATATCTATGCGCAGGCATCTTGTTGGTTCTTTACCATGACTTCTATGGCAAAGCCGATACGAACGAAGACGCCGCCAAAGTCGCTCGAGTGCAGATTTTTACAACTAAATTCTTTTAATTCATGTTCATTGTAGTTCTTGTTGTTGTTTGTTATTGTATTGAATTGTTTGTCTGGTTTGCTTTTTTCTTTACAATTTATAAAGAAAACGACTAATTGTTGCGCCAGACAAGACCCAACGCGACTTTTGTGGTAACTTAACCGTTTTTTTTTTCTCCCTTTTTCATTTTTTTTTTCCACTTATACTACGCCAATGACTTTAACAACTTATTATAGTTCTGGCTTATTAGTGTCTTTAGCTGAAGGCTGTGAAACTCATTTCTTTTGTCAAATTATTAGCTTATTGGCAATTGTCTCAAACTCTCAAAGACATTAGCCTATTGCCGAAAATAATTTAGTTTAACTGACATTCATTACAGCGTACAATGCAAGCGTACGTAATTTGTGTGTATAAAAATGAAGTTATATGCCGGCATAAAAGCAAAGTTAAGTAAAGTGAAGCAAAAAAAAGAAAAAACTAACAACGACCGCAAGGTCGTCAAAGCCGCAAGACAATAGTCAAGTAGTATGTATGTATGTGTGTGTGTGTGTGTGTGTAAAGAATAGACCGGAAAAGCAGCAACAAAACGCAACAAAAGCTGCGCTCGTCCAAGTTGCCAGTCAGCCAAGAATTATGACTTTTGAATTGTGCTCATACTTGGCATTTGTTTTCTTGTTGTTGCGATGTTGTTGTTGTATGCGCGGGCGACAACATAAAACATTTTGTCAACGCTTGATGGCCAACATTATTTACAAGCGCCTCTGCCTCTGCCCATTGCATGTGCCTTGTTGCAGCGCCGCACTGAGGCAACATGCCATCATGTCAGCATGCCACTGGGTAAGCTACATTATACATAGACCGACTGCGACTGCGCTCAGCCAGCCTAACAGCCAGCCAGCAGTAGGTGAATGAGTTTGCATGCAAGCTGAGTGACTTTATGAGCTGTGACTTTTTTCAGCTTTGTGCCTTTGCATTGCGGAAACATGATGCAGCACTTGGCATTGTTGTTCGTGAAGGGCGGCGGAGGGCGGTTAGAGGAAAAGCGCCGAGCGCTAACGACAACGACGACTGTTGGCTTTGCTTTTGCTTTGTTTGTGTGCGCTTGGGTTTTTTTTATTTGTTGCTGTTGTTGTTGTTTTTCTGCTTCTCCTAACCCACAACTCAGCTCATCATTTGTTGCGTTATTGTTATTGTTATTGTCATTATACTCTTTGGCTTTAGTGATTTGCCGTTATTGTTGTAGTTGTTAAATGCTGTCGTTTTTACGCTTTGTTAACCAACTAAACTTAAACGAGGCAAAGCAACAGCAACAACAACGCGGCACATAGGAAGTCGCGGAAAATTCGCAAATAGCACAAAAATGAAATGAAATGAAATGAAATGAGAAAAAGATGTATTATGAAAAGAGCACGAAACAGACATATTATGTATTTAGTTTATTGTGTTAGAAGGTTAAGTTTTGGTATTACTTTTTTTTTTATTTTATTTTCTCAGCTTTTGCTTTCAAACAGTTAGCAGGAAGATGACTCAGCTGACAATAAATACGTTTTAAATAAAGTGTCAGTGAGTGAGCGAGTGAGTGAGAGAGTGATTATATAAAAACGCAACGCAACAACAACAGTTATTAGAGAAAAACCAATTTAACTGAAAACAAATCAAAAATGCTAATTTATCAATTATGTAAATCATGGCTACGAAAGTTTTTGATTAATTTACACAACAACATTTGGTTTTTTGTTGGTCCAACGGTCCAACTAATGTCAAACACAAGCCACTTTGTCATAAAACACGCAACGTTGAAACAATCAATCAGCGGCTTAATTTGATTAAATGCCAACCAAACTAATTGAACGCAATTAAATGAAATTTGAAAGTGAAATTTTCAAATCAAATTTGTTATTTATAAGAAACGGAAATTGCCAACAGAAATCAAAAACCCAATGTATGAAAATGATAAAAGCAAAGTTAACAAAACGCTCTCTTCTGGCCCATTGATTGTTGCTGACGAATTGTTACATGCAACGTGATTGCTCATCACAGAAAAAAAATGTATACCAACTAAACTCAACAATGTTGTACATGCTTGTCAGCTTCATATTCATCCCGCCTGGCCAAGCAACAACAAATTTTGACCTTTGACACCGCATTTCAAGCTCTCAAGATGCAGGAAATGTTTATTGGCGTCTTTTTATACGGCAGCCGCAACCAATACAACAGTAACAACAGTCGCTTGTTAATATTCGCCAAGCAACGACATCATCTTCAGTTGCAGTGCGCAACATGGCCAAGTTCCGTAGTGAGGCTCATGAACGTTAACCAGTTTTTCTTATTGATTTTTTTTTGTTTGCTTTTTTTTTTTGCTGTTGATTTTGTGCACATTTTTCGTTGCTTAGCAATATTACATGATTTCGCAATTAAAAGAAACAAAAATACAAAAAAAACAACAAAAAGAAATCGTTTGAAAATTATAAGCGTAAACAAACGAAAGACTTAAGACACAAACTTGCTAACTTAAAGAATGCTTGTAAAGAGAAAGAGAGACGCGCTTTTAATAGAACATTGTGTAACTTTGTTGTTTACTATTGTTGTGTTTGTTATTGTTGTAACTGTGGGCGTTTGCTTTTGATTTTTACGCCTCTTTTTTCTCATTTTTTTTTTCTTTCTGTTGTTTGTTATTGTTTGCTTTTTGATCGGAGCGTATGTGTGAGCGATTGGCAAGGGTGACAGGTACTTGAATTGTTCATTAATGCGCTATTTATTGTCATGTTGTGTGTGTGTGTGTGTGTGTGTTTATAACTTTTAAGCAATATAAACAATTATTAACTCAGCTCGATTCGAATGATCTTTGCCGCCGCCTTCGTTCGTCTAGCTAATATGACAGTTTGCCAAGTCATTTATGCGCATTTCATGACTTCGTTTTATTTTATTTTTTTCTCGCTCATTTGGCAACGTTTGCTCATTGAGTGAATGATCGATCGTTCGTTTGGCGTCTTGAATTCGCCAATATTTTACTGCGCGCTAATTGATTTATATTTTTTGAGGTTAAAAGTCATGTAGATATCATTGACATAGAAAAGTCGCAACAAAGCCACGAAGTTGCCTGTGACTCTTTAAGGCAATTAATGTTTAAGTAGCAAGAAAAACAAAAAAGTGAAATTTGCCGCAGGCGCACAATAAATCACAAAGCATTAAACAGCAAATCCCACGAAATGATTAAGAGACAAAAACAAAAAAAAAAAGGAAAAAGTCAAACAAACGTTTTGTTTTAAGCTGAAATCTTATTAGAAGAGACGTCACAACCGACAATCTCATTAGCATGCCAAACATGCACGACAGCCAACGATATGCGGCCTCAAAAAACAAATAATAAGCCGCAGAAGGCGATAATTGACAACAACAAAAATGCTTAAAAGAACTAAATAAATGTGCGAAGCTGTCAAAAAAAAAATGAAGGAAAAATACTTTGCATTTAGTATTTTTCCTTCATTTGCAAATTAAAATTACATTAATTCTAAAGAGCAACGCCTGAGCCGCATGTCGAATGAGCCCGACACGCATTGCAGCAAGTGACGTTGTAAGACGACGGCGGCCAATGCTGCGTATGCGCAATCAAGTTGTTAAATTTTTTTGTTTTTTTTTTGTTTTAATTGACATTGTCAATGCATAAAGCGTCGACGTCGTTAATAATGATGACAACGACAAGGGCGACAGCTGTGATGGCGACGAGGAACGCAATGAGGGCGTCAGCAACGGCGCAGCGTAGGCGTGCAGCAACTTAACACGATTGCGTCCAATAACTGACTGAGTGACTGAGTGAGTGTCTTAATGGCTTAACGACTGACGTCTTGACGCTTTATAGGTGCTGAACATTTTGTTATGTGCTCTTTTTTTTGTTTTAACGAATACTCGCGGAAAATTAATGTGCGCAAAATACAATTAATTTTTTTTGTATATTTTTTTATTGTTGCAGCTTATAAATGATTTTTGCACTTTTTTGTACTTCTTTTCAGCGCATACAAAACGCAATTCCGCATATATTGACTTTTTATTTTTTGGTGCTTTTGCTCAAAACGAAAATCAAAAAAATTTAATAAATGAATGCAAACTGGTCTTGAACACAAGCTGAGAATTACGTTGGCAACGTTGACCAAAACGGTTGCCCCGAAAAGACAACAAACTGAGTGAATGTTGACAAAAGTCGTTGACTTTTTTTTCACCGCTTATTGTATTATTTTTTTTTTTTTTTTCATTTTTCAAGGCATGACCAAAAGTTACAAGTGACTGTAGATAAACGATACATAAGAAATCGATTCGACGCTCGTGGTCGATTGCAAAACAACACCAAAAAGTGGCAACACTTGTCATATCACAGTCCGACAACCGCTGAGAATGCAATCGACGCAACAGCAACAAGTTACAAAAGATACAATAGCAGCAGCAGCCAGTCAGCAAGCCAGCCACTTGCCAAAGATGAGTCTGAGTTCAATGTTGAACAATAAAATTTTTGTTTATTGTTTGGGAAATGTTGTTGACCGCACGCTCTCGGTCGCAACCAATTGGATATCTCTTCACGAATCGTGTGAAAGCACTTCAACAAACAAAAGCAATGATTTTTTTTTTCTTTTCATTTTCTTTTCGATTTTTTTTTTTATTATACGTATTATATATATTTATATTGTATTTTTTGCGTTGCTGACATCGTCAACTTGGTACATAAAGTGCAATAAATTAAAAGTTAAAAGTATAACGAATTTCTTGTTTGTTGAAGCATTGCATAAAGTAATAAACGCGGCGGCGCTGCTGTTATGTAAGCATAATAATAAACGAAAAGCGGAAATCGATGCCAATTGTGCTCAATTCACACAGATGTATGACAGGTTAGTCATTTAGCGCATCGGTTTGGCTTATTAAATCATTATAATGTCTTTACGTATGTTAATGTTTTTTTTCTTTTGTTTTGCCGTAAGCGGAAAGTTGCAATTAATCTTAACTGGACTGCAATGTCGCTGACCAAGTTAATAAAAACGCTGTGCATATGACATCATGCATTTGACGTTGTTGGCAACAGCCTACGCAATGTCTGTATTGATTCACCGCAAAAACTTTCTTAAACTAATAAAACATTAACGAAGATAGCAAGATTTTTTTTGCTCATATCACAGCATAGAACGATCAATGCGTTGGCTATAAATTTTGGCATAAAGCAAAACAATAAAAGAAGAAAACCAATTCGCAGAATTGCTTAATTGGCACAAACGGCAACAAAAACGAGAGCCACGCCAAAGCTAACGAACGTTCAATACATTAATTTAATGACTCTATTGAAAGCAGCAAAGGCCGCCGCCGACAACGAACACAGCTTCTAACTAGAACATTTCAGTTTTAATTGATGCGGTGCGTTGTGATGAGTAAAGGGTGTACTTCTAAATGAAGGACTTTTCCACAACTTCTAACGAGCTTCAAAGAGAGTTACATACCCTATCACTTGTAAATGGAGGACTTTGGCATGAACAAGTTTTAAGTAATATTATTTAAATACCATTGCCCAACTCATTGCCTCGAAACATCTTTTCTTTCCTTTTCAAGGCTAACTAGTTCACATTAAGCATTAAAGCAAGGCATTTGGGAACGCCTTTTATGTCAAAGTATACTCAATTTTCCTTCTGGAAAGTTACACAGTAGTCCAAGATTTCAAGATCAATAGTTTTTTCGATATATGTAATTCAAAACCTAAAAAGATTATATTTTATTTATTTTTTGTCAAAGAAACAAAAAAAATTGAAAATTTTTGTTTTAAGGAAAAGCATCCCACCAACTCACACATACTTATATCGCGAGGTGTGCCTGCGTGGTGTGCGTCACAGTATGGAAACGAAATCGATACACAAGACATATTCAATATGCCCAACGCTCACTTGGTTCTTTGGCTCACGACTGGTGCGCCTCACGCAAATGTGGTCAATCAATATGTACGATTTGATGGCGTTGTGCCACTTGGTGCCAACGCACTCGCAGCACGAATGGCGACCATATTTGTCAACGCACTCACAATTTAAAGTATTTAATAGCAATTTCAATAGCTTCTATTACGAGCACAAGAACGAACACTACAATAATAGCAAAAACAAGGAACTAACGCAGTGGCAAAGAATTTCTCATGCTCAAAACTAAGAAGCAGAAAAAAGCAACAAATTCGTCACTTTATTTTAATGTTAATTTTTTTTTTTTTTCTTTTGAGAAATTAATTTGTTCAAAAAAATTTAAGTTGTGTAAATTACAGTAAAAAACGCAAGTTTGTTGCTTAAGTCTTTTGTTTTCCAATGTAAAATATATACTTTTTTTTCATAAACTCATAAAATTAAAATTTACATGAATAGCAACTAAGACAACAGCAAGTATTTTATGTATTCTATGACATCATAAATTACACACAACACCAACAACGACAACAACAAAGCCAAAGCAATGCCGAACCGTGCCAAAACGAACAACGTGCGACATGACAAAAGCTAAAAATCAGAACAAAGCGCACATTAAATATATTAAATTGTTATTTATTTAGCCATATTGTTGCTGTTGTTGTTGCCTGTGTCGCCCCCGCAAGCACATGTACAAGTTGACTGCATGTTAACCTTGAACCGTTTTCAATGCCAATGACGTCAAGTTTGTTTGGCTGCTTTAGAAGAGGCAACACGAACCTTTTTGTGTGCGTTGATTGCGCCGAAATTTCACAAATAATACGAAATTAACTTTAAGCTAAGCGCATTTGAACATGTATGCCAGACAAGAGAGAAGCAAAGCAAGAAAACACAAGTGGAAAAAAACTGAGAATAAACTGCAGTCAAAACATTTAAGGATACGTTTGGGCGAAGGAAAAAAGTATAGTGTTGAAGATACATGTATCTGTGTTTTTCTACAAAGCTGAGACACAGACACAGCGACAAATGTCGCAAGCAACAGGTTGTGCACTCGTTTGCCCAAAAATGGTGCTCAACCGTCGTGCTGACAACTTTTTTTCGTTTCAAGCGATTTTTTGGCAATGAAGCGCAGCTGATTTCAAGCGAATGCAGCCTCATTTTCGGCAAAACAATCACGCTTTGGCATACATAATGAGCGTATGAGATTTTCAGCAAGTGATATGCACCATCGACGCCAACAACACCTTAAAAGGGCAATAAAGTTGAATAACAGACTACACAGCCAAGCAATGTAATGTCTCGTATGACTTGAAATTGAAAAAAAAAAAGTACTGAAAAACGTTCTGAATCGTCGCCGTGTTATTAGTAAGACAAATAAATATTGGCATTGAGTCAGTGTCCGGCGCATTATTAGCACCTACACGCCTCACTCCAGCGAGCCATAAGTGCTCGTTAATTGTAAAATGTGTCAAGCGACAAATGTGCCCGCATTACTCACAAGAGCACAAACGCCGACACTCAAAACGACCGACAGCTCATAAAATATTCGCTTTAAGACAAGTTACGCCAAATGCGACACGTATAAATGCCAAAAATAAATGTAAGCATATAAAATTAAAGAAAAATTAAGCCAAAGAACAATGAGAAAACTTTATTTAAATTGCAAATAATGTATGTGTGCCTGTGTGTGTGTGAAAGCGCATTTAATTAAAACAAACGACCTCACAAAATTGTATTAAACGCTTTTACTTAAACACAAATCAAAGATCAACTCAAACGCC
Organism: Phortica okadai; assembly: GCA_034638295.1. Lineage (NCBI taxonomy): Eukaryota > Metazoa > Arthropoda > Insecta > Diptera > Drosophilidae > Phortica > Phortica okadai. The sequence continues at coordinate 37,236,634 of CM067851.1, forward strand.
GCCATTCACTTTCAAACAAACACACACACACACATCAAATAAACAAAAATCAACACTTTTAATTGCAAACGCAAACAAAATGCAATCAAATTGTTTAAATACAAAAACAAAATCAAAACAAAGACTAAAAAAAAACAGCATGGCGCAACATGCACAAATAATCATAGACTCATATGCTTGCGCTCTCACTCACGCACGCACACTTTTGCACATACGCCTGCGCACTCATTCACTTGCTCATTCATTCGTTTGTTCATTCATACATGCATGCATACATGAATGTGGCCCACTCCAGCAGCGCGGCTCATTCATGCGCCTGCAGACTAACGATGAGTGTTGTTAAGCCATTTGGACTCAATAACAATTTTGGCCAAGAAAGAAAAACACACAAAAAAAAAACAACAACAACAACGAAAAATAATACTATTTGCTTTACGGCTTTGGCATATTATTTGCCAATTTTCGAACTTGATTTATTTATATGCCAAGCGCGTTGCCGCCAAGTCGAGTTGCTTCAGCTAGTACAAGTTTATTGATACGCGACACGTTGACATTGAAAATCATCGAAGAGCATTGAGCGCCAAGCGACGACTGACGACGACGACGACGACGACGACGACTGATAGCTGGACAGACAGTTGAGGAAGTCAGTTGACTTTATATTTTTTTTTTTGTTAAATGATTTTATAAAAACATTTCATTCGAAAAAAAAGTAAACAATAAAAAAAAAGTTAGTTGAACTGAACTTTGAGGCTTAAGTGCACAAACATGTGCGGAAGTACTCAGAATGATTTTATTATGTTATGTTTTTTTTTGCAAAACATTTTTTATTATTATTAATTATAAAGAGATTTTAATTTTGTATGTATAAAGAGCACGACTAATGAATGTCATTAACTGCCTTGTGTCTGAGTGGGCCTTTTGACCTTATTAAAGTATCAGGTGACAAATGGCAGCAACGACAGGCGAGTCAAGAGCTGAAGGCGTTCTTAAACGTCCAAACGAACGAATTTCTAACAAACAATCGTTGTCTGTGTAAGGTGCATTGGACAAGAAAAGTGCTGAAATTTGATAGGCTGTGAACTATAAAGCAGACTTCAGCATACCCTTTGGCAACAAAGTGTGCTAATTTTGGTCAACAGCTTTGAGTTAGTGTAGAGTTACTTTTGGCAGCTTCTGTGTTGAGAGAGAATAAATTTGCTCAAAGGTTTTTTTTTTCAACTTTAACTTTAACTAGGCCAACTTAACGTATACGCAACAGAATGCAATCAATCTTCATTTGATATGAGCTGTGAAAACGCATTTTCGAAAGGCTGTGAAAAGCAGAAGCCGCCGCGCTTTAAACAAAGAGTTTAGTGAACTTGGCGCCTTTAGCAGCGCTATTAATTAAAAAAAAATAAAGACAACAGCAACAAAAACACACGCCGAGTCGCAACGACTGTGCCATATTGACCTTCAGTCGCAGTTCAATTTGGAGAAAAAAAAAACAAAAATAATCATATATGAAACAAAACAAAGCTATAAATTTTGAAATCAACACGAAATTAATGTATTTTTTATTTAAGTAACTTTCAAGAATCATTTTGATTTGTTTTTTTTTTTTTCAATTTAATTTATTTTTTTTTTTTTGGTATAATTTGCAAGTCAAATACTTGAACAAGCGTCTGTTTTGTGGCCTCTTTAGCCGCTAATTTGTACGCGCGGCTAAGAGCAGACAAAGTATTATTTAGAACTCATTAAGAAACAATAAAAAAAAGTTGAACATGTCGCGGCATGTTATTTTGGTTTTGTTTTTGTTCTTTGACTTAATTTGTTGCTGATAAATCGATTGGCAAATGAAAAATCTTCATAAATATTTATAATGTCTTATTAATTAATAAAAATAAAAATTAATTTGCAATTTTACGCAAAATTGCACACAGAATCAGCTGAGCCAAGTGCTAGAGCCCAGTGAGCGCTAAGATCTTTAAGCTCATCAAAGACTTTCACTAGAAACACGCTAAAAGTCATTAAAACGAACAAAAATAAACTTGTATTTCCGTCACAAATCTAACAAATCAATACAAACCAATCGACATACCAAAAAAAGAAAAGAAAACGAATCGAAATTGGAATTGAAATCGCATCGGCATCATTGTTAATAATATGAAATTTTCACTCAAATCACCGCTAGACGAGCGCATAATTATCTCATGCGATCAAAACACAAATGTTCTCATGCCGCAGCGGCATGGCCAAAGCAATGCGAAGAAGTTCATAAAATATTCAAATTTAATTTGCATTAAAATGTGCATGACAGCGTTGTAGCGTTGAGACGCGAGCAGGACGAGTTGAGAGCGCGCTACAACACTATCAAGATACAATTATGACCATGCAAAGTGGTGGAGGGGAACAACATCATTGACCACCACTTGGGGCATGGAATCAGCACAGACAAATAATACAAAGCTCACAATTCATCAATACGAAATCTATGCAAATAAATGTTAAAGGGGCAGGGGGAACAGAGGTCAGTCAGTCAGCCAGTCAGTTAGTCATTTAGCCCGTAAATAAGGAATGAAAAGAAAGTAGCCAATTTGCTTGATGCGCGGCAATTTGTTAACAGCGCGTGAGCGTTTGCCAATTGGCATTTTGTTTAAGAACAAACCAACAGATGAACGAACAAGCCAATGAATCTACAAACTGTCGAGTTGTATAGCCAGGGCGCAACGAAGATCGATCGATTCGTAGTTACAAATAAGCTTTGTCAGAATCAAATAGTAAAATTATTATTCACCAAATGACCACAAAAATAAAAACAAAAAGCCAACGCAACAATCAATAAGTGGGGAGCTAATAAAAAAAAGGTTAAAGACCATCGTTATTGTTTTTGTAGTTTCAATTTAATTCATAAAGTTAACAAGACTAAAGAAGACTTTGTCTAAGTAGCGTTGAAAATGCTTTGATTCATTTAAGCTTTGATAAATGATTTGAGACAAACCACTTGGTCTAAGCTCAGGTGTCAAACGTGGTCTAAACTAGGTTGTCCCATGGCTTGAGGAAATTTTCAAAGCTTCAAAAAAATCAAACAACAATAAAAATGCATAACAATTAATAAGCTTATGAACTTTTAGGGTTCTAAAAAGTCACTTCAAAATCAATAAAAAATTCTATGCGCGCAACATCATTAATAATAATTTTCAGCTGTTCTTGCTTATTAGAATATCTTATTAGAATTTCTTTTCAACCAAATTTGTGGCGAAATTTACATACGTTGCACGTCAGCCGTGAATTGCTGTGTTGTTGTTGTTTCCAATTATGGCCTGTGGTTGAGTCATGCCCAACGCCAACAATATGAAAACACGCCCACCATTTCAATAAAAACTTATTAATGAAATTGGAACGCTTTTGCGTTCGTGCGCAAATCCAATAAAGTTACGATCGCCGATAATGATATTAGAGAAGAGAAGTTTATTATGCATGACGCAGACATGAGTTGTTGTATTGTATTACGTATAATGCATAATGCTAAAGAACAACCGTGATCGTTATGAATATGGATGAATGATTGGAAAAGTTCTAGAAATGCAGCTTTGTGTCATAGAGCTTAGTTAAGTACTTAGTGATTATGAAGAAATACCAATAAAGTGGTAAGCCAATAAAGATGTAATACTTATTGTAATATGTGTTGTTGTGGTTGTTGTTTAATATCAATGATATATTTACAGCCTACAAATGTGTCAGTTATCATTACTTTTTTTGCTAAAAATAATAAAATAAACTCACCTTAATTAACTTAGTGCAAAGTAATTTGTTTACTCTTTTGTTCAATACACTTTTTATTTGTTGTTGTTGTTTTTTTATTATTTCTGCTTATTTTTCCTATGCTTCGTTACACATTGTTTGTTTATTTGTCGCGTTGCACTTGTTTGATCGACACGTTCGTTTTAAAATTGGTTTTCGTTTTTTTTTATTTTATTTTTTTTTTTGCACTTGTTCAAATGTTAATTAGACAAAGTTGACACACAAACACACAATTGCAAATTTTTGCGCTAAGCTTTTGCATTAAAATTCGTTTTAACGTAAAATTGCAACAAAAAAAAACCAAACAACACAAAAAAATTAGAGTGAAAAAAAAGCGCGCGGCGCGAAAAAAATCATCAAATGAAAATAAAATAAAAAACGTTTACACAATTTGCACAAAATTTATCACGATTTTTCGTAATGCGATCAGTCGTGGTCGTCTAAGTCGTCGTTCAAATGTTAGTTGCGCGACTTTGAACGTCAGCGCGGGGCGCAGTGGGCGGTTAATATGGTGGGTGGTGCACAGAATGAAGTGAGCAAATGCGATTTTATATTTTCGCTCGTTTAAGATTTTTTTATTTTTTATAATTATTATTTATGTATTTTATATATTTCAGTCTGTTTATTTCTACACTGAAGATGAGCTTCTTTATTTTGTTGGGTTTGTGTGTTGCAATACGTTAGTGTACGCGTATCTTTTGTTTCGGCAAAATTTGGCAGAGTTTTTAGTTTTGTTAATTTTTTCGTAGCACTTTGTTTTTTTTAGTTCGTTACAAATGCTTTAATTCGTTTTGTACAAGTACAATTTGAAGTAAAAATCGCGCACACACGTTGTTAAGCGAGAAAAAACGCGTTCGCAGCAAACGGCACAACTTAACGCGTTCGCAATCAAAAACAGTCTGTTGCACAGTGCTACCAGCTTCCAAAATAGTTCTCCAAAACCCCCTAAATAAATATTATTATAACAGACAGAAGAGCTTATGTATAGATACAACACCTAACAACATACGCTACATAGTCGCCGAAAAAAACACAACGCAACTCGAACATGCTCGAATGGAGAGAAACGCAAAAAGCGAAAAGAGTTAATTTTTCACTCTATATGATTACTCTATGGTGGCTCTCGTGTTTTCGTAGCAAACTTGTTGTATGGCGTGATCAAACCAAATGGTCGAACGAAATATGCAAACGTAACGAACAAGTTACGAGTGAACGTTCGAAGGAGAGAGCGCGCCAAGCAAGCGTGAGAGTGAAGCCTAGTGTTGCCAATCTTTCAAACGAAAACCAGTGAGAGCAGTATTGAGAGTGTTTACTCGACAATACCCATGATACCTATGGCGATAGGTCTTAAGCAAAATTGTATAACTAACATTGCAACTCAATCAAATTCTCCATCCGTCCTGATCATGATCATGGACTACCGCTCTTCAAATCAGAAAATAGATGTCTCGGCAACACTGGTAATGCCGGCGTTTTTTTCTCTCTTTTTTTTTTCTCTTTGACTTCCAGTTCGTTTCTTTCGAAGTCTTTCGATTTTTTTTGCTAACAATGTTTGAATTAAGGGGGGGGTAAGGTATTAAATTCTTTATTTTTTGGATTTTTCCAAAATTTGTGGGATGACAGTAGAATGTTTCGAGAATATCGTGTAAAAATTTCAGCTTGATCCGATAAAAACTGACGAAGATAGAGCGTTTTCAGTTTCAGTCTTCCTATGCGGCTTATAGCGCAGAGCAAAAGTTTAATTTGATTTTCCCACAACTTGGTTTTGCAAAGTCGGTGACCACTCTCACTCGAAAACTAACAAACCGATTCTTTTGAAATTTTACAGGTATTTTCTAGACATAATTAGCCGTGTCCTGACGTCGAGTTTTTTTTTTTTTTTAGTTTTAAGTATTTTTTTCAGCAGCTTGAAGGTTGATTTTTTTGTCAAAAATCGATATTTTGACTTCAACATGCTAAAAAAAAAATTTAAAATTTTTTTTTTTTAAAAAACCTCGACGTCAGGACACTGCAAATTTCATCAGCTAAAATCATTTATTTTGTCTTGAGTTTGCGATGATTCAGTAGTTTGTAATCGTGGTCACCGCAAGACACTTTTTTTCAATGGCGTTAATTTAAAACTGCTGCCAACGTCTCAAACTCTTTTTAATTTTAATGAAATTTTCTGGAAATATGCTTAAGATATTACTTATTAACTTCCCATTCAAACAACTGAACAAATGCTTATCGTTTTCCATAACAAAAATCACAAAAATGTGTTTTTTTTTCAACGAATTAACCTTACCCCCCCCTTAAGTTTGAGCCAGAGTTCTTCATGTGGTTATTGTTGTTGTTTTTAGCTGCTGTGGTCGTTGTTGTTGTCATTGCTGTTGCTGTTGGAGCATATGCTATAAACAAGTGAAACCAGCTCGCCCAAACATTCTTAAAATGTTTTCCCAAACGTGACGCCTTTTTAGTTACTTGGCTTGATTTAAAATGTTAAAAAAAAAAATAAAAATAATATTGCGCATAAAAATATTATTTGTGTCGTGTATTTTAATGCGAACTTTAAATATGTTATTTTGCTTTAAATTCGAACTTGATGTCGTTTCGAAGAAATAAGCAGGCTTATCGCTGGCGTAGGTTGCATTTAAGGTGACTTAAAAGTTCTCGTTTGGCAACGGGCGAAAGGCAGCGTATAAATCACAAGTATTTAAAGCGAATAACCTTAATTCGGCACGACTTTAACACTTTATGGCATAACATGCCAAGTCTGATTAAACAATGAATGAAATTTAAGCGATCATGACACAAACACCTCCAGCAATGACGCAACAACAAGTACAGTAGCAAGTGTGACTGTGTTTGTTTTTGTTGTTGTTGCTGTTCATTTTTGTTTTTAAACAAGCCACTAAAATTCTTATTAACATACAATTCGAAGCCATCATCATGTTACCTACAGCCATCGACCGCACCTAATCATTAATCATTAACGATTTACATATTTTGTTTTGCTCGTTTTTTGTTATAATTTTTTTTCTTCGTTTAATAAATAAATTATCAAAGTATTTCCACAAAGTATTAAATTAATAGAGCTAACGAATACATTTTTTTTTACATGTCATCAACGACGGCTCTTAAAACAACAACAACATTTTAAGCTGCCTTATGGGCTTGAAATTGTGTCCATCCCCTCTGCCCAACTTTGTATACAGAGCCACTTCAATTTGAATCCGATGATAATTAATCAAAGAGTTTCAGACAAAAGAAGCGTGAATCGAAATGTCTGCTCTCTGGTCAAGAAACTGTAAAGCATCAATCGAAATGCCACAGAACTCGAAATAAGTTGATAAAGTTGTCACAAAAGTTTGCCTTTTGAGCAAAAACAACAGACCGGTTACCTTGACAGCGACAAGTGCCGCAAAAATTAAAGAAATATAGTTTTTTCTTTGCTGTATAAAATTTTAATTGGTTTCCCTATAAATAACGGTATTTGTCATGTAATGCCATTACTTATAAAGAGTTTTGTAAGAGTATGCAAATTTTTTAACCATCAATCATGTGATGACTTGTAGTGACAGATGGTTAAAGAAAATTCCAACTGTACCAAAAACATTGTATCAATGAAAGCACAGGTCATAGTTCACTCTTACCATCGGCAAAGCTTTTGCACAATAAAGCTCGCGGACAGGAAGCCAGAAAAGTGAACACGCAAAGCTTTTCTATTATTCATTTTCATGCAAAAATTCTTGAATTTGACTTCAGTTGTTGTTTGTTAAGCAACCGAATGGTTTTTCTTTGAAGTTCATATGTGGTCGAAGGACACGCAAGCAAAAAAAATATTAAAGTATTTTGAAGCGCTCTCTACAAAAAAAAAAACAAATATTTAAAATGTACAAAAATATTATGTGAACAGTGTAAAATGTAAAATGCAAAAATAACAATCTTCTTTTTTCCAAAAATACAAAAAAATGTGTTACAGTGAGAAATTAAATGTCACATTTGCTTAAATGCTACAAAAAAAGTGACGCCAGTATTAAAGCAGACTGTTAGGCGCGCGCCTGTCGTGTTATGTGCTCATTGTTATTAGTGAGTGTGCCTAAATATAAGTATATGGTATGTGTGTATGACGAGTCGTGACGCTGTGCAAAAACAATTATTTCGTCTGCCGAAAAACAACAACAAAAAGCTTAAAGCTTTTAACAGACGCCATCGCTGTCGGTGTCGGGGAGGAAGCGCGAAAGTACCGTACTGTCAGCTGTTTCCTGGCTTATCATCAGCTGCAGTACTCTTACTGTTGAATGCCATCAGCAAAAAGAAAGTGTTCTACACGCAAACGTAAATAAATACGTATCAGTGTATATAAATGCATGCGCATGCATATGTATGTATGTGCATCAGCCACGTGCTAAAAATAAAGAGTTCAAGGTTATTCGCAATGATAGATGTCTAAGCAGCTTGAAGAGTGCAAAGTTTTCGTTGTTTTCTGTTGACTGTTACTGAAAATAAATAAATTCGTTAATATTATGGCATTAATTCGTTGTTGTTTTGAACCTGTGGAACTACCAGAATTCTTCGATACATTTGTGACCAAGTGCACTGATCCAGGATGTAAGTATTCATACACCTTTTCTATATTAATTGACTAGAGTAGTTAGATAAAAAATACCTTTGAAAATTTTGTAGGGAGGTCTCAATCAAATTATTAAGCTCGAGATCATTAAATTAAACTAATTTTTTTTGTAATCTAGTCTTCATCTTTTATAATTTAATCACAAAATACTTTCCGTTATAAAATTTCATAACCCAAATTGAAACAGTGAAGAAACGCAAGTGGTTCTGATTTTCACAAGCCATGCAGCTTTTCATCGGTACCATTGTCAGCAGTAAACAAATGTTTTTGGGTATTTGAATGACCCCTTAATGAATTCTTTATTCGCAATATTTACACGTCACTATTTTATTTTACTTGGGATCTTGAGGACCCAGTTGCTTGATCCGGTCGAAATCAGGCATTTTAATGTATTTGATGTATGTATTATATATATATTTTTTTTAAAAAGCAACCGTTATTCGACAATGTGACAAAAAGATGACGCAGTTGCTGCAAAAAACCGAGTGAAACGAAACTGGGGGTCTCCCCCAAATTCAGTGGTGTTTGATCTGTTTGCAAGCACTATGCCACTTCAGTGTTACAAAATTTTATAATTGGACGATAATATCGCTTCAATTAATACGGATATGAGTCATTTTAAAATTCATTATGGCCCACAAGTGCAGTATTGGCTTGGGATATGTTGCACTACTTTTCCTTGTGACATGTCTTGTTCCTCCATTTCACGGAAATTTTCCGTCTATCTTCTTCTTCTGGTTGTGGACGCTTTCGCGCCAATGTGACACTTTTGGACAAATTTGGGCTCGCTTGCGTCAGATGAGGCCTTTTCTTCTTCTGCCATGGTGAGTTTCTGTGAGTTAGCGCCACCTATTGGTCAACACTGCAATTCCAAGAATTTTTTGTAAACAAACTGCTTCCTCTTCCTTACGCGATTGAGTCAATGAAACGGTGATTTTGGAGGTGGTTTGTCCTATGTCCCATGTGCACTCTATGGCATAAGTCCCATTGCCAGAAAAAAAGGCAACTTTTCTACCACCACAAGTGCAGTATTGGTTTGGCATAAGTCGCGCAATATTTCCTTGTGACATGTCTTGTTCCTCCATTTCACGGAAATCTTCTTCTTCTAGTTGTGGACGTTTTTGCGTCAATGTGACACTTTTGAACAAATTTGGGCTCGCTCGCGTCAGATGTGGTCTTTCTTATTGGACTTTTTTGTGTTTTGTTTTCATTTCGACTTTCAATCAATCATTCAATTATTCAATTATTATCTGACAATTATTGGCAATTTGCTGATGTCCTTGATATTCGTCACCGTCATCAGTGCCACAGTGCCATCGCAGTCTTTAAGCATCTCGCTCGTCGCATTTACAACGCCTGGATTGTTGCGCGCATCACGCTCGTCATATAGGCATTATATGCCTGCCACTATTAGTCTCATTTCCTGAGTGGACTGAGCAGCCGCGCTCTAATTTTTAACTTTTTGAAAAAGTCTGCTAAAACAACACATACTCAGCAACAAAAATGCCTGGTAAGCCAAGGACACGAGCAACATTATTCATGATAAATTAGAAACAAATTACGAAATCCAGACTGCGATAATATCGTCCGCTCTAAATAAATATAGCACATTTATTGACAAAAGCGAAGTATGGGGACTGCAAGCGACTCATTACTCAACTGTTGGCTCTGAAAGGGGGGGGACTACAAAATTACTCATACTTGCAAGCACTTATATGTACATATGTATATATGCACATAAACAAGCGTAAACAAATCTAACAAAATTATTATAGAAGTTTTGGCGCGATAAGATTTCTAATTTCAACACAGTCAAGCAAACTAACGATCATAAAGGTCGACCGGGCAGCGCCTCACGAGTCCGTTTATCAACGTAACAGCTTTGAAGAATTTTTGCTCAGTAGGTTTCCATACCAGCTACCATGTGGAACTGTGCAAAGAAAATCACTGTTTTTGGGACAACATGTTCAGCTATCGTTGTTTAAGAGTTTGCTTACCCGATCCATCTAAACGTTGTGCATGTTGCACTTTTTTCCTACTAGGTTGCTGTGGCTGCTGCTCTGCACTTCGACCGCGCTACAAGCGTCTGGTGGATAACATATTCCCAGTGAATCCCGAAGATGGCTTGGTCAAGTCAAATATGGAGAAGCTTACGTTCTACTCGCTTAGTTCGCCAGACAAACTGGATCGCATTGGCGAGTATCTGTACCAAAAAGCAGCGAAAGACATAGGTCGAAAGCGTTATAAGTAAGTCTAACTATTAACAATAATATCAGAAATGCATGCTAATTACATTTTGATTTTGTATAGATTGGTAGAGATTGCAATGGAAGCAATGGATTTGCTTTTGCAGGCATGCCATGCACAAACAATTAATCTGTTTGTTGAGTCATTTTTGCGTATGGTGCAAAAGCTGCTTGAAGACTCCAATCCGAATCTGCAGATCATGGCAACAAACTCAGTAAGTATTTATAGATTTCATATAAAAATAACAATAAAACAAAAAATTCTTTCTTACAGTTTGTTAAATTTGCGAATATTAATGAAGACACTCCTTCTTATCATCGTCGCTACGACTTCTTCATTTCGAAATTCTCTTCCATGTGTCATGGCAATCATGATAACACAGAGCTACGTGACAGTATTCGCCTGGCGGGTATTAAAGGACTGCAAGGTGTTATACGCAAAACAGTATCAGATGATTTAGTGGAGAATATTTGGGAGAAACAGCACATGGAGAAAATTGTTCCCTCATTGCTCTTTAATATGCAGGTGAGTATCCATTTGATTCAAAACATAATTCACATTCGAATTGATATTTATGGTAAAATGTCTAAATAATTGGTCTTACTGAAATTGTTATTATTATTGTTGTTTTTTGTGTACTTTTTGTTAATGTGCAACACAAACAAACACTCTCTCCCCCAACACATGCTCTCAATCAATCTCTCTCACACACAAACAAACACAGTTCTGTGTAAACGTTATGTTTGTGAAGAAGAATTTGCTGGCGGTAAATTGTTAAAATTAATATAATTTAAATATTCGTCCTTTTTTTTGTTTGATTCCATTTTATTAATAAAATTTTTTGTCTCATTACCAGTCGGGCGATTTGACACCCGTTGAGGACGCGACGAATGTAACGCCACCAGTGTTGGCTGAAGAAGTTCTACGCGAGCTGGTGGGACGAGCTTCGTTTGGTCACATACGTAGTGTGCTTAAGCCGCTCCTTGTGTAAGTCGACATATAATTTTAAATTGAAATATAATTGTATTCGCAATTATTTCGTTAGTCATTTGGATCGTCACGAACTGTGGGTGCCAAACACCTTCGCTATACACACCTTCCGTATTGTTATGATTTCGATACAACCTCAGTACTCGTATACTGTTGTTGAAACACTGATGCAGCACCTTGACAACAACTTTAAATCTTCACCCAAAACGCGAACTTCACTCGCAGTTGTACTCTCGAAAATTATCGCTATAGCAGCAGGAGAGAGCGTAGGCCCATCAGCTTTGGATATTATTAATAATTTACTAACACATCTCCGTACGAGCGTGAGCACAACTACGGAGATAACAGCTGAGGAATCACAGTATCAGGAGGCGCTGATTAACGCACTCGGCGAATTCGCTAATCATCATCCGGACTATCAAAAAATCGAAATTATGCTATTCATTATGAATACAGTACCAGACCTATCGAAGAAGAGCAAGGGAGATCAAATGCTACAGAATATCTTGCTAAAGTCATTACTTAAAGTAGGCACTCAGTATAGCACCGTTTCGTTTGAGAAAGCCTTTCCGGCATCATTTTTGCAGCCATTGCTAAAGATGGCGCGTGCTCCACATGATCCGACACGCATTATTGTAATGCAGATCTTCCAGGCGCTGCTCGATCGTCATCAAAACGAAAAAGTCTTGAGCACGGTTAGCGTCAAGCCGTATCCGGCTCTTTCACAAGAGCCGCCATCACGCTCAGATATCATATTTACGCACAAGTATGGTGCAAATATCATGCAAGCCTTGATCGATAGCATGGCGTTGTCAGATCGTGTGGACTCGCTATCTTCTAGCTATAACACGGCCGCATTACTGATTGTCGAGATGGCAAGCAGCGAAACGGTGCAGGAGTTTCTTTTGTTCATAGTGGGGTAAGTAAAATTAAAATCTACATTTATTTTTATTAACTTTGCTAACTCTTTACTTTAGCATTCAACAAGTTGCAGCTACTACGGAGGAATTAGGACCAGTGCACAAATGCAATCTACACTCGATAGCCATTGCGCTGCTGGTGCTCATATCACGTGTTACAGGAATCAACAATCTACTCGAATATGCTCAAAAAATTATCGATGCACGACGTGAAGAGGCGCCCTACTTCCTACCGCCGCTATTGGATCCAAAAAAAACAGCCTCGAAGAATTTAAATTTAGCTCTACCGCATCTCTCAATCGATAAGCTCGCTTTGTCCGAGTGCCTACAAAATGCCGGCATGGATTTAAATCGTTTACAAACCGGCACACCGTATGCCCTACACCAAACCGATAATCCAGGACACCGACACTCATGGGTTGAATCAAATCACTTAGCGCAGCGCAACAGTTCCGCCGATCTAACCAACTATGGCGATGCAGATAGTGTGAGCAGCTCACCGGGTGTCGTAAAAAAAGTACTGGCGCCTGAATACAATTTTGACGCTATGAAACGTGCCCTTGCCGAACCTTCTGATACAGCGAAGCGAGAACAGCGCGAGAAACAAATGCAAATTGTTAAAACATTCCGTGAGGGCGAGTTTGATGAGCTTGTCAGGCGAACAGAACCAAAGGTAACCTACTAAAACACATTTTGGCAAGACTATTTCACCGTCATTTTTTGTCATTTCAGCATGACTTCATACAGAATCGTCTGAACGATCTTTTCAATTCGTTGGCTATTGAGCGACAGATAACGCAAAGCGATACAAAAACCCAACAACTTCAGGCAGGCACTGAGAAACCGATTTACGAAACAAACTTTCCCGAACTATTCTATTACTAAATTAAGTGTTAAATGTATCAGTTACGCATTGTAATAACCAAAATATTTCTTAACTTAATAATTGTTAAACGTAACAATTCAATTGTTCAAATTTGTTATTTCGCTTTTTCCTTAACTTATGAATCTAAAAAAAATCCGATTTCCTTTATTGTTGATATTCTTGGTTTATGTTTGGCCTATGTAGCTACCATTGTATTATAACTCTTAACTAATGTGTCAGGTTTTTATTCAATATAAATAAAATGTCATAATGACACTATCAATTATACAAAATTTTACATCTTATTATGGGCCGGTCGAAAAAGAGCACAGCCTCGCACAAAAGCCAAATATCAAGACGCAATCGATTCACAAATTGTTCCATTTCGAGGGATCAAAACTCAAAAATATTGCAACTAGCCAATGAACGACACATCCGTAATCCTTTTCTATTGTTTCTGGATGTATTTCGCAGCCAACAGAAGCACAAGATATCTGCTTTCGAGAATACCACGTACGCTGCTCGAAAGTGGAATCGCATGACGCTGAGGGAGAGATATCCCTACATTGAGGCTGCCCGCAAGACTGATTATGTTTTTAAATCAAAGAACGAACGCGTTACCAGTTTGATTCAACATCTTCGCAATGTGCTGCCGGATGAACAGACACTTAAGCCAGAGCTGTTGCCAATAGCCATTACACAATTGCGCGACTGGCAGCGTGAAATAATAAATGAAATTTTGGGAAATACTTAAATAATTGAAAATAATTACATTTTTATATGTTGAATGTGTTTCGAATTTGTTTACAATAACAAAAATTCATGGTTTCTTTTAATAGTAAATGTACAAAAGTCTTGATACAAAATATATGAGTGAGGTTAGCATGAACTAATACAAGTATCTATCGAACTTACACAAGCAATTCAGTTTCGATTACAGATATGCGTTGAAAAAGTTCAAAATTAAGTTGAAATTATTTAAGTTAATTTTACAATAGTTGAACTTGGTGAAAGCCACACCAAATTATATAAAAAAAACAATGAAAATTTCTTACGATTGCACAGAAACTTTGCATCAATTTTACGAAAGTTAATAACCTTAAAACTAATTATTGTAAATAATATTTTTATTTTAAATGATGAAAAAGAGCCAATTATATAAAAATCACAAATATATACAAAATAACGGTTATTTTTCATTCAATTAGTTAATGAAAATAGAATGGATACATAAATATTTACAAAGATAGTTTGTGTGGTAAAGTGAAACGACAGCGGCAGCGTGTGTGCGAGCGCACCTTAAACTTCCGTTTGACAATGGCACTGGTTAGTATCTCTCTATTAAATAAGCACAAGGATCACTACTCCTCAATGGCATTGTGTTCGATCAAGCAATCCAGTGCAGGTGGTGCCAACATTGCTGTAGAATCATTGCTTGACCATATACAACTGCGTCCAACTCTAGGCGGCGTCGACGCCGGTGATTGTTCATCAACGGACACAGCTGAATCATTAGAGCTCGAGGGTGTTAACGGTCTTTCGCAGTCGGCGCCAATCTCTGAGATCGGAATAGTTGCTGTACTGATGCCGTACTCATCGCTGGCGGGCACCACAGCCTTATAACTGAGATTTGCGGGCGGCACAACGAGCATATTAACTGAAATAAGCAACGGATGCACCAATTTCGAGTCAAGATACATAAGTTCAACTTCTTCGTTCTTCTCCAGCGTAAGTGTTTTGATTTCAGTGGTTTGTGTGAAGACAGGTTGACGCTGAGCGTTAATCGACGTGACCGTTACGCGTATCATAAACTGTCGTTTAGTTTGCAGAGTCAACATGCGTTCATGTTCATGACGATGATGACGCCTAATGTTCATCCGTCTCGAATCTAAGATGAGTATGAGATCCAAACCAAAATTGAAGCCAGTCCAACGCCATTTCTGATAGCCGGGTTCAAGCAACAAGCGGCCACAGCGCATCGACGACTTATTGAACTCCTCATTGTCAACGTTGTCGGGACTATGTGAAGGAATACTAATAATTAAACAAGTAAGTCAGACAGTTCATGCTTGTAAACATACCCGTCCGCCTGATTATGATCAATTCGAAGTAGGGAATTCCAATGACTGTGTATATGCCGATAAAGCCATTCCTTCGGTATGATGTTATCATTAAAAATGATTTTCAAATCCATGTAATGATTTGTTAAATATTGCGTTCGCAGTTTCTGAAATGTCTTTACATAAGGTTGACCCTCCGTCGTCGCCAAAAATGAACGTTCCTCCATGCGATTTGCAAAATATGACCACTGTGCAATATCCAGAGGCGGCGTATTTGTCTCCACGCCGGCATCATTCAAGCGCTGTTGTGTCTGTTGTGCCTTAAGTCGCTCTTGTGGATCTTCTGGATCATATTCAGGATGCAAGCGTAAGTACATCCAAGTGCGCAGCAAAGTATACAACGAGAATTCCGTCTGCATGACATACAAGTCCGGACTTCCCGTCAGAGCCGTCATTAATTCAATAGAAATTTGACGTAAAAGATTTTGATTCTTGTTATAAATGCTAAGTAAGTTCACTTGAAACCATCTGAATGTTGCCTTTTTTACGCTCAGCGCGCCATATTGACACGCTGCACCGTAATACTGTATTGCCATTTCAGCGTTAATTGTGTCAATCATTACTTCAGCGCATTTCTGTATGATGCCCTCAAGATGGAAAAGCGTGGCAGTCGCTAAAACGGGTATGACAACTTTCGAATCGATTTCAATCTCATCGGAATACATTGAACCGAAAACGGCATCGAGTGAATCAATTGTTATACGATCGTCCAAAATTTGAATATGCACAAAACTCTGCTGAGCTTCCTTCCAGCTGCCATTGAACATTGTGTAAAAATACGGCGACTGACTTAGATACACTTTGTGCAAATGCCAAACCTTATCCAAAGCCATAACGGCAATGTCAGAGTTTTGTTGTTCCTTGAAGAGTGCTTTGTAGATATACTGTGTGGTCGTAAGTAGTTTCTTTCTATTAAAACAAATAAATAGTACACAATGTTAAAGTTAGTTGTTGTTCGTTGATGATGATAACTTACTTCTTCGGTGTTACATTCTCACATTGCTTCTGCTCACCAGCAGAGCCATTTGGGTCCGAACAACGCTTGCGCTTTCTCCGACCACCAACCAGAACATCGGCAACGCTGTCACTACAATTCTGCAATTTATCCACAATCTGACCCATACTGCACCCACGTAAAATATCGGTGACGACCACCGCCCTTGAGTTCCTATTTGTTTATAGTTTTTTTTTTTTAGCTTTTAAGGGTATTTGTATATCTGCAAAAAATATATATTTATTTAAATTAGATATTTTACTCAAAAACTCATATCAAAAACAAAATAATATGTTTTCAAAATTGTACAAGGTTCTCATAGAACTTCTAACTTCTTATACTAAAGAGATGTGGATATGCTCAGTTTTTGTTTATTGATTTCCCATATTAAGAAAAAAAAACTACAACAATAAACAAAACAAGTCAACAAATAAGAAAAGATCCAAGAACTGTGACAGGTTGCGTGTTAATAGCTAAACTAGTTGACCCAGTTTCATGACAGAGAGAGCAAGTGAGAGAGAGAGCGACGAAGAGCTGAACACTATAAACAAGAAACCATATTGCAGGAGGTCGGTCGGGAGGCACGTCTTACATGCCTTATCAGGTCAGGGCTGTTGGCGCGCAGCGAGAATGTTTCCGAGTCGTTTATTAATCATGTTGTAATCAATTAAAATGTCTATTTATAGACTAATATGCTTTTATTTATCTGTGTACCATATACGTTTATTGTATCTGTAAAAAAAAAAAAGATTCGCACCTTTGTTTACGCATCTATTTAGCGCTTAGACTGACAGTGCGACGGACTTTGAGTGTGTCTGAGGAAATGTTTATGTTTCAGATTGTTGGTTGAGCAATGAACGACCAAGGTAAGCGGCACATCATTCAGAAGTCGAGTTCAAGACTAGTTTAGCTACCTTTGAACGAAAATAAGTGTGTTGGCGTTGTTTATTATATATGTATACACACATATTTATAAACGTCTACCAAAAGCTTCAAACGATAACGTGTGGGGTTATGTGCGCGCAGCCGCAACTAAAATCTAAGAAAAGCATTTCAATATAGTACTGGGCCACCAAGGGATCACAAACAAAAAAACGGCACTGATTATGATGTCATGCGATTGTCAGAGCAACACACAAACGTACCCGTATAAAAATAAAAATAAAAAACTATAAAACACTAATGTGCTGATTTATACGCATCTGGCATACACAATCGCACAATCAGCAAGGCAAGTCTAGCGAATAAAAAGAACAAAAATTCTATTGACCAATGAATTCACAGGCCGCTAATCGGCTTTAAACATTTGAAATATATATTTTTTTTTCATTGTTCATTAAAAGTATTGTTTATATTTAACAAGAAGTAAACATCTAAACAAGTCATTACAACAGTTTCTTTGAAAACCGACAAATCGGGAAAAACCATGTCAAGGGCGTTTACAACACTAAAAAAGAAGATAATTACAAAAGCGCCAAAAAAAACTCTTTTTTTTAATTTTTTTTTTTTTTTTTTGTATTGAACATACATGCATACATACATATAAATTGTTTATTTCGATGTAACATGCACAAGTCAATTTAAACGTAACATACAATTGTTTATATTAAAACAGCTGATTTACATAAACAAAACAAACCACAAGTATTTTCGCTAAATAAAAAAAACACCAGACTGGCAAAAGAGCGCAGTTTTATAACGATCTGAATCAAGTTTGCTGTCAATTAAAAACCGGTTTCTTATAATAATCAACAACAACACAACAAAAATGGTTATTGAGCGCAAACAGTACGAAGAAGTAAAGAAAAAACAACATATAAATACAATTACGTCATTAATGTAGCAACAATCATTAAAGAGACCGTCGAACAATGAAGAAGCAAACGAAAAATGCAAGTGAAATTACGACGCAAAAAGTGTTGGCAGGGGAAAAATACATTTTTTTTTAGTAAGGTTGTAGTGTGTATCTGTGTTAACGGTTAACTTAAGAAGAGCGAGAGTGTTAAATGTAGACACTCTCAATAAGAGCGAGAGTTCGTGGTTTAGGGTTGAGAGATATTTCGTATTACTTGAAGTGCTGATTGCAGTCGTTGTTGTTATACCAAAAGTGATATTAAAATTTTCAAATGTAAGAAAGTATTGTTGCCCGGGGAGTTTAGACTAATTCGCGTGTGTGCGTTAAATCGCACTCGCTCAAGAAGTCGACAAGCCCGGGCAGACATACATATTTTTTCTAACAGCTCTCTTGTTGTTTGACAAATGCCGCCGAAATACAATCAATAAATTACATTAAATTTCGGTCAGTCAAAGCTGTAAAATGTTAATTAAATCTATTTTTCTATATATAACTCTATCTTTGTTCTACGCTAAAAGTTGAACGCGTGGGGGTTTGAACCGCGCACGCACAACCTTTAAGATATTCTTTACACGCATGCTTAGACAACAACACCATTGAGCACTAACGATCACGTCGCGGAGAATGAGCTACATTAAAAACAAGAGTACTTGTTCCGGAAACGAAAGTGGGGACTAGTAACTAATACAATCTATGTACATTATACGTTTATATAAGTGTACATACGTGGTGTGAAAAGATAAAATTTTCATTTTAAAATAATCACAACAATAATTAAATTTTCTTCAACACAAGTTCAGCGACCTGTGCACAGATGTTTTTGCCAATATATGTATGTATGTACATACACGCAATGATACAATATTATAAAGCAAGGGTAGAGAGGTAGACAAAACCGCAATAGACAGAATACTTTCTTATCGACATTAGCAGTTATCAGTTCATAATGAATATGTTTATAAAAAAACGTGGCTTTGTTTTATGATTGATAGGCGCAAACAATAAATTAATGTCTTAGTTCGCTACCTCTATATCAGTAATGGGGAGTCTCTCATTTGCTTGTGTCACTGCTCTATATGTAGTGTCTTGACACATTTCAATCTGTGACATTAAGATGTGCATATAACATGCAGATGAGAGTACATTTCCTAGGAGTACAGCGTAAAGAGCGCATAGGAGAGGCAATAAGAAATGCAACTCGACAACAACAATTGTTGAATTTGTGAGTATATATGCGTGTGTGTGAGTGCCTGTGTGTGTGTGTGGGCGAAATGCAAATAGAAATAGACAACACAACAAATGCACACAAATTAAATTTCACACTGGAGTCGTGGTTTTTGTTTTTTTACCTAATTTTTTCCTTTTGTTTTCGATGTTTTAAAATAGAAATCAACTAATCCCAATTCGAACAACAATGACGCAGTTACGAAATGCATTACAAAAGGCAAAAGTGAGTCTGTCTCTCTTCGTCTTGTTATTGTTTGCACTCGCTGTTTTTACTGCAAAAGTGCAGAAACACAAAAAGGAGAGTAAATAAAAGATAAAATGCAAAAACTTACTCTAACTGTAAATATGTATTAAGTTTTTTTCAAAAGAGTCTTTTTATACTACTAATTGCACTTTATGTCCTAAAAAAATATGCTTCATTTATTTAACTAATTTATTCACTTCGAAAAACATTCTGTTTGTTTTTGTTTTACAAGTTTACTTTAATTCAGATGGAAAACACAACTTTTCGCACTGCGACAAAATACGTCCACGCGACAATAGCTCAAAAACAACAATGCCGTTGAACACCACCCCAGTTGGGCAGTGATCAAGTGGACTTGAAATTTAATTTCAATTTGTAACAAGTTACCCATGCTTATAAGAGCACAAACGACACAACCCAACCGAAAAATTATTTCCAAATGTCAAGAAAGTTGGCAGCTCTTGTTTCACAAAGACCATCGTATTTTTTGCTGTAAATTATCTCTAGTTTGGTGTGTCGAAAGCAACACATATGGCCGTATAAAGTTGTGAGAAAATGCAACTCGGACCTAGCCCAAGTTTCCGATTTGGCGGAAGTGACTTTTTCCACTTCACTTTCTTGTCGAGTTTGTCGACGCACAATTTATAAAAAAAAAACGTTAAATAAGTAACAAATATAAAATCAATGTTCTACTGTGAATGAATACTTGAATCAAAAAACCGAAATTCGTTTTTATAAAGCGATTTTTTTTAATAAGTATGTATAGCTGAAAATGCAAATCCTTCGTAATAAAAAAAATCAATTGAAATTCACAAAAATTAAAGGGTTCTATTGACAATTTTTGATTAATTCAACCTAAACCGCTTCGCTTAAACTTTCTTCACAATTTGAACAACATCC
The DNA here is from genome assembly GCA_034638295.1 of Phortica okadai. NCBI lineage: Eukaryota > Metazoa > Arthropoda > Insecta > Diptera > Drosophilidae > Phortica > Phortica okadai. Next base: position 37,257,391 of record CM067851.1, read on the forward strand.
TCGTCGTTCAGGACATGATCAATGCCCACCTTTTGAGGCTGATGTTTTACCGAAGAACCCCAGACAAGCGCACTGAAAAAATACATAAATTGTATAAAAAGTTATAATATCGAAAAACATCCAAACTTACTATTTAAATTCTTTTGCTATAGAACGATGCAGCTTGTTACAGAAATCCTCAATGCTAGTATGCTCATTATGTAGTACAATTGGCGAACTGTAGTCGGGCAGTTGACCCTTAGGTTTAGTATAAATACGAACTAGCTTCAGGTATTCCCACATCATCTCGAGTAGATCGTCAAAGTTCCAGTGATGATGAGCAGATATAGGCACACAATGTGGTATTTTATAAATGACGTCTAGTTCTTCAATTGAAATCTGATCGATCTTATTGAGCAGATATATGCAAGGTATGTATATGCGATTCCCTTCAATAACGTCGATAAGATCGTCACTGGTAGCATCATACCGCAACGTAATGTCTGCATTGTGTATCTTGTATTCAGATAGAATTGTCTTTACCAAATCCACGTCTAATTCCGACTGAGCAACCATGCTGTTTAAGTTAATACCACCTTTGTCCTTTCGTTTGTAGTAAATATTAGGCGGTTTCTTATTCAATCGTATACCGAAGCCTTCCAACTCATGCTCTAATAGTTTTTTGTGACCAAGTGGTTTCAGACAATCTAGCACCATAAATATCAGGTTGCATGTTCGTGCTACGGCAATAACCTGACGACCACGACCTTTACCATCCTTGGCACCCTCAATGATACCCGGCAAATCAAGCAACTGTATTTTTGCACCCTTGTATTTAATACAACCAGGCACTGTGGTCAGCGTTGTGAACTCGTACGCAGCAACCTCGGAATAAACACCGGCCAAATTCGATAACAATGTCGACTTGCCCACGGATGGAAAGCCGACAAAACCCACACGCGCATCTCCAGTCTTAGCGACTTCAAAACCCGCTGCAAGAAAAGAACCTCTATGAGCTTTTCTGGTAAGGATCGCATAAAACCTACTTACCTTCACCAGTACCGCCGCCGCCACCCTTTGGTGAGATGAGCTCACGACGCAACTTCGCCAGTTTGGCCTTAAGCAGACCCAAATGGGCCGATGTTGCCTTATTTTTTTGCGTACGTGCCATCTAAGAGTGTCCAGCCATTTCCAAGTTTATTGATGGTAGAGGAAGAACGCAGAATCGTTTTGGTCAGGTTAGTTTTCGTTGCATTTCTTTTACGGCTTTTGCCAATACTTACTTCGCCCTCAATGGCCGCAATTTTCTCCAGTATAGTGCTCATTATTGTATTTTAATCCAGAGTGGCGGCGAGAAAGCGTTATTTATCGTTTTTTGTGCAACCTACAAAATCTGCGAACAGCCGCTAACGTGGAAAGCAAGTCGCTTCTTCTTCTCAACTTTGTGGCGTAGTGTTGTAAATATTCGAAACAGACCACTTATGAATTTTCGAACACGCGAACTTTTTTTGAAGCAAGTTGGCCGTAAATTAGAGTGTAAATTTAACACGTTACCGAAAACTCGTTAATCTTTGTCAACATATTTTGTTGCTGTTTTTTCATCGGTTAACTCGTTGCCTGTTCTTCTTGTTTTGTTTTTTTATTACGTTAATTACAGAGCAATACTTAATTAGAAACAATTTTAGTAAGAAATACATTGTTGAGGTAGGTGGCATTGTTTGGAGCAAGTGATGGTGGTGGTGGTAAACAAGACAGACTGCTTGGCACTCAGCTGGTACAGTAAGTATTTTGTAAAAGCATCCCCCTTTTCTTTTATATTTTTATTTTGAGTGACTTCTACTTATGTCATACACTGCAACAATGTTAATGTGCTTTAATTTAATTAGACATCCCACGCCTTTGCCAAATACTCTTGCTTCTGCTACAGTTGTTGGCCTCCTCATCAGTTGGCATGAATTGCTCCTATGGCGAGTATGCCATTGCAAATAAGCCTATTTAAGAAACTAATTTTAATAGCAATTAATAAATAGCGAGAGAATTGGAAAGACTTTGCCTACCTTGAGGAAGGGAGTGGAATCAAATGTGATTTTATGGCCATGATTGCTCAATTCAACCAGTGACTGACGTAGAGGCGGGGCCGTGGAAATGGCATCACTACGCGTCGTTAATAGGTACGAATAACATTCTATGAAGCATTTTACATTTGATGTGAGTGATAATAATCTCTAACAGATTAGTTTGCCGTGCCTTCTTTGTGCTTACTTTGCTGCTGATGTTGTTCAATGAGATGTTCGTGTACTACTTAAATCAATCGTCATGGCAGCAGATCGATTGCAAAATGGGTATTTAAACTTTTGTTGTTTTTTTAGATTGATTAAAATATGTACATCGCTTTCCATTGCTTTAGATAACTGCACTCGAATTTTGTTTATTGCTGATCCACAGCTGTTAGGAAAATCTTATGATAAGTCACTATATAGCCCATTTGCACGCTTCGATGCGGACCGTTATTTGGAAAAGACATTTGAGCGCGCCATTTCACACACACAGCCACATATTATTTGCTTTCTGGGAGATCTGCTCGACGAGGGAAACATTGCGACGACCCATGACTACCATGGGTATGTTCAGCGTTTTAGAAGAATATATCATACAAAACGTTCTGAAAACGTAAGTTCAAGTCTGAACTGTATACCAAATTCTGCTAATGAAAGTTTAAAATGTTCAACGCATATTTTCAGCGCATACATGTGCCAGGTGATAATGATATTGGCGGCGACAATGGAGATTATATATCCAACTCGAATCTGCGACGCTTTGAGAATGAATTTATGAATGAGGATCTTTTTGATTATGAAAATCATTTGCGTTTCTTCAAGATTAATCGCATGCTACTTGACTTTACAAACCCCGACCGGGAAAGAAACGGCGATCGGTTGCGCATTGGTTTATCTCACGCCCCGATACTGATTGGTGGTGGACCGCTGTTGCGTTCGATCATAACTGAAATTGATCCACACATTATGTTTTCAGGACATTGGCATGAATCTCGCATTTTTATTCACCCGTCCACTAAAGTAATCAATTTCTACGAAAACAGTGTCAGACATTTTGACCTTAAGGCTCTAAAGGAGCAGGAGCACAGCTATATTGAAATTATGGTACCCACGGCATCATATCGCATGGGTAAGCCAAAGATGGGTCTTGGCTATGGGGTACTGGGTAATTATTGAAGCTAAAACAAAATGTGTTGATTTGATTACTTATGATTTGAATCTTGCAGAGAATTACAATTTCAGCTATACTGTGCTCTGGCTGCCCAATCGATTTGTGCTACTCTTCCTTTACCTGTTCTGGGCACTTATTGTGCTTTGCTCAGCTATTGTTTACAAAATGATGACCCGCTGCCCATTTCGCGTTGCAAAAAGGCAATCGAATTATAGTCGCGTTGCCACAATACCTCAGTTTTAAAAGCAACCCGTAGACTGTTAGTACATAAATACAACAAATGTGAACCAACCGTGAATCTCTCATAATACTTATACATATTATTGAAATTATAATGTAGTTTGTAGCATAATATGAAAATGTTAACTTAAATTGAACATTATTGATCAGTATGACAGGTGTTCTTGTACAGTAGAAACTCGATTAACCGGACTCATTCCCTGCACGAATAAATTGTCGGAAAATTTGTTGAAATTGTTTATTTTTTGTTGACGATTGCGTAAAACTTTCTCTTATGATGTTGCGCCACTGCAATAAAATAATAAAATAAAAAAAGCAGTAAAAAAGCGTGGAAATGTATTTAACAGACTGTAGTTTAAAATTTACTTACAGAGTGTTAGTAGCTTAGTGACAGTACGCAAACAGTGCTGTACAAGAATGTTAGAGTTATGTTTGGGATTGGACTGCCGTATGTTCGCTTGAAATCATAGTATGACATAAGTCACTTCAATAATAAATACTTAACAGAGGTTTTACAGATGTTGGAAAATTGTATAAAAAGGGCGATGCAAAATATAAAAATCGCAGTCGGGGGGCTGCTGCGGTGGAGTGATGACGTGTATGGACCTGGCTCCCGCTGGTGTTGTTATATCGTCTGTTGTTGTTGCTGCACATGGTGTTTTTGTTGCTTATGTTGTTGTTGTTTATCTTGTTGTTGTTGTTGCTTATGTTGTTATTGTTGCTTGTGTTGTTGTTGTTACTTATATTGTTGTTGTTGTTACTTATATTGTTGTTGTTGTTGCTTATATTGTTGTTATTGTTTATGTTGTTGTTTATCTTGTTGTTGTTGTTGTTGCTTATGTTGTTGTTGTTTATGTTGCTTATGTTGTTGCTTATATTGTCGTTGTTGTTGCTTATATTGTTGTTGTTTATCTTGTTGTTGTTGTTGTTGCTCTGTTGTTGTTGCTTATATTGTCGTTGTTGTTGCTTATATTGTTGTTGTTTATTTTGCTTCCCCCTAGGACCTTTAAGGCCTTCTAATTTGGTTCCGCATGCCTTATAAGTAAGCACAAATGTGCTTCTTAAACCTTACGATTCAAATGGGATTTGCCATATGAGTGATCGCTTTTTCCATGATAGTTCCCTTACACGCTCCTTTCATAAACAAGGCGAATGATATGATAGTTCCCTTACATACTCGCTGCAAAAAGCAGCGAGAAGCAAGGCTAGTCCCCTTACATACTCGCTGCAAAAAAAGCTGAACGGAAGGTCTTGTTGTAACACGAAGTATGTACGAACATTTTAGCTTTATCATACATGATGTACTGTTCTAAATCTGTACTGTTCTTTAATTAAAATTCTGTTAATATATTAACAGCTTGTTTTTTATCAGCCAGACTTCGTGGGTTCGAATCCCACTCAAGGAAGAAAAAAAAATATAAAAAAGTATTGTAAAGAACAAATTTATTCTGTGGTCAGCTGAGAACCAGCGAAATCTTCATGAGTCATCTTCATTGCATATGCAACAGTAATATTAAGGCTATCCTATCTTTGTCTATCTCTTTGCTATTTTTCTATTAAATTTAAAACTACAAATTAATTTTATATGATACACCCCGGCCTTTGTGGGATTCGATCCCAGAGTCGTTGGATTGAAAGCCGGCACTCAACCAACTCGACTAAAGATATCATTGAAATTTCGTAAATACTATATTATATAAGCTACAATTTAGCTAGAGAACAACATTTTAGTCTCCTACTAACTCAAGCCCAAAAACAAAGTTACTTTGTGTTTTACATCATCGGGTACTCCTTTCCATCTCGCTTCACAAACCCTCCTAAATCAGGTTACCCTTCTCTTCTCGCTTCTAAAAAAGCTGAAGGGAAGGTGCTTAAAGTTCGTTATAAAAATAGGAGTTTTAGAAGGGTTCGGTTCAAAATAAAATTGTTTGGCTCAAACTTGATGACGTAAAAGCCCTTTCATGTTTGTTTCAAAACCCCTTCCAATTTAAACGGTTCACACTAAGCCTTAAAACAAGGCGTTTTGAAGCGCTTGTTTGTCAGTATTTTTTTTCCCCCTGTTGGGAAGGTGATTTGGAAAACCTTCTTCGGTCAGGTAAGGATAGTTTTCCTTCTGGGTTATCTTGTTGTTTATTTTGCTTATGTTGTTTATCTTGTTGTTGTTGTTGCTTATGTTGCATCTTGTTGTTGTTGCTTATATTGTTGTTGGTGTTGCTTATGTTGTTGTTGTTGCTTATGTTGTTGTTGTTGTTGCTTATGTTGTTGTTGTTGCTTATGTTGTTGTTGTTGCTTATGTTGTTGTTGTTGTTGTTGTTGTTGTTGCTTATATTGTTGTTGTTGTTGCTTATATTGTTGTTGTTGTTGCTTATATTGTTGTTGCTTGTATTGTTGCTGTTGTTGTTATTGATTATGAAATCGATTGTACAGAATACCCCTAGTTTTAATTGATCAGTATGATAGGTATAGCAATGTCCGTCTATCTTTTTTTATGCAGTTTTGAAACTAAGTTTTCTGTTTTTGAAAAAAAAAAACGGCGTGAAGAGTTTAAATCTTCGCAAAGGCCTAAATTTGTGACATTGACATTAGGGATGTCGACAGAAAGATGGCGCTAAATGAATCAGCGGTGAATTAAAGAAAAACGCAAAAGAATCCAAGATGTGGCCATACTGACGCTGAAGTGAAACGAACGGTGAGAATTGTATGCGCATTTGTTACCACAGAATACATTGGGACATAGGGGATATCTGCCCGAGTGCTAATCACTGACAGGAAACTGCCACTCGTTTAGTGTATTTTTATATTATTCGTCTGGTAGCTCTGGTAAGCCGATTGGTCCCTGAAGAAGAGGAAGAAGACGAATAAAATTTATTGCCATTTTCAGTTTTATTTGTTGATTTGTTTCGCTTTTTATAATAAACAATTTAATCGTATAACAAAATAAACTCATCCAGCAAAGAGCGTCAACGAATAGGACTATGCAAAGTGTTAAATGCCGCCCGTGCGTTCACTTTTAAAAGTAGAAACGCAAACACGCAAAAAATTTTGCATTTTCTTTTGGAAATTACACGCCGAAAATGTAAGAAAAAGTGGCCAAATTGCTTCCAAATACCAATAGCCGGTCATAAAATTAAAGAATGCAGTAGTAAATAATGTTAACAAGCAATTAGTTCCGAAAAAGAAAATGTTTGCGTAAATTGTGCATTTCCGTGTGACAAAATATTTCTTATCTCTGTTTTGTGCGTGCTTTCGCAGCATAGCATCGCGCGCCCCCGCCGAAATTACTCGATCAAAACTCTCGTTTCTTATTCCCGCAATGTCCGTGTTTATTGCATTCGCTTTTGTTATTATATTTAATCATTTAAAATAACTTAATATATTTTGTGTTGCAGTCAACCGAGAGTTTTAGATTACAACCTTCTGGCTTTCGTTTGTCACGCCCGCAGCAACAGTAGCATCGTCAAGTTGTGACGACGTCGAGATGGCGGATATTGTTTATCCTGCGGGCTGTCGCCCACTTACAGAGGATCTTGGCACTGACGAACTAATCCGCAGGCTGAAAGTAAGTAGTGTAAAAATATAAATAATAATGTGCAAACTAAGTATTTTTCACACATTTCAAAGACGCTCGCCAATATGCTTCAGACCATGGGTCAGGACGACCGTCTCTACCAGCAGTACATACCGCTGGCATTGCATTTACTGGACGATTACTTTATACAACATTCGTCACGAGATGTGCAATTGCTCGTTGCTTGTTGCATTGCCGATGTACTACGAGTTTTTGCGCCTGAAGCACCCTATAAGGATCAGGATCAAATCAAAACAATATTTATGTTTTTTATTAAGCAGCTAAACGGTCTCCGCGATCCCAAGGATCCTTCGTTTAAACGTTATTTTTATTTGTTGGAGAATGTGGCCTTTGTCAAGTCGTTTAATATGTGTTTTGACATTGAGGACTGTCAGGAAATTTTTTTACAACTCTTCAGCACCGTATTTAAGATAATAAAGTGGGTTTCCTATTACGATCATTTTTAATATCTGTTTATATAATTCTCTTTATTTTAAAGCGAGGAACACAGCGCAAAAGTGAAAAACTTCATGCTGGATGTGCTTTGTCCGCTAATCACGGAAGCGGACAATTTGACTGTCGAACTTTTGGATATGATATTGATAAATATTGTTGATCCAAATAAGACACAAAACAAACACGCCTATCAGCTCACCGAACAGATTCTAATTAAGACTGGCGATTCATTAGAACCCACAATTAAAATGGTAAACCACATAACACACTACTTTGAATTCGATAAAATCATTCTTATTCTAACAACCGTCAACAGTTGTTTAACCAAGCATTAGTCTTGGATAAAGTGGACAACAAGTTAGCGATCTCAAACAAGCTATACGACGTAATTTATGAGCTTTACCAAATCAACGCCGATGTACTATGCTCAGTGTTGCCACAATTGGAAACCAAACTACAGTCAACCGCTGAATCGGAGCGTTTAAGTACGAATTTCTACTAACAAATATGAAACCAAAAAGGAACTGTATTTTTATTTGTTTAATTACAGAGGCAACGACGCTGCTTTCTCGTATGTTTTCTGAAAAAAACTCGACTCTCTCGCTTAAGTATCAAAACTTGCTACGAACTTATTTTGGCCGTTTTCGCGACATTGCAGTCGCCGTACGTGTCAAATGCGTACAATCATCAATGCATTTTTTACTGAATCACCCCCATTTGCGAGAGCAGGTAACCGAGTGCCTACGTCAACGTAACCACGATCCCGACGAAGTTGTGCGCTACGAAGTCGTTATGGCTATTGTGGAGACCGCCAAACGCGAATTTAAGATAATTGCTGAGTCTCAAGAGCTCCTTGATATCGTGCGTGAGCGTACTTTAGATAAGAAATATCGGATTCGTCGTGATGCAATGAATGGGTTGGCTTATATTTATAAACAAGCTATATGCGAAGAGAATGATTTGTCTGATGATGTTAAGCGGTCTGTAGATTGGATTAAAAATAAAATTCTGCATGGCTACTATAAGCCCGGTATTGAGGATCGTTTGTTAGTTGAACGATTGCTAATCACATGCCTGGTGCCCTACAAACTTCCGCCTGAGGATCGCATGAAGAAGTTATATCATTTATTGGGTGATCTGGACGCAAATGCCACAAAAGCGTTCGTTGAGTTGCAAAAAAATCAAATGAAAACTCGAAACACTGTCAGTGATTGGATTAAGCTGCATCATTCAAAAGAGTTTACACCTAAAGTGCAAAACCAGTTGAATGTCAAGCAAAATATAATTTCCAAGTAGGTCGAAATACTCTTTAAATTAGGCTAAACGGTTTTAAATTTGGTTTTGTTTTATATTAGATTACTGCCTGATCCACTGAAGGCAGCCGAATATCTGACAAAGTTCAGCTTAAACATGCGCAAAGATCCCAGCCTCTTGCGTTGCATGGACTTTATACTGAAACGCGATGTGACCTGTAAAGAATGTGCGGATACGATGTCTACGTTGTTGAAAAAATTGGGATCGCACGTTATGACCAATTTGTATTACCATACCGTGAAAATGCTCATCGAACGTATTGCATCAGTGATGGTTGATAGTGAGTCGATCGGCGTGCTAATTGGGTTTGTGTTCAAGAGATCCCAAAGAAAAGTTTAAATTTTATTTATTTTATTTTGCATTTTAGACTTATTGAAAAATGCTTGCAAGGTGGCAACATGCACGAAGAAATTGGCATACCACGCGCGGAGGCGGGAGAGAGAGGACTTAAACTGTTAAGCGTAAGTATTTTTTGTATTTTCGTTTTATTTTTAGATTTCTTGTATTTAATTCCTTTCAGATGCTCTCTTACGTCTTTCCTGCACATTTCTTTAATGACACATCGCTGCGCCATTTAATATCACTATTGAGCTACGAGAAAGACTACGCCGCTCCACTCATACTCAAGACACTAACCCATCTTGGCCGCTATAAGGCATTAAGTGATGCTAACCCATCTATTTTGGAGAAGTTAGCCCCCATTTGCAAAGAGTTTGCTCTGTCCGGTACCGTAAAGCAGGCCAAACAGGCCGTGCGTTGCATATTTGTTAACAGTCAGTCATCTGCTGCTACCGATAGTGGTGGTGGTGCATCAACGACGACGACGACTGTGCATCCGATCTTTACTGAGATCATTGAAACATTACGCAACGATTTGGCACCTGGTTGTCCTGATCAACAGACAAAGATTGTGACACTGGGTCACATTGCTTTTAATATGCCGCAGGCGTTCGTCTCACAAATAAAAAATATGATAGCGCGCAGACTCGTTAAAGAGTTGCTCATACAGAGTGTTCCCGAGCATCGTGACCACAGTTTGATATCAGAGGATTGGTGTCCAGAGGAAGATTTGCCACAGGACACTCAATGTAAACTCGACGCTCTTAAAACAATGGCACGCTGGTTGCTCGGACTACGCAATGACGAGCATGCCGCACAGAAAACATTCCGCATGCTGAGTGCATTCATTGACCAACATGGCGATTTGCTAGGAGAGAATCGCTTGTGTGCATCAGAACAGGCGTGGCTACGATTGCGCGCCGGTTGCGCAATGCTCAAAGTATGCGAGCAGAAAGGAGTCGGTGATCAGTATAATGCTGTACAGTTTCTACAGCTATCGCGACTCATGATTGATCCTGTACCAGAGGTGCGTGAAATGTTTGCTCGCAAGCTTCACAAGGGTCTTGGCAAAGGATTACCGAGGAGCTGCCTTCCGCTCGATTTTATGGGTTACTACGTCTTGGCTGGTATTGAGACTGATAAACGGTAAGTTGACCAAGCCTGTAATCGTATCTGTTTCAATGATTGGATTATTCACAGGCTGTCTGATGTGGTCCGTCACTTTGTCGAAACAGATGTAAATAAACGGCGCGAATATCTCAAAACGGTCGCAATGACTTGTAAGTTTTCCTTGTATTTAGATTATCAGTACATTCCATGCTAATGATTTGTGTAATTTTAGCCCCTGATAGCTCAACAGAAGCACAATCGCTGCACATACTACCTGATTATATGCTTGCATTTGCGATACCAGTGCTTGTTCATGAGTCGAAATTCGCCGATCACGAAGACAGTGCCCAGCTACGTAAATTTGAAAAATGCCTACGCTTTATACTTGAACCATTGATGGCCAAGCGTGAATCATTTGTGTATAGTTTTTACAAGAACCTCATCGAGCTAATGAAAAAGCACTACGATGCACAGACGAGTTCTAGTGACGATGTTGCCAACCTTGTGCGTTCAATATATCGATGATGCTCGATAATTATATAATCGTTTTCTTTCTTTTTCATTGACAGAAAATGTGGGCTGCCTGCGATCTTGCTATGTACATTATCGACTCGAAGATCGGACAATGTGATACAGCAAAGAGCACATTTTCAGTGCCTATACAATTACCCGAGATGTACTACAAGGCACCGCAAGGTCGTTTTGAGAATTCAAAAATATATATACCCTTGGATACGTATTCGCTGGGCACAAAGACGCCGGCTGTGTTGGCACCCGTACCGCCAACTGCGCCAACACGCACGGCTGAAAAACGCCCGGCGGCATCACATATGCTAAATGAGAACTCACAAGTAAGAATGTGTGGCTAGTGTTAATTGTATTAGTCGACTAACTAATATACAACTTATCTTTCAGGAGAATGACGTATTTGATAACATACGCTGTGCGGATACAACCGAGCCAAAATCGGCAAAGCGCACGCGCAATGCTGCCGCGAACGCAACATAAAAGCTGCGTTGCAGTTCATTGAAATCAACCAAGCAACTTGTTAGTTTAGTCGTAGTTAGTCTAGAGGCATAAGGTCAGTGGCCCGGAAACCGTGTACGGCCACCAACATACACCTAATTCTCTCTTAAGCCAGCCACTACCCAACTAATTCACTCTGTACATTATTCCAACATATGTAACACTGCAGCAGAAGTAGAATCAAAGTCATCAGCCACACAAAGCGTCGCATAGTATATGTCTTATCATGCGTTTAGTTTTCATTTAACATTCTTTGTGTTGGGTTCATGAGACAGTATAATTTATTTGTATTTTTATTGGAAACTATATTTTTCCTCACTTTATTGTCATTAACGAAGTTTCGGTTTTAATTTAAACATGATTTATTCCAAATTAGGCGGAGAAAGTTAGAGAGTATCTTTGTTATTTTGTATACGTGCGTACGTTCGTTTTTTTAAACTTATTCAGGTCGTTTCGTATAAAGTTTAATCAATGTTCAATTTTTGTAGTCAAAGCTTCGTTTTTCTAACCTTTGTTATATGCTAAACACGCACTTGTTTAAACGTAGGGCCTTATTAAAAGATTTATGGTAAAAAACAATTTGATTTATATAAATACATGCATACATAAACAAACATCAACACACAATAATACATCCAAAAAACCTCTTTAATGAAAACTGAATACAACATAACTGTAAAATAAAATATTTGTTTTCGCATTAAAATTAATGTAATTAGTAATAAGATAAATAGTATTTTTTCTGTTTGACAGCGGGTTGTCATTTAAAATGGCTGTTTACGAAAAAAAAAAAAAAAGGTTGGGCAGTATAAACTTATACACGGGTGTTGTTTGAACTAACTTGATCACGATTTTGATAAGCATTTGACCCGCGTAAGTATTTTATGTTGTTATCTGTTCTACCGATTCGCTTCATTGTGTTGGTTTTCTCGTAGGTTGATTGTTGTAATGTAAAGATTGTTGTGATTTTTTAAACAAAGTCTAAAAATGTGAGTCTTCAATCATCTGAACTTTAATATGTTAATACTATTTGGGATTAACAAAGTTCACTTTAGGCAGTTAGTCAAATAGATTTTTGTTACTTGTGCAAAATAAATCTTATCAAATTTTTAATTAACGAGGTGCTCATTTAAACAACTATTAGTTTGTCGAAATGAATCTTCCGAAAAATGAATTTGATAACGATTATGACACTTATTTGAACCGTGTAAGTATTTTGTTTTGTTTGTTCTGTCGTTTGACATAAGTTTGCTTTATTATTTCAGGTTGATTGCTTTAATGTATTCAATCAAAAATATGTAGATCGTTGTAATTTTGTGCGCACTATTCCGGATTGTAAGAATGCGGATAATGTGATACCATTAGTAATTCATTTAATGGAGTGTAAACTTGAAACACACAGTCGTTGGGCCGAGTGGGTGTTAATTTCCATCACAGTACTATTTGCGTTTTATCTTGGCTTAATAATTACAATTATTGCAAATGATTTGTGAGTATAAGCAATGATTATTTTCGCTTGTTTAAAGCATTTTAGACCCACAGTTTTAGTCCTGCACTGAAGGTTGTAGCAAAATTTTTGAGAATGAGCGATCATTTGGCGGGCGTAACTCTTCTCGCATTTGGTAATAGTGCCGACGAGTTTTTGTCACATATCGCTAGTATTGGTCAAGGAGAACAAATAATTCCCAATTGCATGTCAAAATCTATTTTTATTTGCACGATGGCTGGTGGTATGATTTGTTATGTGCGACCATTCGAAATGAAAGGTTATGAGAGCATGCGAGATGTTATGTTCTTCTTAGCTGGGTTGATTTTTTTGGACTATGCTGTTAAAGATGATAAAGTCTGCCGGTTTGAAAGCGCTTGTAAGTAAAAATACCCAAATATGTTCTGTATAAACAATATTTTTTTGTAATACTTTAAAGGTTTTATTGGAATCTATGTGTTGTATGTAGTTGTCAACGTCATTGATGTCTGTCTTGAAAATCAACAAATTAGACGTGAGTAAAATCGTTCAAGCAATACGCGATGGTTTAATACGTATTATTACTTTACCTTATTTTCTACAGACTTAGACAAAATCTTACATAGAAGGAGCAATCAAAGTCTCTCCAACACCAGTAAAACGTCATATGTCGGTATTTTGCGCCGTCCATCATCGACTCTAGTTAACAAACGATCGACAAGATTTACTACTCGAGTTTCCAAGGCTCGTGAGTATGTCGATATCGAAGCTACAAGGAAGACCCTTTACAGCAGTGCACATCCTAAAAATTATCATTTATTTCGGGATTTACTTGATTCAATAAATCCGTTTAACGGAGAAGAATGGAGTGAATCATCAACATGTATGAAAATCTTTATGATATTAAAAGCACCAGTTTGTTTAATAACTCAAATCTGTATACCGGTTGTCGATGTGGAGGCTGATAAGCATGGTTGGTCCAAACTTTTGAATTGTATACAGATTGTTATAAACATACCAATAGGATTAGTATTAACAGATAGTAAGTTAAAAGTAGCATAAAAAAGTTTAATATTCTAATACTTACATCTTTTTATATTCTTTTTGGGGTAAAGATGAAGAGCAGATATCATTTATGTTGTACTCTTTTTTAGTTACTACGCCAATAGCAATATTCATCTTGATTCATTCGCGTACTGACCTTCCTCCATTTTATCATAATGTAAGCATGAAGTACAGACAGAAAATTTACAAATTCTTTTACAAACTTCACTTATTCGTTTTTTTCAGGTCTTTGCTTTTTTGTCTTGTACGGGATCTTTATTTTTCATTTTTGCTGCTGCGAAATTTATCGAACAAGTATTACTGATTATTGGAAGTTTTGCCGGTCTTTCGAAGGACTTTTGTGGTGCAACAATTTGGGGATGGGGCTTTGCTATTGGTGATGTGATAGCAAATATTGTTTTGGCAATACAAGGATACGAACACATGGCATATGCTGCTTGCATCGGTGGTCCATTTTTCAGTTAATTTATATACTGCTTTCTGAAACGTAATCTATACTCATCCATAAGTAAATGTTTTATGTTTGCTTTCGACAGCTCTGTTTGTGTCCGCTGGAGTCGTCTACAGCGTTGAAACGTGGGAAAGTAACACAGGTCAAACTAATGTAGATAGAGGAGTTTACGGCGATAATGCTTACGTCTTTCTTCTCTTGGCATTGGGAACCACACTGATTTGGGCAACAATTTTAAATTATCAAACACGTCGTTCTATTGGTATTTTTAGTATAAGCTTATATGTTTTGTATTTAATATTTGCAGTATTAATTGAGAAGGAAGTCATACACACCTTCAAAAGAGATGATCTTATTGGATTGATCTAATGAGTGAATAGACTAATTCATGAATCTTTTTGTAGTGGTTTAACTTGAATATGTCCAATAAATTTCCATAAAACGAGTCAACATTTTTTACTTAAATTTATTGTTTTTATTATCTACTAGAAACATAAATAATTCATTGTTATCCGAGTCGTTTTCATTTCTGTTAAAGTACATATGACTGGCCATTAAACATCCCGATAGAATTCTAATGACGTTATAGAGAACCAATCAAAACCAAAAACTTGTAGTCATAGCACTCACTGATTTTTTAAGTCAAAATTATTTTTTCTGTTAGAATTTGATAAACGAAAAATTTAGTTATTATTGATCGCTTTGATCGCATAGCACTATAATATTGAAAATAGTTTTCGTTAGTTAAAATGGCAGAAAATGATCTTGATAATGATTTTGAAACATATTTGGATCGCGTAAGTATCCTTATAATATTCGTTCCATCTATTTTCATAAATTTACCTTTGTTACCACAGGTTAACTGTTATAATGTAATGCATCTGGACTATAAAGATCGTTGTCATTTTGTGCAAACTGTACCAAGTTGCAAAGATGCAGTTAATTATATACCCTACGTTGAATTTATGGAGTGCTATCTTAAAGCTAATAGTCGCTTTGCCGAGTGGGTGGCAATTGTCGTTTTGATATCTCTGGTTTTATACCTCGGTCTCATCATTGCAATTGTTGCGGATTCATTGTAAGCATGAGCATGGACTGTTTGTACTTATTTCACATTATATTGCTTTTCCATAAAGCTTCGGACCAGCTTTGAAGGTAATTGCAAATTTATTGCGTATGAGCGATCACTTAGCGGGTGTGACACTTCTCGCTTTTGGCAACAGTTCAGCTGACTTATTATCGAATATCGCTGCTATTGGCGAAGGAGATCCAATGTTTACCAATTGCATGTCAAATTCTATATTTATTACCATGGTGGCTGGTGGTTTGGTCTGCTATCTTCGACCTTTCCAATTGAAGGGTTATGAAACGGTTCGAGATGTTATGTTCTTTTTGGCCGGTTTGCTTTTTTTGGACTATGCCACCCGAGATAACCAAGTGGGTCGGGTTGAAAGCGCTTGTAAGAAGAAATTCTCAATGTGTATAATGTTAACAATATTTATTGGCAATATTTTTAAGGCTTCATAGGAATTTATGTCTTGTATATAATTGTTAACGTTGTTGATATCTATTTGGAAAATAGGGAATTAAAAAGTAAGTGCAATGGTTCAAAAAATATTTATAAAAAGTCAAATTTATAGTAATTTGATTTTTAGAAGAAGAAAAAAAGTTAAGCGAAATGAACAATGAAGAGCGACCGAAATCTTCAAAAGCCATTCAATACCGCCGTCAAGCTTCAGTTATCGACTTCGTGCGTCGTCCGTCATCGACTCCCAGTGGCGATCGTACTTCGCACGCCTCTTTGTTTACTACGCGAGTTTCCAAGCCTATTGAGTATGTTGATGTCGAAGCCACGAAGTATGCTCTGTACGATAGAGCACATCGGAAGAATTTTCGTTTGTTCAGAGATTTTATCGATTCATTGAAACCCTTTACCCGGGAGGAATGGAAGGAGTCATCATTAGGAATGAAAATTTTTCTAATATTAAAAACACCAGTTTGTTTGATAACTTCATTCTGTATACCGGTTGTCGATGTGGAGGCAGATAAGCATGGTTGGTCGAAACTTTTGAATTGTTTACAAATTATTATAAACATACCAATGGGATTGGTAATAACAAAGAGTAAGTTCATACAAAGATATTTTTTAAATATTGTTCGACTAAGTAGTTGTGATATTGTTTTGAAGATCAAGAGAACGTTGATTACATGTTGTACTCTCTTATAATAACATCACCAATAGCCTTAATTGTATTTATTCATTCACGTACCGATGTTCCGCCCTTTTATCATATTGTGAGTAATCGTTAGATATCTGTTAGTATATAAATTGACACAAAACCTATAAACATTTTTTTTTCAGTTGTTTGCTATATTTGCTTGCTCAAGTTCGCTGTTTTTCATATATGCATCCGCGACCGAGATTGAATCAATATTGACACTTGTCGGTAATATTCTTGCACTTACGGATGACTTCGGCGGGGCTACGATTTCTGCTTGGGGCGGCGCTATTGGTGATATTATAGCCAATGTTGTTTTGGCACTTCAAGGATACGAAGCAATGGCATTTGCAGCTTGCTTTGGCGGTCCATTTTTTAGTAAATTTTTCAACTGTTTTACTTGTAGAACCTTATGCTAACCTTAGTTTTTTGCGTTAGCACTATTGATATCTAGCGGAGTTGTATACAGCGTGGAGTCGTGGGAAAGTCCCACGGGTATAACAGAAGTAGATAATGGATCCTATGTAGAGAATGTTTTTTTCTTTCTCTCTATGGCTCTGTCGACCACTTTGCTCTGGTCAACTACTTTCAATTTTCAAGCACGTCGTTCTGTTGGCATTTTCAGTCTGGCTCTGTATGTAGTATATCTTATTTTTGCTGTTCTGGCCGAAAAAGAAGTTATACACACCTTCAACCCGGATGAGCCCATTGAGATCAGTTAAATTTTAAAAGAACTTCAGTTCATTAAATATTTAATTATGTTAAAGATTTCATAATTTACTTGAATACATTAAATTGTTTTCTTGTGTTTGTTTATCAAACTAAAAACAAATAAATTTTGATTATGGAATTCAAAATTAACGAAGTTCTACTACAAATCTGATGAAGCCATAAGCTACTCTTTAAAACGGCTCAATTGTATTATATAAGATTAAGTAGTTAAGAGAAAACTAACAAATACCTATTTCAGTTTTGCTTCAACAATCGAAGCATACATTGAACATTCATGTCAAAGGAATTACAAAAATAAAAAATCATAAGTCGAAAAGGTTTTCAATTCCAAACTATAAAATTTAAATAATGGTAGCAGAGGATAATGATCTTGATCATGATTTTGAAACATATTTGGAGCGTGTAAGTATATTTTGATTTATCTTCTATTTACTTGCATAACTTTATTTTTTCCTCAGGTTAACTGCTTTAATGTATTTCAACTTAAACATGAAGATCGTTGTCATTTTGTGCAAACTGTACCAGATTGCACGGAATCAGTCAATTATATACCATATATTCAGTTTATGGAGTGCTATCTTAAAGCTCACAGTCGTATTGCCGAGTGGGTTGCAATTGTCCTTTTGATATCTTTTGTTTTATATCTCGGTCTCATCATTGGGATTGTTGCAGATTCATTGTAAGCATGAGCATGGACTGTTCCTACTTATTATACATTTTATTGCTTTCCCATATAGCTTCGGACCAGCTTTGAAGGTTATTTCAAATTTATTGCATATGAGCGATCACTTAGCGGGTGTAACACTTCTCGCTTTTGGCAACAGTTCACCTGACTTATTATCGAATATTGCTGCTATTGGCGAAGGAGATCCAATGTTTACCAATTGCATGTCAAATTCTATATTTATTACAATGGTAGCCGGCGGTCTAGTCTGCTTTCTTCGACCTTTTAAAATGAAGGGCCACGAGACTGTTCGGGACGTTATGTTCTTCATGGCAGGATTACTAGTTTTGGATTATGCAATTCAGGATGGCGTTGTCGGCCGGCTTGAAAGCGCTTGTAAGAAAACATTTTAATTGCATTGATTTTAATATTACAAAATGTCAAAACTTCTTAGGTTGTATCGGTATCTACTTATTGTACATAGTCGTCACCGTTACTGATATATATTTATTAAATAGGGACTTACAAAGTGTGTAAAATAATTCAAGAAGTTTACATTGAAAAATTTCATTTATACATATTTTACAGAAAAAGCACAATTAAAGAAGTCGTCCTTAGATGACATAAATAAACCCTCAAAAGATATTGACGAACACCCATCGCAATTTTTTAAAGTTAAGCGTCAAGCGGATCCTTCACAAGTATCATTCACCACACGAGTGTCCAAGTCTCGTGAATTTATTGATATCAATGTGACAAAATATGCGCAATATGACATTTCACATTCAAAGCTTTACAATTTGTTCGACGATTTTGTCAATTCAATTAAACCTTTTCAACGAAACGAATGGAAAGAATCATCACTTTGCAATAAGTTGTTCCTACTGCTAAAGGCACCAATTCGTCTCATAGCTAAAATCTATATACCAGTTGTCGATTTGGAGGAAGAAAAGCACGGTTGGTCCAAACTTTTAAATTGTCTACAAATCATTATAAACGTACCAATGGGTTTAATAATAACAAATCGTAAGTAAACAACTTTATTTATCTAACTCTGATTCTACTTTTTATTATACTTGTGACAAAGATGAAGAAAAACTTGCGTATACATTGTATTCCGTTGTACTAACAATCCCAATTGCACTAGCGGTCTTTCTTCATTCCCGCACCGATCTTCCACCTTTTTATCATTTTGTAAGTTAGACATAAATATGTATCTTTCTATAATCATTAAACGATCTTTTTTTTAGTTGTTTGCTATATTATCTTGCATTGGATCATTGCTTTTCATTTATGCAGCCGCGACTGAAATTGAGGCTGTGCTGAAACTTGTTGGTAATATACTTTCACTTTCGGAGGACTTTTGCGGTGCGACGATAAATGCTTGGGGCGGGACCATCGGTGATTTAATAGCCACTATTGTTCTGGCCCTCCAAGGAAACGAAACCATGGCATTTGCCGCTTGCTTAGCGGGTCCATTTTTCAGTAAATCACTCTATTGCATTGTACTTATGACATATGCTTTTTCTATGTTTTTTACCGACAGCCATGTTAATATCTGCCGGGATTGTCTACAGCTATGAGTCTTGGGAAAGTTCCACAGGTTGGACCGCGGTAGATAATGGAAAATATGGGGACAATGCGTTTGCCTTTCTGATGATGTCTTTGTCTTCCACTTTGCTTTGGTCAACTACTTTCAATTTTCAGGCACGTCGTTCTGTGGGATTCTTTAGTCTATTTCTATATGGATTGTATCTTCTTTTTGCCGTACTGTCCGAAAAAGAAGTCATACATACCTATGCAGAAGATGAGCCCATTGAAGTATTATAGACGTTTACTTGCATTAACGTGTTTTTTTTTTCATATACTAATGTATTTATACAACTTTTCATTACAACTACATTTATTCATATTCCTTCACTTTCGTATCTGTTAAAAAATTTAATATTTATCCATGAAAATTTAAAAGTATTATTAAGTATTAATATTTTAATATCTTAATGATTATTGTCTCAGTTCTAGGTTGCACTCCAAAGGCTCAAGGTCAATATTGCCAAGTAAATTATTGACATAATTTAGAGTTTTCTAATATGCCTGCGAACACATTAGATACTCATTGTATATGCATGTGGTACAACACCAACATTAATAATACGACTCGTGAAGCTAACAAATATTTGCAATAACATATCGACGCACTATCCAACCTTCATATGCATTAAGTGTAACAAAATATTTGTACAATTTGTGTTTCTACAATAAGCATTTGTGTATATACATTAACACTGTCGTTCGTGTTGAATACTGAAATGACCTTCTGCCTAAGCGCGACCACGTTTTCCTTTTAAACATATTCGCGTTAATAATTGCATTGCTACTTCATATGCTTACAAAAAAGAAATACTCGTATGCTTCCTTGGAGTTGCTTAAACATATAATGGATTTTTATGCAACTGATCTTCATCATAATGATTATGCATTTTCTTAAGTAGAAATTTGTATTTTGCAGAAAAATTCTGTTATTTTAATTGTGATGCGACTTTATTTTAAGCAACAATATTAATTCATATATTTCATAATATTTTACATTTGTTAAAGGTCATGTTTATTTTTCCGAAGTTTCAATCCTAGTTAACATATTTGGGTTTCTATATTCAACCCATCGTCGCAGGAGTTGTAGTAGTAGTTGTCGTCGTCGTAATGAAAGGGCACAGCGGTGATCTCGTTATACAAAGTAGAGCAATAAAAGTTGACTCAGCGGCCGGCGGGATTAGTAGTAACATCATTGAAACTAGGATCATCACTACAAACAACTTGGAGGAGAGCATTTTGCTTTTAATCTTAATTACTCGGTCAGTTTGCGAAAAATGATCGATAAACACTGCATCTATCGTGCGTTACCAACATTATTTATACCAACAGTAAAGCTAACAAGAACGCATAAACACTCGCATACGCATAGAATTTTCAGCATTGAGTATAAATATAATGAAATATTTATTCAGTTTGGACTTGCACATTTTAGTATAATATTTTTAATTTTTGTGTGTGCAATAATTTATTGTATTAAGAGATGTTTGATATAAAAGTAAAATTTAGTTCTCAACTTTTAAACTGCACTAGTGCGCTCATTCTATCATTAGCTTTTTTAGTAAAGTGTATGCTTCACATGACTGTTTATTTTAAACAAGCATTTGATTGGTTGCTCATCGTTTAATGAGTTTGTGTTGTTCAGTCACCGCCCATTACAACGATGATCGTAGTCAAAATTGTTTTGTATAAACGTTAACTCAACTGTCTGCCGATGTAGCAGTAACATATATATTGTATGTGAAATTAATGTGGGAAATTGCTTTAAAACCTCCCATTATCAGCCAATATTTTGTACTAAGAAAATTAAAGAAAGTTGGCTATTCAATAAGCACAATGGAAATTACTAATCTATGAATTTTTGTATTAAATTAATTATATTAAAATTGTTTTTTTTTTTTGTTTTATTTGTTTGAATAATGTTTATTGCCTTGGAGCTTCAATTCTGGTTGACACATTCGAGTTTCTCACTTTCCAGAAGCCTTAGTAGTTGTAATGAAAGGACACAACGGTGATCGCACTAAGCAAAGTAGAAGAATAAAGGTAGACTCGGCGACAGGCGACATTAATAGTAACATCATTGAAACGAGGATCATCACGACAAAAAACTTTGATGACTGCATTTTCCTTAATGTTTTAATTAAAGTTCGCGATTAATGTTGGATTTTCACTGAATCTGCTGTCCAGTACACAGTTATTTATATGTCTCCTAATGTAAGCAAGCAAAAACAAATACTGAGACAGACTATTGAAACGACAATACAAAGTATAAGCTCCAATCAAAATATTTGTACAGTTTGACTGACTTTATCACGATCTTTGCAGCAATCCCTTCTATGAGCGTTATCTTAGTAAGGTCCCACACAAGTGAGCTTTTGCTTTTTGTTGACTACAAACCTATAATTTATTGGTTTGAAGTATTAAATGTAAAAGTGATTTATCTTTTACAATATAGTGTCTTCTATGCCACACAGTATGGTATCTTTGCATATTTGAATCTTAGGTCAATTTAATGAACCTTTACCAACTACGTGGTTTCAGGCTTGTCATTGACTTTTAATCTGCTTGGACTCTATTCTTAATAATTATTCGGCCTACCGCTCGAGTAGATTACTCTAGTGTGACACCATTTGCTAGTACCTTGTACCAAGGGTTTCATTTGGAATTCCTTATTTTAATTTTTTATCTGATATTAAGTAGCATAACATTACGGACTAAAATTGGTTTACAAAATCACTCAGATTTGAATTTAATATTGGAAATTCATGGAACTCACTAAATAATATGTTTGTGTGCAGTAAATAATTTTTATTTGAAACAAAACATTTTTTTTTCTTCATTTATCAATAATCCTGATTATCAATCCGGAGATTCAATATTGGTTTACCCATTCAGATTTCTTATTTTCCTGCACTAGAAGCAGCAGTTGTTGTAGTGGTAGTAGTAGTTGTAGTGAAAGGACACAACGGTGATCGCACTAAGCAAAGTAGAAGAAGAAAGGTCGATTCTGCGACAGGCGACATCGATAGTAACACCATTGAAACGAGAATCATCATTACAAATAACTTGGATGAATGCATTTTGCTGGTAGTATCGATTAAATTTCACGAAGAACTTTAGGTTTTCACTGAATCTGATGTCCAATATCACAGTTATTTATACCGCTCTTAATGTTAATGTACAAGATCAAATATTGAGATTGATGAAATAACCTAAATATTTGTACAGTTTGAGTGACTTTATCACTACAATGCTATACTGTAAAAAATCGTCGTTGAGAAATATAGTATTTATGAAGTTGTAATATGATCATAAATAAACATAATTCTAAATAATACATTGTGCAACCATCATATTTATAATAACAGTAGTAGTCAAGAATATTAGACAGTAACATACCCGCGATACGAATCTTATAATTTTGTACATCTGATCTGGTGTTGGGGCCTTTTAAAAAAGTGGACAATAATGAGCAGGTAGGAAGAATTGGCTTGGCGAAACTAATCGACTACTACACTTTACTAGTCTACTTGCCATATCTCTAGCGGTTATAATTTCCGAGACCAATTGCTGAGGACGGACGGATAGGCGAGCAGACATGACTGAATCGATTTCTCTTGTCGTCCTGATACTTTGGTCGGTGAAACCTCAAATAACAAGTAACATCTTTCTGTCAATTCTCTACACCCTTTCTGTAAAAGCCCAAGAACTTGAAAAACTCATCTCTCTTCTCGAACTTAACTGACTTCTTCAAAGCTGAAAGGTATAACCCCAGAACTCGATCGTATCTCGAATCCATTTTTAATTAAGTAATCTTAAACATGAATGCAGAATTATTTATTTAACTCTATTTCATTAAAACCCAACGATTTTTAGTTAGTCATCTGTAGCAATCCGATCGACTTATATTTAATGAAGGGATCTACGGGTTACTTTAATTACTAAGATAATGTTGCTTTGGTGGGTATTATTGTTATAGCTATCCCTTTCTTCATATTTTCCGTCTGATTCAACCTTGAGGCTTGCTTAATTGATTAGTACTAATCCCTGTTATAAAGGTTATGATCATTATACGAGGTAAAAAGATTTGCTAATCTAATCTTCGATAACCGTTTGATTGATTGAATTCTTCATTGTGGTTTCATTATGTGTTCCCAATTTTAACTTTTATTTGGTTTTAAATAGATTTGACATTAATGTTCGAAGTTCATGGAAGTCACTAAACTGTGGGTTTGTATGCAGTAAATTATTTTTATTTGAAACAAAACATTTTTTTATATATCAGTAATCATGTTTATCATTCCGGAGTTTCAATATTGGTTTACCCATTCAGATTTCTTATTTTCCTGAAGCAGAAGTAAGAGTTGTTGTAGTAGTAGGAGTAGTTGTAGTGAAAGGGCACAATGGTGATCGCACTAAGCAAAGTAGAAGAAGAAAGGTAGACTCGGCGGCAGGCGACATCGAAAGTAACACCATTGAAACGAGAATCATCATTACAAAAAACTTGGATGACTGCATTTTGCTGCAAGTATCGATTAAATTTCACGAAGAATGTTAAATTTTCACTGAATCTGATGTCCAATATCACCGTTATTTATATCACTCAAAATGTTAATAAGCAAACTAAAATATTGAGATAGATACAAAGTATAATCTCCAATAAAAATATTTGTACAGTTTAAATGACTTCATCACATTGATATTATACTGTAAAAAAATCTTTAACAAATGGCAATCTGGGCAATATGACATTCGGTGAAATAATGAAAATGTACTAAGTATTTATAAAATTGTAATATGGTCCAATCATTAGTGGAAATAACAAAGGAGGTTAGTTAAATTTACGGCCACTTTAATGCTTACTCATCAATCAATCAATGTACAATCATTGGTTTTTGGGTAGAAATAATTGCAAAATCAGCTAGATTTAAAGAAATTTTAATTAGCTTTCAATGTTTACCAATTAGATTTATAATTTTCTAATTTGTAAACCATGAAATTCTATTACAATTTCTCTAAATCTACAGTGCAAATCTAACTTTATTCGTATTTCAATCATACAGATCACGTTTGAATTGGAGCATAATTTAGGGTTTTCACAAAATCTCGGCATAAAATAATCACTTCGATTTGACTTTTAATTAACTAAGTTGTGGGCTTGTATGCGGTAAATTATTTTTATTTGAAACAAAACATTTTTTTTCTCTATGTGTCAATAACTACATTTATCTTTTCGGAGCTCCAATATTGGTTCACCCATTCAGGTTTCTTACTTTCCTTATTTAGGTTGTGTAGTTTGCGGTTTTGTAGTAGTAGTAGTAGAAGGTGTCGTTGTAGTGAATGGACACAACGGGGATCGCAATAAGCAAAGTAGAATAATAAAGGTCGACTCAGCGACAGGCGACATCAATAGTAACACCATTGAAACGAGAATCATCATTACAAATAACTTGGATGACTGCATTTTGCTGCTGGTATCGATTAAATTTCGCGAAGAATGTTAGATTTTTACTGAATCTGAGGTCCAGTATTTCCGTTATTTATACCACTCATAATGTTGACAAGCAATAACAAATATTGAGTTAGACTTTAAGCCGTACGTTATTAAAACGTATAATATATTATTTATATCAAAATATTTATACAGTTTGAGTTATTTCATCAACATTCAACAATGGAGAATTATAATCGAGTCACGAACAATAAGGCTGTGTTATGAACAACCAGTACTAGTTATTACATATAAATATATAATTTAAATGGTACAGTCAGACTGCTTCCAGGATCTCCTAGTATGTATAATCATCATACATAAAACTAACTTGAACTAACTAACAATAGTGTTTGTATAATATAAATGATAGAAAAGTATTGTCAATGATTATAGAAGAAGTGTAGTAATGTTAACATTCATACGATCAATCGGATTGAATATATGTATGTCTACCTCTTGTGTACAAGTGTTCCTTTTTTACTGTTCCACTTCTGCGTAACATGAAAATGATGCTACTGGTCACTTTTGACGCACATCTACCTCTTTCTCTGACACCGTGTTGACGGTCTGGTGAAACGAAATGTGTTGCTCTGGCGATTGTTAAAAAGGCTCGTTTTTGCGCCTTTTTTTTTTGGAGCGCAAACTTATGAAACGCAAGTGAGTCGAAGATGTGGTGCTGAAGTGTCGCGCTCTGGGGTGGAAGAAGCAGAAAAATGCACCAAAATGGAAGTCTCCCTTGTCAAGAGCGAATATACCGCGACATAGGTCACACTTATGCTACGCTATCCGTTTTAACAAAAAAGTGAAACGAATGGTCCGAATTGGATACGCACTTATCTGCACCGAATACATTATGACATAGGCGAAACCTACCCTGGACACGACTGTTAAAAAGGCGGAAGTGGCACCACTGTGTCTGTGCCGACATCGCTTTATGTATCTGTCACCAGGGTTTTCCTGCTTCTTCTTCCACTTCTGCCGACACTCTGCCGACACTTTTGTGTCAAATGGCCCGTTTGCGTTTCTCAACCAATTGAAGCTGCGAAAAAATCATCGAAAGTCATAGTGACAGATAGTCTGTCCGTGTGGTTTTAATTAAAAATATTAAAAAGTTATTAACTTATTTGATTTTGACATGTTACAATTACTGCGTTAGTTTACAAGATTCGAGTTTGTTTTGTTTTTGCTGTCTTTGACAAATAATTAATCGCAGTAAGTGCTCAAGTGCTGTGCGTAAATCATGTTTATTTACCAATGCGTGTAAAAAATTGTGCCTTACAAAGTTCACTGAGTTTGCAAAATAAGCGCCCATACGCAATTCAAAAAGAGTAATAATACCTAAATTTTAACAAAAAATAAGTGGAACTTCAAAATTCGCTATATTTTGCATTGTAAACTACATTTTCTTTTGACATCACCAATTGTGTAACCTATAACTTTGAATGTTGTAATTGTATCTAATAACTAATGACGATTATTATTTTTTACTTTTTATTATTTACTTAAAATATTGTATTTAAATTTGTTATAGAATACAACAATGTCCGTGCACTACAAATTTAAGAGTACACTACAATTTGACACGATCACATTCGATGGCCTTCACATATCTGTTGGAGATTTAAAGAGGGAAATCATCCATCAAAAACGGTTAGGCAAGCTAACTGACTTCGATTTACAAATTACAAATGCGCAGACAAAGGAAGGTTTGTTGTAAATACAATAATTAAAAGATGAAATTTTATTTATTGATTTTATTTTTAGAATACCAGAACGATTCATATTTGATTCCAAAAAATACAACGTTGATCATATCACGCATACCGGTAGCTCAGCAAACAAAAAAAGGATGGGAAAAACAAACAGAATCTTCGTTGATAACACTTAACGCACCCAAACATGAAACAACAAATATGGATCTATTTAAAATGCAGGGAAGTGAAGAAGATAAAATCCAAGCAATGATGCTTCAAAGTACGGCAGACTATGATCCTAAAACGTAAGTTTAAATTCGCCGCAGCGGCGTCATTTTTAAGTTTGATTTTAACATTTTATAATAAATTATATGAAATTACAGTTATCATAGAATAAAGGGTCAATCTCAAATTGGAGAAGTACCTGCATCATATCGTTGCAATAAATGTAAAAAGGGTGGTCACTGGATTAAGAACTGCCCTTACAACATCGGAAAAGAACACATGGATTTAAAAAGGAATACTGGCATACCGCGATCATTTCGAGACAAGCCTGAAATGTATGTTTTCTATTGATTTTCTCTATTTTAGAATAGTTATGAACTTTTCGCCAATTAAATCTAGACCTGTTGAACCCGAATCAAAAGAGTCGATTGTGGTGAAAGAAATACCTGAGGACCTTATATGTGGTATTTGTAATGACTTATTTGTCGATGCCGTAATGATACCATGCTGTGGAAGCTCATTTTGTGATGACTGTAAGTTTACTTAAGTTATACCAACATTAGTTAAAAGAGAAGTTACTGGTGGTTGTCGGGCCAAATAATTTATTGCTTTGAAACTGAAATAATAATCTCATTTGGCCATAAGGATAAAATTTTTTCTATAATTATTAATTTTGACTGTTTTCTTTCAGGTGTTCGAACTGCTTTGCTGGAATCAGAAGATAATGAATGTCCTGACTGTAAGGAAATGGGATGTTCACCGGGATCATTAATACCAAATCGGTTTTTAAGGAATTCAGTCAATGCATTCAAAAATGAGACCGGATATAACACAACTTTGAAATCTAGTATGTTAAACTTATTTACATTTATGTTATTTATACCGTAACATACTAAGAAAACACAAACGGAGAAAGAGTTTCACCGCTAAACATGAAAGCTACATATATGAAGTTAACTTATACTCAATGTATCATTATCATTTATTTATATTTTTAGCCACTAAACCACCTGAAGCTGCTGAAACTTCTGAAAAGACACTTCAATCTAATACTGAGGATACATCAACAAAAAGTTCTGTGGTAGAGGAAGATAAATCTGATAAAAAAAAGTTGGAAGAAAGTCCTAAACCTACAAGCGTTGAAAAAAATGAGCCTTCTAAAGAAAACCTTATTGAAACTTCTGACCATAGTCATGAAGAAAAAGCCCCTGTCAAACTGCCAGAAGTAAAAACAAATACTCCAAAATCTATAAACGATGAGCATACCTCTAATGGACAAGCGACACAAAATCCTCAACCACCAGGAATTGAAAGCTCTCCAGCCAAAATGAAGGTACGTGTTTACTTCGCGTTTTTTTAAACATTTTTAATACAACGTAGAAAAACGACACATTTTAACTTCACTTATCGTCTATTTAGTTGTCGTCCCCACAGCAAAGTCAAATTGATGGAAATGGTTTGCCTTCACGGTTGGAAAAGGAATCGGATAAATTTAAGAATCAGAGCGATATCTCTCCACCAAAAAACATAAAAATTCACAACGAATGTGAAATCCCTTCAATACAAAATGTACAACCAAACAATAATTTAAACACTCATTCTGACCGATTAAACAAGCAGTTGGAAAATATGGAACAACAAAATCGTGGTCAAAGAATCAACGTTTATAAACCAATTATGTATCACCAACTTCCACCTAGAGGACATGATATTCACATGCAACATGCAATGCCAAGTTATAACAACGGATACAATGAGATGCCTGCTCAGAGACCTCCGATAGAGTGAGTACCAAGCATATGATTCCCCATTTACATTTTCTCACACAACTTTTGCTTTTTACAGTTATAGAATGTATCCCAATCAGCATCATCACTTAAATAATATTAGACCGAGTTACGCACATGGAAATCAAAATTTACCGAGTGCGCAACATTTTCCTAACAGTAATTTGGCTTCAATTTACCAAGGCGTAGCTGCTAAAGTTGGAACTGGGTAGGTGTTTTCTTTACTTTTTAAATTCAGTGCAACTAATAAATAAAAATATATGTATAACATTTATGTATATATATATATATATGTAGGATCATTAATATTAATATTAAGATAATATGACAAATTATTAATAACAATATTTTTTTGCTTGCAGTGTAATCGATGATCCACTTGAAGCATTTAATAGGATAATGAAAGAAAAAGAAAAACAAAAAGAAGAACGGCGTCGTAGTCCAGAACGTAGAAGATCAAGGTCTATGGATCGACAACCAAAAAGTCGTTTTCGTTCACCACACTATGACCGCCGGCCGGAAAGAGAGCCGCCTAGTCGTGATAAGCGGCCACGTTCACGTGAAAATCGAAAAGAACCAATGCCGGAAAGGAAGCATAAATATTCAAACCGGGGATCATTATCACCTAACGACAAAAGGATAAGGTTACACAATTACTATTATAATAATATTTTTATTCTTATTAGATACATTTGCCACTCTGTTTACAATAACTTTACTTTTCCAGAAGAAAAGTTACTTGCGTTCATTAATGAAAAAATAATAACCGCACATATTCAAATTATTTCTTATTTGATTTTGAAATGCCTTTTGCTACCTTTCACTTAGTGAAACTTCGAAAACAAATACAATCAACGTAAAATTTATGCAGGACACATACAACGTCACGATGTTTTTTCATCCACTTTCGCTTTTATCCTGTTTAAATCGGGGTCATTTTTAACTTACATAATATTTAAATCCACTCACATAACTATTCAATTTTTAGAAAATTTTGTAAGAAAAATTTAGCGAGTATTGGTTTAGTTATTCGAAATTCCTGGATATTTAGAAGTTCCATTTAATTAAAACGATTTTTTAGCTACGTTTTGCGTTTGAGGATACATATCCGACTATATAAAGTATGTACACGTTCTTGATCTATATAACGAGAGAAGTTGATGTATTCTTACTCATCTGTATGCATTAGTTTTGTTGTTTTTTGAACTGAAGCGTGTGGAAAAATTAAAAACTTAATTCGCCCCATAGACCAATATTTTAAATACACCCTTGTATCGATTTATTTATGGTATGTAAAGTGTTACAAAAAAAAACGTATTAAAAATAATTATTTTCACCTAGGTTATTCTAAACATAGATAAACATAAGGCAATCTAGTTCTAAAATTTAGTGCTCTAGCACAAACCGAATGGAGAGACCTTTTTTTGAAGTACACGTATAACATTGCACTTAGAGGAGCATGGTTTACCCCACAGTTCGATTCCATATTCCTATGAGAGAGCAACAATCCGATTGAAAACAAGGAGATTGTTTTTCAAGCAAATTTAGATTCTTCTACAAGGCAGTCAATTTTGTCTCCGTATCAAGCATTATAGGCATTATGGCGTATGGGAAGTTTTAATTAAAAAATTTAAAGGAAAATTTTGTATAGCGGTTTTCTATACGTTTCAGTGATGAAAGCTGATTGTCGTGAAATACATATTTATATTCATAGGTAAGCATAAGCAAGTAAATATGTTATGCTCAGAATAGCCGATGCTTGGCTGATTGTTACCTTTTCTTACATCCATGACCTTACTTATATACTGTTTTTTGTATATTAATGGACGAATCTGAGGTATTTTTCGTGGACGATATTTATTAAGTAAAGCTGGAGAGGATAATCCAATCTTGAATGAAAAACTCCCAATGTTGTTTAATTCATTGAGCTAATGGTTTAATAAAAAGGGAACTACAATAATCGTTGCATAAAGTAGAATGTGGTGAAGATTTAAGAAAAAAACGATAGAATGATCTAAGCTGAGTGTTTTTGTTTGAGTATATTTGTATAAGAAATGGATGTCTAAAATGTATTAAACCTTAAAATAACACTGAAGGACGAATGACAAGGTGCAAAGCGCCCAAATATCTTTGCATGTTAAGATGTCAACTTTGTTAATTGCATATACAAACAAGGCTAATTGTTGTATTCAATTTGTGTTAACCACAGATTTAAACTACCTTAAATAGCCCGAAGCAAAAATCTGGTAGAAACAAAATAACTTGAATTGCCAAAAAAAAAAAAAGATCCATTTTTTTCAAGTCTAATCTAAAAGTCATTTAGATGCATCAAAGGGAAATTTCCACGGCGACTTTTTCTTAGCTTTGGCATATCCGAAGTTAGCATTTTGTCTTGCTTCTATCTAACAATGGTATTTCCCTTTTTATCTTTATTAGATCTATGAAATATCGCTCACCATCACCAAAGGTTGGATATCGGTACTCAACAAACGAAAAGCCTGTTAGCAAAGTAAATTTTTCCAAAATGGAATCATTTGAGCCACCACCACCTGGTTTTGAGTCCATTCCAACTATTCAAAGAGAATCAGAATTGAAAAATTCAAACAGATACGGAAGATCACATACGCCGAACATAAATGAAAAAGGTTTTACAAGAGTTACAAAAGACGAACACACAAGTATTAGCAATACACAACA
This sequence comes from Phortica okadai, assembly GCA_034638295.1. Lineage (NCBI taxonomy): Eukaryota > Metazoa > Arthropoda > Insecta > Diptera > Drosophilidae > Phortica > Phortica okadai. The sequence goes on from CM067851.1 coordinate 37,288,734, forward strand.
TCGTCGTGAGTCTAGAGGAGTAAGTAAGGGTGCGGAAAAAAGGAATGTGAACGAAAGGACACATTCAACAACACCGAAGCCAAAAATTATGAAAAGCAGTCGTGAAGAAGTTACTGATATAAACATTGTATTAAATAAAAGCGAGACAAATGTATTAAACGAACGACAGGGAAAAAATTGTTTCAAATTGGAAGAATTTCAGAAAAATGATAACAATAAATACGTTGAGTTGCAGCCAGAAAGCATCAGTAAAGAACCACTGCATTTGGAAAGGCGTAGTGAAAGTAAAGATGAGAGAAGTTCAAGAGAACATAAGAAAAAGAAGAAAATTAAAACAGACCGGAAGAAAAACAAAAAGGATAAGAAAGAAAAGCGCGATAAAAGTAGGAAAAATAGTACACCCGATTTGAAAACTACTCCCTTGATTCATAATGAAGGAAGTCCTTTAAGTCCCAACGTTAAGGACAACAAGTTAAATCAGTTTGAAGATGACTTGCTTGCTATACCAACACGATCTGATTGGGAAAATGTAGGGAACTCAAACAATAAAAGGCACAGAACTGATGATAAAGTCACTGCACCATCGTCGGACCATTCAAAGAAAAGAAGAACAAGTGAAAATTCACCAACAGTTGAATTTAAGAGATTTGATTCAGTTTTGGATTTGGAGGCATATGACACAGATCTTGATGGCGCCGGTTGTGGACAAAGCTCTGATAAACAAAAAAATTCGCAAATCTCGAAATGGGAATGCGATGAACACAATTTTAATTTAAATGAAAGAGAAACATCAGGTAAAGAAAACACAGAGCAGATCGATGAACATAGTTTAATAACATCGGATGTTCTTCGTAAAGCGGAAAGCGCTATTTTCACAAAAGCTATAAATGCCATTCGGCCGGTAGAATTTAAAATAACAATACCTATGGAAAGCAGAAGTCAGGAACGTGCCGTTTCAATAAAAAGAGATGGTGACGAAAGCTTGTCACCCAAACTTCATAAATCAATTAAAGATAGACTGGGAAGCAAAGTTGTGCAAAGAAAGGAACGATCACCTCTCAATGTAAGATCATCAAAAGATAAAAAGAGAAGTGTAGAGCCTAAGCGAATAGTTGAGCGCAGAAATTCACGCCGAGAGAAAGATAGTCGTCCGCGTAGTCAGAATCGCCGTGATCAACAAAGAAGCCGTAACAACAATAACACTTATAACAAAAGAGATAGAGAACGTGATCGTGATGAAAGGAGGAACTCAAATGATGTCAACCACGATTCTCAAAAATCGAAAAGAGATTCCAGTAAAAATGACAACGATCGCGGTCGCGATCTTGTACGCGATCACGGTCATGGTTTTAAAGATAAACGTGACCAATCACGAGGGAAAACTGGAAACTATGATGACCATCACGCTGAGAAAAAGTTACCGAATGTTTTAAAGTCGAATTTCTGTCCCACAGTTGCATCTGTTGCATCTAAACCAAGCAGGCATGATAATCCCTTCAGGAAATTCGAAAGAGTTGATACCATTAAGTTACCAAAATACAATCGGTCCGATTCTACAGACTCTCAAATCAACGATGATGATGAAAAACAAAAGAAACGGCGAAAGGAAAAGAAATTAAAGAAACGGTCTAAATGTTCGTCCACAGAGACATTGAACAGCGAGAAAATTAAGGATAATAAAAAAAAGAAACCAAAATCAACAAAGAAGAAGAAAAAATCCAAAAAATGAAATTTATCATAAAAGATTTTGAAGTAAATTTGCGTTTGCCGATAAAATATGTTTATTTTAACATTACCTTTATTATACAGATCAGAGAAAATAAATATGAAACAAATCTTAAATCATTTCTTTTTTTCATTAAGCGATCATATTGTTATTCTCGTAGTAATTGTGTTAATTTTATTGGTTCGGTTGATTAAGACAATTTCAAAGAAAGTCAAGTTACAAATTTTATATAAAAAAACAGTTGGGTTGTCGGTTATTAATTTTTATTGACATTTTTTTTTATAATTCATTAATAAATATTTTCGTGTTTTGTTTATGACGACCTGGATGGACTTGGTGTTCGAGAGTGAAGATTTACAGTTGTATTGTCATTCACGTTTGATTCGCCGACTGTAAATAAAATACAAAATAACATTTATTAATTATAATAGTTCTATCAAACTAATAGAAATGAAAAAAAAATTGTTTAGGTTCAAAAAGTTTTATGATTTGGATAATGAATGTTTATTTCGCTTACCAACTTCTGAACTTCTTTGATGGATTTGATGTGAAAGAGGCGCCTGAGTTTGATGAATACTAGTTATATATTGTTTGTTTTTATAATCAGCGGTTTCCAATGTAGTCGGCAAATCCAACAACCTTTGATTCTGTATACCCTCGCCGGGGCCCATATGAGAGATGTGATTAAAATTGCTGGGCGCTGATATCATTTTGGAGCGGCGATCACTGTTAAATACACATTATTTTTATGCTGCCTTTTCCTTTGACATTCATATACTTACTTTTTAATCGATTTATTTATTTCACGTATGGAAAAGCGACGCCTTAGATTAATTTTGCCAATGCGATCTAGATCATGTATATGCAGGAGGCCTTCTACAAATGTAAAATGAAAGAACATATGAAAAAAGAAAACAACCAAAATAATGTAAAATACGTACTTAAATGTATATTCGCCAAATAAATAATGACTGGTGTATCAGTGACGGGCATCAGAACAATGTTTCCTTGATTATTCAGCGGTATAGACTGCTTCAAGCCAATAGATTGTACCCATTCAGCGGTTTGTGTATTAAATATATTCAAATGCGTTTCCGAAAAAACAAGCAAATGTCCATCCGAATATGCTGAAATAGACAAAATGTTTGTCATACAAAGTGCTGCTTGTTCAATCAATTTAATTACGACTTACTTATGTATGTCGGCACAGCGGGATACATGATTTCTCTGTCACGAGATTTGCGACCTTGTAAGTCCACATATATAGCCAATGTTTGAAATACCAGCAGATACTCGCCATAGCTACCACTGCCGGGACAATGAATTTCAATGACTCGAATAGCATCAACGCCAGAGTAATTTAAAAAGGCACACAACTGGTTTTCGGGATGTACAAGTGCTAAAAAAAGGACCACATTTTTTTTAATTTTTACAGAAGTTTTAATTGATTTAAAAGTACTTACACATGGCGGTTGCTTCGCCTCTTAGAATGTAAGCCGTAAAACCGCTCTGATGTGCAACAACTAAACGCATATCAGATAATATCTGAAGATTCTGAACTGGATAGCCGACAGTAAATTCACATGTTTTCTGATGTCTTGAACGTGTGCGATTTATCTCGTACACAACAATTTGTGTATGATTATTCGGTCGTTTTATTGCGATAACAAATGAAAATATAATACTTGGTGAACGTTTTACGATGCCAGTGCATGCTGCAATACAATTTTTGGAATCCGTTACTTTTATCCACTCGACATCACTAGCTTCCAAAGCCCTAATTGGTAATAACCGTAAATGACGTTGTTTGCCACACAGTATGACTAGAATTTGTTCTTCTTCAATATACCACAGTTGAATAATCTTTTTATTTTCGCCGATGCGTGCTATCTCTACAAAAAAAAATATCAAAAGACATGTTATAACATTTGTCATCAAAATTTAAAATACTCTTTACAAAACTTATGTGTAATTGTAAACTAAAAATGGCTGGTATCAACGTAAAAATTACCATACTGATCCAAACAAATATGAAACAATCCGTCATCGGTGCCCAGGAGTAGTTGATTTGAACAAATAATCACTGAGCACAAAGCACTGCGAATGACCGATAAAGAGCTATCTAATATTTCGTAACATTTGTAAATAGCCGTATTTGGTAGGTTATTTCGCTTCAATATTCGATGCAACTCGCCAAGTGCAATAACCCATTTGGATTTCTCTGATTCATTATCAGCTAGCATAAGAGTGATTAAAGAATTGCCACCTTCCACCAGAGATGTCTTCACCTATAAAATAAAAATTTCTTCCATTTCAAAAACAAAATTGAGAGAAAATTGAGAGAGAAATTTACCTTAAAAATGCATGGGACGTCCTTTTTAGCCGCGTGTATTACATCGTTCTCATTAACACTGCCAACAGCAAATTCGGGATCACGCATATCCAATACTTGAGAGACATTAACGCTTGGCAATGCACAACGATCTGTTGATATGTCATAGAGAAACAGCTTGAAGTCACACACAACGACAAACTGTCGCATCCAACCCCGTTTAATGACACCGGACTTTGGTACTTTGACATAACCTTCGTAGGCGGTACCAATACCGCGTGTTGGATCGATGCCTAAAGGCCGTTTAGTTTGATCCATTGGTACTGGACAAATTGTAGGCACCTTTTGGCAACAAACAGTATGACATGCAAAACCGCATAGTTCACAAACAACACCTTGTCTCGTCAGGCCAACCATTAAGGATGTGCAATGATTACACTTTGTGGGACTACTGAATGTGCGTACCAAAAATTGATGTATTTTGCCCTTATTAATATCATTATAATTCTCCGATATTTTCAGACTCAAATTGCTTTTTGATTTATCGATGGCTTCAATGTCAATTTGCAAACTATTCTTCTCCGCTTTGTTGTTAAAACTCAGTTGTGAACTACATGTGCCCACTTGTGACATTGGGTTCGTTGTTTCCAAACCAGATGAGTTCCCAAAAAGACTAACCTGGAAAGCAAACAAAATGAAATCTTTTCGTTTTGCTGACTGAGATGAAAACACATACCAATGTTTCTTTGAACAACGTATCATCATTTAAGTTGCTTCTCAACGAACCTGAACCTTCACTTAAGTTCGTTAGGAAATTATTGCGTACACCTTGGGGACTCGATTTATCCAAAACTGAAAAAATATTGTGCAAAAATCAAACTTTAATATAAGTATTTATTAGAGATTCAGCATTAAACGTCCGAAATGTAAAGTTATAGAAGTCGAGCACATCAATAAGAAAAGACAACGAGCAATTGACAGATTATGATGAGTGAAAATATCAATGCTGTAAACTGAGCGATTAAACTACCAGTCAATAATCAAATTATGTATAAAATGATCGTAAAAACAAACTCTACCCATTCCTCTTAATTATTGTACTACATTCTTCCAAAAGTTTGCCGGACTTAATTAGTGAAGAAAATATCTAAAAATCTTTGTTACATCATTATAATAACATACACATATATCAGATGATGAACATTCAAAATATTGTTCGCTTTTGACGAGGGTGTGATTGGACTTTCTGTATCTGTCTAAACTTTTGGTTTAAAGTGTTGCCTCAAAGTTTCATTCGAAATTTTGACCTAAGGCGCAAAGCTTTGTCATTTAAAATATTAAAAAAAAAATAAATAATAATAAATTAAAATGGTTTTAGAATTTATTTTTTCGAATTTCGCAGACTTGTTGGTTTTCGAAATATAAAATAATAACAATTTTAAAATTACAAAACACAACGCAACAACAAACAGAAAATCGAATTAATTAATGTTATAAAACTAAGTAACAAGAATAACAAAACAACAAACCTTCACTAGAATCAACAAAACAAAATAACAGATTGTAAAACTAAGTAACAAGAATAAAATAAATAAATTAAATTATTGAACAAGTGAGAAACTCTCAATGCCTTCAGGTTTTTTTTTTTTTATTATTGTTTTTAGTTTATGGACGAGAAGCTGGATTTTCGAATCAGTATGCATATAATCCCAAGAAAAAACGACGTGAGTCCGACCCAAAGAGATTTTCTGCGATTTTTAAATCCATTTGGTTTCGCGCGATTTATCGATAAAGTTTCCTCAAATTCTTTTAATTTATTTAAATGGGCATTGCGTAAGTTAATATTTTTCGAATATGTTTTATTTACCAACACTTGCACATTCTTAATAAAAATCTCAAAGTTCCCTACGTGATCGGTGATGTTTATTGCTTTAGCTTTTTCCAAAGCTTTCAGTTCATCAGCTATTTTGATACTTATTTCGATCATATTGTGTATTGCCTCCCATTCATCTTCAGAATATATTTTTAGACGGGTACCCACGTTATCTACAAGAGTCGAATTAAAAGAAACATTTATTCACATTCATGTTTTTCGGCATTTAAAAATTTTATTACTAGTCACTTAAGCATTAAATCGGCTAGCCGAAGTATGTAACTCATCATTTCAATATAGGCACTTGGCTCACTAATGCAAACATTTGATAGTCCGTTACAGAAATAAAAACAAGCTTTTTCTTTTTAAAAAATAAATAAATACAAACCCCTTAAAAGCTTAGAATTCATAACAAGAAAATATTATATTTTTATGCAAAAATTAAGTTCATTTGTAAACTTTAATTGCCTTCGCAGGTGACATTTAGTGTTATTTATTGTCAAAAGCGGCTTTGAAGATAGTATAGCGAAATACTTTGGTACCAAGTCAGGAAAGATCAATAATTTGTTTACTTAACTAATAAAACAGAACTACTTGAAGATTATTAATGCTCTGATATTGTTTTTGTCTATATACAAACATTTGTAGTGTAAATACATTGGGCACGATACCGATTCCGGGGCTATTTTGTTTAATTTTCAAGATATAAAACTCCCATATAAAATTGTAATTGCATCTATTATATAAGCTTTCTTTAAATATAGTCCTTTTCTAATTACATGTCCTTGTTAGCAATCATTGAGCGGAATTGACATGTGACCGGCATGCCTTCATGCCTTTAAAAATGTATCTCAATTTTGTATGCAAACTCGAAAACTAATCAGTGCCACGGAAATCAGAATGTCCACAATGTATTCATTTATTTTTGTTTTCAAATTAAACGAAAATATACATTTATATCAAGAGAATTGTACTCACATCCCACTGGATAATCAATTTCCACTTTGTGCATGTCTCGTATTTGGCTTTCCTTCTGTTGAAGATTCTCCAATATCACATTGCATTGCGTTTGGTAGTCACGTAACTCCCTGAAAATATAATAACAGAAATAGCGTAAGACTATAGTTGTGTGCATTGTCATCATTTTTTTTTCACAATGTAACATTTTTAAATAAAACTAAACTTACTTCTGAGTAGCAACAAGTTCTGTTCTTGTCTGGCTCAGCTCTTCCGATATGGCCGCTTTCGCTTGAATTTCACGTTGTAAAGAACTTTGAAGATTTAATAATTCCATTTTATCAAGTTTTTGCGAGCGTCGATTTCGCCAATTTTTACTTTCCACAATGTTATTATGAAATGAACCTGAAATAAAGGAAATACTTTTAACCTACATAGAAACAGTTATCACTAATTTTTTTAACAACATTATACGACTATGTTCTTTTAGGAAATAAAATAATGACCTTTTCACAATTTCATTCCTACCTGTGTGTTTAAGAAATTCAAGTTCTTCAGTCATCTTCGTTGCCAATGCTTGTAAATAACTTCGAGCATCTTTCTCATCCGAGACCCACTGTATGATTTCCGACATTTGTCGTTCCCAATGATTAATTGCTTCACGCTTATATCTGTATTTGAAAACAATGAATGCAACGAAAATGATGCATTAACAAAATCATTTTGTCAAAATCAAAAATAATAACACACTTTTCAGAAGTCTTAACTGATTTCATTCTTACCGTAGTTCATCATAATTGCACTTTTCCTCAATTTCAAGTTGACGCAAATTTTTATTTTTAATTTCTAATTCTGTAGTAAGTCGTTGTTTTTCCTCTAGCCAAAGAGCCTTTTCCTTTTCGTGGTGTTTCTGTAATTCGGATATTGTTTCCGTCGAATCAGTAATTGAGTCATTTTGATTTTGATCTAATTTTTCTTGTGCGAGTTGTAGTTCATTCATAAGCATTGTTTTGCATATTTCAGCTTCGCTTAATTGATCACGCAGATTAGCCAATTCAATATTATGTCGAACAAGCTGTTGGTTCAACTTTTCAGTAAACTGAACTTCGATGCGTTCAAGTTCATACGAAGAGGCATCGGAAGAAAGATTTAGCGAAAAAGATGAGTCTAAATCTGACGATACTTTGCGTAATTCCATTTGCAGTTGTTTGCAATATTCTTCCGCTCTTTCGCGTAGCTTTCGCTCTTTTGTCACTTCGATATTTGCATCTTCAATGCGTAATTCCAGTTCCCTTCTATTTTTATCGGATCTGCGTAAATCACTTCTTAGATTATCATTCTTCTGCATGACACCATCAAGTTCTTCTTCCTTGTCACGAACCTTACAGATGTTTAGAACCAAAGTTAAATAAAAATATCTAATAAACATTCTGAACAATAATACATACCTGACGAGAGAGTTTCTGTTTTTGATTACGAAGCTCGGAAAGCTTATCCGTTACTTCTGAGTATTCAACCATAGCCAAGTTTCGCTGAGATATGGCATCTTTTAATTCAGCATCTTGTGTATTGACTCGTTCCAATGTATCGTTATATTGTTTGAATAGTTCATTATGTTCGTGCTTTAGTTGTGTCAATTGCTCATCCAATTGTTTTATTCGTGCTTGGTTCTCTTTTTCACATTCAGCGGAGGAATTTTCGTTTGTGTTATTGCTATCTGTAAGAGATTCCATATACCCCGCTTTTTTCAACTGATTTTGTAATTCGCACATATTCTTTGCTTGTTTTGTATTCAATTCCAATGAGTGTCTCACATTTTCAGAATCGTATGATCGTTCATTGTATAAATCATCATTATAATTGAGTTGAGATTCAATATTAGTTAATTCGTTGGCGGCTAAATCTGATAAAGGACTGTTCTGCGTATATGTGAAACCAACAAATGGTAGATGAAAACCAGAAAAGGCAGGATTCGCACTAGGTGGCATATTATCTGGTAGTCGAATATCATTGTCATCTACATCAAAGTTTGACGTATCTGTAGGACTAGACACTTCAGGGACATAGGGCGCCTGACTGTATTTGATATTCTCCCAATCGATATCTTGAAACCACTCATGTTCTTTAAAATCTGAGATTCCATTGTGACCTAATCGAGATTCTGGTGCGCATATAAGTTTTTTTAAAAGATTTTTTGCGGTATCAGATACCTTGTAGTTTAATGTTTCTTGTGGTGGAAACTTAAAGCAATTCTGATGATTCATTATTTTTCCATAAGTTTCTACAAGACTCTCTGCATAAAATGGTGTCTCTCCGTATAGCATTTCATACATGCAGACGCCAAGTGACCACCAATCGCATTCAGCTCCATACCTTCCTTTTCCATCTTCCATAGCACGCAATATTTCAGGAGATATGTAGTCAGGCGTACCTACAGCAACATTTGACTGTACAGTACCGTCATCTTCTAACCGTAAACAAGAACCGAAATCCGCCAATCTTACATGACCCATTTTATCTAATAAAACATTATCTGGTTTAATGTCTCTATGAATATATTTCATTTTGTGTATGCTATCAATCGCCAGGATTATCTCAATAATATAAAACTTTGCCATGTCTTCAGGCAGTCTATCTTCAAATTTACTTAGTAGAGTCAGTAAATCACCACCACAATAGTAATCCATAACTAAATACTGAAAATAAATAAAAGCCAATCATAAATTTTATAGTTTGCAACTAAGTATCAAATTTTCTTTTAAGATACACAGTTCCAGCATTGCAAATTATATGTTTACATATTCTATGAGAATTATTTTATTTAGAACAGATTCTACGTACCAGGTTTGTATTATCCTGAAAAGCATAGTGTAGATTTGTTATCCATTGACGATTTCCAAATACTAAAACATCTCGCTCTTCTCGAAAGCATGCAGTTTCCGCGCGTTTTAACATTTCCCATTTGTTGAGTATTTTCATTGCATATATTTTTTGTGTCGATATCAAACGTACGACACATACTTCACCGAAGGCACCACGACCAATTATTTTAATTGTTTCGAAGTCAGTTCGAGATAATCGAAGTTTCCTAACCAAATTCACAATTGGTTTCGCTAAAGATTAACATTTTCAATCATTAGTACAGATTAGAAAGTATTGCCGGCATATTACAGAATAGCTTCGCATTCAATGCTTTACTCACCTAATCTAATAAAATCCGATACTGTTTTTTCTCTTCGCAGTGAAGAATTATTACACTCATCATAGAGTACTACTAAAGTGTCCAGTAATGTTTCAATTGAAAATTTTCCTTTCGTACGAATATTTCGTATATTTCCAACTATACTGAAGTCTTTTAACAATGCACTATCATTAGTTTTGCCCATTATAATCGACTCAAGTAGTTGAAGCCTTTTAATGCAGTCTTGTGCGAATATATCTGAAATTGTAAAATTTATATTTTTTATACATATTAAAGGTCAAATTATTACAACATTATTTTATATTAACATATCATTCTTCTATATAAATATAAAAGAGCGATGCAACAACAGAGAGGGTGAGAGCATATGTACTCCATTTGCATAATCACAGGGGCATTTCGTCACCAAAAAGATTAAAATATCGTATTTATAAAACAGCAAACCCAACGTAAAAATGAAGCGATTAATAATACGCTGATAAATAAACACAAAACAAAAATATTACATATTAACAAATAAAGTACTAATGAGTACGAATTTATGTTTACAAAAATCAGTTTGTTCGTTTCATCGTTTCCGCAATAAATTGAGTAGCTACTTTCTCAAGATTAAGTATTATTTTAAAAAAACTTTGTAAATCTATTTACAAAAACCAACAGATAGGGAACATACGCCCAACTAGGGTAATGTGAATGGACAAGTGCTAAACTCTTTTCGGTTTATTTTTTTTATATTTTTAGTTTCAACAATACTAAATTGTTTAGGCGGCGTATTCGACCCTCGAGTTACATCGTTGTAAAACAACTTTAATATGCATTACTAGTGCACCCGAAATGCGTCTTAAAACAATAACGTAACATGTAAAGAAAAATACTTGTTATTATTCATTTTGTGTTATTTATGAGTGCATTTGAAATGAAAAGTCAATATTGCACGCATTTTACTCAGTCTGTGCGATTGCATTTGCTGATAAATAAGTATAATTTAGTTTAGCTTTTAGATTTTTTTCTTTTGTAATTATAAACAGAATTCGGGTCGCGAGTACTCCAAGTTATTTTTTTTAAATTCATTTAGTTTAAGAACATAACCGGATTTGTGTTTATTGATATTTACCGCCTAACTCTGCAAATTCAACTGTATTATCCATTTTCACTGTTTATTTTTATTTTTTAATAATAAACTGCCGAATTATTTATATTTTTTCTTTTTTTTTCGGCCGCCGTCTCGTCGCGCGACTTCTCACACCAATCGGTGCTCAGTTTTTAGATGGCAGCAAATGTCATTTGCTTTATGCCTGAGTGACAGATGAGCGCGACAATGTCAATTTCTATTTTTCAATTCTACAACTGGTAACGTGTGTGGCAGTTCCAGGACGTTGGAACCGCTCCAGATTCTCCGGTAACAAAAATTCACAAAGATTTCTTGACCGATTCGGGGTAGAGGTGGAGCAACATCGATGCTAACATCGATATCCTCGATGTTTTCAAAACATCGCTCGTATCGATGTTTATTAGACTGACATCGATGATTTTTAAAAACAGCCTTGTTTATTCAAGAAGAAGAATAAATTGTGAGTATGTAAAATAAACAATAAGGCATGTTAAAAGGTATCGTATTTTCAGTAAACGTCGATGCTTTCAGCGAATATCGCTGTTTCCGCACCTCTAGATTCTGTGACAGGCTGACAACTTGTCGAAAATTAAACAAAATAAATAATCCACCGACCGACTTCGATTAACACATAGGGCAATGTAATGTTGGCAGGATATGACTATTCTGGTTGGCTCTCTTGAAGTCAAGACAAAAAATTCCTAACTTTGACTCTGCTAATGAATTCCTGATAACTAAGATAAATCGAAAGTTACAAATTTGGAAACATCGAAATATTTGTTAGTGTCATCGATGTTTTGCTAGCTCTACTTTTTGATATTGTTGTCCTATTCGAAATATGTTTGTCCTTGTCTCTTCTGCTGCTAATAGTGCATTCCAGAGCTGCCAACTGCGTATTTTTAACTCGTTTGCGTTTCTCGTCCAAAAAATCTCTCACATTCGGTTTATTAAAAAATGTGTATTTTTACTAACTTTTTTGAATAAAATCGGAAGAAAAGTGTGGAAAATGCCTGATAATTAAGAAAATTACTAAATAAAGATTGCATTTGAAGGCTTGGCGAAAATCTTCAACATATTCAACTCGAGCAAGTGTACATATATAGGTAAACAAATGACCTGTGTGTGTGTAAACATAGAACGATTATTGTGTTAATCAATAAAACTTACAACAGTTTCAAACAATTTAAACGCCGGTAGATGGACTTCTATTTAAACAATTTAATAAAGAAATTTACAGGAAATTGCTTCACCTTCATTTTGGCTCAGATTCTTGGCTTGAGTTGTATCGTTTAAAAAAACGATATTCCTGCAATTTGTGTTTTAATTTGTGTGTTTAATAGCCATTTAGCTCAGCAAAATACGAAAACAACAAAATGTTCATTAACAAGTTTTTATGCAGTAAAAAAACTTTTCGGAAAAATATCTAACGTCGAAAACGTGAAATAATTAAAAGTTAAACGGAAAAGTATGACAAACGAAATTCATGAGTTCAGTGCCGTAAAATGTGTGTATCTTCGTACAAATTCATGTACAAATTGAATATTTTATCGTCCATTGAGCTAATAGAGATTACAACGACAATAATCTATATTACTATTTGTGTGTAATCGTGAAAAATTTACGCTTTTTTATTTTAAAATTTATATTCTTTGAGCATTTAGATACACAATGATTATGAAGAAAAGATATTTACATCCTTTCGTCCATATATTTGTATATATATACATATGTAAATATATACACATGTATATATAACCAGGCCTTAAAGTACTTAAGAACAGAATGAGTTCTCTCTGTTTGCGTAGTTTCCAACCATTTTGCTAAACACTTTTCGTTCGCATTTGTAGCAAATCATTGTTAAATTATTCATAGTTGCAATTAATGTAATTTTTTTCGTAATGGTTTTCGCGGAAGCTGTTTTTCCTCAACAGTAAAGCACATGGCCTTATTAAAAAAAAATAATTATTTTCAATGCCGACGCTCTATGAAAGTGGACGCAGAAAATCGCATGCCTAATTGTTAATAAGAATTAAAAATTCTATATCTATAATAATCTACTTGTTGGTCAGGACCGTCCTGCATCACTATAAGGTTCTTGGATATTTTGGCCAAGAAATGTATATAGTCATGTTTTGTGATACAAAATTGTAGTCTGCAATCATACTAACATCACCGATTATTTTTAAACTTATTTATTGACTAAAATGTATATAATTTCTTGTATTTCATATTAAAGACGATGAAATATGGATGAAATAAATCAAAATGCTTCAACTGTACAGCCAAGTGCTGAAAACAGCACCAATCAAAAGTGTGATTTAGACTATAATGACGTTAAAGATATGTGGACGAACTTTGCTGCTCAGAAAGCAAACGCAACTTTACCGAATGAAACAATTGTTAACAAGGAACTAATGTTAAACAATCCGATTGATACAATACAAAAACCAATAGCTCCAGAATTAAATATAAGAGATGAATTGTTTAACTTAAATAACTGTTTGGAGCATTTGGAGCCACTTAATCCACTTTTGGTATACCAACAACAGAGCATTGAACAACAATTGCCGCCAAAGCCACTCGATTATGTTGGTCACAAGAGAAAAAGTGCAAGTGCGGCAAACGACGAACATTCGAAGATTAAGAAAACAACAAATCCAATTGTCGAAGAAAAGAAAAATGTACCCCTAAGGAAGAATATCCGAGATGTAATGAATGAAACGCAACTGGACACGAATACCATCGAAGCACAGAAAGAAGAAGCTGAACGTCTAGCACGTGTTGTTGGACAGCAGAAATCACTACGTGAAATTCAAAAGTACATTACAGTTGGCAAACAGTATATTCGTGGACAATCAAATATTGGACCGTTGCTGGAAGAAATCGCATTTGAGAAAAAGGAAACCGCCGATATTCAACAAACGGAAAACAATGAAGAGAAAATAAAGTTCGTCGAAGACTTAACGGAACATGAAAGTAAAGAGTGTAATGAAATAAGTTCGGTAATTCCTCTTGATACTACGAATGAAGATACGATTGGTAAGGAAACCGATGATGATAGCTTACCGACAGTAGCAGATGTTGTTACAATTGAAGATAGTTCATCGGATGATGATTGCATATTACTATCCGAAGAAGAAGAATTCAACGAATCGGATGATGCAACTAACAGTGGTATGCATGTTAATGATACGTACAACATTCCCGATGATCTTGGACGTGTAGTAGTTAATATTGGACATCCTGAAGGCGAAGAAACCATATATCTAGCACCACAAATAGCAAAAATTATTAAACCGCATCAGATTGGTGGTGTACGATTTTTATATGATAACATTATTGAGTCTACAAAGAGATTTCATAAATCTAGTGGTTTTGGTTGCATTTTGGCACATTCAATGGGCCTGGGAAAAACACTTCAGATAATATCATTTTGTGACATTTTCTTGAGACATACATCGGCGAAAAAGGTTTTATGTGTAATGCCAATAAATACGCTTCAGAATTGGTTATCAGAGTTCAACATGTGGACTCCACGAGCGTCTATGAACGAAAACTACGTACGACCGAGGCACTTTGATATTTTCCTTTTGAATGATCAACAAAAAACGTTGACCGCACGTGCAAAGGTTATTTTAAATTGGGAACAAGAAGGTGGTGTCTTATTGATTGGTTATGAATTGTTTCGCTTGTTGGCTCTAAAATTGATACCAAATCGAAAAAAACGCACTAGTAAAAATATTATCTACGGCGATACCTCGGAAGGTAGTACCGATTTAATTGATCGAGTTTATCAAGCCTTGGTTAAGCCTGGTCCAGACTTGGTGATATGTGATGAAGGACATCGCATAAAGAATTCACATGCTGGCATATCACAGGCCTTAAAACAAATTAGAACAAGAAGACGTGTTGTCTTAACTGGCTACCCATTGCAAAACAATCTACTTGAATATTGGTGTATGGTCGATTTCGTACGACCGAATTATTTAGGTACAAGAACGGAATTTTGTAATATGTTCGAGAGGCCAATACAGAATGGTCAGTGTGTAGACTCAACGCCAGATGATATAAAGCTAATGAGGTATAGGGCTCATGTTCTACACTCATTGCTAGTGGGCTTTGTTCAGCGCCGATCACATGAGGTTCTCCATGAAACTTTGCCAGAAAAATTGGAGTATGTAATTCTAGTACGTATGACGGCATTTCAAAAAAAACTCTATGAAACATTTATGACGGATGTGGTTAGAAAAAAGGCATTTCCAAATCCTCTGAAAGCGTTTGCTGTTTGTTGCAAAATATGGAATCATCCAGATGTACTATATAACTTCCTAAAAAAGTGTGAGACTGATTTAGATTTAGAAATCGATGAAGAACCTACCAAGAATATTTCAAATTCTGTTGCCGTTGCGGAGCCAAATGTAAATTCGAATTCAACAATCATGCCAAAAAACATAGAAAAAAATGACATAACTAAAGCCGTCAATACAACCATGGACATGAAGCCCATCGGAACTAATAAAATTACGGAAATTAATACCAATAACGGCCTCATACACAACAATAGAGTGATTGATAAGGTACAGCCAGGCTTGAATGTTGTCGAAGGAGGTCAAAACACGGTGTCGTCTAGCATTCAACAACCCGTAGACCTAAAAACTGGACAAACTAAAGGGTATGTAATTCTGTTTAATTAATTAAACATAAAGTGAGAATACGAACCGATAAATTACTTTTGTATTTTAGGTGCAATATGCAGTATTATATGGAGGGTGAAGAAAATTTTTCCAATTATGGAACAGATAATCGACCAAATAATTTTTGGCTCGAAACAACGATTCCCAGTAAGCCGACGTACATTGCAACAATGGTACAACAGTCGGGATCCACAAGCGGCTTGGAAAATGCCACAGGCTCTTCGGAAATAGTTGATTTAGATACAAATGAGATCAAAACAATTGAATCCGACATACACACGAGTGCATCACAACAGACATTTGCTTCAACAAGTCGAGACATGGACACAAGTTCAACAAACACCAATAGCTCGGCTTCAATTGCAAGTTCAAAAGAGCTCACCGCCGCCTGTGATATGAACAAAAAACTACAAAAACAAAAAAGAATCGATGAGTTTTCATGTTCTTGGGCTGTGGAACTAATGAAAAACTATGAACCTGATATCATTGAAAATTCGCCGAAAATGGAAATATTTTTCTGTATTTTACGCGAGAGCATCAACTTGGGCGATCGTTTGTTGTTGTTCAGTCAAAGCCTGCTGACATTGAACCTTATTGAAGGATTTTTAAAGTCCACATATGTGCCCGGTGGCAACTCACTGTGGACACGAAACGTATCCTACTTTCGTAAGTATCAAATAAATACAAACAACATTTGCGTTTATTTTGATCAACCTTTTTTGATGCAGGTTTGGATGGGTCAACTTCCTCGCAAGAGAGAGAAAAACTTGTCAACGAATTCAACTCAAATCCTTGCATAAAACTGTTTTTAATATCGACGAGAGCTGGATCTTTAGGAATTAATTTAACAGGCGCCAATCGAGTAATTATATTTGACGCTAGCTGGAATCCCTGCCACGATACCCAGGCTGTTTATAGAATATATAGGTACCTTCTAAATTATTTAATGAGTAACTTTTATTTATGATTATTAACAATTTACAGGTATGGACAAAAGAAAGCATGTTATGTGTACAGGATTGTAATGGATAAGTGCTTGGAGAAGAAGATATATGATAGACAAATAAAAAAACAGGGAATGTCGGATCGTGTAGTTGATGAATGCAATCCAGATGCTCATTTATCATTGAAGGAAGTAACTAACTTATGCCACGATTATGACTCCGATGATGATTTCGGTACTGAAATGCCTTCAGAGGAACCAAAAAGTGAAGGTCAAGAGAAGTCAACGAATGATTCCAACGAATTGCCAACACAACAAAATGGTGACTTAAAGAAAACGGACGAGACTACTTCAACGCCTGCTTATGCTGATACAATCGTTAATAAGATAATGGAATATCATAAAAACGACGTAACAAAACCACCTTTTTTTCATGAGAGTTTATTGATTGACAGAAAGGAACGCAAATTGTCTCAAGCTGAAAAAAGACAAGCACACAAAAGTTATGAAATGGAAAAAAAGGCCTCGGTAAATCAAAAATTAAACTCTACAACTAACAAAATACAATACAAAATCGTTCGAAATGATGGAACAATTATCACTCGACCAGTAGCATCGGTAAAAAAAGCTTATGTTTTACGTTTTTGAAAAAAAATAATTTAAAAGTCTGATGAAAGATAATTTGCAAAACAAACAGAATTACTAAGGGCATAGTCAACGACGTTTTCGGTCTCTGATGATACTTACTTTCTATTTTCTTAAATGTTACGTTTGCAGCTGCTAGTTCGGATGTGTTCAAGCGTGTTGTAATGTCTGGCAACAAATCTGAATATTAGTTTGTTAGATTCCATCATGAAATTTCCTATTCGTTGCCCAAAAACATACAGATGCTTTAACTGAACACAAGTTAATTTCATCTTTAATTCACTCAGTTGGGAATATACTTTACAATACAATAATTAAACATTGTATTGTAATAGTAAATAAGCACATTTCAATGAATATATTTTGAATGTATATTCACATCTCTATTTTTCAATAAAATTGTTCGAATTTCGAGTTTGTGCATATCGATGCTATAAAGAAAATATTACTTAAATTGTCAGCTTCAATAGGTTACTATTACTTCGGCAAAATCTTTTAATGATGTTAATTAAAATGATACAAAACAAAAATCATAAGGATTCATCATAAAATAACACCTTGAACACATTTCTAGATTCGTCCAATGCAAGCCAAGAAGACTCAAGGTATTGCTAGTGGCAATCGTTCTGCACGGTGGATACCGGCAGAGGTCTGGCAAAGGCAGGGTATGACTGCGCAGGAAATGACTCTACCACTGGGTATGTATTCATTGTTTTACATAAATTACGTAGGCTTCGACTAATTTCATATCTCATTTTAGATGTTGTCATACCCACAAACTCTTTGGAGAAGTCTAACATTATATTAAAGGCTGGACAGAGAGTGATGGTGCTAAAATCGGCGAAGGGAATTTATATGCAATTAGAAAGTGGAAAAATAATTGCTATACGCACAACTGCTAAAGCCACAGAGCGCGATAAAGATAATAAGGGCGACGTAATCGATATTACATCGGATTGTGATAGCGATGTACCGAAGAAAAATATAAAACAATGTGAGGATGCCCTTAAAACAGGTTTGTTAAAAGCTATGCAATTTTATGGTGTAGTTGTTAATGGATATTTGTTTTTTTTTAAGACAAACGAAAAGATACTGCGGAAAGTACAAAAAGTGAAGCAACAAAAAAACAACAACAACCAGAAATCGTTGAAACTAACAGTACTAATAATACAAATAGCACAGCAACAAAAACAACAAAAAGTATTGCCGATAATCATAGTACGGTCCGTCATCATCAACAACCACAACAACCACAGCAGCAACAACAACAGCAGCAACAACGGCCGCCCAATCAGCCAAAAACGCATAATAGTGAAACCCAAAAGGAATATTCACAACAGTTCTACTCTCATTTAACACAACAATCTCAACAGCACCATCAACAATTAATTAAGCACCCATCTTATATGTCACACATAAGTCCTCAACATCAAAACTTCAATAACTCATTTGGCATACAAAGCAACTTTACGCCATCAGTCAATGCAGCAGAAAGTAATGTGGCCGAAAGAATACACTTACAAGCAACAGATTTTCATGCTCGCGCTTCTCAATACTATGATTATTATGATAACAAGCCTGTTCCTTGCAATTATCAATTAAATGATTATTCACCCTATGGTCAATTTAACTATTCTCCATACCATTCCCATTTTTATCCACCCACCACTTATGAAGGTGCCTCATCTGCGTACATTAATCCAAATTCATTTCCAAGGCACTGGAACTCTTCAGTTAATCCAAATTTACCTAACGACCGTGTACAATCTTCTGGTTTAATAGGAAATAGTTCTCAGCAAAATGAGTGGTCTTCTCAATAATTGTTTAAGTTATTAAAATACTGTAATTTATTATATAAATAATATTATTATTATTATTAAAAAACTCATCCTTCATAATAATAATAAAAAAAAGTGCAGAAACCATATCCAATTCCTTTAATTATGTTAGAAATATGCAATGTTTGCTCCACATGTATTTAAACTGATCACCCTCGGTGATTCTAAGTAATTTTATCTAGTTACTGAAAACAACAAATGGAAAAATAAAGTTTGGTATATTTTAGAGTAACCATAACACATAATTTTTTAATACGCCAAATATTGTGGACATTAAAATAATCGTCCATGCCCCATTAGATGAGAGTTATCCAATGCGGAAACTCCTGGCTTTGAAACGCATACAATTTTTTTATTGGAATGAAAATTTCTTGTTTCAGAAAATATTAAAATTTAAATTATTCAAAATATCTTCGATTTTAATCCACTTTAACTCTACGAATTACAGATTTGCATTCGTTGTTGCGAGAAACACGATGAAAGCTTTGTATTTTTCCCAAAGCGGAAATAAAATCCTCATCGTGCGTAATAATTATTAACATAAAGCTCGATTGAGCCTGCCTTTCTTCAACAATGCGATTAAGTGCATCGCAAAGCGACATTATATTGGCACGATCCAAATTGGTAGTCGGTTCATCAAGAGCTATAACACCACAGTTGCTACTGAACGTTTCAGCCAATGCCATACGTATGATAAGAGACGCCAGAACACGCTGACCGGCACTGCAGCGTCCGCGCATTTCAATTTCCGAGCCATTTTTCGATTGTATGACGCGATAGTTGTAGGTTCTTTTACTTTCCGTAGTGGCTTTTGTAGAATTTTTTTCATCGTCATCGTCCTTGGTTTTTATTTGAATATAATCGATATCACTACCGCGGTAAATCAAACGCCAATACTCTCGTATCAGTCGATTTATGTTTTCCATTTTTTCGGCATGGAACTTTTTGAGAGACCATTCAAGCGCTACACGATGCTGTGCTGCATCGGTGATTAAGCAACGCGTTACTTGAACTTCATAGTGGGCGCGTCGGTAATTTTTCATGGACTCCTTATACTTAGGTTCATCCATTTCGCGTTGCAGCTTCTTTATTTGAATGTTTAATTCACCAAGCATTCCAAGAAGCTCACCCTTTCTAATTGTTGACTTGTCTCTCTTAACGACTAAATCATTTTTTTCTTTAGACACGCTTCCGAAATTTAATTCCTTTAACTGACTTTTCAATGATTCGCACTTTTGATTTAAGTCAATTTCTTGCTTTTGCAAATGTTTAAGTTCACGGTTGTCTTTCAAGTCCCGTTCCAATGATTCTTGATTTAAGCATTCTGCCTTCACCTCCTCCAATTTAAGGTTATTGCTACTAATGTTTTCGGTCTAAAATTAAAAAATATCAACACTGAATCCTTTTTTTTTTACAAGTATACGCACCAATGTTTTCAATTTCTCCTTAATATCATTAGTAGACAAAGTATACGACTTAATATCTGATTCAAGATTCAGCTTTTTAAACTGAAGCACTTCTTTCTGTAATCTATAAGAAACCACAGTAAAGTAAATAAAATTCAAACAAATTAATTTTCTACCTTCGAATCTCTTGATTGCTGCTTTTGAAAGCCTCCAAACTCTGCTGCATCTTTGTTATATTTTTTCGGTTTTCCTCTTTCTTACGGGTTTTTTCAGCTATAACATCTTCCAGCTTTTTCTTCAGAGGTTGTATTTTCGACTGCATCTCTTTTATTTCGACCGATGTTGATATAAGCAACTGAGAAAGTTCATTTAATTTTTCTTTTAATTGAGGTAACGATTGAACGCCTTCTTGCAGTTCAATTTGTTTATCTTTGAGCCTATTAATAATAGTTCGGAAATATTTGAAACAGTTTACATAAAGATTACCAAATATAATTACTTGTTTTTTACTTCACGCATTCGATTTAAGCCATCCATGTGTTTTTCATAATTATGCTGTCTGATTTCTAAATTGCGTCGTTCTGTCTCTAAATTTTTTAAAGTTGCATCTTTTTCTAATTGCAGAGCTTCTATTGAGATTTCATCAGAATGGTCCTCTGGAATTTTTCGCTACAAAGAAGAATATACCATATTCGTACATATATAAACATATATATAAATTCGTTACCTTTAACTCAGTCAAATCTTTTTTGACGCGAGATGCGTCTTTCATTGCCTCATCCAACAATGACATATCACCAAGCATGGAATTAACTAAATCCATTTTAATCGAGTGATCAGACAGTGACACTTGTAAAGTCTCGTTTTGGCTTGTGGAATTAGCCAAGTCGTTTTGAATTGACAAGAGTTCTTTTTTTACAATTGGTATATTTTTTTCAAGTTGTTCAATTTTTTCAAGAACTGGTTTCAACTGCAATAAGCTTTCATATTTGGCCTGTTCCGCTTTCAATAATCCCTCTGTGCGTGTGATATTTTCTGGTAACTTTTGTATTTCATCAGAGAGTTCTGAACTAATGTCGACAACCTTGAAGCAAAGTAATTATATAATTTTACTTTTAGAAGATGACTAAACAAACCTCATCACCAGACATATTCTTGTGGCACAGTGGACAACACGGTTCCTCATCAATCTTTTGTATGAATCTGAATAAATGATACAAGACAAAAATAATTTTATTTATTAAGCGTTTAATCTTGTGTTCATAAAAAAACACCTACTAACATTTTTGTTCTACTTACTTTTTATACATTGATTCCGCTGACTTAAATGCTCCATGATCCATCTGATATTTAGATACTGCGGTTTTAGTTCGCGCTAGCAAGTCATTAAAAGGCGTGGAGTGACATTTTTGAAAAACTATTTCATTTGATTCCTCTAATTCTTTTTCCATCCGATTAATTTCGTTTTTAAGACTTTTACGTTTGATCTCATAAGATTGTTCTTTCAATTTTTCAGCAGTTGTCCTATCGGTTAAAAGCTTAATGTCTTTACGTAACTTTTCAGAAACGACTTGCAATGAGCGACGATAATTTTCTGACACCGGTTGTGTAAATACTTTAGCAAAGTTGTCACTATGCTTGCCCACAAGTCTTCGTACTTCTTGTTCTTTCTTATCGAAATCCTTTTCTTTCAAATTGATTTCCGCAGTTAATTTAGCAATAGAATTTAAATAGGTAAGCTTTTCATCAATGTTCTTAAAATTGTCTTGCAATTTGGCAATGTTATTTTTTTGAGTAACGATTTCCTGGCGGCTAGCCTCCTTATTAAAACCTTTAAGTGTTTTCTCATAGCGAATATCTATCTCTTCGATATCTTTCGTAAGGGCCTTTAATTGATGCACTGATACCTCAATTTCCCCAATTTTTGTTTCCGTTGTATTATATTCCTTCTCCTGTGCTAGTTTCTGTTTTTGAAGTGCTGATACTCCTTCCACAGACTTGGTCACTTCTACACGAATGGAATCTATTTCCATTTGTTGTTTTTGATCATCCGAATCAAATTGATTATTTACTTCTGCAATTTCGCACTCCTTACTCATCAAAATGTTGGTGATATCATCTATAATTTCGTCTATTTCATTTGACGATTCCAAGAAATGGTCGTTTCTTTCAATATTTAATTGTTCGCACAATAAACTTATTTTCTGTGTGAGTCTCTTATTACATTCAATTTCCTTTGCGTGCTCCTTTTGAGCTAGGCATATTTTTTTATCCAGATCTGTAAGCTTTTTTTGAAATTCGTGTTCGTTGAATTTAAGTTTGGAAAGTGTTTCAGACACTTTATTGCGCTCCAATACTTTGTCTGACATCGTCTGACCAAATGACTCAATTTCCTTTTCTAAATCATACAGATTGCCCTCATAGATCTTTTTTATTTTTGAGCTTAAATTGGATATTTGCTCAATGCAGTTTTTTAACCTTTTAAGAAAAATAAACCAGAACACGTTTTCAAAATTTAGTTTTAATTTTTGTTTTTGCGTACATACCTTGTTTCCATTTTAACTTTATCTGATTGAAAATTTCCAATTTCGCATTCAATTTTTCGGATTTCTGATAAACGAGCCTCAATCGGCTTCATTTCTTCTTCGCAAATCGAGCACTGCTCCTTTATAGAATCATGTTTTTGTTGTGCCTTCATTAAACTCAACGTCTTGTCCTCCATATCCTGCTTTATATGCAACAGCAACTTCAAATTTGCCTCTAAACAAAATCAACTATACGAGTTAGCATATAATTTATATGACAGATGAAAATTACAATTACCTAAAACCTTTAATTCAGCCGTTTGCTCCTTGTGCATTTTACACACCCTGTCTATTGCTTTGTTATACTCTGTTGTGTCAAATATAGCATCGAATCTTTCCTTTAGCTTTTTCGACTCATCTAGCGGCCAGCTAGAGTCTTCTTGATGACAAAATATGACATTATTTATGATTGCTTTTGAGACACCCATAAAATCACACATGGCAGAGTCTACTTCATTGACCCGCTTGCTAATGGACCCAATGTTGGGACCTCCAGCGGATTCATAAAAATTCATTGTTGCATCAAGTGTTTCAAATGTTGTCTTCTCTCCTCGTTGCGACACTTTCATCGACCGGCAAACAGATAGTCGTTGGCCTTTCTTATCACGTACCTGCACTTTAATCTGTCCCAACGTTTCACTTAGATGAAATATTTTTGGGTCATGTACAAAGCTTTTGCCATGATTGCATCCTGGAGGAAAATCTCCTGTTATTGAGTATTTTAAACATTCTATTATGGTTGTTTTGCCACAACCGTTTTCGCCAAGAATTAAGGTAACTGGCGACGAAAAGTTGATACACTTCGGAAAATAAAAGGATTTATTAGCTATTTTAATTACAAATATCACAAATTGTGTGCAAGTATACCTGACAGTCATCGGCATTTGGCCCAAAACTCCTTATTCCTTGTATTGAAAGCTTCTCAATTGTAGACATTGTAGGCTATTCGACCAGAACGCGCAGCGTCTGTCTAATTACCTTGTTTATATATTTGATCACAAACAAAAACGGGATTAAAGCTTATTTCACAAATTATAGTTCCGACAATGGCGCCAAACTTGTTGTGAAATTGAAATAACACTTTCAGTGCTTCTTAAACTTACAATCTGCTGTTGACAAATTGCCATACACTTATTATTTGTTTATAATTTTTCATCTATTATGAATTTTATGATATTTATCAATAAAAAATAGTTATATTTATTATTTATTTTAATAACACTTATTTATTTTAATAACAGTATTTATTTAGGGGTATTTCCTGTTAATTGTAGGGATTTTAGGGGTTTCGCTCACGAACTGCGGTTGGGAAAGATTGACCTTCGGTTGCCGGCGTTTTGCATCTTATCAAAAAAAAAAAAAAAAAATAGTGATTCAATTTCAATTGAAATGTTGCTTATTAAACGCCATAGTAGCCACTTTCAGCGTATTGCGCAAATTACAAAAGCTAATAAACCAGGGGATTCATTGGGGGTGCAGGTAAATGAATTAAAAGTTGTTATGCCATATTAGTAAAACTTTGGTTTCATTTTAGGGTTGGATTAAAAACATACGACGGCTAAAGAACAACATCTTCCTTGATTTGAGTGATGGGTCTACAAGCACTAAGTTTCAAGTTGTATTGCCCAAAAATGAAATTACACAAAAGGTGACTACTGGTAGCGTTGTCCGAACTGTTGGAACAATCCAAATAGCACCCAATGGTCAACTTGAATTGCATGCAGAGAACATCGATGCTTTGAGTACATTTTGTGTTAGCTAACAATTTAATAGTCAACTAAATGTTAATATTCAGGTGATGGTCAACTTGCGGATGGATATCCATTCACGCCAAAGCAGCAACATGCTCCTGAATATGTTCGTGAATTTCTGCATTTAAGGTCCCGCGTTGATTATATTGCAGCACAAATGCGACTGAGGCACCGGGCTCAAAAAGTGATACATGATTTCATGGACGATCAAAATTTTATACAAATAAGTACTCCAATACTTACAACTAACGATTGTGAGGGAGCAGGCGAGGTCAGTGTTTGTGCCATGATATTAACTAGTTTTTGACAGAAACATACTTACAGGTATTCAGGGTGCAGCCGGATTCTGAAGCGTTACTTAAACAAATGTCACGGCCCAACGTGCCGCCAGAACAAAGTTATTTCGACAACAAAGTATTCCTTAGTGTTTCTGGACAACTGCATTTGGAAGCTATGTCATATGGATTAGGAAATACATATACCTTCGGGCCTGCGTTTCGAGCAGAAAATTCAAAGTCTCCATTGCATTTATCTGAATTCTATATGTTGGAAGCAGAAATGGTATTTATGGAAGACTTGTCCATGCTTGCCGGTTTTATTGAACAAATGATAAAGGATGTGACCACAAAAATTTTGAATGCTAGCGCTTATGATTTGGATTTTTGTCAACGCCATGCTCAAGGTGACAAATTTGAATTACCTTGGTTGAAGAATACCTGGACTATTCTTAATTACGACGAGGCTGTTTCTATTGTTGAAGACAATAAACATAAGTTAAATACCTCTTTCAATGCGAAAGATGGGTTTTCAAAAGAGGAAGAGTTATTTCTGGTTTCTCATTGTGGTACACCCGTATTTCTTATCGATTGGCCAAAAGCACAAAAGTCGTTCTATATGAAAGAATCGCAAACAAACCCAGACCGTGTATATGCATTAGATTTGTTAATGCCTGGTGTGGGAGAACTTTGCGGTGGAAGTTTGCGAGAAAATGATGCTGAGCGTTTAAAAAAGCATGACAATTTTCCAAGCGGCTTGGACTGGTATGTGCAATTACGAAAATTCGGTGGAATACCTACTGGTGGCTTTGGTATGGGTTTCGAGCGTTATCTGCAGCTCTTAACCGGTGTAAAAAATATACGTGATGTTATACCTTTTCCAAGGTACCCACACAATTGCAAGATGTAATGGCAAAAAAATTTCAATTAAAACTCTTTGTTTTGCATAACATGGTTTTCGTTATTTAATTATCTTAATTTGTAAAAAGGTTTTCTGGATTTGTTTTTGGGCTAAATAATATTGTATTGTTTACAATTGACCCAACATGGGTTTGCGACCTGGCCAGGCTTCCTTGGCATACTTCTTTTTCTGAGGACCATGGACACTAGTTTCTGTGTGTGGATCTTCGAAGCCTTGTACTGAAAATGTATGTACAAAAATATGAATGTGAACAGTGTGATATAAACGAATTGCCAATCGAATCTTACCCTTTGAATTGGCCAAAGCTAATTTTTGTGCTATTGTTGCTATTGGCGCCGCAAACGTTTCTTCGACAACTGGCGCTACATCGGGCGCAGGATTTGGTAGAAGCAGACCCAATTTTGTGCCCAGGCCAACGCCAGACACATCATAATCAGTACTAGAGCCTATTTTGTTCAGAGAGTTATGGGCATCATTTGCTATGGCGGGCAATCCTTGATAAAGTGAATTTGGTGAAAGCGGCATTGTGCTATGACCGGCATGCTTTAAGTCAGCTAAACTTTGTTGGAACATATGATGACTAGCACTAATTCCATGGTTTGCACTAGAAGCATTGTGTGTATGTATTCCCATGTGGTTCGATTCGTAACGTGAACGTTTTGCTGGTATTACGGTTGTTTGCACCAAATTACGAAAACGTCCCACACTCGGATCTACATCTTCCGGATTTATGATGATCTCTTCATCATTGAACGTAACATTACGTTGTTTTCTTCCTTTGTTCGATTTTCGTGTATTTTCATCTGCTATCCCCAACATAGATATGCGCCGATTGTGTGCTGTATTGTACTCAGTGAGATTCTGCAAAGCCAAATTTGGTTATACTTTGTGCGATACAAATATGTTGAACTATGGAACATACATCCAATTCGGTTTGACTCTCGGGCAAACCGAGCAAGGTTCCATCACTCGTCTCGCTAACTGGTAGATCTTCCATTATGTTGGTTCGTTGTCCCGCCGACGGTCGCTCACGCAAAATGTACCGGCGTGTGGAAGCACCAAATGAAAAGCTACTATTGATTTGCAGAATAGTGGGTTTGTGACCCTCCAATTGCAATTTTCCAATAAAGGTGCCATGAGCTGTGAAAACACAAGTTGGGAGGTTTTAAACGAAAACGTTGTAGGTGCAGCATTTTTCTTTGTATATACTTGATCCCAAATCAACAAGGTAAGCAATATTGAGATGCTTGTGATAGACGAAAGCTGCATGTACCCGAGAACAGGATGCGTGATCAATACAAAAATCATTAAGAACATTGTTACGACCAAATAAGTAGCATTTTTTCTCATCGACCATTAATTTTTGGACTAGTTTGTCATCTTTGAGTACATCCAAATGTAATCCTGTCGGCGGTTTGCCAGCCCTGGGAATGAAAAAAGTTTAAGGTAAAATCTTTTGTTTTGTTTACTGGAAAGAGTGCTTACCAACTGGGCACTTCATAGCTGCAGGCCATGCTTTTTTAATTCAATAAATCTCAACGAGAAACATATCATATGTGTAAACAAATTATTCGCTCTTCTTCTTACATCCACTCACAGTGAGGTGAAGTGTGTAGTTGGTCGATGTTCGCGCGCGTCGTTGTTGAGAAATTGATGTTATTGTGATAATTGTTCATTGCACAGTGAATAGCCCTAAGAAGAAGAAGACTGTCGACAAGATTTATAAATAAATTTTTATAATTAAATAAAGGCTGCAAACGTAATCTTATATTTTAGTTTTATAATTAATGTTCATCAATTTTCAAAAATGTTGTGTTTTTCAGAGTTCTTCCAATTTCTGATATTGGGTATATCTTTCTTGAAAAATTGATAATCCAGAGCAAAAAACCGGAATTGAATCATCTTTATTAATAATACGTATTTGGCTTAATAAAATCATTAAGTTGAGTTGTCAGCATGACCTCAATGTCGATAATTGCTGAGCTGTGCATTTATGTGCTGACATGGAATGTAGGAACTCACTCGCCTAAGGACACGCCACTAACATCGTTACTCTCTTTAAACGGCACTACAAATTGCCCAGAAAACAAGTTGCCCGATTTGTACGTAATTGGCATGCAGGAAGTCAATACTGACGCAAGTAAACAAGTACTCGGCCTTTTTAAAGATGATCCGTGGATATTGAAAATTGCTAGTTACTTAGTCGACTATGACTATGTTAAAGTTGATTCAGAGCAATTGCAAGGAATTTTGATAACAATGTTTGCACTTACCAAACACATTCCTCATATTCAAGATATTGAAACTGACGAGACAGCCACTGGTATTGGTGGAATATGGGGTAATAAGGGCGCTGTTAGCATACGAATGAGTCTATATGGGACAGGTGTTGCCTTTGTCTGTTCTCATTTAGCCGCACATGACCACAAACTAAAAAATCGCATAGACGATTACCATAAAATTGTGGATAAACATAAGTATAGCTTAAATCGCTATAGTACCATTTTTGATCACGACTATGTGTTTTGGTTTGGCGATCTTAACTTTCGACTCTCCGGTGATGACTCTGCTTGGGATATACGCACTTCGGTGGAACAAGGTAAGTTCAGCGAGTTACTTCAGTTTGATCAACTAGGGGAGGTTCGTGAGTCCGGCAATGCATTTAGTTTGCTCAATGAACAGCTGCCAACTTTTCCGCCCACATTTAAATTCATCGAAGGCACCAACGACTACGATTTAAAACGTCGTCCGGCATGGTGCGATCGCATATTGTATCGTGTGCAAACATACAAATATCCGGATATCAAATTGAGCATTGAACAATTATCGTACAACTCTCACATGGATTACAGCATCTCTGATCATAAACCTGTATCGGCTGTATTCCTCTACAAGATTGAATCCAACACTACTACCGATCAGGATTTGCACGACGTTACTCATGGTGCCAGTACAGAAGTAAACGTTAGTTTTATTCTTCTAACATTTGCAGCTGTATTGCAATTATTCTAACCTCTTTCTTTTTACTCGCAACCTCTTTATTTTGCTTCTTTGTAGTTGTATAATGCCAAGCTTGAAGAGCTACAATGATATTTGTAATCAGGGAGCCACCAAAATTTATATCAGTTTCGCATATACTCAAAGTGAATGTTTAAAAATAATCTTATTTCGTCCACAAAAAATGAATCTCATTAACGTCTAATGAGTCTTGTCTAGTGATATTGAAAGTGTTTGTATCGTTGCTATAATTCAAGTAGTAAACCTGAATATTCGCTAAGTACCTGCTCTTTAAAATTATATTTACATAAACATATCTATGTATGAAATACACTGGCAGTTTTTTATTACTTATAATAACGAGGTTGTATCTGTATTGTTTATACTTATGTATGTTTCTTATTTCAAACATTGTTTTATTTTATTTACCCTTTTACTATATGTCAATTTATACTCGAAACTTAAACCTTTATTCTATTTTAATCGAAACCGAATAATCTCATAACTTCAAAAACTGAACATAATGTAATAATCACCGATTGCCTAACAAAAAACTTGAAATTAGTACCTCAAATTGTATTCAGTGAGTTTAAATTTAAAATGGAACTTGTTGTACATATGTATGTAATTTTAAAGTTTTTATTGTTTAAATATTGTAAAAAGACATAGCGCATTTTTATTAAATATAAAATTATACACTCATTAGAAAATTGTTGAAAATAAAAAGTACATATTTTTTTATAAAAAATTAACGAGTTTCATTGGAATGCAATTCAGACTAATTGTGATGCTAATGCCCCTTCAGTTAGTTTATGGGAAATTTAAAGTACTTCAAACCACTTCCCGTCCTATATTAGAGAAAGATAATCGTATTATCTTTGGTTTTGCTTATTTATTTAAAATGTTTTGTTACAGTTCTTTGAATTGTAGATAAGAGCAAAAAAATTATGTAAATAATAACTTATCATTTTAACTTCGGATTGTTTGTATTTACGCATTTTATGCAAACTTTTCAAATTCTTGTGCAAATATACAATGTGAACTATGCTAAAAGCTTTTTATGAGTCATGTCAGTATTGAAAAAAAATCACAAAACAGAAAAAAAAGCTTTCAAAAACGGTACATTTGTTCAAGTTGACCTTAACTTTTAACAAATACTTTAACAAGTGACAAAGTGTAACATAACAATACATGAAGCAACAACATCTTAAAAAAATTGCATGTAAGCAAACCCAAGGGAAATGCTATTGTTCTTTGAAACTAATTTCGTAGCGGCTTTTGAAACATGTTAGGCGAAACTATTAAACTTCGACAGGTGTTCATCATTATGAAGCGTTGTTTTTAATATTGTTGTTGCGTGAAAATAATGTCGTTTTAATCATTTTTGTTTCAAGTGAAATGTATCTGTTTCAATGTATTTGTGTTATAGTCTGTCAGTGTGTGTGACGAAACCTAAAAGGTGATTTTTCTTTTGCAATGTTATTGACTCTAAGGGGGTTTTTTTTAATTTTTTATTTTTTACAAAAAATTAAGTAGAACAAAATTCTTTTAGACATCAAGACGTTTAATTCAAGTTTTGCTGATCCAAAAGCAATAAAACAAATTTTATTATTTATCATTTAGTTTAGTCGTTGAGCTTAACTCATTTTGAGCAGACATCATTTACTTATGAGACGTAAAAATTGGGATTGCAATTATTAACAAAAAACAAAGTTAAATAATCACACGTGTAAAAGTGGGTGAAAAAACCCCCAAATATAATAAATTAAAAATGTGTCTCATAAAAAAAATTACAGTAATAACTTTTGCAATTGTCGAATGTGTTTCACTGATTGCTTATCTTCGAACCTAAAACTACGCGAGAGTGATAAGCTCAATTAGGGAGTCGCATTTATCATCGCAATTCAATCAAGTACCTCAACACTTACACACACACATGTTTGTTTCCCATGTTTGTTTATGCGGAGTGTGTCATTATAGAGTTTATACTTATTCATATAATGTGACGAGAAGAGATAGGGTTTAATATTTCTTTTTGTTGATCGAACCGGTATTTTACATATTCATATTATTTGTTTAAATGTTTGTTTTTATCGTTAGCTAATGTGCACAATACACAAAGGGTCCATATAGAAAATTGGCCAAATTTGTGTGGCTACGATCATTCCTTCATTTATGTAAATGTTTACAAATATATAACTCGGCGACTGTTCGTGTATTTGCAGTTATTTATGTAAACGATGCCATTACTTCGAAATATTTTTTTGATAGTTCAGTAACATTTTTATATGAATCTCGGAAAATAACGATTGTTTAGCAAATTTTAAAAAGATATCAACCTTACATACTCACTCATAGACTTGACCTTTGAATAGATAATTGGACAATTGCAAAATTGTAAATTATTGGGGATTTTTTGTTAGACAGTCACGTAACATGACATTACTATTCTATTATCTATATTAATTTCTTGTTCACACCAACACATTTAACAAGGCAGCACTTTTATCAAATCAAAAATTTTTCTTTTTTGTACATACATATATATGTATGTATGTACAAATTTACTGTGTGAAGAGTACATCAATAGCTTAAAGACCAAACACATTTTGAGTAGTATTTGCTTTCGAATAGATATCGAAAGGTAATTTTCGCTAAATGAAAGCCATAATTTGCATTTTTATACACCCTGCGATATCAATAAATGAACTGAAATCAGTCATGCTATTTAAACATTATTTTATTTCGCCTGATAAGGTCAAAAAAGTACCCAAATATCGTCTAAATCGTTATCTATAAATTGATATTGATATATGTACATTCGGAGGAGTATTCAAACATTGACTGCGTTTTAAATTTTGTTTCGAAAGTGACCAAGCAAAACAAAAACAAAATCACACAATAAAATAATGAGGTGTTAATTACCGCAACTGTCGAAAGGGTGTTATAAAATTTCATTTATTAATAAGCCAGCCGAACAATTGTAATCTCGTTGCAAAGTGAAATGAGATTACAATTCTACGCATTGTTGTTGTAGTAAGCGAGAAGTGTGCGTTTGCGCGAAGAAGCGAGAAAAAACGAATAATATCGATCGGCAATTACTTGTGGCCGAAGCTTATTTAAAGCGAGCCACACACCGATTTTCGTTCAAAAATCAATGGTCGCTCACTGAAGCAGGTTTATAGCGGAAACGTACCCGACGAGTGAATAATAAAAGCGTCAAAACATCAACAACACAACGAGGAATAAACAAAAACACCGATTAAATAACAAATCGGCGTGAGCATGCTAAAAAGTACCGCATGCAATGGTGGTTCCCAAAGTCGAATACGAGAAGCAACCAAATGTTAAAAAAAAAGAAAAAAATAATACACGCTCACAAGAAATTTCAATGTGCTAAATAGCTGAAATAAAAAAACGTTACAAAAACAAAAGCCAAAAAAATCCAAGCATAGCAACAACAAACATTGTGTGCGGAAATTGTGTGCTAGAGCGAATTTGACAATAACAATTCCAGGTGCTGATCTCATATGAAGAGTGCAAAGCTGATAAAAAAAAAAACAATATCACAAGGCTGAGAGAGTGAGAGAAAACAGTGGTCGAATCACATAAAATTAAGTTGAATTTGGTGATTTCTTTTTTTTGGTGTGAATAACTTAATTAAAAAAAAAAATTGCCATTATTAAATCAATTAAAATGGGCGTATGTGTGGTCGAAGCAGATGCAAGTGATTGCTCCTCCTATGATGAAGACTGTTCCTCGTGCTGGGGTTCCAGCAGCTCGGCCAAAACCACAAAAACAATAACAAAATCATCAGCAAAAATAAACAACAATTATTACTATGACAGTGATAAGACGGAAACATTGCATCAGAACGTAACCGGCAAAGGTGATGCTCGAGGCGGTAGCAGTGGAGGCCCTTCAAAGTCGAGTAAACAAAGTGATTGCACCCATCAGCCAAATTATAGAGGCTGTGCAAAGGATCTCATTGGCAATTGCAAAGAGTTTCGCATCGAACAGAACCGTCAAGATTTGCGAATTATCGGCAACGGAAGTCGCGTACGCATTTCGCAAAACTCCGGGAATTTACAAATTATTGGCAACAATACAAGACTGAAGATACTCAGCAACAGCGGCAACATTAAGTACACTGGCAACGATGGCCGTATTTATTTGGGCAGCGGTTCGGAACAGCAGGCAGTCGACTATATTGGCTGTAATGGTATACTAAAAATTGTCAAACCTACAGAATTACAGTCGAGCACTAAGCATCGAAGCAAAAAACCCCATAAAAATGCAGAAATAATTGCAACGGACGTCACAAAAAATCATCAACAACACGAACAACACCAAACAAATGTCAATGCGAGGTCAAAGCCAAAGTTTAAGTCAGCGTCATTTGGTGGTAGTGGGTCTGGTATTGGTGCTGCAACATCAAATTGGCAACAATTTGAAAAACGCTTCCAAAGTCAAAAGGAGACTCATGTCAATAGCAGCAGCGGTTGCGACAGTGCAGTGAATAATTCATTACCAAATTTGAATTTGAGTATTAATTGCAGTCAATTTGGAAACAAAGAGAAAAACTTGGAAATTAAAAATAAGTTGACGGTTGTGAACAATGTTGGCGGAAATGTAGTCATAAATAACGCTATTAATGTCAGTATATAACTACATATATATAACTAGTCATAGTTGGCAATTATTGCCAAATTTAGTCGTCTATGGAATCAACATTTTAGTCAAAGTGTAGCAAAATATTTGATTTAACTTGCCGTGTAATTTAAGTTCGAAAGTGATGTTCCTCAGTAGTCACACAGATAGAAAATGTATTCCCGTGCCAAAAACCAACCATTCTTTTTAGGAGAGGATCTATGTATATGATATATGTTTTTGTATGTAGTTTGTCGTTTTAACAATATTTTATAACATGAAAAAGTATTATATATTAATAATTGTATTGCATTAATGACAAGCGCGAACAAATTTGCTTAGAGAATACAAGTGGCGAATCATTCTGTGAATGAAAAATGCAAATCATGTACACAATAAAAGCAAAACAAATAATTGAACAACAAATTTGTTGATATTAATATTTTTAATTGTAAAAAAAAACTCCGAAAAAGAAACAGAGTTACAGTTATTGTAGTCTGCTGATTGTATCACAAATAAATTAGTAAACTTCGTAATTTACTTCTAAAGCGCTTAGTTCCTTTATTAATATTAAAAAAAATCAGTAAATAAATAAAATACTCATTCACTTGGGGATTTTTTATATACTCTAAATTTCAATGATAAAAAGTTTCAAGGTACATATATTGTTTATCAGTTTGAAACTAAGTATTGAAATATTTATGATTAGCAAATAAAAAGTTACATATAGTTATTTGTTTTTGGACACGACATGTTTGCGATTTTCTTTACGTCAACTGAAAGTTCTGAGGACTCATGTTGTTTTGTGATTAAAAATCAGTATGACTCATAAAGAAACTCATTGATAACGATAGTGGCGTATGGCCACTAAAATTAGTTTCTAAACACCTTGCTTTAATACTTAACGTGGACCGTTTGGCTTTGAAGATATCTTGGAACATGAATGGAAGCACTTTGTCGATACCAAGACACACGAATTCTGTCAAGGTTGGAAAAATATCTTATTAAGCTAATCCAGTTTATTAACTTTTGGCGGTTAAAAAATTTAAATTAAAATCTGATGTTTATCTATCTGTCTCACACACTCCACACTTCAATCGCTTAATTATAGCAAAAAAAATATAAAAGTCATGGTCACCGGTGTTAATAACGACTCTTACTTTCAAAACAAAACAGAGAAAACTTACAACACTGTCGCTTGGTCAAATCCACTACCTCTTTTTTTTGCAGATCTGTCAACGCTGTCAATTTTATTTTGCACCGCCGATTTTGGGAGAACTTCCCATATTGACTTCGCCCAATTGTTAGTGCAACTTCAAGCGACATTGAGCCAGCTAGTACTTTTGGTTTTTGGTGTTATTCTTCTTCTTTCATTTAAATATTAACGCCGGACAAGTAATTCGTTCAATACTGGCGTCCATCATCAAAACCAAATAGAATTAAAATAAACTTGCAGAAATGTTTAGCACAAACACGCCCACAAACCGTATGATGGACTTTGAGGTCATGTCGCCGCCAGACGATTCCGTGTCGGCATTAGAGTTCAGTCCAGGTACGATGCAACAAAACTTTTTGATAGCGGGCAGCTGGGACAACAGCGTGCGCTGTTGGGAAGTGGAACAAACCGGGAAAACAGTGCCAAAGTCAATGAAAACAATGGGTGGTCCAGTGTTGGATGTTTGCTGGTCAGATGAGGGTACAAAGGTATTTGTTGCCTCATGTGACAAACAAGTAAAAATGTGGGACTTGGCATCCGATCAGGTAATGCAAGTTGCAGCTCATGATGGACCTGTTCAGACATGTCACTGGGTAAAAGGTGGTAACTGCACATGCCTTATGACCGGCTCATGGGATAAAACCCTCAAGGTAAATATAAAGCATGACATATGTGGATGTGCTATAAAATGTATATTATTTCCATTACCTAGTTCTGGGACACACGTTCGCCAAATCCAATGATGGTCATTCATTTGCCAGAACGCTGTTATTGTGCCGATGTTGATTATCCAATGGCAGTTGTGGGTACTGCTGGTCGAGGTCTTATTATCTACTCGCTTGAAAACACTTTGTCCGAGTACAAGCGTCAGGAAAGCCCACTCAAATATCAACATCGTACAATTGCAATATTTAAGGATAAGAAAAAAGCGCCTACCGGTTATGCTTTGGGAAGCATTGAAGGTCGTGTTGCCATACAGTATGTAAACCCAGTGAACCCAAAAGACAATTTTACTTTCAAGTGTCATCGCGCCACCGGTACTTCTGGCTTCCAAGATATATACGCTGTTAATGACATTGCCTTCCATCCGGTGCACGGAACACTCGTAACAGTTGGATCTGATGGTACATTCAGCTTTTGGGATAAAGATGCACGAACTAAACTTAAGTCATCCGAAGCCATGGACCAATCCATAACAAAATGTGGTTTTAATGCCAACGGTCAGATTTTTGCGTATGCTGTTGGCTATGACTGGTCTAAGGGCCACGAATTCTACATTCCAACTAAAAAGCCACAAATTTTTTTGAGATCATGCTTTGACGAATTAAAGCCGCGGATTGGTTAACCAACAGATATAACGCTATCTTCCCTGTATAATGTTGAATGAAATCATCTCAAAGTTAATGCATAATATATTTAGAACATCATATTTGTTTTTTTCCTTTTAATAATTTCAACTAATTAAAAAACTAATGATGACCTTCATCATGTCCATGTCCATGACCATGATCACCTTGTCCTTTGCCAATGCCAAGTGCATACTCAATCCCGATAGTGGCAAGGAATGCAGCGAATCCAACACCAAGACCGCGGAACATGAAAGTCGTCAGGCGAGATTTATGCGTGCCAAATGCTTTTTTCTCGTAGCGCCACGCCTCATTCCTTTCAAGTTCAATATTGGAATATTAAAATATTCATTTAATTAAAGCTCCCTTACCTTAGCCAAGGGTCGGATAGACCCTGCCGGGCTAGCGCCTCTTTAACTTCTTTCAACTGTGGGACATTTTCTACTTTGTAGATGGATGGATGAGGGACTTTATAAGGTTCTGCGTGATGACCGCCCATTTTGATAGGATGCTGCAATGATAAAAAACATTGAAACGACACTTTTAAAATAACCGAGTTGATAATTAATGTGGTTGTTTATATAGGACCAACATTACATAATTTCTAAATTATTTAAATTGCCTAAAAAGACAAAAAAAATAAAGGTTTTTTACCTAACGTTTTTTTAGATGTCTGTTAAATTAGCGGTTTTTTGTTTTAGAATCTAGACTTAAAAAAATATTTAAAATAAAAACGATATGAAAAACTCACTTGATTTGCGACTTTGTCAAACAGCTGGATTCCGTAAGGGCGTAGGTTTGAGAACCACTGCCATAGTAATTGTCCAACACTGTTGAAAAGATTTTTTTCCCGACCTGTTAAATTTTTAACAAAATGCATGGGTTGGACTTTAACGAATTTCATATAACTTTAATGAACTGTCTGATACACTGATGTCGTACAAGCTCACCTTTCAATTGCTTGGGACATATTCAATTTTTATTTATTTGATAGACAAATTTGTTATCGTTTAAAGTGTCATTATTTTTTTGTTTATATTGTTACCTACTATTTAATACGTTTTAACAGCTTTCAACACAAAGACAGTTAAATTAATTATCATTATTATCGGTCGAACGACGCAGTTCAGGTGTTTGCGAATCTCTTATTTGATCATCGACTATCAAATTGTTTAGTGGGTTCTCACTACTTGTGGTATTTTCAATTTCCACAGTCGTCGTGACTTTATCATTTAACTCATTAGATTTATTTGCTTGATTATCCTCATCGCCATGGACGTCATCGTTTTCATCACAATTAGAGTCACTTGTGGCTGACACATCCAGTTTTTGTTCAGTTTCTTGAGCTGCACGAGGTTTTTTAGCGCGTTGTTTTTTTTTCAATCGTTTTGCACGTTTCTTTGCTGTTTTTTCTTCAGCAATGCGTTTGTTTTCTTCCAGTTTTTCTCTATAGGCATCGTCAGCTTCTTCACGTGCACTTTTAGCTTGAATTATCTTTTGCCGAGCGTACTCTTTGCGACGTAAATGTCGGTACACATGGAATTCACCAGAACCCGCACCAGCACTAGAACCCATTACATTTCGCACAAATGATGGCACAGACGCCATATAATCCTTTTCTCGGCGGGATTCAGCTATCACAACGGGCTTT
The DNA here is from genome assembly GCA_034638295.1 of Phortica okadai. NCBI lineage: Eukaryota > Metazoa > Arthropoda > Insecta > Diptera > Drosophilidae > Phortica > Phortica okadai. The sequence continues at coordinate 37,326,854 of CM067851.1, forward strand.
TGCTATACAAATGAATTATTAATATTTTTGGGACTATTTGTAACAAATGAATGAAGAAATTGTTTACTCACTGGATCCTTCATTAACTTTTCCAACTTGAGTCTTTGCAAGTCTGTTGCGGATTTAATTATGGGACGAATTTTTTGTTCTTCCTTTTTTGGGTCTTCATCAGACTCATCTCTTTTTTTTGGTGAATCTTTATTCGGCTCCTTGACCAAGTTTTTTATGAGAGACATCGTATGAGAATTCTATTGGAATCACAATGTAAACACTTATAAATGGCAGCCAACAATGCGGGTCAGTGTTGCCAACTTAAACTCCAACGAAAAAACCCTGAAAATACCCCTAAAAATATAACACTCCCAAAAAAAAAAACCAATCCGACTCTTTTAACCCCTACGTTGAGTGCAAAGACTAGTCCAGGCGTTCTTTTCTTATTTTGAATTTTATTTAAATTGACGGTTGAGTCGGCTTGTGAGCTATCAAGAGCACACTACTTTACTTACAGCGATTTTGAGAGTAGCTTTATACTTCGACATTGACTTTGGGAGCAGAAATCCATCAACTGGCTTATATCTTTAATTTTTCCGTTAGCGAACAGTTTCTGTGTGGTTGAAAACTTTGTAAAAATGACTTCCCATCAGATATCACATACAAAGATTGTTGTTCAATAATTCTCTGACATTAATTAATATAATCCTTAATTAAAGTTGTATGTATTCATTATTTATTTTAACAATTATTTATTTCTGTATTTTTTAAATTGTATTGCAATTTTGAAACATGGTTATATGTGCTTAAGTGGAAATATACATTATAATTGTTGCTTTCTCTTTTATACTAATTATTACTTTATAATATATAATGATAATTAATTTTTATAGCATTTTATTGTTAACTTAAGCTTTTAAGTATTCCGTATATTAAAAATAAAGTTTCATTTCTCCTTGTTTTGTTTCCTTTTATAAATTTTTTTGTTAACAGTGTTTTGTGGCTTTTTGTTGTTGTTGATTTTTAGTTTTTTGTTAATTATTATGATACTGTTAAAACAACTTGTAAAATAGAGTATAATAAAGAAGGGAAGAAATATTAAAGCAAAAATTGGGCAAATACTGTTTCTTCACGTTTTTTTTTATTTTACTTTTTTTTTGTGATTTTGTCATTAACTATTTTAATTTGTTTTGTATTTTAATAATAATCAGGTATAAAAACGATATCATATATAATTTATTCATCAGATTTAAAAATCTTTCATATTTGTTTAAATGTTTCCACATTTCATTTTGCTGAAAGTTTCAACTAACAGTTTCTTCTGTTGTTTCGCTGAAAACACTCAGATTCAGTTAATTTTATTATGCTATGAAAATGCACAAAAATCTAACTATGCAAAAATGTATCTCTTAATTTTGTTTATTTCCGGTCAAACATTCGGCAGCATTAGGAAATGTGCAGATTTTTTTTTTTTGACGCTTCGTTAGCATAAAACTGCCGACAGAATGACAGATCAACGAACGAGACGAGCTGTTGAAGAACAGACGTTAACACAGGTTCATTGTTCGAGGTTACGTTGTGTTACGACCCGATTACAACATTTTTTTTCAATTTACTGCTAACTTTGTGCAGTTACCAAATAATTTTGGTTGCACCGAACTGAATTGTACTTTTGTTTTCTTTTTTTTTTTTCCATTGTAAATGTCCAAATATCAGCCATTGGCATAAGGATTTTGGAGTATTTCATGTCTTGTTTTAAGAAGGTTTCAAATTTATTTTTTTGTTTTTGCAGTAGTTTCCTCGACGTTACGCGTTTACCGACCGGACCTCGTAGGAACGTTAGCATTGAGGACATTAGTCTTTATGATGATGATGCTACTCATCAGCAAGAATTTCGTTAAGCAAACGATTGAGACTATCGAGTCCGGTCAAGAAGCCGCCATCAGGTCCGTGATGAATTGGCGCACTGGATGGCGCCGGCAGCATACTGCCGTTTCGTGGCACAAAGGCGGTGTGCGCAAAGTCAATCAAACGCACATCGACAAAACAACGTGCGTCATCAGTGGCCGGTGCTGTCATGTCAAGTGATTTGGATGCATGTTGAAGAGATGGCGGCATGCGTTGTGCTGTGGGTGCACCAATTGTCGTTTTTGTAATAAGACCATTATTGTTGTTATTATTATGATGACTGTTGGAAACCTTATCCTGTACATGTGTGCGTTCCAGTGATTCCATTAGTATACCCGCTAATAACGAATTTGTGATCATTTCGCCGCTACGTTGCGCTTGCGGAGACGTTTTTGATGGTGACGTAACGGTAGAGACGGGCGTCGATGTAATTGTTGCTTTCTTGGCTAATGAAGAACTAATGACATCGTTCAGATCGCGTTCATTAGTGGAAAAATTATCATCGTCATCCTTGCAGCGTAAACGTTTGACAGCGCCCTTTACCGATTTGAGAGATGATGCGCTGGATGAGGCGGGTGAAGGGATTGTTTTAGTACTGGAGGCGTTGGTGGCAATGACGGTACCAGCACTGTGCGGCGCAGTCGGCGTTGCTGGAGTCAGCTCCATTGAATTCGCGGTTGGTATATCAAACGATGAATCATGTTGTGATTGCTGTGATTTGTAACGTTTTAACATGACCTCAGTTTGGCCAATGATGCTACTATCAAAGTCGGAACTAGCCTCATCTGAACTGTTATTGCCTGTTTGTCGACCGCTTGTGACGGCTTTGATCTGTTCGGAGAGACCGGAGAAGTCATCGCTACTATTGCTACTGTAATTCATCCATGAGTCTCCGGAATGTGGCGACGAGGTTGTCACGCTTGGCATCGGCGGTTCAGGATCAAGAAATACTGTTTCTTCTGATATTGGAATGAATGGTGCAGGTGGTGAGCTACTTCTAATGCTAGTTTTGTCTTTACAGCTATTTACCGAAGACGCTTTAGCTGAAATTTTTGATTTGGCGCCTGCGTTAGTGCCGCGATTATTGGCACCACATCCAGCGCGCATTGGTGGTGGCATTGAAACACGACTGATTGTCGAACGAACATCATCATCGTCATCATCATCGGTTGTGGAAGCTGCATTGGGTGTATTTTTGACGCCACGTGCCGCCGCTTCAGCAAAACCGCGTTTATGCATATGTCGGCGGGTTGCAAGATTCAACCGTGAATTAGAGTCATTCGAGGCATCGGCATCATAGCTGCATGGATCACCGCCAGTACTGCTATTAGTTGCTGAAGCATTGCCACTATCGGCCGCAACTAAGTTCAATTCCTCATCCGTATCGTGTGGCTCAAGTTCATCACCACCGTCATTACCAACATCATCATCGATATCCTCATCCTCATCGATGCTATTCTCTGGATGATAGTCAAATGTGGCAGACTTGGTTGCAGATTTCGGTGTTGCGGTAACAGACGATGACCAATCATTGAAATCAAAGTCCATGGGGTGCGCCATTGGATTCTCTTCAAATCCCTCGTAAACAATCAATAGAGAGCTAATGCAAAAAAAAAAAGAAATATTGTCAGATCAAAGCTCTAAACCAATAACGAAAATAGTACCATACCATGAGTAGAACCTGTAGCTAGATTGCTTCTCAATGACACGTCGCAGCTGCTGTAAACGTTGCAGTATCTTGCGAATAACGCGTATACGCAGTCTGTAGCCATTGTAGAAGAAATCATGCAAAGCTTGCTTAAAGCCATCCTCATTAAGTTCTCGTCCCCAGTACTTGTCGCGCTTTGCATATTGATCGACATCAGCTTGATAGGTTTGCATGCCGCATAGGCGCACGCCCAGCGACGCAGAGGTACTTGCAGCACACTTAGCCATCTGCTTGGAGCGTTTCTCGGCCGATGCATCATCGCCATGCTGACGAGTACCCATCTTTAGGTCCAGTATGCAAGGATTACGAAATTGCGAGGTGATGTTCTCGAGCATGAGAAAATCTAATTGAAAACCATATAGAAGTGTTATTAGCAAATCTATTTACAAAAGATCTTTGCAGAAGCATAAGATTATTTTCTATTTTTATGATTTAATACTATTTTAATACTAACATTGTTTGTTGGTGTTGTCAAGTTGTGAAATACTCTTGATAACATCAGCTGCGTTTCCATTCTTATGCACTTTCATCCTGCAAACAAGTAAAAAGAAATTATTATTGTTTAATTATTCCACTATATAATGTATCTGCTTTCAAGCTTCATTTAATTTAGACCATACAACTGATTTTTTATAAATTCATCCATAACTCTTGAAATCTTAAGTGATAAAACGAGAACTCTACACACCTTAAGACATCGTCGCGTTTGCGCTTTGAGGCGCTCATCTTACGGACAGGTTCCTCGCGAAAGCTTGGCGAATAACGTTTTTCCAATTTAGCGCCCCCCATTGATGTTGCTTGCATAACGCCTGAAAGTATATTTGGCCCAAAGCCGACAATTAGTAAAATCATTCACAATTGATAAATAATAAGAACATTGCTTTTGAGTGTATGTGTATGTGTTTTTGTTTATAAATGTATGTAACATTATTAAATAAATTGATACACTGAGGTCCAGTACTGTATAGATGTGTATAGATGTATATAAGTGTATCTAATTCGATTGATGTAACTTCAGACATAATCATGAGATAGAAGCCAGTACAAAATGTTCTATTAATAAGTCTATTGATTTGTTCTTGTCTTTAAGTAAATATGAATGCATGTATGTAGTTAACTTTAGCGCACGCTTAACACAAACAAGCAAATGCCAATAAAGCTGAATGAGGGTTCGTTTTTTTGTTGGAAAATGTGTTAAAACTTTTAACACAATGTTCAGATACATACTTTAATAAGCCTCTGAAACTTATTTATCAAATTCATAACATTTAACTTTCAGCATCAATAACTTATAACTTAAATTATAGTAAAGACCTGATTTCATAATTTCAAAAATATTTTAATAAATTATTTATTAATTTTTTACTAAAGTAAAATTCAAAAGGATAGACCAAAATACTCGTAATCTAAAGATTTTCAGAAAGTAGGCTGTAAATTATATTTACACAATATTTGGTTAAGATATAGTATACTTTTTAGCAATCAGAATCGGTTTTTTTTTTAATATGAATTTTGAATTCATAAATTATTAAGTTATTAATTAAAAAGAGGTAGTTAGTCTGAGAAATAAATTTTTGATAATTTAAAAAAAAATAAATAAAACTTTTCACTTTTGTGTCAAATAAGAGTAAAATACTTTTAGAGATTCAAGATATTTGTCTGGGTTGTCAACGAATCGTAGTTAAAAAAATTAATTTTATATAAACTTAAGTAAATAAATAGATATAATATAAAATAGTTATGCTTAAATAGATTATATAAATATAATTTTTTTTTAATATATGTAAATATTAAATAGAAAAGATTGAAAATATTTTTTATACAAACCGTTTTCACATTCTTTATGGTTTTTGGCTCTTCTGAGAGTCTCTGAGTGATCGCATATGAGGAGTTTTGTTTGTCTGTTAACTGTTTCATTCTTTATCTGTGTTCAATACAGACACAGATCAGATCAGCTCAGATATTTGGGTCAAAGTGATACACGACAAGCGGTATACGGTACACGGTTAACGGTTATACGGTTTAGCGTCCTCGAACGTACGAGCAAACGAACGAAGTAGCACATGTACGACGATGACGACGAAGAGCAACAACAACGGTTGGATGTGCGTTCTGAACAAACACATAAAATAAAACAACACGATTTTCACGTTCAAAAAATAATATTATCTTATTAAAGATATTACGCTTTTGTATTTTCGATCTCTCTCTCTCAGCCTCTCTCTCTGAATTTTGCATGCCGTGGGCTAAAAGTAGCGCAGTGTCACCGAGTAGAGAGACTCTCCAGGTTCGCTTTGATTGATTTGATTGTTTCATCGGCAGATCGGCAGAACATCTGTCAGTCTCTGTCTGTGGCATATCATCATCATCGAACCTTTGGATAATACGAGTATAAAGCGTATATAGTAGTTGTGAACCTGTGTAGTACCTGAAGTTTCCGCTTCAAGCAACACAAGATTCTTATATTTTTTTTTTAAGATTTCAGGTTTTTTTTTTTTATTTATTGTACGAAAGTGCTTCATTGTAAAATTTTTGACACATTCTAAGTAATTATGAATGTGTTACAAAAAATTTTACAACACTGTTCTTAACCGTTAATATTTTGGATTTATGGTTTGACACTTACCATTCGGGTCGGTTTTAAACTGAGAGTAAAAAAATAATAACTATGTACTAAAATTCGAAAATATTCGTTTTTTTTTTATCTTAACAAAATTTCCTTTAATTGTGATATTCTTAAGCTAAATAACTGTGTTTTCGACAAAATATTCATAATAAAATGTTATAAATATTTTAATTTGTTACTTTATTTTTCTCAATTTTTTTTTTGTTTGTGTTTGGTTTATAAACTGTGTTTAAATCAATAACAATTGTTTTCTGCTTTTATTTCAATACTCTGCATTTACAATTTAAAATTAAAATATTTGTTTGTCCTTACTAACTAAATCACATTTTTTATATATTTTTTCATATATAATAAAACACTGAACAAGAACAGAAAAAAAATTATATATTGAAATTAAAATTAAGTTAAGCAAATTGTCTAGGCATGTTACAAGGACTTTGACATAATACAGTAAACATTTGACTGATGTAGGTTAGTAAAAATAGGAATTCTGGTTGAGTTTTGATTAATAGACGGGCTTAAGATCAAGATGCACGAAAATGCTATTCTTTTAATGAATCATTTCATTTATTTTTTTTATTTATTTTCTTTTTTTATTTATTTATTTCAATTAATTTGTATTTTTGTTACTTATGAAGCAAACAAGTCTAAACTTGACGATTGATTTTCAACGATTCGAAGAACGTTCAAGTTTAATGCATTTTTAAAACAAAATGAGAATACGATAAAAGCTGAACTGAACGATACTTTTGAGAAGCGTGTGAATACAGTCGGTATCTTACCTTTGTATTTTGGAACAAACTTCAAGATATCCTGCGGAATATTTTGATAGAAATCCAATTCTCGCATATTCAGTGGCTTAATAACGGTTGATTGATTAAGCAGCAACAGGCGTGTGTGTCCACCGACCTGAAAGAACGAAAGAAAGAAAGTTGTAATAACGATTCGATAATTTCTAGAAGGTACAAACTAATTATTTGTCATTAGTATATAAACTTATATACATATACACTTCAAACCTTCAAAAATTGACATTTCGCCTAAGCTCAGTGGCATGACATCTTAAGAGTGAACAGTTAACATTAAGCTTATATAACCCATGTCCTAATCAATAAATTGGTTGTCACTAAAGTGATTGAGTAGTTAAACGTTTACCAAATAAGTCATTTTATTTTAAGCTTTTGGCTCCGGCCAACTTAAGGCGACTTTTTGAGTGCTATAAAAAGCAGCTGACGCGTGGCTACATTTTAATCTTATCACATAATACAAAAGAATATAAAATTAATGTGAGGAATAATAAATTTTACGTCATTCCAATTAAAGATAAGAAAACACTGTTCATATATTTTACGAAAAAAAAGAGAGAACAAAATAAATAAACAAAATATCCTAGTTTTTAACGAAATTCTAATAAAAACTAAACAAACTTAAATTTAATTCAACAGAAATTGCAAAGACACAAGTAGAAAAGTAAAGAAACTTTCCAGATTGCTTGCACTTATCGCGTGAACGACTGTGACAAATGTTGACTCATTTAAAAAATTCCAATCAGTAAAGCAGAAAAAATAAAGAAAAACTAAATTAATTAACTGCTATAAGTTTCATGACACTTTCATTTTTGTTGACGAAAACAAATGCAAAAAGAATTTTATGGAATGCGCAAAGTTCAATTTCGTTAATTCTTATGGGTAAATAATAGACGAGAAGTCATGAACTTGAAGGTTTATTTTTGTACTGTTTTGTCTCTTTAAAAATTGAAGAAAGCAAATTAATTTTTTGTTTTTTTTTCAATAATTCGCATGGCTTAAAAGAATATAATGATGACAAACAAGTGAAGACTTAAGAGAAATGTTGCTTACCTGATTGGAGAGAGGTTGAAGTGCGACTTCATCCTCGTTTTCTGTGAGATCCTTACTTATTTGTGTCTGTAATGTTGGTGCCGACGCTGGTGCGCCCAAATGCTGACCGACCTTAGTGTAACAATCATCATGGCCAACTGAAGTTGATTCAGAAGAACGTTGACAAGCTAAATATTGTTGCAAAGCAGCTGTGGCACTGGCAAGTGGATGATGGTGATGTTGTGATTGTTGTTGTTGTGATTTAATTGGCGTTACACAGTGACTGTTGTTGTTGCTGCTGCTGCTTACTGATAACTGTTGCAAATTGGCTGTGACCAAACTACTACTGGCAACATGTTGCGGTGAAGTCAACTCTTGCTGTTGTTGTTGTTGTTGATATGGCAGTGTTGTAGATGTAACGTTATTGTCAACAGTATTACCACCACGAAATGTTGCACTACTAAAATGTGACAACTGATTTAGATTTGTTGAAATGTGAACGACATGTTCATGTTCATGGTGCTGCTGTTGTTGCTGCTGCTGCTGTTGTTGTTGTTGATGTTGTTCATATAGCTGGATTTGTTGTTGCTGTTGTATGTTCGGAACATGTTGCTGATATGACGAGAAGTCAGAATCTCCCATGCCCCAGTCCCCCAAGAAATATACCATACCCTGTTGCGTAAATCAGTTTAAATATTTTTGCTTTTCTTTGTAGTTCCCTTTGAGTTAATGGGAAATTTTGTGTTTTTCTTTTACGACTCAGTGTAAATCTGCAAATGAGTACAAACGAGAATATTACAAATTAAATAAAATTCATTTTTTGTTCAGCAAAATATTATATAAAAATGTAAAAAGCCAAGCAGATATTAACAATGCATTTTATCTTAAATTAGGTCAGCTATGAAACACAAAAAATTCCCAGCAAAAATGCAACTAAGAGGCATAAAAGAAATATTATTGCGAATGTATTTTGTCATTTTGTTTTTGCTCCTCACTTCGCCTGTATCTGTTCTGTAAGCATATAATTTATTCACTCGACTGCATCTGAGAATCCGAGTGCGCTGAACTCAATCTCACATGAAATTTACATAATGTTTCAATTCTGAATATTCTTCGGAAACATGAAATCAATGTTATTTCCTGACTAAAGCACCTGTAGATTGTATTTATTGACCTTTATCGATTAATTCATAAATTTTGGTTTTAAAAAAGCTTAAATAAATTAAGTAAACCAAAGAAGGTTTCTTTTAAATCAATTATCACAAATTAACTCGATTAAAAGTTTTGTTTTTGTTTGTTAATCTGCCAAGACGTTCGAACAAACGTTAAGCTAAGAAAAACCTTAGGCACGTTATTGTAGCACATCTAAGGAAATAAAATAAACGTGATTCAATTCGGTCTCTTTGTCACACATGCACACACGTGCGCATATATTTGTACATCACGCAGATACGTGTGTGAATATTCCAACGACGTAGAAACAAAAGCTATTGCGCATATTCAATCAAGAAGTTGACACGTGTAAATGATTTGTAAAAATTGGAATTATTAACTAAACTATAACAGATCTTAAAATAATGCTTAAATATAAAATAATTTGCCTAATCATTAGCCTTGCTGATAACCAATATTTACAAGCGTGAAACAATGCACACAAAGATTTCATATAAAACGCTCATCTGACTGATTGTCTGTTTGAGTAGTTGACTGCTACAATTTGTCGCCCTCAACTTATTTGTTTTCTATGCTAATCTTAATATAAATCCTTATTTATTTTTTGTTTTATTATTTAAATGTCAGAACTGAGATCACACCACTTTTCGATTACATGAATGCACATGTATAAAGAAGTGCAAACAGGTAAATGCATTGGTAAATATTGGTCGTACAATTGCCGACGCCGACACCAAAATGAGCTTATTAATTTATAATACACATTCAGGTTTAAACAAATGTACACAATAGCAGAAACGTCATTAAGATAACTACAATTAATTTGCAAATTATTTGAATCTGCGGAAATTCGATTATGCAAATAGATTTTGTATGAAGTAAGAAGCGATTTAGACGAATTGAGTTTCATATAGAACTTTAGTTGTTTAAATAGGCGATAGATAAACGATTGTTGTATATTTGATGTCTGCCTAATTGTCCGTCCGACCGACCGACTGCCTCTATGCGTTACATGTTGACATTGCGTTTCTATATTTAGATCTTTAATGCTTACTTCCGCCAAATGCGTTGTTCTGGGTATTTCTGAGTGAGTTTTGTTTAATTAGCATTTTATTTGTTCGTGCACAACCAGACATTTACGCAGTTAGCTAATGATAGGGCGACGCGCGACTGCTCTGATAAGCTACACGGATATTATTTGATGATTTGATTGTAAAAAGTGAAATGCAGATTAAGTTTTTGTCAATGAATTCAAATAAAATTGGTATTTCTTTATGTTTTTTATTTTTTCAGAAGAAATAAAATTAACAGCTGACGATGCGAATGAGTGAACAAAATACAAACTTATCAGACGGCGTCAAAAAAAAAAAAAAAAAAAAATAGAGCAAAAATTCAAATAATAAAATAAAAAACAAAAAGTCTAACAATAAACAATTAAGCGAAACGACGCGTCTCGCAAGTCAATAAATAAGACAGAAATTTGTTTAAAACCTCTTTGTTTTTGTTTCGCACTTCGCAATCTCTTAGCGGCAAAACTCGTTGCGGCGTTTTGAAATATGTATCTATTTTAAATTAACACTTGTTTTTTCTGAATTTGTATATTTGTTAACTATATGAGAATACACCCAAAACGTGATTACAAATCGACTTTTTGATTCTAATCGAATGAGGTACTCGTATCGCAGCATTACATGTCTATATTACAGCATTTAAATTGATAAGAGTAAAGTGATTGTAGAAATATTTAAAAAAAATCTTACAATTATCGCACTTAACAACAAAGCACTATGAGTAAGACATTTACAAACTTTTTTTATACAATACTGAAGAGAGACTGCAAATTAAATAACAATTAAGAAAATTAAAAACTGTAAACGTAGATATAGAAGAAAAATGTTCACGAAAAACGTGTATCTGTCGAATATTAATATGAGTAGATAAAAATAACAGTTACACGAGTATCTGCTGACGGGGATTTTTTTTAATTATTTATTTATTTTTTTTAATTTTCTGAGAAAACGTCAAGACAAACTTGTTTCGTCGACCTACTCAAAAAAAAAAGTAAGAGCAGTTGAGTATACACGGTAACATAATACCCTACACACACGGTAGGCGGTAGCACACCCAAATCTGAATAAAAAATATTTATCTGGCATCGCCCATTCAAATAGTGTAGAAGATATGGCAATTTTAAGAAATTCACTTTTAGAGGGGAAATGAGGAGGAAGGGCAAAACATACTGAGTCTACATACCGATTTTCATGTTTCTACCTCATCTGGTTTTCGATAGCCTATTCCAAAAGTGGGCGGGAAGTAGTGGGCGTGTGACAAATTTGATCTGCACCGAGTATCAAAAGTCTACTCGCCAAATTTCAAGTCTCTAACTCTTATAGTTTTTGAGAACCATTAGTGAATATGGGCAGACGGACGAACGGACAAGGCAGAATCAATATCTATTGTCGTACCGATCTAGAATATTCTTTTTGCGGTCCCCCTCTACACCTTCTATGACACATAGTCTGTACAGGGTATAAAAACAATCATTTTAAATTAAAGCCGTATTTAAGAATGACGCGCTCAATACTTTGTATGCGAAGAAAACAAAAATACAGATACCTGTTTTTGTTTTCCTTTTTTTATTTCACTACAAAAATTATCAAAACAAAAACCAGCTGGTAAACATTGAAATTAACCAGAAACAATAGCAGACGTTAAAGACACAAACACATTTTTTTTTATTTTTGCATTTATTGACACCTAAAAAAAAAAAAAAATCACTTTGATGACGTTTTAGACACCGAACCGTACACTTAAAATTATCACACAGATACAAAGTAACAACGAAATAAAAAAAAAAAACAAAACAACAAAGTAGACTCACAACAAAAGATAAAGAACTTAAAAAGCAAAAAAAAAGAAAACAATTTGAACTCAGACGACGACAACGTCGACAACCTAAGTCAACTTAACTCTCGACTCTCGTTGCAGTAGAAACCAGAGCAGAGCGACCACAACATCATCCAACCAACACAAATACACACTCACTCACACACGCACAACACTCTTCTCTTCCGCCTGTTTTTTCCACTACTGATTTAACATTTACCCTACCATGACGCTTCTACTTCAGCTATTTTTAAATACAAAAAATGAAAAAAAACGCAAAAAAAAAATGGGCTGAAAAAATTAATCAAACTAAACTTTTCGGTAATTTTACCTTTTTTACTTGCTTTAAGTTATTGATCTTGTGTTAAATACAAACTTTTTAATTGCTTGCGTTTATTTAGTTTATTAAATTAAACAATTGCATTAAAATTTCCACAATTTTGTATGTGAAATTTTTTTTTCTTATTTAACTTGTACAAAACCTCTCACACTCACATTTATATGTACTTTATATAAATTTGCACTCACACATGTATTCATATGTATACATATATAGACAAAATTTTTTTTTTGCTCAATTTTAATTTTCTCACACGCGAAATTTATAGTGTTTAATTTTTCCACTGTTTTATCCGTTGACCACGTCCGATCCGAGCAAATTGAGAGACTAGACTGACTGTCTTTGCACGCTCAGTGGTCTAAAATATACACGCTGATTGCCAGTGGTGGTACTAATAGGGGGTTATCAGATTTGACTTGTTAGTCATAATTTAAATTTCAACATTAAAAATTTTAAATTTATTATAAATTTATGTATGTACAAATATATTTTTTTAAACAATATCTTACCAATATTTGCGTATTACATATACAACTTTTTTGTAACTGCACGCCACTGTCATGTGCCAACGAAAGCAGAGAGGAGAGCACAAATACAAATCGACTCAATCTCTTTGAGAGCGTGAGAGTTAAATTGAAAAAAAAAAAAAAACGAATAACAAAACACTTGTTCGTTTGTAATTGGCAAGAAACAACAATGATTGTGAGTGTGAAAGAGCACATTGTCGACGCAAACGTATTTCAAAGATACACCAAATTTTCTCACTGCGCGTTTCTCTTTCGCTCGTTCTCTCTGGATGCGGCCGTACGTTTTTTACCCTGCTCATACAGTGTGTCAGAGTGTATTAAGTTCGTTTGGGAGAAAAAGTATGTAACGCATAGAACGGGGGGAGGGGGACCTCCCAAAGTATATATATTCTTGATCAAAACTACAAGAGAACTTGATTGGCTCCCCAATGATTCTCGGAAACTATAAGAGCTAGAGATTTCAAATTTGGAGGGTAGAATTGTAATGCTCGGCAGCAGATCTAGTTTGAACGGTTTTGAAATCGGTTTCTAGACTCAGTGTGTAGAGACCTATAATACCAGAATTATTCATTTCATTTTGAACGCTGTTTAAATGGGCGATGCCAGACGTGGGCGTGACAGGGCATAATATTGTCGAATAAACTCGACTATTACTCCTTACTTGTTTAAATTGTACCGTAAAGTGGTGCTACCGTGTTCATACTAGGGCGAACCAGATTACAATCATGTCAATTTCAGCAAGACGTGCACGTGCAATAAATTTATTTGTCTTTTTTAAACAATTGCGTCAATTGAGCAGCAAACAATTAATGAAATTAAAATTTAAAAAAACCTGAAATGCTAATTGGCATTAAATAAGGTTTTTTGAATAACAAATGTTGTTGAGAAAATATGACTACTATTGAATGTTCGAGCCAAACTGAACTAAAGTCAAATAATATAACGCCATGACTTGACGCAAAGCGAAATTTTTCTTAGACAACAATAATAAGGTATTTGTTTTCAAAAAGATTATTTCAGGTTTAAATAGACAACAGAAACCACAATTTTTTAATCAAACTTAGAATTCTGCATAGTATATTTTTGATCTTCCCAGCTTGTTTTAAGCTACAATTTGCATAGACACAACAAATAAAAATTAGTCAAAGACAACAAACATCATTATAATCAGCTGTTGCTATTGCAGCTGTTTATAAAAGTTTGTAATCTAATCTAAGCTCCAAACTCTTCAAGTAGATTTTTATATAAATTTATATTATAATAAAAAAATATATATGTATGTTATACAATATATTAGGGTGATCCAAAACCAGTTAAAAAATCTGCTGATATATTTTTATTGAGAATTGAACGCTCTACAAGAAGGGTACATATCATAGACGTATACTCGACACACACACGACAGGCGGTGCCACATCCCAATTCTTTAAAAAAAATGTTTATTTGGCATCGCCCTTTTAATTTGTGTTCAAAATATCAAGAGAACAAAATTTTCCATTCCAATAAGATAATCGTTTACGTCCATGTTTACCAGAATTTTTTTTGTTAATTTTTTGTACACTTTTTAAACAAACAAAAACAAAATTTTCGCTTATTAGAGCCGTTTGTCGATTTGCGAGTGAACGCACAACAATATTTGCTAACGGAAACTGGCTAAGACCAAGGCTTCCGACTCAACTCGTTAAATTTATGAATGAAATTGACCCAAAAAAAAAATTTACTTACATATGTAAATATTTACGCTTCAAAAATATTTTTCCACGATGTTTTTTATTTAATAAAAAAAAATTGACAACAGCTGTTTTCATTCGGGGCACGTCACGCCACGCCTGTTTTTCTTATACTTGTTTTGTTCTGTTTTTGCTTATCGCTCACATCTTATCATTTTTTAAAAGCAAAAGTAAAAAGACAATAAATAAAAGAACAACATTTTTGCCAATTAGCGCAATATCTTATGACTATGAGAGATGTGTGCCCAGACAAATTGCTGTTTCTTGTTGGAACAGTGACAAATTGCCTTAACAACATTTGCAGACATCTTTAGATAAAATATTTGTTAAGATAATTTTCCATACACGCATCATGCCAGTTATCAGTCAATGAACGTCATTGCATCAACACAGTTAACACTAATTAGCAAATTTAATAATTCAATTCAAATGTTTAGACATTCTCATTTTGCTAAAGACAATGTCAGACACGACTTGCAACTGTTTTCATGATATCAAAAATGCCTAAACACAATGCAGTGCTCAAACTGTAAAGCATTTTAACTATACGATTTTTTATCTCCTGATGCTTTTTTCAAGGCGAAATGTAGGATTTTGTTTTTGTTTTATTATGTTTTCTCCTGCTCAAGTGCTTTTGAGGGCCACCCAACGTCGTTTCTCTTGTAACCGGGCGCTTTTTTTTTTTGCTCCTCTCCTTCTATCGCTTTCTCACACATACATATTTGTTCGTTCGGTTGTCTATTGCACTTGACTTATATTGTCGTAATGGTTATACAATTTATTGTATTATTTATAAAAGGCTTTGTTGGCAACTTGACCTACGATGCGGCAGCGCTCAAGCAAAAGCATCGATGGACAGACAATTCATTACTCGCTTACAACCAAAATTTTGCCCTTGGCATTGGCTTTGATGGCGCACAGCATTGACTTTGGGCTCATATGCATGTATACTTATTACATGGTTTTGTCTGCGAGATTGATGAAAATCAGTCAACTACACCTTACAGCTCTCATAGGAACAATCGATCAAAAGTAAGGTTTTTGTTAGAAAATTCATCAATCAATCCTTTTTTAAGCTTAGGCCAGTTGTAATTTTTTAACACATAATTTTTGTTTGCCATTACATTTGTTTTTAATAGACCGCTAATGAAAGAGAAATAAAACAACAAATTTGATTCATTCGTGAGTAGATAAAGTATAAAATGTTGGCACAATATTGGGTCTCTCATACAGTTCGTTGACAAGAACAACAACAAAAACAAATAGACAAAAGTTTTTTAGATTTCATGAATGAAAGAAAATTTGAAAATGAAATTTTCTTAATGAAAAAAAAAAAATTTCCGAATTATTTAATATTACCAAATATATCTGAATGAAAAAGGGAAATACATTAATCAACATTATATTCAAAAAATAAAAATAAGTATATATTTTATCAAAATTCATTGGAAAATAATTATTCGACTACAGTTCAATAACCGAAGTTGTCGTAGCAACAAAATTATTTAATTTGTATTTTTTTCATTTAACTACAAGTCAATCAAACAAAGCATGTATTTTTATTTTTAGAAAATATAATTGATTTTGTCAAAAACAGTCTTTATACAAATGTATAAATATCGGTTTTCAGATTTGAACGTCAAAAAGGTGAGTCATGGGTCATGTTGTTCTTTGTTTTCAATTGACATATTTTAAGACTGTGTGAATCTAATCAATAAATTAAAACAATTTTAAGATTTGGGGTATGCAATTTTTTCACATTTCTATTGCTTTTGGTTTTCGAGTTACAGCCTATTAAAAAATGTTTGTTGCGATTATTGATGAGAGTCGTCATGTGATAACAATAACAAAGTTATAAATTAGGAAATTAATTTACTTGAACAGCAACAAAAAGAATCAAAAGTCTGAACTATGTCGTGCCGAAAACAACACGTAAAACGCACAACAACAACATGGCGTTGCAATAAAAAAACAGTGAATAAAAAAGGCTTTATTTACTTTTCAATTGAAAATTCAATTGTCGGCTGTGACATGAGGAAGCGAAACGAGAGTGCAAAACCATCTATTATTATTGATTGATCTTTTAAATATATTCTTTGTTGCCTAACTTTCAATATGTTTATTTGTTTGTCTCAGTTTCATTTGAGTTGAAATGAAATTGAATTTCACATTTATTGAAAACACGCGCATATTTCACTAACATACAACGTACCAACTTGTGATAGTAGACAATCATTTACTGACGCTTGTGAAAATGACTGATTTTGATTTGAGGATCTACCAATCATTCCATTTGATTATAATCAATCAATGTTAGTAATGAGTTATGGAAATGTTGAAGACGAAGAGTTCAAAATAAAACAACTTCCAAAGCCAATTTATTAAACCTAAATCGTAGCAAAACTCAGAAGACCTAAGAAATTGCATCAAGATACCGGCGACTAAGATGCGTTGGCATCCAAAACAGCAACAACAATAATGACGACGTCGACGGCAGCGATAATGATCACGGCCACGTCAGCCAAGAACAAAATGGCGACAATTGCATTAACGGAAAATTTCGATATGTACACGTTTTGGCGACAATAATTGCGTCGACTTTGGCTTTTTTGCATTTGTTATTAATAGTAGAAAAATTATGAAAAGTGCAATACAATGAATTCGTTTAATGAAGTCCGGCTGTGAACACATTCGTCGATTGTACACCAATTGTACACGGCGGATGCCGTGTTGCTCAGCTGCATACGATTTCTTATAATAAGTTGACGCCTTAAAATAGCATACAGCTGCCTGCGTAGTCTTTGTCGTCTTGCTAGCTGATGAAATAATTGTTGGCTAAATTCAACATTTCGCGGCCAATATTAAGTAGTATTTAATTAAATATTTCGTTTTGCCTCTATCCATTTGTCTTTTTGTACTCTTCACTTGGTGAACAGTATTATGACTTTGTCATGAAGATTGTAACAATAAATAAAAATACAAATAAAATAAATAAATAAAACAAATTAAATTATCGCTAAGTAATTTGAATATAAAGCCAAAGAGGTGTGAAATATATACAATATAATTCAATTAATTAATGGAAAATACTCATGTTATCCATTACTGTATAAAATTGTACACCATTTATGATATTTGATTTTGTCGAATAAGATGACAAAAGACATTTGGAACTTATTTCGGTTTAATATACTTGTCACAAATACGTATGTCAAAAAATAATAAGTAGCAATTGCGATATAGTCGAGTGTTCTCGACAATATACTATTCTGTACACACGGTAGGCATTTTACACATTCGACAGCAAAGCTTGCATTATTCACAACAGTGCGAGAAATCCAATAAAAGAAAATAAATACAGAAAATTTGTCTTGTAGTTCAATATTCATATTTAAATTTCAAACCTAGTGCAATTGGGTCACCCCTCTAGGGTGTTTTTTTCTGTTTAATTTGTAAATTTCTGCTTTTTATTTTTGTTGTTTTCCTTTTCAATTGCGTGTTGTCATTGGTGGAGATGATTAACCCAAATTGTAGCAAATGACTGAACTTATACGGCGTAGTTTTATTTGAAGCTTCTACTGCGCACTTCCACACTCAACTTCATTTTCAATAAATTATTTGGTCAAATGCATCGGCACGTGCCATTTTTTGAATAGTTTTAATAGTTACGCAAAGTATAAACTTGTTTACAAGGTAAAACAAATATTTAAATCTCAACAAAGTGTCGTCTACGCAGTATTATGCAAACACTTAATTGATTGGAATACTTAATTAATAGAAAAACCATTTTATCCCGAGAAATAAACTTATTTACCTTTCCACCAAATATTGTGGGGTGGAACATCCACTATTCATATTCATGTTTTTTTTCATCAGACATTCAGAACCAATTAAGTGTGTCAATCAATAAAATCCATTGACATTATGAATACGAAAAAAATATTCGGCAAATTAATGCAATTTTTTCGCATTAATCCAATTAAAGAATAAACAAATCAAAACAAACTTAAGTATATTAAAATACTTAGAAAAAGAGTCTATTTAAAAATAAGTATTTTCTTCAAGTTTTATATTTTTACTCTATTTTACACAAAGTGTTATAAGAGTTTCATTAAAACTAACATTATTCCCCACGCGTTTATAATACAAATTCGAGAATTGCATTTAAATATACTATAATATTTAGAAAGTCTATAATTGCATGTACAAAAATATCTATATAATATATATTTATTTATGTATGTATTAGAGTGTATTTTTTATTAGAAGTGGGAAAAGAATGTTCACTGTACAAATCACTTTGGTTGTTACCACTAAGTGATGAAGATCAAAATTACGATATATTCCTCATAACCGATACCATCAGTCAATCCGAATCCTTTCATTTAACTAATAATCCAAGAAGGGTCCCACGACAACACCGATTCCACATGTGAGTGTGGTGCCGATACAAATGTTTCATTCTAATCCTCCAGCCACTACGCCTGCGTAACAAAAAACACTTCCCCGGATGTACCCATCACCACAGTGGTGTCGGTGACATTTCCAATTGTGTGTGCAGCTTCCGCGACAACATCCGATAGGTCAACACTGCCGCTTTCAACGACGCCGATACCACCACTAGAACCGCCGCCCATGCCATCGGCTAACCCGTGACCGGTGTAATCGACATGTGACTGTAATGAATCGACATCATCGAAAACCGAATTGCATTCGCCACATTTATAGTTTGCATCCGTGCTTTCCGGATGTTTGCGTTCGATATGTCCACGCAAATTGCTCGCATTCGAGAAAGTCTTGCGACAATTGACAACGCCACAAGAGTAGGCGCGATGCTGATGCGTATGTCGGTGACGATAAAGTATTGCCTTTGATTTAAATGACTTATGACATATATTGCACGTTGGTGCCACCGATTCGGCATCATGTGTTTTCATGTGCATGCGCAGCATACCTGGTCCCTTAAAGCTCTTCAAACAGATTTCACATTGCGGCTGTTTTTTGCAATTCGCTCGTATCCAATTTGTGTGTGAGTGCATATGATTTTGTAAACCTTTAAATTGTCGGAATTCTGTGTTGCATAGATTGCAAATATAGCGACCAGAACCAAGCGGTGATGTTTGACGGCGTATGAACTCGGTCACTAGCTTAGCATCTATCTCGCAGTTATCATCGGAACCAACGGCCGCTATCACGGAAGCGGTTGCTGCCAGTTTTCGTGAATTCGCAGCGGCAACCCTGTTTGCAGAGCCGGCCACTCCATTACCGTTGTTAACTTCATTATTGTTGCTGCGACGTACTTTTTTGGTAGGACTGTTGCTATTTGATGGTGCCGTGTTATCAACAAGTTCCAAAACAGTTGAATTAAGCGTAAGAATGTCGTTTGATGTTTTAAGTTCGTCCGGCACATGCAAGACTTCATTTACATCAACATCTTCGATTATCGTATGTTCACCCCCAACTGTTTCATCATCACCAGCATCTAATATAGTATAATCAAGCTCATCAACATCGCCATCGCCTTCATCACCCAAATGATGCACGCCACTTGGCTGGTTGTCATCGGTTATATATTCGCAATCTTCATGAGCTGTCAATTCAGCGACAGTATTCGCATCCATCACATGAATGACGCTATTACTTTCAGCTTCTTCATCCAGCATTTCCTCATCCATTTGGATCTCTTCAATAATGAAGTCGTCGTCATCGTCATCTTCCTCATCGCATTCATTGTGCAATAGCTGCTCGGGCATTTCATCCTCAACATGGTGAGACTGCGCAGAGTCCATGTCTTCAAAGAATTCCAATTCCTGCGTGTCATTCTGTGTAAGGTCTTCTTCATTGATAACATGTGAGTTCTCTTTGATCAATTCCTGGTGCAATTGTTGTTGTTGGAGCGCTTCATCATCGAGAACAACAGTTTCAATGCCTTGCCTAGCCTTGTTGCCCATACTATCATAGACCTCATTGAGGTCATCTTCGTCGGCCTCGTCGATCAATTGCACATCGGTTTGAGTCAGCATGGTATTGGTCAAGCCCGACTCAGAGGCCGTTGTATGGTTTCTTTGCGGCATCAGTGGCAACAATTGTAACATCTGTGTTCCATTTGCTTGTTGCACAATTTGCAAAGTCTGGCCATTTGGTAGCAGATGTGGCAGGAATTGTGCTTGTTGTGCACTAATCGTTGGCGTCGCCGTTACCTGCGCTTCTGCGGTCGCAGTCACTGTGGGCTGCGGATTCGTACTTATGATTTGGGCAAGTTGCGGCGTACCAGGATGCGATACAATCTGTGCTGTCGTTATAAATTGTCCATTTTGAAGAAGAATTTGTTGTGGCAATGCGGTTGTAGAGGGCAGTAATTGTGGTGGCAGTTGTGTCTGCAGTGTTGCTGAAGTTGTTGGTGTCGGTGGCGTTGCTGTCGCAAGCGTTGTCATTTGTGTTGAAAGATATCGCTGTTGTTGTTGCTGTTGCAATTGTTGATGATGATGCTGTTGCTGTTGTTGTTGATGGTGTTGAAGCTGTATTGCAGATTGCTGTAATCCAGGTTGCTGTTGTTGCAAGTTTTGTTGGTGCTCTTGAATATCTGTGTGCTTTTTTGCAGGATATAAAGGTTTTTTAGCCAGTGGCTTTAATTTCTTAGCTGGCTGCTGAACTACAACTATTGGCTGTGCCAATTGCTGATTTTGATGTTGTATAAGTTCCTCTTGCTGCTGTAACTTCTGCTTTTGCTCTTCAATCTGTTGTTGTTGTTCTTTTATTTGTTTTTGTAGTAATTTTTGTTGTTTTTGTTGTTGATTGAGTTTGTTTTGTTGTTGCGTTTTTAAATTGGGCTCATCGATCACCACCTGGACGGTGAGACTTTTGATATATTCTCTTAGTTCTTTGTCGCTACGCTCGACAAGCATCTTAAAGGCAAAATTTCGAGACACAGCATGTACACACTGCACGCAGATTTTGTCCGGCCAGCCTTCAATTGGCTCTACACGTACGCTTGTGCAATCCATTAACATTTCAGCCACTTTTTCACTGAACAAAGGTCGCATTTCTCTTCGTTCCGATGTGCAAACACGACAAATCTTGTCTAACTCGAAGACTTTCTTTCGATCCATCATAGCTGATTTAACTTTTTATATGGGTGTTATACTATTTCCAACTGTGAGGAGTACAAAGTTCATAAGTAAGTTTTGTTAACTGAGCTGGGAAAATAGCTAAAATGTGAAAATTTAAATGCATAAAAATAAATAATGTTTGTCTCTTGACAATGTTTACGAAGTATCTCAGATACCATTCGGAGAAGCGATATGTAGTGCTGACTGACGATCCTAAACGGAAAATTGTTGAGATAGGTTTTATAAACCATTTCTTTGCAAATCCATGAAAATAATAAAATTGTGTTTTTTGTGAAACTATACAATGCCATTTCAATTAAGAACTTTTGTTTATTAGCAGAATTAAAAAACGAACCGATACTATAAGGAATTTTAATTTTCGAATTGGCGCGCTTTCACACCGCCTATGTGAAAGAAGCAGCACAAATCAAAGACAACTGTGCGAGTGAGAAAGACATATCACTCATACTGCGACAACTAGCTTATACACAAAATTTCATTAGTATTGGTGTGAGTGAAATACAGACTTCTTAAAATCGAATAGGCGAAAAAATTAGAAAAACTATACCAAATAATAACACTTTTTATGCATTTAACGATATTTTCAGATTTTAAACTATTTTCCATTAAACTATAATTTGAACACAACGATTCTCACCTTGACGCGTATTTATGTAATTGCCGAGCAGCACAGATTTCATATAAAATTTTACATTAAATATGTCTAAATATGGCCGCGTCACAAATTTTGTGAAAATTAGACTGCCACTGGAGTAAAATATTGTGTTGCGTTAAGTTTTTTATGAAAAAATATCATTTCAGTTATGGGGAAAATCAAAACAAAACCCGTTAGACGAAGTAAAAGTAAATAAAGAAACGAAATAACTAGTCTTGCACCGAACAATTCCAGAAATTCAGTAATTCGATGAATGAAATTTTTTGATCTGCTTGCGTGCGTTGCGTATTTCTCCTTTTGTCTTCTTCTGTCGTCGGTGAAATGCAATGGCTGCCACTGTTGCTGTTGTCAAGCGAAAAAAAGACGACGAACATATGCATAAAACCACTGTAATGCTGACCACTCGCGTTGATTTAAATTTTGAGCCATTTTGTCACTTTTCATATTGCACAATATTGAACCAGTTTAGAATCGTACTACGTACATATTTAAATATTTGTTTTAATAAATAGATGATAGAATACGATTGAAAAGATAATGAACTTTAATTTCATACACCAATTGACCAACAAGTGGACGGCACTGTATTGCACTGCCAGATTTTCATGAATTTCATTTACATGGCTTTTTTCAGAATAACAAATGTATTATAATAGTATAGTAAGAGACCAATAAATACTTAGTTTGTGGCGTACAACCACATCAATTTTTTAAAACAAATTTTCAATAGTTGAATTAACTTACCTTTGTTATTGAAGCGTTGTGGCAACGTCGCCTTAAAATCATAACACACTCACACTGGTGCACACCGTTAACTTACACATACACTTTGATTGCCTCTCACTCTTTGGCTATTTTATTTTTAATTAAACTGAATTTTATTAATGTATTATACACAAATTTGGATTTACTCTTAAGGAATTTTATTTTAGACATTTATCAATATTCCATTTACGTTTAACATACTAATATTTCAATGATAATTAATTTTGCACCCACATTTACGCGTCGGATGTCGGATGAGCCGAGGAAACTACTAGCATAACCTTGCCAGACTTTGTATGACCCAAGACCTTTTCGGTTACAATTGGAGAACTTATGGGGCTTATTAAGAATCACATTTGCATTAAATGATTGAATAATACAATTCTTTTTTCTTTTTTTAATGAGTACATATTTATGTTACATTATTGATGTATGGATGCTCCAACTTTCATTACTTAATATAAAAATTATTTATCTCGGCTTATTTTAAATTCCTGTAAGTTCATACTTTGTCTCCTTATTTTTTTTAGTATTGACTCGCACAATACTATAAATGACAAAAACGACGGCAACGGCCAAAATCAAGCAGCTAATGACAAACCAAGGATAAAAACCTGGATATGGATTTGATGGGCTGTCCTCATCAATCCAATCGTCAGTACTGTTCTCCGTTGCCATACTCAAACGTTCCAATTGCTCAACATCTTTGAAAATGGTTGCTTTCGCCAAATTTGTGGATTCCACCTCCTCGAAAACAGGCTCGGTGTTTTCAATGCCAATAATAGTTAATTCAGCCGTTTTTAAAGGTTGCTTATAGACACTGATGCCATAACCGAAATATTCATAAATGTCGGCACTAAATGATCGATGCTCCTCAGTCCACTGACCGATGACAACAATTTTTACCTCACTTTTCGGATCCATTTTACGACCAAAGTAAGCTTTCTGCAGTGAAAAAAAATATGGTACTACAATTATTTTGCACATTTTAAGCACTATAATTTACCTCTTTCACATCAACGCCGCCAATACCATTACTATCCAACTCCAACACAGAAAATCGGTGTTCCAGCAACAACGGTAGCTTTAAAAGCCCATCTTCATAGATACTGCTCATATTTATTTTAATTTTCTCTACATAGGCGTAGTTAAGGCTACCGTAGATCGGTTTAGGTTCGCTTCCTGTGTTTTTGATTGCGCTTTTACCAACCATAGTTTTATAACTATTAGTTACATTACGCCAAGGAGTGTATGTGACATTACGTAGTTCGTACATGAGCGGTTGTATCTCAACTAAGACATTTATATTATCATCTAAACGATACTGCAAACAAATTGGATTGGAGTAAAAGTAACCAAATATAATTAGATGTCGAACTTACATAATTGTCCTCGAAAATCATTACAGTACAGGTGAAAAATTCCTTTGAAATATTGTCTACCAAATCACTGTGACGAAAATAACAAAGTTCGGTGCGTTCACGATCAACACTGGTCGCCTTGGCAACATAGGTGAAATACTTCATAGGTTGCATAAGAATAAAATTATAACTGATGAAATCGGTGAATATAAGTAATTAAAAGTATTTAATACAGCATACCGCTTAAGCCGCAATGCAAAAAGTTTAATTTTTCAGTTAGCTGGACTTACCTCTTTCGGATTTAAACTGGGACCATAGTTTTTCTGTATCATATCATAGGGTACCCAAGCAAGCAAAGGACCTGTCTTGCCCTTGCAGATATCATGAAAGGAACCACGTCCATTCATTTCGCCGTTATGCAACTTAAAGTATTGATGATCATCCTCTAAATGTGTCTTTATGCCGTGATCTGTGCACATAGTGTCAATAAAGCTCTCCTAAAATGCGTACATATTTTATTATAGCAATACAAAAGTAGTATCAATTGACTCATAGCCGAAATGTTTAAAGAAAACCAAAACTCTCCCATACAATTTGTTTCGCATATACGATAACGACTCATGTTCTTATCTAAATTGGAAAAAGTGCTTTTGTTTTTATATCCTGTACCTTGTGGTACAAGGGTATATTAGTTTTGTGCACATCGAAACTGTATGTGCCCATTTATTCATTACATATGACGATTTAGTCCGTGGAAAAAAGAAAAACGTTATATCTCTAGAAGAGTAAAAGTGGGAATTTATGAATGAAAATTAAATCGGTTTCGATTAAAACGTGGGAGGGGTAACGGCCACTAGCCGTCGTTACGAATTGAAGGAATAGGGTATGTCGAAGTCTCTACTGCAATTCCTTACTCATTTAATTGATTATCGTATTGTTGACATAAAAATGATTTGGCAACAAATACCAAATCAAGTTTAATATGTCATTAACAGCATTGAAATTGGCATTTAAGGATTCAAATGCGAGAAACTTGATTTTAGAATTTTCAATGTAAAGTTTTTGAGATTTTGCCTTATTTGTGCATATTTGTAGATTAAATAATAGTTTTTATAAAATATGTATAAGCAGCACAATTGTCTGTTTTTTTTTTTGGCTTATAAACATTTTCCAAATCACTTTGTGTGATTAAATTTCAAATAGACTGAAAATCACCATTATTTGTTATAATTTTTTTTACTATATATCTCACCTTCTCCTTTGTGGTCATAGTGTGAGCTACGACCTGACAATGTTGCTTGTTCTTTTCGACATGAGGATAGTGCTGATCGATCTCACTCAGAAGCAACGGTTCCGAGTCTATGCAAAAGTTGGGGTGCTCATTGTATGCGATCACAATGGTGGTAAGTAAAGAAAGAATCACAAAACCAACTGTATTGGCTGAGTTATTAAAAGCGCGAGTGAACATTTTACATATAAATTAATGATTGGAAATTAACAACTGCCGCTTATCTGAACGCAAACGTGAAGTGCACGAGCCTAGAGTCGATACAAAACTAAATATTCGTAAATCAAAGTGTTACAATAAAAGTCATTCAATCAGCGGTTCACACTTATTCACTGACTAGCCTAACTTGGCTACCAAATATTGTTTAAGTCAGCGACAATGTCGATAAACACCTTGTTTATCTATTTATGGATATTTTCTAAATACTTTTTTTTTTCTTTAATTTTCTTTTACTAAATATTCTTCATTTTAGATTTGTTCAAAGCTAGACTAAGCTATTGAATGTGATAACTTCTGAGGGAGATAAGATAAAGTCAGACTGCATAAGGTATTTTTGTTTTTATTACAACTTTTAATCAAATAAGTTTCCTATTAACATAAATTTTGTTGGTATTCATCACCATTTCATTGTCATACAACTTTTTATGAACTGTATTTTCAAGACGTTATACAACATTTTACAATATATAAAACTTATTTTCATAATTCACGCAATGAATTTATTTTCTGTGTTGTCTTTAGTTTATTACATTATTACAACTGCATTTTTCTTTTTTTTTTTTTTTTGGTTGATTTGGACTGTATAAAAATATGAGTACGAATATTTTTATGTACAAAAAAAACAGCATATATCCTTTTCAATTCCATTAAAGAATTGTCTGCTATTGCGTTTTTGAAGAAACAGGATTCATTTTACAATTAAATAATGTGAGAGCAGTAACAACAGAGACTGGACAAAGTACTGATTCTAATTTTTGTCACGTTTTAAGTATAACAACGCACAAGTTCTGTTTCAGGCGCTGATATATTAAAGTCTGCATAAGCTATTCAGAGGAATCATCTTCATTGTTTTCTGGAATTTAAAAAGATGCATACCGAATGTTGTTGCTTTAGGTTTAATTTGGTGAATATATTTTTGCCATTTAATTCATTACCGTCAGTATTATGATCTTGATCATCGCTGCTGACATTGACATCAAGTATGTTAACGTCATCGCTATCGTCATCATCATCGCCATTGTCATCATCGTCGTCACTATCTTGATCATCAGAGTCGCTGCTGTGGTCGCTCAATAATTCCAAATCAATAATATTGCGTCGGCGACGACTTCTAAGCGGAAAACCCATGAAATTTGGACTGAGAGAGAAAACTGTAATGTGACATAAAAGAGTTAAAGAAGTTTTGTTTGTTTTTGTTGAAACGGAAATATCATAGATTACCATTTTCTGAACCGCTATCAGAACCATCGTCATCTGATTCGGGTTCTTCTTCTTCATCTTCCTGCAAGCATAGATGATAACATATTAAAGTCTTCATCTTCCAATGCATCGCCGAGTAGAATTCTAATTGTTAATGCTGCGCTATCACCGCCATTAATCGGATTAGGACTATTGCGACGACGACGACGAGGAGCACGCCGTCTCTCAACGCCACCATTATCAATGTCGGCGTCAACATTTTGTGCATTATTGTCCGCGTTGTTTATACGTTCCGCATGATTATTAATTGCATCAGCGTTAACGTTAACAATGCCAACAACAATTTGGTTTTGTTGAGTGTCGTCGCCAGCAGCATGGTGGCGTGGCGCAGCATTACGACTTATGACTACACCGACGCCGCCATTGCCACTGGCCATTGGCGAATTGTCTTGATTCACATTCAATAGGCGTTCGCTTGCATTTCCAGTCGTGGCACGTTCACCACGAACCATGCCCAAACTATTATCATCAACAACCGAAGACTCAGCATTGCTGCCGCCATTATCGGCGCCATGCAAGCCATTTGTGCCTGTACAACGCACCTCATCACGTCGTTCGCTCTTCTTAACGCCAACTGCATAGATCTTCAAAAATGTCTCATCTTTTGAATCATATTTTGTTTGATTTTCCACCAACGCAATCAGACTGCCATTATCGCTAACACTCAGATCGTAAATATTTCTTTTAACATCGATTGTTGAAATGCTGGAATAATCGAAAGCATCAAGCACATTAAAACTGGTATCGTAAGTATTCGATTCTTCGAAGGCTGGACAATTTTCATGATCTACAATCGCGCCATAGATAACATTCATTGGTGAGAATTGGACGATACGCTGATCCAACACTGGCACGGTTTGCAGTAAATGGAATGTACGTAAATCCCAAATCTCTGTGTTAGAAATTATCTAAAAAAAAAAGACAAGTTTTTTAGTCAGTAAAGTTAAACGAAAAACGGTTATTACAAACCTCCAAGCAATTTGGATGAAAAACACCAGAAATAGCTTGATTGAACTTATCGAATTTGTGTATTTCTCGGCCGGAACGGACATCCCAGAGGACACCATCTTATTTAATGTAAAGCAAAAGAATTGTATTACTAATTAAGAAAGGAACTGTAATAAGTTTGATAATTAACTAACATACCCGATAAGAGTAACTCATCTGTGCGACATAGCGTAGCTCGATTCATGGTGTACTGATTCGGTATCGTCGGCGTGAATGTCGAAATGCCTGCGCCCGTATTAACATCATAAAGCACTGCGGACTAAATAGGAATTTTTATTTCGATATAAATTCCAAATTGAATGTTCAATTCGCGATTACTTACATCGGGATGTGTGCCAATTATTTTATCCTGCGATGTTTTGCCGAACTCACAGTAGCCGGTGTCATTGAAACGCCACACCGAAGTGAAATCATTTTCACGTATCGACCAAAGCTCACTGACTGGTGAGCGCCATAGACAAGAAGTTATCACAAATTCACCATTGGCCGCTGCAGTTATCCTGTCGATGCTATAGCTGTGACACACCGAAGCAAATTGCTCGACACCGTCGTTAATATTAAAGACTTTAGCTTCGCCCTGCTGGGTTCCCACAACAACAAATTTCGTGTTGGGAACAATGGCACAACTTGTAAATTGTATATCGTTGTATTCATTGTACTCAAGGTAATCATTTGAACGTATTGTACGCCACGGTGCGAAATTTGAATGGACGTAACGTCGATCGAAGCGCGCGGTATTGAAACCAGCCTGAGAACGAAAGTGTCGTACGCTTAGATTTAAATTGGCGCTGGCCAAACGATTTGGCTTGGGATCAGGACATTTGTGTGGCACAAATAGATCAAATTGTGGACATGTTGTCACTGGATTTCTACAAAGCGCATGCTGATTGGTTAAATATTCTGTAACGATCGTGTTCAACGTAATCCCTTTATGTGTTGCTGATGGTGGTGACACTGTGTGGTCGTCCTGTATGCTGCCTTCGTTTAAAATTGCATTCGATGCAGAAATCTGCTTTTGTAATGAACGTTGTGTTGCAGAACTCGCCGATCCTAGCACTAACAAATTGGTGTGTTTTTCGGTCTTCCGTATTTTTATTGGCGTCACGGAGCTATTTATTCCCGCGGCGCCGCTAAAACTGCAATGTGGACCATCATCACAATTATTGGTGTTAGAATTATTAGTTGGGGTTGGCAATTCATTGCTAAAACTATTGATGGCGGTGTTAACGTCTTGCCAGCGACTGCGCAGACGATTACGGGACAGGGTGGGCAAAACTTTATAGTCGAAAGGAGATTGATGAAAACTCTTTGTTTGAGGTTGTTGCAGTTGCAGACCAGCCTCCTTTTGCAGCATCTGTGCTGTTTCTGACATACCCTTCGATTCCAAATGATCGTGTATTAATTGAAATAATTGCTGATCATTGTACATTATTTTCGTTTGTGCAATTACATTCGCTTTATGCATGTTTAATAAGGCAGGATCGAGTGGATTATTTATTGGCTTTGCCTTGCCTGATATACGCTCGATCAATTCTAATGCATAGCGTTGAAAGATAACGTGTTCGGCACGTTTTTCCTGTAGAATAGGATCCCGCATTAGCGCTTGAATTTGTCCACTGGCGAATAGTGGCAATTTGCCAACAATCTGACGTACACGTTCAGAACGCGCTAGACCAGCTAACGCACGGCAAGCCATACCGCGTATGCAATCGGCATCGGTTAGTGGTGCTTTTGTTTGCATCAGAGAAAGGAGAACAATGATGCCGTTGCTAGAGCATACGGATTCCCAGATACGTTCAATAAGCTCTTCGGAATATTTATGATGTACTTTAGATTTTTTCGAAGAGTTAGTCAAGCACTTCATAAGGTTATTAGGCTCTTTCTGAAATTATAAATTTGGATAGATTAAGTACATTTAACAGTTTAAATCATTAACATACCCGCACAATTGGCGAACACACACAAAGGCAGAGTACTGCCAGTGCCGATTTTTGTACTTCTGCCTCTGTGGTAATATCACCGGCGGCAGCTCCTAACACGGAACAAATGCCCGAAGTGGTTGTTTTGTCGGGCATTTCTAAGCGATCACAGAGCGCCACATACACCCGCGGAATTACGCAGCAAATTGAAAGCACATCCAACGCTGACCGCACAGTTTCGGATCTATATTAAGTTGAATAATTTTTTAGTAGGTGCAACATAGCTTTGCCTAAATCTATTATTACGAACCGTCCTCCATTGTTCCAATCGTAGCAAAATGTAATCACTTTGAGTAACAAGTGTATGCCGCCCAATTTAAGTAGATTATCTACGGGTTCCCAGTGAGCACGCACTGATGTGTGTTCCTGCAACATTCGAATTTGTTCGCTAAGCTGATCCAGTGGAACCTTAGCAGCGACAGCTTCATTAAAACCACTGGAAGATGTTCCACAATGCTGACGCAGAAAACTGGTATATTTAAAATAGAAATGTGCTTCCATGTAGCGTTTTAGAGCAACGCAAACATGCCGCACCATTTGACGCGAGGCACATTCAACATCATCATTCTGTTCATTATTTTCGCTGTCTCTATCTGATGGGTTTAATATTTTTAAAATCGAAATCTGTATGTATATATAAAAACAAGTTATTCAAATACTTCGTGATAAATTAGATCTTTGCGATCGAGAAACATACCACATTATACAGCTTTCTAAGTCCATCCTGAGCATCAAATTCATCAAGTATAACTTTGAATTGAAAACTGAAACTGAAAAACATTGTCGCATGACATTTGCCCGAATCATGTGAACGTCCAAGTATCCATAGAGCATAACGCACCAATTCTGTGATTACCGATTTTGGCATCGCACAGATACGTTCCATAGCATCTTCGCAGTATGCCAAATAGTAGAAAGTTATCGAAACACCTGTTGTGGCTAAACTGGGTCGTGGTACTTTGAGCAGTAACTATATGAAAAACATATTTGAAATATGATTGCCATAAAATGCTAAAAAGTTTTCTCACCTCAAGGCCACCGTGTGTTACAAATTCAAGTGCGAACTTCTTGTGACAGAGCAACGAAGAAAGATATTTAAGCACTTCAAATGCCAAGCAGGTATCACGCCGATCCAAATTTTCTAAGTAATTGAATATTAGCTGTAGGGCATTGTTTTCAAAGACCATACCTAGGAACTCTTGGTATTCACCCATACTAGTCAAATACCGTATAATAAGCATTTGGAAAGTTTCGGATGTAGGCGGGTGTAGAGGTATGTACATTCTTTTATAGTACCGGACGGCTCCTCCGCCGGGAAAGGCGTCTCGACTGTTTTCTAAAATCAGTGACATGTTTGAGTTGTTACCAATGCTGTCTAAATTGCCGTTGTATTGTGGAGACTGTGGCGCCGATGCGTTTGCCCATCCATGCAACGTGCCACCGCCACTGTCTGTCGACAAATTGTGTAGGGGTGTGTTTCCTGGTGAATGTGTTGTGGCCGAACATGAGCCATCTTGGCCGCTTTTATAGATTGCTTGCAACATGTGTAAACGCTTAATCATTTTTGGCACCAGTCGTGTATTCTGTTCTCTGTAAGTGATCGCTATGTCAGTCACTTCCAATGCGGCTGCGAGAAGGCCAGTTGCGTAACTCTGCAATGGGTCGATACTGTCTTCCGCCCAATTGTAAATGCGATTTATTAGATTGTCATTATCTGCTTGAAATACTGCGGAAGTTTCTAGACCCGGCATGATATCTAGTATTAATCGACAGGCAATTATATTCAGCTCCAATGAACTTTTGCGTACATTTTGACGTGTGAAGAAATTTTCGCGGAGATAATCATTAACCAACTGAAACGAAATACAATTTTAGCTATTAATACTTAACAATTATTTTATTTGGTAGAATGCTTACTTTGTTCATAAAGTGGTCTTTACGGAAGAGAAGCTTTAAAAGAAGACCATACTGACAACTGGGATCGGCTCGGTATGGGTGTCGCATGTCTAACGGATCTGGATCCTTGCGCATGTACACCTCCAATTCTTCTTCAAAAATCTCGGCCAATCTTCAAATTCAAACCATTATATTATAATAAATTTAAAAAAAAACTTTTTAATTTACCTCCTTAATGTGGGGACTGGATCGTACAGGTGCTGTGTGTGCTCACGCTCCCATTTTTGAATTACCTGGGTCATCTCTTTTTTACTTTTTGAACGTTCATCTTCTTCGCTTTCCTGATCGTCGTTCTCTTCATCTCCATTAGAGTCATCATCGGCACTATTTTCGGCATCGTTTGCATTTGCTGGAGCCGCAGCTGCATTTTCTTCGCCGTTAGCTGCTACTTCCGGCCTTGGTGCAACTTCATTATTTTGTGGTGGACGCTCATCTTGCGCTTCCTCAGCAGTATCCATAGCTTCATCTGACATTGTTTGTGCGATACCAAACGCAGCTTCAATTTCTATTGCCAAAGGCTAACAAAAATTATAAATATCAATTCTACATACATACATATGAGGCACGCGCGTGTTTCGTTTGCATATTTCACAATTGTCGGGACTCCGTAGCCAAAAAGAAAACCTTGTTTTCGGAACTTACCTAATATGTGTGTAATGCTGATTCGTTCTTGGCTCTATTATAGGCTTATGCACATAATTTTAATTATTAACAACAAAACTGGTCACCAAACACAACCGCAATTATTTATTAAATCCGCACGCGCTTTTAAAATGCGGAATGCAAATCAAATGTCAAAATTTGACCACTTTTCGTAGCGTTGCCATACATTTGTTTACGAAATGTTCAAATATGTTGCATATAAGTATATAAGTATAAGTATTAATTTTTCAATTATAACAGTCAATTGTTAGTAACTA
The DNA here is from genome assembly GCA_034638295.1 of Phortica okadai. Taxonomy (NCBI): domain Eukaryota; kingdom Metazoa; phylum Arthropoda; class Insecta; order Diptera; family Drosophilidae; genus Phortica; species Phortica okadai. Next base: position 37,360,122 of record CM067851.1, read on the forward strand.
TTAGTTACTAACTAACTTGCCTAGAAAGTTTTCCGGGTGAATTTGATTCGGAATGTATTTCGGAGTGCCCTTTCCGAATTTAAACTTTGCCACCTCGGTCGTTCGTTGCCGCTAATACGTCGTAACTGATGAAAATCCAAAAACAAATACATTGACAAATTTTACCGAGTTTTCATCAACCCCGACTCGTGTTGTTCGGTAACGCGTTAACTCGGTAAAAATCAAAGGGAAATTTTAGTTAGTCCTCTAGTGCCGGCCTTTTCGTCCGTCGTTTGTTGTTGTTCTTTGTGTATTTGTGAGTGTATTGGTATGACTCTATTATGAAACGACACTGCAGTATTGGTTTAGCGAATGTCGCGTTACATTCGCTTGCAATTTGTGCGGAGCCTCCATTTTTAAGTAGTTTTCGTACCGCTCTTCTTCTTCTATATTTCCGATACTTTTACGTCAAATTGGCTCGTTTGCGTTTGTTTTTCGAATTTTGACGCGTCAGTGTTTTTCTCTTTTGTTGTTGTTTTTTATTTTCTTTTCGACTTGTAGATTTTGTTTTGAACTTGCACGATTTGTTTACGGACACGAGCAATATAAAGCATCATATTTTGTTTTAAATATATGCTAGTCGCTGTCTAAGCTGTTGACATTATGGGGTTTCTATTTATATTGTCATGGATATCGTTGGGCCTACAAATAATATTCATAACTTTGTCTATAGGTATGTAGTATATGGAAAAAGTTATTATCATATTTTAAATGCAATTTTTTTTCTTAGTGGCTGGACTCTACTATCTAGCTGAACTTGTAGAGGAATACACAACGGCGGCGCGACGTTTTATACTATTCATGATCAGCTTCACGATATTTGTCTACTTGATGTTAATGATGTTTGAAGACATGCCATGGCTTCTTTTACTTTGTGGTCTTGCCGCTCAAGGCTTTCATTTGAGCATTATGAGTGGCTTTCCATTTATTAAGTTTACGTCTGTTTCGTTCTTGGGCTCTGTTACGTTTTTAGTATTAAACCATTTTCTAGCGTTCCAACATTTCACCAGTGTCTATTTTCCCTTTATGCAGGTGCGTTGTTGTCTATTTGAGTAACAATTTCAATTTGTAAAACAGAAAAATCCTTTTTCAGATACTTGCATACTTTACTGTCTGCATGTGGATGGTGCCATTTGCGTTATTTGTCTCACTCAGTGCGAATGACAATGTGTTACCTACTGTGAATGACCAGCGTCCGCTTATGGGTGGTCCGGATGTTGTGAGCAATTACTTTTCGCGAAACAAAAAACAGGGACTGCTGTCACTCTTCAGCTATTTGAAAGAGACGGTGTTGCCAGGACGCAGTAAGAAGTCGTTTTAATATAGAATGTTTATTTGGAAAAACAAAGCAATTTAAAAGACTTTGTCATTAAAATGTATAAAAATTTAGAGATTTGACCATAGGTATTTATTTTTTTAAAATAAAAAAAAAAAAAACGATATTAAATCTGTTAACATTTAGATTGTTCCGCAACGCTTCCATCCGCCATGCCAAAGTACGCTTTTTGCGCCAGGTTGACAAAAAGTCCTGTTTCAACAACGCCTGGTATTAATTTTATTGATTTGCTTACGTTGTCCCAATCGAATTCACGTTCTTTTGGAAAGACCCAATCCAGTATAAAGTTGCCATTGTCGGTGACCACTGGACCAGCTTTCATTTTGCCCATTCGTAATTGAGGCTCTCCCCCAAATAGAGATTTGATACGCATTTTAACTGGTTCGCAGGCGACTGGTACAATCTCAATGGGCACACCTTTATGCCATTGTTCACCTAAGCGCAGAGACTTTTTCGTGTAGTCAGCAACGACAATTAAATGTTGGGAATTGTACGCTACGATCTTCTCCTGCAAGAGACATCCACCACCACCCTTGATTAATATCATATTCGCATCCACTTCATCAGCGCCGTCGATTGTTACATCAATGCATGGATATCGGTCCAGATCGCCTAGAGTCAATTTGTGTTGCTTGATCAATTGACTGGCCTGAAACGATGTTGGCACACATACGATTCCAGCTAAAGACTTGTTTTCTCGAATACGTTGGGCTAGACGCTCGACGGCGAATACAACTGTGGATCCACTTCCAATCCCTACGACTTTTGTGCTTTCGTTTATCCATGCATCTACAGCGCTTTTTGCCGCTAAACACTTTGCTTCGTCCAGCGATAAAGTTTTGCCACCTGCATTAGTCGACATTGTTATTTTGTACGATTTTAGTCCAGTGGCTCGAGACTTCTCTTGATTAAAATTGAGATTTAAAGTTGACCGCAAACGTCCTCCAAAATGCCGCAACATGTGACGCGCGCAGCAATCACACTATGCTTAGCTGTGTCGTTTTAAATACGATGAGCGAGGTCTTTAAAAGACTGCGACAGTACTGTGATTCACTGATGATGATGATGAATATCAATAATAATAATAATATCAAATTGTCAGATAATAATTGAATAATTGAATGAATGAATGAAAGCCGAATGAAAACAAAACACAAAAAAGTCCAATAAGAAAGACCACATCTGACGCGAGCGAGCCTCAGGAACTAGACATGTCACAAGGAAATGTAGTGCGACTTATGCCAAACCAATACTGCGAAAATATCGCACAACTCAAAAAACTTGATAAATTAAATTAATTAGGCGAACTGCAATGAATAATGAAGGCAGATATTTATTTTTGTGCCAATTTCACGCAAAATAATTGAAAAAAGAAACTAAAAATTTTGAGTTGGAGCATGTTCACTTGAATATATTGGATATTGAACCATTCAAGCATAAATAAATATGAAAAACAACGTTTCGCATTTGCGAGAAACGAAGACGAGCCAGATTTGCTCAAAAGTGACAAAGTTGGCGCACAAGTGTCCGCGGAATTCTTCTTCTTTTTTCAAAAGGGGTGGTAGAAAAGTTGCCTTTTTTTCTGGCAATGGGACTTTTGCCATAGAGTGCACATGGGACATAGGACAAACCACCTCCAAAATCACCGTTTCATTGACTCAATCGCGTAAGGAAGAGGAAGCAGTTTGTTTACAAAAAATTCTTGGAATTCTGTTAAGCTTAACAGTGGCAGTCACTTGACGTATGTTCGCGAAAAATGTCAAGTGACATGAGTTGGTACACCTGCAAGTCTCTAGGCACGTGACCGATTGTCTGAAGTCTAATTTACTCCTCTCAAAAGTAACGAATTTCGAATTTCGTCCAAACGAAATTCGGCGTCTGTGTAGCAGTGCTGTAAAACTGCCACGCAAGACCAAATCAGCCGTTTTACATCGATGATTCTCCAGCACTAAAATTCAAAAATTTAAAAAAATTAACAAAATAGAGATGTTCGCGACAAATCTCAAGTGATATGATTCAATGAAAGCCGAAAACAAAACACAAAAAATTGGAACTGCGAAAAAAATGTCAACATCGACTTAATCGATTTTTTTCTAAAGAGATCGAAAAAAATCGATGCACTGGGAATCGATTTTATCGCTGCACTACAAAAAAGTCACCTAGTGACCAATAGATGGCGCAAACTCACAGAAACGCCACATCTGACGTAAGCGAGTCCAAATTTGTTCAAAAGTGTCACATTGACGCAAGAACGTCCACAATCAGAAGAAGAAAATAGACGGCAAGTTTCCGTGAAATGGAGGAACTAGACATGTCACAACGAAAAGTAGTGCGACATATGTCAAACCAATACTGCACTTGTGGTTCATAATTAATTTTAAAATAACTCAAAAAAAGTGCTTAAACTGCATGCCGCAACGAAAAACGAAATTCTCCCTAAAGTCCAACCAATAACCCCTAAAATCCCTACAAATACTAGGGAATTCCCCTAAATATATACTATTATTATTAAAATAAATAATTAATTATTATTATTGTTATTGCTGGTTTACCTGTGATTACATCCAAATGCGTTTAATACCCATCCGGCTCGAACGACCGTTTTATTCCTTTTTTGTCGATGATAAAAACACAAGTATACACTAGTTTTGCTTATAAATTGAATGAAATGAAATTATATTGAAATGCTTAGCTTAAATATGTCTTATTCGTTTGAGGATCTAATACACACTCGCTCTTAAAAATAGAAATTACAAGTTAGATCTTAAGCGGCCATGCCAACTTATCGATAATTATTCGACGGTTACATTTGAAATAAAACAAAATAAAACGAAATACAATAGGGTTTCACAACAATTATTATTCAAATATAAAAATCTTAATAAATTTCACCAATGAGGAAGGTGGTCATTAAAAATCCCATGGAATTGATACATTAGTGGCCTAAAACATGGTTTTACTTATTTTAGTAATTTGTATTTCATATTTTAATAAAATATATTAAGTTGAGTTCATTTTATTTACTTTGCAAATATATAGATCCATCCGCCATTCCAAAATATGTCTTTGTCACACCACTTACGACTAGTCCAACGCTGACCACGCCCGGCATTGTTTGGATTGCATGATTAACAATAGGCCAACTGTACTCGTGCCGTAATTGGAATAGCCAGTCCAGTAAGTAGTTGTTGTTTTCAGTCATTAGCGGCGCCAATTTTTTTGGTCCCATACGGCGTGTTACTTCACCGCCGAAAAGGTGCTTAATGTGGTTTCTAACCGGAACCCAAGCTAAAGGCGTCACTTCAACGGCAATGCCATTGCACCACTGCTCACCTAAACGTAGTGATTTTTGATGGTAATCGGCCACAATAATTACATTCTTTGAATTATAAGCCAGAACTTTCTCCCTTAGCATACAACCTACAGTGCTCTTGATTGCCATCATGCGTTGATCGATTTCATCGGCGCCGGTTATAGTTACATCAATGTCCGTAAGTAGATTAATGTTGCCGACTTTTAGTTTGTGTTTTTGAAGAGTTTCGGCGACCACGGTCGATCCCGGCATACATATAAAGCGACATTCTTGGGGATTCTCGAATTCCATCTCTGCTAATCGTTCAATAGCGTACTCAACTGTAGGCCCACTTCCAATTCCGATAATTTGTGTAGTCTTATCAACCCAAGCATCAACGGCGGCTCGTGCCGCTAATCGTCTGGCATCCTCAACAGTAAACGTTTTTGGAGGATTTGGCATCCTTTGCTCTAAAATAATTTCGGATTCAATGACAACGTTCTCAAATAGTTTTAACAGAGAGTATATTTTTGACAGAAAAAAATATGTTTATAAGTTAATTTTTTAATAACATTTTACAGTTCTTTGCATTTATCTCTGGGCACTACAGTTTTGACGACAACGGTGCTATCGGGCGTACCGCAGTACACCTTCGTTACAACGTCAACATAGAGTCCCGTTTCGCAAACGCCCGGAATCATTGTAATTGTATCGTTGACTTCTTTCCAGTCGTACTCGCGTCGTTCGACAAATCGCCAGTCAAGTATAACATTCCCATTATCCGTGATTATGGGCCCCACTTTCATTTTGGCAGTGCGTAAAACAGGATCTCCATCGTACAATTTTATAATTGCCTTTTTCACTGAAAGCCATGCATCCGGCGATACTTCAATTGGTACACCCATGCACCAGTGTTCACCCAAACGTTTTGAGAGCTTTGTATAATCGCAAACAATAATAAGAATTTTCGAATTGAAAGCGACAACTTTCTGCTGGACCATGCAACCGGAAAAGCCATTAATCACCGTCAGACTTTCATCAACCTCGTTTGCACATTCGATTGTCACATCAATGCTTGGATAGTTATCAAGATCACCTAATGGCAAATGATGATCAAGTATGAGTTGCCTAGCCTGAAACGAAGTGGATATGCACACAATATCGCTGAGATTAGCTTCGGACCAGAAACGTTCAGCGATGCGTCTAACAACATATACAATTGTCGTTCCAGTACCAATGCCGATCACTTTTGTCTTTTCGCTAATCCAAGCATCAACAGCAGTATACGCTGCAGCCTGTTTTGCTCTTTCTACTGCTATATCGGTGGTGTTCACATTTTTAAAAAATATTTTCGACATTTTCTATGTTAAAGTTTTATTTAAAAAATATATATATGTTACTTTTTAACAAAATAATATATGATTTATAATGCTTATTGACAACAATTTTAGATACTTCCATTTATTTAATAAATTTCTTATTCTTGCTTTGTTGAGTGAAATCTGCTTTTATCGTTTGAATTACAACTTTTACAGCAACTGTACGAAAGGGCATCATGCAACGGCTTTGGATATGACTTGTTTTGTAAGCCAGAGTAAGAAAATCGAATAAGCAACTGAGAAATCGCACGAAATGTAAAATTTGTATCTGCTCGAATAGCTAAAAGCTGAAAACCTAAGTAAATGGCAAAACGGAAGCTGGTAAAATGCCAAATGTTGGGTGCGGAGTGGTCGACAGGGCTATGCGGTGATTTTGGCTAACAATGCAATACAATTTTCGGAGCAACAAAAGAAACTCAAAGTTAAACGTTTGCATGGCAGCGATAATGACGAGAATAGCTGCAAAAGCGTTAAAAGCATTTATTTGTGGGTTTAAAAGTGAATAGAGACGAATAGAAAAGGAGAAATTCTTATGTATTTGCAACAAAGTAAAAACTCCGAGTAAGAAGAAGTCGTTTATTTAGCTTTTGGTCAAAAGCTATTGCATTTTGTAGTGCAGTGAAAAAATGATTTAAACGGAAAGGCATAAAAAGAAACATTTAAAGAAAAGATTTAATTTTTTTGTGAACAAAACGTAAAATTATTCAACCATAGATAAGAAACACTGAAGTTTTTTTTTAATATAATTTATAATGATTACGACCCTGATTTAAACTACAAACTATCTCTTATTTAGTGTCATCGAATCAGCAATGAGACCTGTTAAGTAACAACAATTGGCATGTTGCTTAAAAGCGACCGTTTTTACAAAAAACTATCTTAAGCCACAATATCCTCGACGTGCTACGTATCGGCAGTAAAAGAACAAATTGCAACTACACGAAGCATCGAGTTACAAGTAAACTAAATCTCAAATAGCAATGCGGTCTGCGGAAGATACCGGAAGCAAACAAACAAAACAACAACAAAAATTGTAGCTTACTTCAGTTGAGTTATGAACGTGCTGGGATTGAAACAAGAGACCGATTTGACTGGCTTGCCCACAATTGGGCGAGTACATAGAGGGAATGTGGCAGCAAAACTGAGCAAATAAATGTGGCTTCATTTATTTATGTGGTAAAAGTCGGTAATGAAACGCTTTAAAGACTTCAATCGGCGTTCAATATCGTCACCCACTGCCACTGCACGCTCCTGGAAAACACAGGATAAGTTCACAAATGGAAAATTTGTTCAGAGTCTATCTAAGCTATTCACTTTGAGTGAGTGAAGGTTGGAATGTGTTCGTCAGCAAACAAAGCTTGTTTATCCCTATTGCTAAAGAGTCCGAACATACGTGCGAGTAAGAGGATATACTAACATTGTTGTTTGTGTAAATCATTCAACTAACTCAATGAAAGGTAAAATTGCAATTTGACTTTGATATTTGTCGGAAAGTTCAGTATTAGCTTTGGCACCAATAACAATAAATGATAATAATTTTGTCTTACTAGTGATGATTATCATTTCGAATTGTATGAAAAATTGATAAAAAGGAGGGTCAACGGAAGGGAAAACATTGAATTGTGAAAACAGAGAAACCATTTTTGTACAGATTGCCTCCTGGCTGTGCCTGTTTAGCTGCCTAAAACAGTCCATAAGTTTCGACATTACTACTAGTAGCAGTCGTAGAAATGCGCAGATTATCAGCTCTAAAAAGAAAGCAAATGAATCAAGCTCACGTGCTCCAGCACAGCAGAGCACAATCTAGCTGAGTATTGGCTGGTCATCATCAACAGCTACCAACTGAAAATGCAAGTTCCAACGATCGTTGACCAACTTGTGAGCTGTTGCAGACTTGGCACTTTGTTGTTTGTGCCGTTGCTGTAGAGTTAACAATGACACCTCTTTTGGGCAGTAGTTAGCAAAATGTCACGTAGCAACTGTGGCAGCGTGGTCAACATAATGAATGGTTGAGCAACACAATCCTCAAAAAAAGGGCCAGGGATGAGGGCGTCAAAGCCAGTGAGTCACAATGTTGTTGGCCTTGCTTGTGTATCTTTGATTGTTTCAGATGCAATAGTCACACATAATACGAGCTCATGCAGACGGCGTTTTAGAGCTGCAGCAGTTATGTCAAGTCGTTGTTGCAATAACCTTTTAACATGTCAGGCCGGAGTTGCCAAATGTCACGACAACGACATTGTCGAAAAGCATAAAGAAAAAGAAAATGGCGCATATACCATAGAACGTAACGTTACGAAAAATGTGCCAAAGCACGTGACATTTGCTACAATTTGCAATTTTCGGTTTCAGTTTAGAATGCATATGACGTTGATCTTCTTTCTCTTTCGCCTTCTTATGCTCTGTCTCCGTCTCTGTCTCTGTCTCTGTCTGTAACTCTTGTGTATTAAAGGAAACTATTCACTCACACGTGATAAGTTCAAGGATTCAATTGATTGCATTAGTTGTTCATGTCGTTCATGTTAAACATTCTTCTCCCCATTGTCGCCATCGACATCGACGCAGTCTTCGTGTCATGTGTCGCCGTGCGAGTATCTTCTTTACTTTGTAACGCTTGGTCAGTTTTGATTGCAATTACACACCTGAGTGTTTCCTTTCGAACATGACTTTTGTTGTAACAAAAAATAGTTGTTATTGCATTGCAGACGACCGTGTTGAAACGTCTTCATCTGTATAGTTTTTGTCATTGGAATTCTTGTTGCATACAATGCTCTTTGTTAGTTTAATGTTGCAATATTTTGCTTGATATTTATTATTCTGCTTTTTTACGAGTATCGCAATACTTCCATTGATGTTTTGCTCGATTATTTTAATGATATAAGCGAAGTTCGAATGTTTGTAATCTTATTCTGTTTTTATAAGACTTATGAGTGACATTGCACAAGTAAATATTTATTTATTGTAATAGGTATTTTACATACAGATCAAGTTGTATTCTTTATTGACAATAAGAGCAATGTTCTCATTGCACGTCAATTGTCAATAATCAAACTCAATTCAAGTATCTGACCAAAACATTTTGTGGTAAATTGCACAATTTGATTATTAAGTGACTTTATTCACCTTATCAACACGAGTTGATTTTTAACAAGCCATCAAGAAGTCCAGTGTGTTTGCTCAGCTATGTAATTGTCTGCAGATGCTTGGCCAGAAAATGAGTGATAACAATTTCGATGCTTGGAGGATTAGGTGTCGCCGTCTTTGTCTTCTTCGCTCTTTTACAACTCATTCGCACTCATGCGCCATCAATCGTTCTTCACACCGGCTGATTGACAACATTGCACCTGCATTGCCTTCGGTCTGCTCTAGAATTGGAATGTCTACACTCAAAAGTGAGTTCATTAAGTGGCTAACTTTTTCTTTGTATTCGAGCTTTTGCTGCCATTTTCGACATGTTATCGAATGCGACATGTGTCATCACAGAGTCGTTTGTACTCATAGAGGCTGTCGACGTTTCCGTAAGCGGATTACTTCACTAGAATGAGTGTATGTGCGTGTACGAATGCAATTTCCAAAAATTCTTTGTTGCAAAAGCAAAATCTCACTACCTTTGAGTTATTGGTGTTGGTGGAAGTCGGTTCAATATAAAGAATTACTGGCACTAGAATGGTATGACCGTCGCGACGGCTTATCACACAACACTACAAAGCAAATGTGTGTCAGAGCTGTTAGCTTCACATTTTGTCGATTAACTCTGCTAATTAAACGCCAGCTATCTGGCAGAGAAAATGATAGAACTAAAAGCATTGAACATCTACGAAATTGTTGATGCCCTATACTGAATAATTTTGGGTTTATTTTGATTTACAAAAACATTAAAAACTTCTGTGCTAAGAAAACTAAGGCAAAAGCTTGTAGATAAGATGTTCTGGGGATTTTAAGACAAGGGTTTCTATTTACAACTCATTTCTACAACTAAAAGTCATTTGCAAGGCACTCACACAGTTACAAAGCAGAAAAATGTTTGCTTATTCACCGTAATTGCAACAACAAACGTTAAAAACGTTGCAGAATATCGTTGAATAATGACATCCTTGTACTCTTGTCCAGACATAATGCCAGAAAATGCAAACAACAAGACAAGTTAGTAAAAGTTCGTTATATTTTGGTAGTGTTTTCTACACTGTTGTGCGCATCAAATGTTGTATACGCTCTTAGACAATGAAACAACATGTTCATGATGGAAGTAATGACGACTTCGTTGATGTTGGCGATAACGACTACGTTGTATCTGTTTTCAAAACTGCAAAAACAATGCTGTTTGTGCTACATTTTAGTAATGATGCGGAACATTGAACAAAGTGTTGCTTCGCTCTCTTTTGTGGAATAATAGACGAGAGTGGGAGGAGGCAACAATCCGCGGTATTTCACTCGGTTTTGACACTGTTTGAGTATTTAAAATTCATACGGTTTTCAATATTAAAGCGTATGGATATGTTTTTAGGTAAGATTAGAAATAATGATAGTCAAGTAAAATTATAAAGAGTTGTAGGGTCCAAAACTTTGAATTCAAATCGATTGAGAGCTTTGTTGAAAGAGAGTATAATACAAATCCTAAACTTTTCAAAAATTGTCAATAATACAATAAATATTGAATTGATTTTTATCAGCACAGTATTTATATAAGTGGCTTGCTTCTTAGACGAATTCTCTATATTAGTATACGTAATTTTTGCTAACGACATAATTTCACTATGCTAATAGAGCTGATTTGTAATTGCATTTTGTTCAAAAGCAGTCGCAAAGTAGCGTGTGGAGCGAAACTCAAGAGATCTGGACGTGTCATGCTCGATTACGTGGTCAAAGTTTGCCACAACTACACGGACATTTTCGGTGAGCAGTGCTCAGCCACGCACGGCATATGTCCTTGAGGCGTGTTGTTTTCTTTTAATATATTTTTTGACTAAACAAAGTTGTCAAGTGAAAAATTATAAAATTATCATTTTGATAATAAAAGTATTTTATACAAGTACTATTCTTGACAGCATTAACTTTTATATTAATATTTGTATATTTTATATTTTTTAAAAACGTTGAATTTAGTTGCGTTTAATTGCATTTTGCATGACTCTATAAAATTTCAGTGCAATTATCATCGCCATTGATATTTTTTCGAAATGCAGAAAAATGTGTGAGTTCATTTTTCGTGAGTATACAATAAAGTTTTTGACAAGTGTCTTTTCGTTAATAGATTCGCTCATTTGGCCGACAAGGATTACACATACACTGTGCAGGCAAAGCCCATAGTTGCCTATTTGCTAAAACCGATGAGCTTTGAGCTGCGCACGATGCGTACTTTGTCGGTCCAAATGCGCCGGGCGCACATGCTTAAGCTGATCGAGCAGGAAACTCTTGAATATCAACAACAATTGGCTGCAAAAAATAAAGTCGTCGTTTATTCAGTGGACTGCACTTGTTGACGCAGTATGATTTCGGCTCAGAGGGATTGAATGTGTCTCTAATTAAAAATAGTTCATTCCCAAATAAGATTTAAAAAAAAAAAATTGAACTCTTATTGAATCTGTTTGTGAATTTGTGACGCTTTGTTGAAATGGGGAGATATGTGCCCACCCCTTTGCCCTCTGGCTAAATAATAAAAATCCTTTTATCGGCAAATTTAGACATCTCTATACAAAAGTAAATAAATTGATTGTTTTTTTTTTCGACTTTTCTGGCCATTAATTTAATTTTTTTTACATGCCAAAGGATAATGTAGATATGACAAGTTGAGTTGAGTTGCTGTCCAAGTTAAAAAAAAAACCTTTTGATGTTTTCTCATTTCCTTGAGTTTCTTTCCTTTGTTTGCTTTTATTTAACATTTATAATAGAAATGGGCCGTACGACAACCTAAGAATGATTATCAGCATCCCGCGACTTAAGATTTTTTTCAATATTTCGAGAAAAAGGATATCTTTGTTGTCGGTGCTGAGTTTTTTTTGGCTGTGCGGCTACTGTGAAAAAGGACTATTAATTGAAAGACAAAAACAAACTATTCCTGGTTTCTGTGTGGTATACATTTCTTGGCGGCTATTGCTGTTTTAATGTCAGTCTTCAATCATCATTTGTCACTGTCTGTTGACTGTGTGCCCTGGTTTAGTTATTATTACAGACAAATACTGTTTAAAGAACACATATATGTATTTATTTACTTTCGGTTTAAAGATTTTTGCAGAGAGTCTTCTTTTGCTTGCACTCAAATCATTGCTTGTATCCAGCTTGGCCGGACCACTAACATTCACAAAAATTAAATTGAAGCCATCAAATAAATAAACATAATAACCTCGAAGCGGAGCATGCAAAAGGTGTGTCGCCATGTCATTAATTTTACTATTTTGAAAATGTTTTCGTTGGAAAAGCCAAAAATTGTGCAGTTTTCTCGACTCAATTTTAATGAGCACTTGCATAATGATTTGCACCACGGTTGATATATTTTTTTTCCTATTTCCACTAACCTTAGTAAACTAAAAATTGAAGTAAAAAGTGAATAAGTGCTCACATTTTCATTTCCAAATGCACTAAATATACTGACGAACGTAAGTAAGAAAATAAAATAATAATTTATAATTAAGCAAACACTCAAGTGCATCTCAAATAACTGAGTAAGCACAATATTTGTGGCCGTGATGCCACCGGCAGTTTCCTGCACGATTCGCTGTACTTAAGAAAAAAAAAGCCCACTTCAATTCACCTTCGTTTTTTTGAAACCTGCATGCAATGCATGTTGTACCTAATTAAGAAGGGGAGATAGATCTTAAATAGACAAGACAATTCGACTGACCCACAACATTTTGTCAGACTGGATGTATAGTTCTTTATAAACTTTAATATTTACTAAGGCAATTTTCTGAAATTTTAAAAGTCTTGCCTGAACAGGTAAATTCTGTTGGGTCCTGCGACTACTTCACCGTCTCTGCTATGCTTGTTTTTTACGAATATTCGGGGTATTTAGTGGTACAGGGTATTGTATTGCCTAGTATACTGTATTATATTAAACGTAATAGCTTATATTTTTGTAAGTTTTTTTCCTGCTACAAAGTTTCAGCACTTAAAAAGCGGAAAATTGCAACACAGTTTTTGTCTTCCATTTCATTTTTAATTAAGCTTTTTATTATTTTAATGTATTCACGCCGAGAATGACCGTAGTTTATTGTTTTCATTTGGAGTGCAGTGTGAAACAAACATTAAGTTTTTGTGAATGTTCAACATGGGCCAACGCCACCTGTTTTTACACTTGAAAATGTTTTCCTATTTCGATTGAGGGGGTCCATAGACAACACGGATCTTGTGAGACGTGGGTGAAGTCTGTAAGCCGCTAGTCAGCCTAAGTGAAAAGTACTATTCAACAACTTCATTATATGAAACATGTTTAAAACAAAGCATGTCATAACAAAAATTTTACTATTTCTTTTAGAATTATAGTATCTATTTAAATTTAAATTATGGAAGTACACATTTTTTAGCAATAAATTATTTTAAAAATTCTTGGTAAAATTTTCGGTACACGGAAATTCGAACAGGAGATGGTGGTGAAGAAGTGATAACCAGTTGAGAGACATGTTGACAAATAAGGAGCATGAATTACCTTCAAACCAATCCGATATATTCGATGACGTCAGCAAAGTTTTTAAATTAATCCGTCTCTATCGTGCCAACGAATGTCTATGGAATCCGAGCTCATCTGGTTATCACAATAATGCATTGAAAGAGAGTGCATGGACGCGCATTGTAGAGCTTCTTGACAACGCTTTTCCAGTCGATCAGATTAAGCTGCAGATCAAATCATTGCATAGCTACTATAAAACTGAATGTAAAGCTTTTGATAAAGCGAACAACAAGAACGACTTTGTGCCACTTCACCCGTATTACTATGAACTGAACTTTATGAAATTTAGCCAAGACTCCATATCAAATGAGCCATCAGCATTCACAGTAAATATTTAATACAATTTATTTTCTATAAAAGTACTCACTTTTATTTATATACAGTCAGACAATCCTTCGGAGAATAAAGATCATTTGAATAATGGCAAAGAAGTTTCACTTACCGATCCGAAAGACATGCAGTGCCACTCTTTCGCAGAATTTAATAGTCCAGTCAAAAACAACCTTGATGAAGTGTTGAATTATAAACTGACGGATATAATGACGAGCAGTTGTACTAACACACTAAAAGAGATGGACATCGCTATGCCAGTTGCGAAAAGTGTTTCCGATTATCAAATTTGTTCACACACTAAAAATTGTTCAGGAGTCGACTTAATAGGTATTAAGTACGCTCATTATCAGCACAATCTTGAAGAAAACAATCATTTAAAATCAAACAAAGCAGAACTTGGAGATTGGCTTAAACCACTAATCTCCACTCAGACTTATGTGCCTTTACACGGTACTAAGGAGAAGGTTGAAACTTCAAATAATAAAATGACAGGAATCACGACTTCAATAAAAGACAACCCAATAGCAAAATGGGAAATAACACATGACTCTTGTACAGAGAAGATAAGAATTAATAAAAATGAGAAGAGCGAATATATTTCATTCGAAGAAAAAGCAAGCACCGCAAAAAGTACGAAAAAAGACGCCCATTACAAGATACGAGAGGAATATCATCCAGAGGATGAAAAACTGTTCTGTAAAGCTTTGAAAAGAGGATCAGCCGGCCAGGGGCAATGTCTTTTTGGTTGTTGTCACGGCTATAATTTGTATTATCGGAACTGTGGTTATCAATTATGTGGTACCTGTCCCTATATGCCGAATGCAACGTGTATGCGGGAACCATTACAAAATTATGGGCCAACAATATCTTTAGCTTCAGACAGTGTTAGTAAGTTAAGAAAGAGTAAGACCAAAATACCGAAACAAACTCAAAAGACTAATAGAACAAAACGAACTGTCGAAGGTATGGCAGTAGAAGTGAATTGCCAGCAGCTACGGCCGCAAAATGCGGATATTGGTAATGACAAGAAGAGCTTTTGTGGTCAAAAAACGCAGTTAAAAGGATATGGTGGAATCGTTACAAACCAACAACAGAAAGGAAATAGGCAATCCAATAATTTGAATGGGAACTGCGATATTAATTGTGGTGCACTACGTGGTGAATTTTGTACTTGTCTACCAAAATCAGATACAAATCGAAACACCACTCAAAATCAAAGAAAGTTAAGCAGTCGAAGTTGTAATATCAAAAACAGGAAAAAATCACAGCAAGATTTTTGCAGTTGCTGTCCGGGAGAAATTAGAAAACCTGCCAGGCGGCAGTCATATACAAGACATAAGAGTAACGACAAGGTAACGTCGAACCTTAGAAAAACTGAGCAGGCTCGACGCCTTCTTGTTAATAAAAACCAAACGACCAAAAACAAACGCCCATTGAGGAAAACTCAAGCCACTGGAAGGAAAGCTAGTTGTCAGCAATGTAAAATAAATGATGAATGTAGTAAAAAATTTGCACAAGACAGACTAGCTCAACAGCGATCACACCAAAATGGTTACGACGAAAATGAGTCAATTTCAAAATATGTTCGAGGAAACATAAAAAGAGAAAGAACTCAGCAGGATAGTACTCCTAAATATGAAACTAGTCAATCGCATCAAAGAACTCGAAATCAAAAAGTATTTGATGAAGATGATATTTGTCCTGAAGATGTTAATTACTATGAAGATGGGCCCAATTTCAGTCAAATAGCACCAAGTCAAGTGTCCAGCAGGCAGCGAACTGAGAAGGTTGATAAATACTGTAAATGTATTCAAGAATATAAGGACGCCCAGTCAGATAAACAAACTACTCGAAACCGGAATGCAAAGGATTTGAGTGACTACCCCAGAGCCGATAATTGCGCAGCTGGTTGTGGCTTTGGAGAAGATTGCCCGTATTTTCCAGGGAATTGTAAAAGCACGCAGTCGAGACAAACTTCTCAAAGTCAAAAGTCATTAACGCCATATGATAACTCTGGATCAGAAGTTTGTGCTGATGATTGCGGTTACGGTGAAGATTGTCCTAATTTCACTCCTATAGCGGCCAATAAAGTGTCGACTCAAAACCAGACAATATCAAAGCATAGTGGCAGTGAGAGAAACAGGCAGGAAGTTCAGCAAGGAAATAAAATCTGCATCTGTGTGCCAGAGCATAGTAAAGCGCAACCATCGGTACAAATTTCTCGAAGCCAAAAGGCGACGGATTCAGACAATTATAGTGAAGCTGAGGTATTAGCACCAGATGATTACACTGGACATGATATTTGTGCTGATGATTGTGGTTACGGCGACGATTGTCCTAATGTTCGAGACTATAGTGAAGCTCAGCAATTTCCACAAAAGTTCCGAAGTCAAAAACGATTAGATGTCGATGATAACACTGAAGCTGATATGTGTTTTGTTGATTGCGGTTACGGCGAGGATTGTCCCAATTTCTCTTCAAAAACGGCGAACCATCATTTAACAAAAAGTCAGCATGGTAAAGAGCAAACATCGAGACAGATTTCTCGAAACCAAAAGGCATCGGATCCAGGCAATTATAGTGTCGCGGATATATGTGCGGATGATTGTGGTTATGGCGAAGATTGTCCCGATTTCGCTTTTATAAAGGAAAACCAAGTGTCAACACAAAGCCAGCCAACATCAAAAAATGGGGACAGTGCGAGAAGTAGACAGCAAATTCAGGAAGGCAATAAGAGTTTCAGAGTTTCTGTTTCAGAGTATGGTGAAGCGCAACCATTAAACCAAAAGGCATTGGATTCGGCCGAAGGGTATAGTGAAAATTCACAATCAAAACAACATTCTCGAAATCAAAAGGTATTAGCACCAGATGATTACTCTGAACCGGACATTTGTGCAGATGATTGTGGTTATGGCGAGGACCGTCCCAAATATTTTGCAAAATCAGCCAATCAAGTTTCTGTCCAAAGCCAGCAAACATCTACTAATTATGAAAGTTACAAAAGCATGGAAGTAAATGAGGAATATACAAGATATTCCGTAAGTGTACCAGAGTATGGTGAAATTCAGCCATCAAGTCAAAGCTCTCGAGGTAACAGGACAATGAACGCAGACGATCATTCAAGAGCTGATATTTGTGCAGATGATTGCGGTTATGGCGAGCATTGTCCCTATTTCTCTTCTACAGCGGCAAATCAAGTGTCAACAGCAAGCCAGCCAACAACAAAAATTGATGGCAGTATGAGGAGCAGTCATCAAACTCAGCAAAGTAGTTCAGAGTATGGTGAAGCGCAATTATCGAGACAGATTACTCGAAACCAAAAGGCATCGGATACAGGCTATTATAGTGTCGTGGATATATGTGCGGATGATTGCGATTATGGTGAGAATTGTTCCAATTTTCCTGGTTATAGTGAAGTTCAGCCATTGAAACAAAAAACAAATCAAAAACATATAGATATCGATGATATTGGAGCTGATATTTGTGATGTTGATTGCGGTTACGGCGAGGATTGTCCAAACTTCTCTCCAATAATCGCGAATCAAGTGTCAATTCAAAGTCAGCCAACATTAAAGATTCGTGGCGGAATGAAAAGCAAACAACAAATTCAAGAAGGTAATAAATTCTGCACTTGTGTTCCAGAGTATGGTGAAACGCAACCGTCGAGAGAGATTTATTTTAACCAAACGGCAACAAGTTCGTGCAATTATAGTGGAGCTGATGTATGTTCGGATGATTGTGGTTATAGCGAGAATTGTCCAAATTTTCCAGGGTATAGTGAAGCTCCTCCATCAAAACAAACATTTAGAAGCCAAAAGACTTCAGAGTCTGATAGTAACACCAGGACAGATAATTGTGCTGATCACTGCGGTTATGGCGAGCATTGTCCAAATTTTCAAGGATATAGTGAAACTCTTTCGTCTGGACAAAGGTCTCAAAATCATAAGACAGAGGAGTCTGAAAATTTTTCGAGAGGTAATGTTTGTTGTGAAGGATGTCCCCACTTTTCTGCAAGATCATCATATCAAGCGTCTGCGCATATCCAGCCATCATCAAATAACTATGTGAGTAGGAAATATAAGCAAAGTATTAAGCAAGATGAAAAGATCTGCATTTGTGTTCAGGAGAATCAAGAAGCTCAGCCATCAAGACATAGTTCTCGAAGTCAAAGAGGTTTGAATCCAGGCGATCATTCTAAAGCTTATATTTGTGCAGATAATTGCGGTTACGGTGAGGTTTGTCCAAACTTTGCAAACCAAAGTAAAGCCCATCCATCGAGAGATAGATTTCGTAATCAAAGGCTACTTCATTCAGATGATTACTCTGGAGCTCATATTTGTGCAGGTGATTGTGGTAGGGAAGAGGATTGTCCACATTTTTCAGTAAAAGCTGCAAAGCAAGAATCAAAGCAAAGTCAATCGTCCTCAAAATATAGTGACAGTATCAAAAACAGACCAAAGAGTCATCCAAACGCAAAATATTGCATTTGTATTTTAGAGTATGACAAAGACCAGCCATCGGGTAAAAGGATTCAAGGAGTACAGAAATTGGGTGTAAACTATACTGAAGCTGATATATGCGCTGATGATTGCGGATATGGAGAGGATTGCCCTGACTTTTCTATTAAAGCAGGAAATCAAAAACATACAATTAATTCAACCCCTAAGCAGAGTAGTAAAAATCGAAACTTTGGAAGGGCAAAGACAGACTCAAGGTCGCGGAATTCAAACGATTGTAGTGCCGGAGATCGATATTATAAAGAATGCAAATACTGTTTGGATATGTTTGAACCACGCCAAGCTCAAAATGGGGTAACGAAACAAAAAAACAATCAAAATGGATCACAATACCCACAAGAGGAGACATCTTGCGAATGTAGTAGTTTAGAAGGAGAAGATTTTGGTACAGATGATGATGGAATTTGTGATTTTGATTACGAAGCGGACTGCTCTGAACTGATATCAAAATATGAAGACACATCTTGTGATTGCATGGACTATAAATCAGTCACAACCTCGAGTTTGAAGTCATGCAATACTGACACTAATTACTCCTGTGATTGTTCAAAATCTACAATTAGTCAAGGTCAGAAAATATCTTCGAAAAAAGACGTCACTCAGTCTCAGGCGGGAAAAGCTGAGTTTAATATGATTTTACAAAACGAAATGTTCATTAAGATGAAAGCCAAAGAACAAATGCGAATGGGAGAACGCCAGGTGAACAAGTTAAAGCAATCTAAAGAAAAAGATGTTTGTAAAACATCATCCTCTAATAATAACCGTTCAGTTGAATATGACTATAGTATCGAGGATGGGATGAAAGTTATATCTGTAAGAAATAAAAATAATGGAAAGGTTGTCCATCATTGTAATGTTGAAGACATAAAGCCATATTTAGTTTTGCCAGCAAAATCAAAAGCCGTCTTTGATTTATGCGATTGTGAATCTGATGTCCTAATTAAAGTTTTACCAAATGGCAAAAACGATATCAGTCCTAAAGAAATGGAGAAATTTGAAGAATCTTCTTGGAAGCAAGATAATCAACAACATCTTTATGCAAACCGGAGTTGCAGTTGCAATATTGAAAATTTTTATGATGAAACTGAATCAGTTCAATGTGAAGATTCAATTGAAGATAAAGAGGAAAGAGATTCAGAGTCAGAAAAACAATTGAATCTGGAATCAGAGCAGCAAATTGAAGAAACAAACGTTAAAAGAAAAATGCCTCAGGTCAGACAAAACGACCGATGTGATAAAAGCTGTAGTAGACGAAGATATCCTTCTGAATATCAACCAGTAGTAAAGCCAAATCCATTTCGAAATAACAATTCACCACAACAGAATCAAAACAGAAAAACTGCGAATGTGAAACCGAAAGAAAATAGTAAGAACGAAAGCGATATGGCAGACAATCCCGATGATTCAATTGAAGATACAACTTTGATAAACGATTGGCTGCCTATTGATATATGTGAGCATTGCCAGGCTAAACTTCGAAGAGCTCGTGGAGCAACCAGGCAAACTGATCAAAATCGTAACATTGTACTTACAAAGAGTCAACAAGAAGAAATTTGCATTTGTAAAAATCTAACTATGAATAATAATAATTCAAATACGGGATCTAGCAAATACTGCACTTGCGCTTATGCATTGCCACATTCAAGTCGGGACAAGAAACCAAATAATATGCGTTCATATGAAAACAGAACAAAAGAATGCTCAACATCAACATATTCTAAAGAAATGGGGAAACAACCAATGACAAACACACATCAAAACCATTCGCAACTGAGTTCAGATGAAGAAAAAAAAACTGCAAAAACTTACAAAGTTCAACCTAACAAAACGAAAAAAATTAATACAAAACAGGTCCAAAATAATGTTTATTCAAAAAAAAAACTTTCTCAAACTAATATGACATCTAATGAATTCGAGTTGTCTGATAAAGAAAATGAAGATTGTATTTGTGAATACTGCTTCGCCGATCCGAGCCAGGACACAAAAAGTTTACTATTAAAACCCAAACGTAAAAATAGTATGAATAACTGCAACTGTGATCCTGCTAAAGAATGTGAAGAGTGCGATTTTACTGAAGATTTAACGAATACAAAGCCAAACACAGCAAGAGTAGCACCAAAAGAAAAAAGTTTTGAGTCTAGAAATGAATCGATTGAATTTATGTGTGACCATTCCATTTGTGAAAATGGAACTACAAATCCAAACAATAATATAATGAGTAACACATCAAAAAATAATCGTTCGCAACATAAAAAGCGAACAAATGATTGTGATTGTGACCCTGCTATAGAGTGTGAAGACTGCATATGTGACAACCGATCCACAAACTCAAAACCTGATAGAATGAGTTTGATATCGAAAGAAAAACCTTCCCAGCCTAAAATTAGAACGATTGACTGTGATTGTGACCCTGCTATAGAGTGTGAAGACTGCATATGTGACAACCGATCTACGAACATAAAGTATGATACAACGGGTATTTCTTCAAAGAACAATCGTTCTCAACCTAAGAAGAGAATGAAAGATTGTGATTGTGACCCCACTATAGTATGTGAAGAATGCATTTGTGAAAATGGATTCACAACTCCAATGAATGGTAAAATTTCTAAAATCTCAAAGGACCAACGCTCCCAGCATAAAAAAAGAACGAAAGATTGCGATTGTGACCTAGCTATAGAGTGTGATGACTGCATTTGTGAAGATGGATCCACAAATCCTAACTATGGTATGACGAGTAAAACGTCAAAAGGCAAACGTTCCGAACCTAAAAAGAGAACAGATGATTGTGATTGTGACCCTACAATACCATGTGATGACTGTATTTGTGAAAATGGATTCACAAATACAATGAATGATGAAATGTCTAAAATCTCAAAGGACAAACGTTCCCAGCCTAAAAAAAGAACGAATGATTGTGATTGTGACCCAGCTATAGAGTGTGAGGACTGCATTTGTGAAGAAGGATCCATAAATCCAAACTATGAAATGATCAGTGTAAGGTCAAAAGGCGAACGTTCCGAACATAAGATGAGAACAGATGATTGTGATTGTGACCCTGCTATAGAGTGTGAAGACTGCATATGTGACGACCGATCAACGAACCTAAAACATGATATGATGGGTATTTCTTCAAAGAACAAACGTTCTCAACGTAAGAAGAGAACGAATGATTGTGATTGCGACCCTGCTATAGTATGTGAAGAATGTATTTGTGAAAATGGATTCACAAGTTCAATGAATGATAAAATGTCTAAAATCTCAAAGGACAAACGTTCCCAGCCTAAAAAAAGAACGAATGATTGTGATTGTGACCCTGCAATAGAATGTGAAGACTGCATCTGTGAAAATGGAACACCATATTCAAAAAATGATTCGATAAGTATAACATCAAAAGGAAAACGTTTACAACCTAAAAAGAGAACAAATGATTGTGATTGTGACCCTGCCATAAAGTGTGAAGACTGCATATGTGACAACCGATCCACATACTCAAAACCTGATAGAATGAGTTTGACATCGAAAGAAAAACCTTCCCAGCCTAAAATTAGAACGATTGACTGTGATTGTGACCCTGCTATAGAGTGTGAAGACTGCATATGTGACAACCGATCTACGAACATAAAGTATGATACAACGGGTATTTCTTCAAAGAACAATCGTTCTCAACCTAAGAAGAGAATGAAAGATTGTGATTGTGACCCCACTATAGTATGTGAAGAATGCATTTGTGAAAATGGATTCACAACTCCAATGAATGGTAAAATTTCTAAAATCTCAAAGGACCAACGCTCCCAGCATAAAAAAAGAACGAAAGATTGCGATTGTGACCTAGCTATAGAGTGTGATGACTGCATTTGTGAAGATGGATCCACAAATCCTAACTATGGTATGACGAGTAAAACGTCAAAAGGCAAACGTTCCGAACCTAAAAAGAGAACAGATGATTGTGATTGTGACCCTACAATACTATGTGATGACTGTATTTGTGAAAATGGATTCACAAATACAATGAATGATAAAATGTCTAAAATCTCAAAGGACAAACGTTCCCAGCCTAAAAAAAGAACGAATGATTGTGATTGTGACCTAGCTATAGAGTGTGATGACTGCATTTGTGAAGATGGATCCACAAATCCTAACTATGGTATGACGAGTAAAACGTCAAAAGGCAAACGTTCCGAACCTAAAAAGAGAACAGATGATTGTGATTGTGACCCTACAATACTATGTGATGACTGTATTTGTGAAAATGGATTCACAAATACAATGAATGATAAAATGTCTAAAATCTCAAAGGACAAACGTTCCCAGCCTAAAAAAAGAACGAATGATTGTGATTGTGACCCTGCTATAGAGTGTGAGGACTGCATTTGTGAAGAAGGATCCATAAATCCAAACTATGAAATGATCAGTGTAAGGTCAAAAGGCGAACGTTCCGAACATAAGGTGAGAACAGATGATTGTGATTGTGACCCTGCTATAGAGTGTGAAGACTGCATATGTGACGACCGATCTACGAACCTAAAACATGATATGATGGGTATTTCTTCAAAGAACAAACGTTCTCTACGTAAGAAAAGAATGAAAGATTGTGATTGTGACCCCACTATAGTATGTGAAGAATGCATTTGTGAAAATGGATTCACAAATTCAATGAATGATAAAATATCTAAAATCTCAAAGGACCAACGTTCCCAGCCTAAGAAAAGAACGAATGATTGTGATTGTGACCCTGCTATAGAGTGTGAGGACTGCATTTGTGAAGAAGGATCCACAAATCCTAACTATGGTATGATGAGTACAACGTCTAAAGGCAAACGTTCTGAACCTAAAAAGAGATCAGATGATTGTGATTGTGACCCTACAATACTATGTGATGACTGTATTTGTGAAAATGGATTCACAAATACAATGAATGATAAAATGTCTAAAATCTCAAAGGACAAACGTTCCCAGCCTAAGAAAAGAACGAATGATTGTGATTGTGACCTAGCTATAGAGTGTGAGGACTGCATATGGGAAGAAGGATCCACAAATCCTAACTATGGTATGATGAGTACAACGTCAAAAGGTCAACGTTCCGAACATAAGAAGAGAACAGATGATTGTGATTGTGACCTTGCTATAAAGTGTGAAGACTGCATATGTGACAACCGATCTACGAACCAAAAGCATGATATGATGGGTATTTCTTCAAAGAACAAACGTAAGAAGAGAACGATTGAGTGTGATTGTGCTCCTACAGTAGTATGTGATGACTGTGTTTGTGAAAGTGGATTCACAAATACAATGAATGATAAAATGTCTAAAATCCCAAAGGACAAACGTTCCCAGCCTAAGAAGAGAACGAATGTATGTGATTGTGACCCTCCTATGGAGTGTGAGGAATACATTTCTGACAATCGATCCACAAACATAAAGTCTGATGCAAGGAGTGGAACATCGAAAGCCAAACATTCTCAACCTAAAATTAAAACGATTGACCGTGATTCTGCTATAGATTGTGAAGAATGCATTTGTGAAAATGGATCCACAAATCCAAAGAATAATATAATGGCTATAACATCAAAGGATGAACGTGCCCAACATAAGAAGGGAACAAAGGATTGTGATTGCGACACTGCTATACAATGTGAGGACTGCATTTGTGAAAATGGAACACAAAGCATGAATGTAACCTAAAAAAAGATCTGTTACCAACATTAAATTAAAATTAATGATTGCGAAAAAAAAACCTCCTCCAAGAACTCACGATTTAATAAGAACAGATTATTAACATATATATATATTAATTGATCACTTTATACTTATAAATAAACAAATAGTTCACATATTCATAACGTCGTGTGAATTTTTTGTGGGTGTTACTATTTGGTCTTTTTATCTGAAATCAAAAGGACAGCTCCATGCAAATGAATTAACCTATTCGAAGACATTCGACTTCCGACTGGGGAGTTAGCAAATAGAGAAATGTAAAACAGCAATTCAGAGTATTTTTGCCTCCGCATATTATAATGTTGAAGGTTGAAAAAAAGATAAAAAAAAAAAATAAAATTCACTTTCAATTTTAACAAGTGGATTTGATAATAGTTGATAAAAATAATTTGACGTTACTTGACATTTCTATAGATGATGGCAGAGCACAAAATAATGGCAGCTCCTACACAAACCAAGCGAATATTTCCGATGTTATAAAGGCTAAACCGACGCCCGTTTGCTTCGAGGTCATCGCTGTCGTTATCTTTAGTCACAGTTGATGTAATCACTTCATTCAGATTATGCAGATATTCCTGTGAGTTTCTATCGGTTGTTAGCTTTACCTTCTGCTCCTTGGACAAGTAATTTATCGTGCGAATTTCGAGCTCATGGTCAGTTGTCTCACCACATGGTGTTTGGCTCAACTTATCGACGTGCATGGACTGGTGAGACATTGTGTTTCCTATTGGGACCTCAACGTTTGTTACATTCTCTACAAATACGTCATTTAACAGTGGCTCGTTTGATGTTGACTTTAATTCGTCGACAGTTTGGAGCTCATTACTTTGTAAGCGAGTGTTTGTTTCATCACAATTTTGGTACATTTTGGGTTGACTGTTTGCAATACTGCTGATAGCGCCACCTGTTTGTCGCGTGTAACGTGGCATGTTCTGATTTTGTGCCTTGTAAATAGGTATTTTGCTTGGCTTCAGACGCCTTCCAGCTAATGATCGTGAATCTTTGTGTAAAGAGGACACCGATTCCCCACGCTGTATGGGTCGCTGTTGAAGTGCAATCTTGGCCTGATCCTTGCCACGTGCCTTCAAAATGGCGACCAATAAACGACGTTCAACTAGTGCACGATTTTCAGAGGTGATATGACCTGGTGTAACATGATAGTCGTGGCACAACACGCCAAGTTGATAGTTATTTAACTCCTTCAATTCTTGAAGTGAGACCGACATATCCCAACTTTTTGCTGTGCGTTTAATTTTGTTTATTTAACAACGAATTTTTTAGTGTAAATATATTGTACATAATTAGAAAAGTGAAACGCGTCAATTGAAAGTATATATAAAATAGAACATCATACAAATACAAGATTCAAAACGGTGACTTTGATTTCATTTTCTTTTTAGATTTTTAGAAGCTAGAAATGCAATGCTGTTTATTTAAATCTATCTATCTTTCTTCAAGTGCACAATGAAATTTGTAGCAAAATCGCATTTATATTTTACAATAAAATCTCATTTTATTTACATTGCATTAACATCGCCAACACGAAAGCGCACATAAAATATTTTTGTAACATTTTGCCGCATTTTGTCGCAAAGTAATCTCTAAATTATTCTCTGCTTTCATACTGCGGACATTTCTAATGCAAAACTTGCTTGAGCGCCCACAGCGTAAAGTATTTATGAGAAAAAAGGAGTTTATGCAACACAATTTAAAGTTCTTGCAACTTGGTTAGAAGTTTGTTATTCTTCTGTCTGATTTTTTTTTAAAAGCTGCAAAAGATTTATTATGATCAACGGAGTTTTTCTGATTTAGTTTAGTGTATTTCCAGTGGGTTCAAGAAAAGATAATGTGAAGTAGTTATTGTAAAAGTAAATTTAAATTTAATGGTAGAATTTATTGTAAGCAGGATAAACAATATGCATCAGAAATTTATATCAAACTATAATTTGTTTAAATTTAAAAAACATTTGCTTGAGATACTAATGATAATCTGATATCAGCTGTAGCTATATTCTAGACAGTTCATGCATCATTTAGAAGAGCACATCTTGAATTGCACAAAAAGATTTCGTTTGCATGCATCTCAGTCTTAAGCATTCAAAAATGCTGTCAAAGGCATTGTTATAGCATATTTGTATTAAAGCAACTAATAAGAAATGTTTTATAAGATTTTGTGAAATTTTCATTTACAGAAAACAAAAATAAATAAAATGCCAACTTCTTTGAAAAGTTTGAATAAAAACAAAAGAAATCGTTGCAAGTTGCCAGTAAACCACAAAAACAAAATCATGGCTCGGATTGTGTCTGTCGTGCAAGTGTTGCATAGTTGCAAACTTTTCTTGCATTTATTGTTTCCTTCCGTCTTGAAATCCGCTTTGTCTCAACTCGCTTCTTAAAGTCGTCTGCCATTTCTTACTAAAACTTATTTAAAGCTTGGCAGTAAAAGATGTCTTATTAAAAAAATGCTCAAACATAACAGTTTAGCTCATATAACCGCAGGTATTTTATGCAGCATTTTGTGATAGTGAAAAACTAATGAAAATGTAGATAAAGATACTACTACAAACACAAATTATTAATTAACGCAAACTTCACAAAAATAAATCACATATTAGAGACGTAGAAGTGAGATGCCACAAAGCACAAAAAGTGCGCATGACTCGACGCATGCCACTTCGCAATGAAATTGCTCACTTTGTACATTGAAGACGAACCAAAATGTTGCGTGACAAAGAATTTTACTTAACTTTCGAGTTTTATTAAAAAGACAAACCGCAAAATACTTTGAAAGTTTCCAAGATAATTCCGACTTCCAAACATGTCAAGCAACAGTACGTGTGCAAAAGTGGCGTGCGAAGCACTTTGGATAAACTTTTGCGACAGCTTAATTTTGAAGATGTTTCATAAAAAGGGTGAAACGACACAAAAACTAAAGGCAGTCACATTGCAAAAATACTTGGCACATAAGTTTGTTGACATCAACGTAGTTGGTGCCGGCGTCGTTGTTGGCTTTTTCGATTGTGACGCTATTAAATGTCTGCTTTAAGTTTAAAAATACTAAGAAAAATTTTTAATTGTGAGTTAAAACATATGAGTAGGTTGTTTGAATTTTTTTTTTATAATTTCGAATTTAAATATAAGTCATGATCATGTTTTAAATGCTGTACCTATGAAATGTGTTTTATACTTACCTTTGCCGAGTCTAGAGAAAGTTTGTAAACTGTTTATAATCTCTCTAAATGTAAGCCTATACAAGACCCAATTGGCAACAACATTGTGCGACTTAATATAATGTGTAAGCATGTAGATTTATTTGGCCTTCAAAACACATTCATCTAAGCTTCACTGCACAAAATTCATACCTGAGCTGAACGTTTTAATGCAGCAAACAAGTCATTTGGTATGTGCGGCGGGATTTGCACGAAACATGCAACACATGTCGTTGTCAGACGACAGACATGAGACAAGACTTACGCTAACCGCAATAGCGTCAAAATTTATGGCTCACCAAACCACATCGATGCGCAAATTTTCAGCTCTCAAAATTTTTTGTCGGGTTGTTGTTGTACATTAAGGGCTATAAAAAATTCATAAATTGCAGTTTATTTTCACCGACGCGACTGGTAGCAGCTTTAACTGTAATTTATGTACTTAAAAACAAATCTGGCAGCTTTTACTTCAACTCTCTGCACCTTGCATTGCGTATATGAACGAAACAAAAAGAATTTATACCTATAAACCAAAAAATGAAAACAAAGTAAAGTATTAACATCTTATAACCAATAATTTTCAATAAAACAATAATCGGCACATATTTTATGGCTCACGCAAATTCTATACTAAGACGGTGCCAGCATGTCGTATGAGCAATGCGATAGAAGTGCGAAAAAACCTCATACAATTTGTTATTGAGTTTTGTTAGTTTTTATTGCAGCTATAAATTAAAAAATAACATGCTATGACTTTTGACTTTAGGCCAAATAAATTCATTACGACTATCCAAATTAATTTTAAATACTTTATAAACTCACGTGAAAGCATTTTTTATACACTCTACGCACAGTGTATCAGGGTATATTAAGTTTGAGATCAAATGTATGTAACAGATCAAAAATTGGTCTAACCGTCTGTCCTTGCCAATGGTTCTTGAAAACTATAAGAGCAAAGAAAATTGGAAAGATCGACTCGTGGGGTCATGCGCTACTTCAAGTACTTCCACTCCTTCCCGCTCACTTTTTAAAATGGTCATAGCTCGAACAGCTGATAAGATAGAAACATACTTATGTATATATCAGATGATAGTTGCAGTAGAAATAGCCCTACAAAATGCCGAACCACAATTTTTGGCTTTTATTTATTTCTTGTTTCCTTTCGTTTTTTGTTATTTATTATTTTAGTTGATTGTTAAGCTTTAAAGATTTAAAAATTGCTATGATGTTTGGTTATGCTTTCGTTATGATTAAAATTGTTTTTGAATATTAAATTTATTTGTGAAAATTTTAGTGCTATGTTTGGAGCACATTTAATTAATTTTTGATTACTTGTCTATCAAAACTAAACAAAAATAGGGAGAAAGCATTTCAGAATGGCAGTTGTCGAAAAATAGTTCATCAAAGTATGTACCTATAAATAAATTATTTGAGTTTTTGTCTATTTTTAAAAATCAAATAAAAATAATAAATGCTTCCTTATTTGGCAAACTTTAATAATTTAATGCCAACGTGAATGTAGGCTGAGTTTTGTGCGTATCTCAATCGTGACATTTCATTTTGAAAGTTAAAACGAAAACAATGAAATAAATGCTGTGATGTTGAGCGATTGAGGAAAAAGACAATGTGGTTTACCTTATGAAACTTGGATAAATTTATTACTTCTCTGATTGTCTCAGTACAGATTTGAGATACTTAGACGACTCAGCGAATGACCGTACAAGTGGGTATGTATGAAAGAGAGAGAGAGCACGTGATAGAGCGAGTTAGAATAAGAAAGAGAGTTGTATGATGTAGAGAGACAAGTTTATAGAGCACAACTGATCTTAACTTTAAATGTTGATTACCTCGATCTCACTGCGACAGCTATATAAATAAAGGAAAAGTTCAATACGCGCGAATTAATTGTTTCGGGTTCTAAGCGCATGTACATATCAAGTTGAATTGAATTTAAAAGAAATATAGGTTTTAAAAATATTGTTGACGCTGTTAATATTGTGCAAGACGTTTTGATTGAACACGAGAATTTCGCTGCGGAAAATTATGTCAGAGGATACAAGTGATGCAAATGCAACTGCGAAAAGTTATGGTCATCGGCGGCAACCTGCATTGGGCAAGGCAATGCCGGTGACTGCGTTGCTTTTAAATATGCCCAAATCCAATGAGCTGAGAGCAGGTCATATGCGTGGCGGTGGTGGTGGTGAGTATGCCACTGATGAGCATGATAATTCATATGAACAACCGCCGCGGTTTTTTGATGTCGATGAGTGTACGGATGATAAAGATTGTGAGGAAATCAACGATGCAGAGAGCAGACTTGAGCAGGCATTTGAGCTATTAGTGTCCGAATGCAGTAGTAGCAGCGGCAGTGAACATGAAACTGTTGCTCATAGGCTACAAAATGCTCATGAGGCGGACAATAACGATAACGATAACAATAAAGAAGATGGCGGTCATGCTTTGGCGGGCGAAGAGAAGGACAACGCTTACAAGCCGTGCCTTAGGTGCACACACAATGCACCTGGTAATCTGGCCATGCGTGATTCTGCCATTAATGAAATGTGTCAGCGTCTCTGCACAGATGAGTGCCGCCTGCGTTTGAGTCTGGCAGGTTTTGTGCCGCCAACAAGCTGCGGCACTTATAGCAACTCTTTATCAACACCGCCACTAACAACAATACCACGTCAGCCACCACTCATTTTGCAGCGCAAGAAATTTCTGACCAATGCGCTCACCACTGCATCAGATACCTCAGATAGCGACTTTAGTGCCAGCGCTGATGCAAATGTCACAACAGCAGCGGCACCGCTGACTCAGCAGGAATTGCATGCTGCTATTATGCTTGATTTATTTAACAAATCTGGTTCGTCGTCACCGTTGCCACCGCCGGCACACGACTTGACCGCATTCAAGGATTTGCGTGAAAAATACGATGAAGTTGCGGAAGCACTTGTTAAGACCTCGGCAATGACCTCAACCTCGCGCATGAGACAGCGTCTAGCCGCACGCAAGCTGGAAATCGAAATCGATTTAGAGAATGCAGGCATCAGCGACGATGTTGACGTTGATGTTGCTGGCGGTAGTCGCTTGGGTGTGGCTGATGTAAAGCGTGCTGGCAACGTCGATGTTGAGAGCTCGTTGCACGCGTTGACAAATGCAGCTGAATATGTTCCACCACGCGATTTGCTGCTGTATCTTGTACGGTGAGTTTAATCGATCACAACTGAGCGTGACTTTCTCTCTTGCTTACTCTCTATTAAATATACTTCCATACGCAAGCACTCAGTTGAATATTAATCAATGAATGAATGAATGCATGTCGTTGTTGTTGTTTTTGTACACGTCAAGAAGAGGCCGGTTGTTGTTCTAGCTTGTCGTTTTTGTTGCCGCTCTTTATATTATTTATAACTGGTTTTCTCTTTTCTGTTCTGTCACGTCGCTAGTCGCCTTTACACCGCTCGCTTTCTATCAAGTGCCTCAGTTAGTTCTCGGCGCTGCTGGTCAAGCTTATAATTTTTTTTTTTCACTCGTCGTTCAAGTTTCAAGTTCACGGTTTTAGTGTTTTTTATAGTTAATGAGTTGTTTGTGTTTGGCAATATTTCAATTGCTTCACTCGATTTTCAATGCCACGCACAAATTGAGTGCAATATTAAATTTCGAGCTGGTCTACACTAACCTTGCTCAATAATACTGAATATCGAGAAATACAATTGAATAGTAAAGAATAAAACAAAAAAATATGTAATACTTTTTTATCTTTAACGGTTGTTTTTAGTGCTATACAAATTCTGCTCACCTCTAAAGACATATTTTTGAGTTGTGTTCTGTGTGTGTTGTGTAATCTTAAATATATTCTATTTAACATTGTTTAATTCATGAAATGTGTTAAATGTCAATACTATTATCATCGTGAGAGATCTTATCAATTTCGTTGGCGTTCTTAATGTACAAACAAGCAAACAGAAGCGTAAAATGGAAATGTTGGCAAAATCGATACGAATACTTCGCTCTTTGCTAAGGTAACAAATAGTTAGATTAACTTTATTTATAAATATTTTCTGTTATATAAAATAATGTATCGAAGTTGAACACTATCGATTACAAACTGGTGGTAAGCAGTAAAATTTTCATATAACAACGATTTTCCAGCATTATATGCTCCTAAATTGCTTAGCTTTTACACAAGACATAAGACAATTTAGTGTTTACACTCATTTAACAAGTATAAAGACTAAATTGTCATATGATTCAGTAACGCTGTTTCTAGTCTAGACCTTTATAGGTGAAGATACCATTTTAGTCACGTACCTAAGTAGTCTTTATTACTATACAAATCTTTCACACAATCATGGCTCTTCGGAACCAAATCGTATAAGCTATGACGCTTTGTTGGTTTCATATAATAAGACACGCTTTGATTTTTTTTTTTTTCAACGATAGACAAGTTTATGCACTTTCTCCTTGAGACATGTTAGTTTGGTTGGTTCCTAGATTTCAACGAAAAAAAGTCGTAAATGTACTTGAATTTGCTTTACATTTTGACTATTTTCGATATGGGTTCTTTTTTCTGGTTGATCCATATAGGTATTTAAAGTCAATTTCATCTTGTCAAAAGATTTACATAGTTTATTTTGATTATTGTCATTAAGAGGAAATCTCCATATAAAAAATGGCGGGTGAGACTGATTATGAGATTGATTATCCGGATTTTCGATTCTACGGAATACCCCTGATATAAATTGATTCAGATAATCGAGTTTCTACTGTAGTTATAGAAAAATTAAGTTTAATTGATTGACCAATTGACTATTTCTCTCGCTTATTATTATATTCTCGCTTTTGCATTTGATTTTGCATTAAGCCAACAATTTCGCCCTCTTCATGTTAATTTGTTTACATTATTATTGCGATTGGTCATGAATTCGAAGCGAAGTCTTTAAAACTGAGAGAGTAATTTTTAACAGGGCAAAAGAGAGAAAAAGAGAGACCGGCATCCCAACAGGGGGCTAACAGGGGGTTAGCAGCGCTGTTAATTAAAAATTTGGAAGTCATTTGGCGTATGTTTGCTTGAAATTGAGTGTGACATGTGGCCCGTTAATTTAAGTGTAGCATGCTTTTGAGGATATTCGGAAAATTTAACATTTTTGTTCAAAAAAACGGCCATGTGCTCGGGGAAATGATCATGTGCCAGGAGCGTAAATATAGAATAAGAATGGCTTAAGTTCGCTTGAAATGGCACGTGTCGTGAGTCAGTTTAACGAAAATTTTTAATTTCAGAGCTAGCAGTGGTTTCATAGATTTTAGAAAACCGTATAAAAAGCGCTAATCGATATTTATGGTTTACGTCATTAATCTGCATTTAAACAATTCGTTATTTTATAGATTTGTATTAATAAATCTGCATTTTATGGGAGCAATTATAAAAGTAATGCGGCACATGTATGCACATAAATATTTGCATTACTTATACGTCGTACAACAAATTCATTTAGGAATGTACTTAATTCAATTTGAGGTAGGGATCAATTGTTTTTTTTTTTTTTTTACAGTAATAAATATGATCATCAGTAGTAAGAGTCTGCTACTGCTATGTGCATTAAGCTGTATTATTTTTGTGGAACTCTTCGTATTAATCCAAAACGCAAAGTGACGAAATTAAAGATATTTTTTAGATGACTGTATTCTGAACAGATATGAAATAACTCATCAAAGAATAGTGATTTACCATACATATATTTTGGAATTGTCAAATCTGCTTTAATTTTACGTATTTGAATGACCGCATGCAAAGATGTTGACATGTAGATAAATTTATATAAACGGATAACACAGAGCAGAAAACCAAACCGAAAATTAAAGATTCTCTCACTTATACAATTCATGAATTTGTTATACTTTTGTTGTTATTATTGTTCTGATCTTTAACAACAACAAAATTAACAAGCAACAAATCCAAAGTGAAATATATTAACTTGTGTATCTCGCACTGAATATCTCAAAATGAAATGTCGATTTTGTTGTTTTTCTTTGTGTTTTGTTATTGTTGTTTATATTCTTTCTTTTGCTCATTTTTGTTCTGCTCTGTGAGGTTGTTGTTATTGTTATTGTTGTATTGCTGCTGCGGATGCTGCTATCTCGCCGCACGTGATCAACTCTCATCGTCTCGTTTGCGATACAAAACGAGCGAGTCAAAGCAATTCTCGTGTTACTTGTTTCCCAGTTTCATACAAATTCTTTAGACGCATTGGAGTCCAATCAGTTCCATCAAAGCCGCTTTTAAGAACAGTTTGAATATTTTTTTGAATCGGGAGCGATTTTCAACTTGTGTTTTTCGCAAACAAAATTAAACAAAAGTTAACTAAAAATTTCAAATTGGCTTTGAAATATTTTATCAATATGGAACAAGCACTTCAAATAAAACGCGCGGCAAAAACGCCTTGCAAAAATGATCGCAAGACTTATCTGCAAAAAGTCATTCTAACAAGGTAATTTGTATCTTTTCGAAGTTTAATTCAACTTCAGCTGAGCTGTTTTTAGCATGTGATTGAATGAATTTGAATATTTTTAAAAGTAAAAGTAAATGCTATAATAGCAGTAATGCGAACTGGTTTGTTGTTGTTATTAAAGTTCAAAATTATAAAATGATTATATATTTATATCACGAAATTTTGTTTTGTTGTTATACTGCTCTGTTTCCTCAGATTTTTTTGAACATCAACAATTCTTTCATGTTTGTTATTTTTACCAATCTATTTATAAAAGTAAAATTCTTAGTTGGCTGAAATTTAGACATTGACTATTTAAATAATTATAATTATATATAATTAAAATATCT
Organism: Phortica okadai; assembly: GCA_034638295.1. Taxonomy (NCBI): domain Eukaryota; kingdom Metazoa; phylum Arthropoda; class Insecta; order Diptera; family Drosophilidae; genus Phortica; species Phortica okadai. The sequence continues at coordinate 37,394,440 of CM067851.1, forward strand.
GCATTCGTATAAGACAGCAAGGGCAGTTTTTGATTTTAAGAATGCTTTATTAAATTTCTTATTGAATGTGTTATTATTCTTTACACACAGAATGGGTTCATTCAACTCGGCACCAAGAATCAACAATGTCGACACGGAGGACGACAACTTTGAACTGCCGCAGGACCTCAGCATGGCTGAACTGCTGCAACACGTGCGCGAGTTGCATGGCGTCGAACAGCCACCGCTGCTGAAGCGTCGCTTTCTAAGACAGCAGACGTTTCCGTTGTCGTCAGCGTCAGCGTCTTCAGCAGCTGAGGAAACGACGTCGTTGGGCGACGACATCAGCGACGGTCTGCGTTGCCTTGACTTGGGCAAAGTGTCGCAGTATGGTGAGTAATTTATGCTGTCTGTTTTCTTCTCTTTCTTTTTCTCTGCTTTGTTAACTGTAAGTCTTTAACGTACAGTGGCGTAGTGCGCAAAATGCCACGGGCTCTTGGCTCAAGCCGTTCCCAGCTGAAGAGGTCGTAGATTTGTAGAAATTAAAACAGAAATATTAAGAGCCAAGGGTGGACCATTGAAGTCCTTTCATTTCAACTACATAGAAACAAACCGATAGAAACAAAACTAATCGTTTCAGAAACCGGTAAAAAATATTCCCCTAAAAAAAGATATCGATCGTATACCCCATTTTTCTTTAGACTAAAACCAAAACTAACGTTTATGATCGTTTGATAAATAGAATTTTATAAATTTAAATTTCTGAAACATATTGAAATCGTAAGTGATCTGTCAAAACAAAATTACTCTTCTACACAATGAGCGCCCATCTGATAAATTTGCTATGGGCCCCAGATGTTATAATTACGCCACTGTTTACGTATGCATTTATGCATAGACATTGTTTTGACAAAAACAAATTTACAATGCAAATATTCTTGTAGTGGGCATAAATTTTACGTTGTTTGCAACATATTCAATACAGAACTTTTAATTTTGTCGCCTTGTTTTTTAGTGCGCAGTGGCGGCCTACAGAATCAAATACGCATTATTCAATGGAATATTTTATCGCAGAGTGAGTATATGTGAACTCAACGCAACGCCTTCAAATGTCTCATGCTTTCAAATACTTATTATTTCTTTGAACATCTGCGCATCTTGGCTTACATACTGCAGCGCTTGGTCAGCACAACGACGGCTTTGTATGTTGTCCCGAGTCTGCGCTTACATGGCAGAATCGAAAATTTCTCATTGTACAGGAAATATTACAAACCCAACCGGATGTCGTTTGCCTGCAAGAAGTCGATCATTTCAAATTTCTTGAAAAGGTTTTGGCTACACAGCAATATGAAGGCATTTTCTTTCCAAAGCCCGATTCACCATGTCTCTATATCGATGATAATAATGGCCCCGATGGCTGTGCGATTTTCTATAGACGCGATAAATTAAAACTGAAGCAGTTTGAGACGCGCATCCTGGAGGTTTGGCGTGTGCAAAGCAATCAAGTCGCCATTGCGCTCATGCTAGAAGTGCTGGCTACTGGTCGAGAGTTTTGTGTGTGCACCACACACCTAAAAGCCCGAAAAGGTTCGCTTTTGGCCAAGTTGCGCAACGAACAGGGCCGTGATTTAATACGTTTTGTCAAGAACTTTGCTGGCGATCAACCTGTTTTGCTTTGCGGTGATTTTAATGCTGAGCCAATCGAACCGATTTACACGACCATTTTGAATTGTGACATTTTGAATCTGGGTAGTGCCTATGCTGACATGAAGCTGGACACTGAAGAATGTCTGTCAATTGATAAGAGTAAAAATAATGGCGTTGATTTTGTAGAAGTCTCTATGAAGCGTGAGCCAGTCTACACGACTTGGAAGATACGCGAACAGGGCGAAGAGTGCCACACTATCGACTATGTTTTCTATACGCGTGAACACTTCAAAGTAAGTTACAATTCTATGTATTTGTTGTTAAAGATTTTGGCTTTTATGAAATTTGCCATAAAAACAATAATCATATTCTTTATATACTAAAGAGACTTTATTAAATCGATTTCAGGTAAAAAACTGCTTAGATTTTCCACAGCCCAAAGAAATTGGTGAAAATCGTACACCCAGCCATCAATATCCTTCGGATCACTTCTCATTGGTCTGTGACTTTGAATTTTTGCCGCCATTAGCCGAGCACAGCTCTCAAGCGTCACAATCAAGTCGGCTTCACGTATAAAGCAAGTCGAGCACAAAACAAATTAATGGATTTTAATTGTGATATTAGTTTTTCATAGTACGCAGGTTAGAAGAATTTCGGCCTATGGAATAATCGGTTCGAAAAATTGAATACGAACTGTAGCATTTGGGTAGTCTCATCTTTAGAAATAATTGGCTTAAGGCTTCGTATCTTGCTGTAGTTTGCTTTTTTTTCGCTTGACTTGTAGTAAAATTAGTTCCTTAGGTAAGTAGCGAATTTTTATTTTAGTGAACTTAGCTGTCAACAAATAAAATCTTTATAAATACATTTTACACTCAAAGTGTTTTTGTTTTTGGTTTTCTTAGCAAGATTGCAGATTAAACGTAAATTGGCCTTAATATGAGCCAACTGCTAATGTTTTTATTTTTGTTTGTATTAATTTAAATTGCTGGTTGGCGTACGTCATTTTGTAAAAGTTTCATAGCCAAACGTCCATTGCATCAATAATGGTTTTTTGCTTACAAAAACAACAACAACAAAATTTACTCATTCGCAATTGAAATTGGAAAACGGAAGTTTGTCTGGCATGCAACACAGGCGCAATTTGAATGCGACTGCGGCTCGAGAAGAATTTAATTGTGTTAAACTGAGTGGTTTGTGCATATTGAAAGTTTGCTTAAGCGGTTTTAATCGATTTCATTTCAATTTCAGTGATGTATTTACTGGCTGAGTTTTAAAATTGTTGCAGAGTGTTGCAGCAATGTAAACAGTATGGGCATGTTAATAAAATCAAATGGATTTTATATGTATTTATATTTGATTCGGTTATCCATTCTTGGCAGTAAAAAAATTTGTATAATATTTCTTACTTCTTTGCGTTAAATACTTTTGATCAGAAACAAACTTAAAATACCCTGGAACACTTTATGAGCGTGGGATAGAGTAAATTGGATAGAAAAAAATATTGTTTATCCTTTAAATTTAATATTTGCCCCAACTGTAAATATTTTTTAATGTTTAAGCGATATTTTAGCTTGGGTTTGACAACTTAACTTTGGCCCTTTCTTCATGATGTGTACAAGAAAGAAAGAAAGAAAAGTGTAATAAACCCTGAGAAAGTGTAAGAAAGAGATACATACCATAAAGTTGGTGCCATAAACTAATAAAACAATTTGGCAGCAGTTAAACTTTCTACGAAAGTTCAGTTTTGCAATTTATCTTATTTACTTTGTATTTATTTTTCTGCTCCACGCTTTACGCGATGTCAGCTGTTAATTACACAAAGGGGAGCATTTTATATGCGTAAAGAAAAAAAAAAATATATAAGAAAAACCAAAATAAATAAATTATTTTGCTACACTTAGAAACTGTCAAGTTTAAAAGAAATTGGCGTTAAGTCAGTTTGTGGCTGTGATTAAAAATAGTTATCAATGACGTTTTTGAACAGCTTTAATTTTTTTTTTATATTTTAACTATGCATTTCTCTATATTATAACAATCTCACTCCTTGAAGACTTTCAATTGCAATTTTAATACAAATAAATGTTTTATTAGATAATTTTAATTGCATTCCAAAGTGTTGAGTGCCGAGCTGGGCGAATTAATGAATGAATGTAATCTGGTTAAATTCAATCTCGATGATATGTAAAGGCACATACCCAATTGAAAGTAATTGTCGGGTTTTCAAATTAGTTAATGTGCACAATGCCAAAAATGGTGAATCGAAAACTTTACTTGAGAACTTGCTCGAAAGAACGTTTGAAAGTCTGCTCAGACAAACTATTCGAGCAAGGCGATTAGTAGTCAAGATATTGAGAAAATCTTCTGGCAATTCAACTAAATACAATTTTAATGCATTATTACATAATTTGATTGCTGTATTACAAGCAAGATATTCTATCAGCCAGACCAAGCCAAGTCAAACTACATTTGAATATATTAATACTCAAAATGTGATTTGAAAAGCCATTTTAAGCTCATTGCGAATTGCAGTCAAGCATTAATTTTTGCCATAAATGCAATGGAGGAACGAAGAGCAAGGGCATAACAATAGAATCAGAATAGCAGCATAAGCAAAGAGGACACGTGTCGAATTTCATGTTTGCTGTAAATTCATCCAATTAACAAATGGTTGTGCATCATGGGTAGGCATGCTGTGTCTTCTTTAACGTATTCAAATTTTGTGCCAAATTAGAGAAATCTGTGTAGGAATATATGTATGTGTACTTCACTCGATTTATGTTAAAGCGTTCATTGAGTCACAAACACACAGACACACAAAATCTTACAAATTTGCATGCATGCGTATTTGAGTATAGGGTATATAAACTTAATTTAATTACTCATACGCCATGAACACTTCATTTTAATATGCAAATAATCAGACTCTGTGATAATGATTGCCAAGTATTAAATCATTTCAGTCTGTCCGGAGTTTTCTTGTTCCGGGCTTTAACCAACACCAGTCATTGCATACCAATAAATTCATTAGATTCGCTATGTAGTTAAAAAAAAATAATTTGTATTTAAAAACACAAACACATTCATTTATATACATATATAAGCATAAAAGCGCAAAAGTCAAATTCCATTTAATACATATAAATAAACACTCACACACACAAACAAACACATTCGAATATACATATAGGCACACACCAAAATCTAAGTCGAGTCATTTCGGAAATGTGTTTGTGACAAGTTCCCAGCTGGAAATGTGCCAATGCGTATGTCAAGTTTTATCCGCCCGTCAGTCTCACAGTGCGTGTATGTATGTGTCTGTCTGTATCCAATGTTTGTTGGTATGTCGAAATATGTGGTTCTCTGAAAATGAGCTAAGAGTTAAATACATGTGCTAATTAATTTCAAAAACACGGCGTGACACATAACACATTTGTGATTGTCTCTGTGATTGAATTGTTGGCCAATTAATAATTTGGCACATAAAATGTCATAAAAATACATTGACTCATGCTTGTTGAAATGACTTAATGAGCTTTGCTCAAATTTAAAGTAGAGGAGAGCCAGCTTACCAAAATGGTCTTGCCTAACTTTTAGCGACGTGTCATATAACACTCAAAAAAAGGCTTCTTATGTAATTTTGCGCATTTTAATACTTTAGCTAAACAAAACTTTTAATTAACTTTATTATTCAACGTTTGTTGCAAAATGTTATGAGTTTGTATCATGTAAGAGGAATTTTCGGAATACTGACTGAAGTCCTTTATTGGATAGCATAACATTCAGCTGGAAATTGATAATTAGCAAGCAAATGAATTTAGTATTTGTTTCCTTGCATAATTAAATTCATCGAAATTGAATTTGTGTAAACAGCGCCGAAAATGAAATCAGTTGACTTTTGTGGATGTTTTTGTTTTAGCATGCAAATTGATAAATGCGTTGAACATATTCAAATCAGTTAATTAATACTTAAATGGCTATGCACCGCAGAATAAACGGATTGACATTTGGTGCATAAAATATTGAATGTATACTGATTATCATGAAAACCAATTAAGAATTTTATTTTTCTAAGTTCGGCAAAAATTTATAAACAGAAGTTCCGTTAAATTATTGTGTCTATTTAGTGATCTGATCCTATTATATAGCAATTGTCAAACGTTCGTCAGTCATCAGGCTAATTTCTCTGATGAAGGAGGAACCATCAGCCTGTTGCTTGTCTTATTGGTTGTTGCTTTAAAACACACAATTGTCTTTCTCTTCACTACATGCCAGAATGTCATCATCGTGACGATTTTAAATTGCACATATTAAATACTTAAATCTTATGTTAGCAAATGTTGACAATGTCACAACAGCTTGTCATCAACAGATATAAATATGTAAATGATGTTTTCAAGCGATTATAAAACTGTAACATGTTAATTGAATTTTCATGCACAGATGAGATTTTATAATGCCTGCAACTGAATCGTTTTGCAACTTTTTAAACATTAAGTTTTCTTGTCATTCAAGTTGTTGTCGCTTGTACATTAAAAATTCGACTACAAACCTCAACACTGCATAACTTTAATTATTAATTTACTTAATTTTAATGTTAATAAGAAAATATGTTTTAAAGCTAATTTGAATTTTATGAGAGCCAAAGAGTAGAGTAAGCAAAATATTTGCCGTAAGGACATTCAATTATGAATATGCCACACTAAAAGTTGACATGTTTTTCTAAAATATGCTTGCTTAAGGGCCAAGGTTTTTATTGTCCCAAGAAAACAAACTGTTGAGCGCTTTTGACTTATTTAAAATAAATTTTTATTTAAGTAAATATTTGTGTTGGTCACAAAAGTTATAAAATAAATGCTCATAGCACAAAATAAAAACAAAAAAAAAAAAAAAACGCACAACTGTTCCATCCACGCTCTCTATAAGTGTCGACATATGATATGAATTTATTGTACAGCAACTGTCACAAGGGTAACTTGAACATCATCATAAACATCAACATCGTCATCAGCATCGTCATCAGCATCATCGTCACCATCATGATCACCATTATCATCATTATCGTTTTCGTCGTCGTCATCAAGTTCAAAGCATGTATTTTTGAAGTACTTTGCTTCAGAAAATGTTTATTCAGCTTTTTGTTCTTGCCTCAGCCAAAAGGAAAACGCTTTTAACAAGACGAAAACTTAGAAAATGCAAAAAAAAAAAAAAAGAAAAATCTATGTTAAAAGAAAAGACAGAAAAACGCAAAGGAACAACAAGAAATGAACAAACAAACAAGCAAACAACTTGAAGTGAAGCACTTCAGTTTTAACCCAAATTGTTGCCAACAAAGCAGTTTTGCTAAGGATTTTACTTAGTCATTTTGCGTGTGTGCAAGTGGAAAGTTGCAGCAAAATACGCAGAAATTTTCATAGCAAACAAGAAAGAAAAGAGCAGAGAAAAACATTTACTCGGCTGAGACTAACAAATAACATTAAGGTATATGTATATTATATACTTTTTTTATATTTTATTTTATATTATATTTTAAAGCGCTCGTTCAGTTAATAAATAAAGTTTATATAAAGTTGGAATGGTTTTAAGAGCAGAATTGAAATATTATTATCTATCTTACTAAAATTCTTATTGCACATAATCAATCCTCATCATAGTATTCGTCTTCGTCTTCTGCCATTATGTCATGATGAAACATGCTTCGTGCCGAAGTGCCCGCTGGCCCAGGTGGTCCCGGTGGACCCATAAATCCCGGTGGTCCTTGTGGTCCAGGCGGTCCACGTGCTCCCGGAAATCCTCTTCGGCCACGTAAACCATTCGGACCCTGCAAACCTTGCGGTCCGTCGCGTCCACCTATACCGGGCAAACCTTGCGGCCCAACTGTTCCCACTGGTCCAATATCGCCGGGTGGCCCACGTGGTCCCTTGTTACCCAATGCGCCTGGCAAACCGGGTGACCCTGGTGGTCCTGGCGGTCCTTGTTGAGTATAGTAGATTTGAGGCAAATTCTTTGCGGATCGTGTCTCATGCTCGAGTCCACTAACAGCTACAGTGGCAATTGAAGCTTCAAATGCATCAAAAATGAATACTTTGGAAGTAAGTGTGATCTTTCACTAACAATCACTCACCTAGCAGCAGTGGAGTTAACACACGCATCTTCAGATTCATACTGCGGTTCGGCGCATCAACTACCTGCCTTTTTATAGAACAACAGCACCAAGTTTCATAGCTCAGATTTCATCTCTGATTGCTTTTATGACATTTTCTAGCGAGTGCATCATTATGTATTAATGCACAGCCGGTTGAAATTTTTAATTACATTTGGCATTTTTTTATTACAACAAGTGGAAATATCTTGTTTGGGGTCACTGACCCCCAATCTTTCATAAGACAGATAGAAAATTTTGTGTTTCGGTTTTGAAGATTGATTTTGGGGCTCTAAGCTATTTGATTATAAAAAAATGGAAGTGTTCTTTAATTGACAGTAAAATTCAAAGTTTTATCGACGCTAAACAATGGAGAGGTTTTTAAAAATATTCAAACCAGTTAAACAGCTTTTTTTGGAGGCATTTAGATATTTTTGTTTTAAGAATGAGTCCGCCTAATGGAAGTCAATGTTTTTCCAAAAAAAGACTGAGGAAATGGTAGGGAGATAAATAATACCATATAGTTAATCGTAAAGACATATCGGTCAATTGACTAACAATTCAGAATCTTAGTTCATTATAACAAACTCAAAAAAAAAAAAAAAAATAATCTTATATTAAAATACAGTATGAAGAAAGCATAACATGTGGAAAAACGACACTAATAAACTTATCCAATGCACTTGAGTGCTTGAGCATTTGATTTGTGAAAAGAACAAAAGGAGAAGAAGAAGAAAATTGCAACCAAATGAAATGACAGAGTGATGGCAATGGTTGGGCAAAAAGTAATAATTCTAGAATCATGGTGTGGGCAAGTGTCAGGAGGGGAGGGTAGGGGACTGACAAACATGCTTGGCTCCAGTATAATCAAATTTGGTTGCGTAGTTTATGCGTTGCAGAAACATTTCTACATTTGCAGTCATAATGGAAGTAATACTCAAATTTCATCTACTAATATTTTTGTTATGCAGACACTCAAACTCACACACACACACGAACACACGAACACACGAACACACGAACAACAAAAAAAGAGACTGATAAACAGCACAAAGTGCTTGCCAAATAGACAAGTGTCTGGCATGTTGTCGGTTCTGTTTGTCGGTTTGACTGTCTGACATTTGAGTCTGACAATTTGGGTTTTTGCGCTACTCACCCACAAATACGCAAATGAATGAAGAAGAAAAACACAAATACACACACACACACACACGCACACTAACAAGCACTTACTGGGTTACAAACATACCAACATAACCTCAAATTGCATTTGAAATTCCTCTTCATTTTATGCAAAATGTGCATTTCCCATTTGAAAGGCTGGCAAACAGGCAAGTCAGTATACAGCTTGGTTAAAATTTATTAGAACCGTTTTATTATTTTGTGTGCTCCCTCATGATGCCATCAACATCAATGTCATGTTGCAGCACTACACTCGTTCTGGCTTGACTTGCCTTATCTTGGTCTGTCTTTCCTTTCCTATCTGCTATTCAGATGGTTTGATGCATCTAACACACACACACCCACACACACACATAATAAAAAGACAAAAAACAAATAAACGAAAACAAACAAACAAAATTGACGTATTTGTGTGGCATGTTATGTCTAAATATAAATTTTATGCCACAGAAATGAATATAAAATTCCATGACATTGTTTGAGTTACAATTTTATTACAACAAATACACACTCACACTATTTTCAAAAGTAATTTAACATTTTTTATACTCGGCGGTCATGTGTTTGACTTTCCGTTCCACATTCGCCGTACGTTCGTTCCAACAGTGCGGCATTTTGACATTCACCCAACGTAGAAAATTTGATATGCTATCCAGTGTAGTAGCCGACATATTAATTTTTCTCGGATCCGCACATTGGAAAGTCTTGGACAGAGCTGGCAGTATTTCCGTGATTAGAACTCTGTTGGCCTCGTATATGGCTTGAACGCATTTCACAAAATCAAAAGTTTTAGCATCAACCTGTGTATCATAGTCGGCTTATTGAAGTTATAGATAGATTGTTTTAATACAAGAAAACTTACAACTGCAAACGCACAAATATAAACAATTAAACGCATGTCAAGGCTCAGATGAAGTTTGTTGCACGGGTTGCAAAACAAGTATGACTCGAATCAAGCGATTTCACTTGATTTTTATATACGATCGTTTTAATTAGAATTTTTAAACAATATTACAATATTGATATCTTATTACTTGACACATTTAACTGAGCTGTTTATTTATTTATGTGCAATTGGTCTGGTTTACTTGAATAGTCAGTACCATGTTTGTTGCTCAATTGCTTCATTATTGACTCATACGGCATGAAAGTGAGTAAGTCTGTTTGTTTTGTCATCAAAAACCAGACGAGTCTTACTTTAAGTTCGTTTAAAATGATTCACAAAAGTTGAAGATTCTTAATTACAGTTTTTAACCTGTATAAGTCCTATTCAGAGTAGAAGGTGTGCAAGTTTTGAGTTTTCATAAATTTTAAATTTTCTTTTGTTCATTTCAAGATCACACTTTTTACATTATATACGCTGAAAATTACCATTAGAAAGTACTTAAATGGGAAAACATGGAATTTCATGTTCATTTGCATGATTCTGACATAAAATGGGCAGTTTGAACGCCTTGGCTGCTGTGAATGCATTCCACATCATTATCAATTATGGAGCGCGTGTTTTGTTCAAATGCAGATGGAATTAATAATCGAAGAGTGCTTTATATATGTGTGTGTGTGTGTGTCAGTGGTTGAGTGTGTGGCCTGCAAGGCATTAAATGCAAAAGCACAAATGGCGCGCGTGGCATTTCAGAAAAAACGGTGTCATTCCTAAAAAATAACACGGCAAAAAGGAAATACGAAAAAAAAAAATTCCAAAACGTGACAAAAACTCGCTTTGCCTGTTTCCCACTTGTTAAAAATGTCTTTTTTTCATATTTTACGCCACATGGTATTTTTTCGCTCTGCCCCTCACACATACAAGTGTTCCTGAAACGAAATTCGAAAGGCATCTTTTTGGCTTTTCACACCAACCGTACAACTTCCGGTGCCTAAGTTAATGAAGTCGAAACAAAAACCATGCCAAGCACACCAGAGTTTTATTAAAGACACAAAGAGAGGAAAACAAAAAATTGTGTGAAAAAAAAACAACAACAAAAATGCAGAAATGAGTCATTAAGCAATAAGCAACTCGTTCCCTCTTATACTGGCTTATATAATAGCGTACGTTCTTTTGTTGTACTTGTCGTAGTCGTTGTTTTTGCTACCGTGGGTGTCCTGCTTTATGCGAACAAAAGCTTCGCTACAAGAAAGGCATAAAAAAGAAAACAAAAAATAAAAAACAACAGCAAAAATTTGCACACGCGCTATCAATTTGTACCAACAATGAGCATGACACGCGGCTTCAATGCCGACCAGGCTGTTGGTCCTTGATGGCAGAGCAAAAGTGCCGGTATGACTTTTCTAGGACAATTCAAACAACATTCAACCATCAACAGCAGCATCAGCATCAGCATCAGGCTCAGTTCTACTGAATGGCGTGCTGTGTCTGAGGGTGAGGGTGAGGGTGAGACGCGTGTCTGCAATCAAAAATATAAAAATAATAAGCACCCCTAATTTTTAAGCGTCTCGTTTTTTATTGTTATCGCTTGTGCTGCTTATTTATTGTGCTGGCCAAAATAAGAGCGTCGACAAAGACGACGTTGACGACATCAACAATGAAAGAAAGTACTGAAAATCGCTTGAAAGAAATATTGCCGTGCCGTTTATATGATTTTGGCTTCATTAATTTTTACACGATATGCATGAACATCATTAATTTATATTTTTTACACATATATTTTCGTTTTTGTCTGAAAAATGCATTAAAATTGTCTGAGAGACTTCACCCGCCCGTTAGACACGAGAGACAAAGTCCTTTCATTTAAAATGTTTTGTCATTGTCTGGCACTCGTCAGGCACTTAAGTGCGAAGTACAAGCATCTTTGTCTACAATTAATTAGAATAATAACGGAAACTGGTGCCACGAATATCTAAATTGGTAAATTTCTGATTAACTGTCACGACTTTCAGCGCTTTGTTAATTTCACTTTTGCGTTTGAACTTTGCCACGACTTCTTCAGTTCTCTATTAAAACATTTTAAGAGTTCGTTTTTTCAACAGAATATCGAAAACTTGTTGGTCTTCAAATTCGTTAGTCGAAAAAAATGCAAGCTGTGCAAATCAAACATAGTTAGTTGCTCACTCATACTCATTAAGGCTTATCTATCCGACTTCAACTTCATGCGCATAAATTAATGCGCCACTAAATAGGCAACATATTTTGGGTTGCGAGCACGCATTCATTCAGAAATATTTGCCACTCATAAAATTTGCAGAGACTCGAAGTTAATTATTACCATCGACGGTCGGCACGAACGTGACTCAGTCGTGCGTATTCTTTATCAGATTCTTCTCATTTTTCATGCTATTATAATTTTGTTTTCGTTATTTGTTCGTTATTTTTTTTTTTTTGTTTTTAATTATCACACATGGCTGCATGTGCTTCCGTAAATATGTATTTCGATTCATGGTAATAATTCTTCGCCAGAGGCAAATACGGCCAACTCATCCATGACATGTTGAGCAGCGGCGTCGGCATTGTCTCGTTGTCCGGCCGCGGTGCGTGCGCGTCCGCGTCCGCATCCAATGGCAATAAATATCGACGTAAGCCTGGCAACAATGGCGAACGGAATAATGCGGTTGCAGTTGTTGCAACATGTTTTCCAACTTGTGGCGTTGTGGTGAATACTTTTTTTTAATTTCTTTTTAATAACTTTTGTGGTTTCAGTCCCTGTCACTTGGTTTATTTACCAATCATAATGCTGTAAAGATGTGTTTTTTTTTTAAACTCAGCCATTTGCCATCTCGCCGGCTAAGGAGTTCAAATTAATAATAAATTGTTAAAGCTATATATATAGTTTTTGTATTATTTTTTTTATCAGTTCATTAAGAGTTGTGTAATTTGAATGTCCTTTGATGTCACTATGAAGTCGGCTTCAACTTTAAACGCCAATGTGAGAGTAAGCACTTAATATGTTGAGGAAAAATATCAATGATTTTTTTTGTCTACATATATGTACGTCTTGTGTGTGTGCTTGTGTGGGTGTGTAATATTATTCACTTTTTTTTTATTTTTCTGCTTTTCCACTTAACTACAAGCACATTTAAAACATGGCACAGATTTTATAAAGCATTCTTATCGTCTTCTCGCTAGCATTTCCGTTTCTTCTTATTCGTGCATTTTTCATTTCCGCCACGGCGTCGCGGCATTTCCTTTCATTTTCACGCGACTCCTTTGCCAGGCGTATCAGCACACACATACACTTGAACTCACTTATATGTACATATATACTTATACACACAAAAGTAGCAGCAGCTTAAACAAATTCTACATAATTCTTCTGCATCGTCTCATCATCGTCAGCCTCATCTTTTCCATCTTCCTCACTCCATAATGTAGTGTGCAGTATAGTCGTACACAGCGTACCATACACGAACATTTGATTTTCTTTATACAAATCGTTCCACTTTCTTTCTTTTCATTTTAACATTATATTTTCTTTCATTTTCTTTTGTGTAATGCTGACACTTTTGTAATCCTTTCATGAATTGATTTTATTTTCTCAAACAAAAAGTGTTATTACCGCGCAGGAAAGTCACACACACACACATATGTTCAGTTGTTCAGGGAAAACAACTTGTCGCGTCGCGTCGATAAACACATGTATGAGCATATAAGAAAAATTTTTTCATTTGAATGAAATCTTAAATTTTTCATGGAACTTAAAGGTGAAATTGTGTTTAATGTGTGCTAAGTGAGAGTATATTGTATTAAGTTTATAGCAAAAGAAAAAACCAAAACACAAAATACTAAGAGCAAAACATAGTAATAATAAAGCCGCAAACAAATTGCCATTATGAATGGTCCAGAAACACGTAAGAATCTCAGTCATTGTGGCAGACGCTTTCAAAGCATGAACCAAAAAAAAAAAAAATGAATGAAATAGAAAAAATAACAAGAGCAAAGAAGTAAACAACTCAAAGTGAAGTTCGAGCACAATCCCCGAAATTACTATTTGCATTATTTTCATGACAATGTGACCAATTCAGAGCAAATAGCATAACTGTTCAAGGAGAAGAGGAAAAAAATGTGGAGGCAAATGAAAGCCAAACGTTTTGGGTCGGAGACAGAATGTCTGTGGCGGCAGAAAACTTTACGGCAGCGTCTGGGGAACGATGAAAATTGATTTTAATGCTAGAAATTATGTTATTTGTACATGTTATGGCCACGGAAATCGAGACACAAAAAATTCGGAGAAATATAAAATCCGTATAAGTAATAACAATAATAATGATAATGATAATAATGAAATTGTGCGTACAGTCGGAAAATCACTGTGACAATTCTCATGTTCAAAACAGTCATTGACAATGATGATGGTTACGATGAGTTTATTTACATAAATGTTGTACATTTACGTAATTATTATTAACTTGGCGAAAAGTTCACAGACAGACACACACATACGCATAGAACAAATGACAACCGAACTAAAAGAAAAAATAAAATAAAACCAGAAATGGAGCTATTTTCGCAAGAGCATAAAAAATTAAATCAAGCTGAGAAATAATCATAGAATATTATTTTCATATGAATGCGCCTAAATTACGCATTTGATTCCGAATTTTCATGGCCACAAAAGCAGGCGCTTTGTAAAACAGAATTTATTGAAGCCTGAAAGTAGGCTTCGATTAATGAAATGGATTCAGTAAGTGTGCGTAAGTAAGTAGAGAAAGTCAATTGACGACGTCTGCGGTTCGCTTTAAAGGCATATGTTAGGGCGCAACCACTTTGTGACTTTCAAGATGGGTGTAAGAGTCTTTCAAGAAGTGATCTGGTTGAAGGCTTTTTGCTTATAATTCTGTGTTGTCCGATTTTAAGCTGAAATTCTTAAGGCGGAAGGCAAAAAGAGAGATGTAAATATTATTTATCCATCTGTGTTGAATAAATTGATGGCAGCCATACACTTTTAGTAATATTTAAGATATTTCTTCTTAAAATTTAAAAACGCTTTTCTGCAGCTTACAAAATAATTCCCTTCAAGCTCTGAACTCAGTTGAGAATCTTAAACATTATAAGGTACAACATTAAAATTTGAATTTAATTCGTTTATTTACGTAACTGCTTTAATTTCATGTTTAAGCTTTAAAGCCAACATTTGAACACCTCAACCGACATAAGGTGAGGTGAGGTGAGGCCTCGGCTGTTAAAAGTTGTCTACAACGCTCATTTTGCTCGTAGATTTTAACCTCAAAACAAAATGTATAAATTTAATTTTAATTTCTATTATGCAAATTTGTGTTTTGTCAAGTGGCATTTTCGTGTCGTGTCATGTCGAGTTGAATCGTTTCGTTTCGCATCGTGTCGAGTCGTGGTCGTTGTCGTGGTATGATGACTGCACAGGTGGCCAGCCTTGTGGGTGAGTGTGCGTGAATTGGCTGACTTGTGGCAACCTTGTACTAAATGAATGCATAATTATGTAATTTCACTTTTTTGTGGTTCATGTGGTTAGCCAAAGTAGCAAAGAAATTGTGGCTGTGTCTGAGTATGATGAGTGGTACTACGAGCCTAAATGAATTGGAGAGTATATTTTAAATTTATTAAATTTTAAGTGTTTCTTTAAATGTCTCTTTCTTCACGATATGAAAAAGAACTCTGCTATAAAAACGTGTAGACGTTTATGTAAATTTCATCGTTTTTAATAATCTTAAATACATCCTGCTCAAGTTTCAATAAGCTATTGCATCATTTGATACATGACGTAGTATTTATAAAATGCTAATAATAAATACACAAGAAAAATCATATTTTAATTCCGGCTAAAAGACGGAAACTGAAGGCGACTGTCGGTTGACAGCCCACAACTGCTGATGTCAGCTTGACAAGTGTCAAAAGCTCAGTTGACATGTGCTTCGGCGCAGAAATTATATTTTCTTATATAAGTACGAGGACATCTTCAACAGACACTTTGTGTTGCCTTGATTTGACTTGTGTTCTAAGGCGCTGGCTCTGTGGTAGGTGCGGAATGAGGCTTAAAATAACAAAAACTTCACACATGCAAGATTATTTGTGCTTCTTGCTGGCTTTCCTTACTCACAGCAATGAATCCGCAAAAAGTACATTTCGTACTTATAACTTCGTTTTGACAGTTTTTGTCAAGGAAACATTTCGCATTTTGTTATCAAATCTCGACTGACAACTGAAGCATAAAAAATAAAACTGACGAAATTGAAGAATGGCAACAACGGCATTCAACAATCATTCATGATAATTTGCTGCAGTCGTCCACTCGTCAAAGTATCTTCAAACTTGTTTAAGAATATCTTCAAACTATTGAGGTTGTAAGTCTGCTTTCATTTAAGTACACACACACAAGAAAATCGAAGAAGAAAAAATGCAACTTGAGTTTAAAAATAAACGAAGCAAAGACAAAAAAAAAATACTAAAAAAAGTTTGACGTTGCATGGAATCCGCACTGAAAACTTGTCAATGATTCGGTGGTATTAAGAGGAATATCATGTTCATGAATTGAAATTCATTAAAGCAAAAAGAAGATGAAGAAGTTGCAATAAAATAGCAGAAAATCGATAAAAAAGTGACGGATGCTGGCACTTGAGAAGGGTCGAAGATGTGCTGCCAAAGTTGGAGTATATTTTTGCAGCGATACATTTTTTGGCCTTGCTTGCTTCTTTCTGTGTAATTGTCAAGCCGTGTATAAACATAGGGACGCTGCATTGCGCCTTACAAGTGCCCACAGCTGGGGCTGAGTGGCGAGTGCCACGTCAGCAACAAGTTGCAGACACACCTGCCTGAATATGTGTGCTGATTGCAAAGTGAATCACAGATGCGCTGACCAAGAGGCAACGCAAAGCGATACAAAGTGATGCTGCATTGAATGCAATACGAATTCGTGTTTTATTTGCGTACCCTTTTTGCATCGTGATTCACGTCAACCGCCAACGATTAATATGTACGCTTGGCAGCAAGTCGGTGGCAATGTTGCAAGCCATACACAATTTGCATCCTGATTTTAATTGGAGCTGCACGCGCATCAAAATGGGTTTGCACATTAAAACCACTTGCACTTTAATTAAGACTTAATTCAATGCAAACGAGCTCTTAATTGTTATTTACATGAACTCAGCTACCACGTCTTTTGCAAAGGTCATGACTATTTCAGATGGTTACTAGAGTGCTTGCAAACATGTACTACGTCGACGTTCAATTAATTATGGCGTTTATGAATTCTGGGAATCAATCTTGAAAATAGTCAACTTTTGATTTAAAGAGAGATATCTCTGTAGACTTTGCTTTGTTAGGATCCAAAAACAAAGCAAATCATCATTTATAATTTTTATTTTCTTTGAATTCAAATATGCTAGACACATTTTTATGTATTTTCGTGGAACATTTAAAATTATTGTACAATATAATTCGTTTTTGATTTTGTGAGTGGCATTCACACATATCACACATACATACAAACGAATATTACCTTATTACAAATTCAATTTTGCATCATGTTTATGTAAAACAGCAACGAAAACATTTTGTAAAATTTTCAATAGGAAAAAGTTAAATTTAAGCGCACTTTTTCAGTTTTTCAAGCTCGTAGAGTGGGAATAACAACAACAACAAAAGCGAAATGGAGCAGCTGGCGCAAAAGGCGTAGCGTGCGAATGTCAGAGCAAAATGACATAGACGAAGTCGGCCGACAAACGACTATGACTGGGTCATGAGTGAAGTAAGAACAAAAGCAAAAAAAAAGAAAAAAATGGTATCATTTCTCGCGGGTGTCACAAATATGCTAAACACACACACACACACACGCACGCACACATAGCGAGAGATTTTAACATGTCAGTCTTGTGCACGGCAAGCTGCTCCAATCACCTTGGCCCAAGTGTTCTGTCCCACTCGCACACAAACACATACTCAACATGTTGCTTGTCTGGTGTTTCATTGACTGTTGTTGTTGTTGTTGTTGTTATGGTAGCGTTGGTGTTAGCGCAGGGCTTTGACATTTTTAGAGCGTTGTAGGTCCGTGGAGAGACCAAAGTGTGTGAGGAGCACATTAGGCGTGTGAGTGATGTGTGAAATGAAAGTGATGAAGAAAACGAGCAGGGAAGAGCTCATGTCGGCTTGGTGATGTATTACGCTCGGAGACGTGTTTGCCTGTGTGTATGTGTGTGTGTGTATTTGTGTGAGAGCTGCAACACGCAAACAGAACATAAAAGCAAAAATGCGCCTTTGGCATTCGCTTGTGTTTTTTTTTTTTTTTTTTTTTTTTTCATTTAATATTTTGCTCTTCTTATTTTTCGTTGTTATTTTCCTCTACCTTATGCCCGTTGACTGCTTGTTACAGTGCAGTGCAAGAAAGGAAAGTTGGAGCGCCGAGAAATAAGTTGCAAAAAAAAAAAACACACACATATGTACATATGTCACGACATTGATTTCGCATTTCGTATTCAGTCGGGGAAACTGGAACTTCGAAATTTGAAATATGTAATAAAATTTTATGAGCGCGCTGACGCCGCCGCCGTCGTCGCCGCATCATTTCCCGCGGTGTCAATTTTTATTGTCTTCTTTTGTCGGCGATGTCACACAAAATTCAAATCGATTAGTTTATCGAAGTTCAAGTGTTGAATGTTTGATTCACTTTGATTTATGTGTTGGAATCATGAAAAAAAACAAAACGACAAAAAAATTCATGAAATTTCATGAAACATCAACAGCTAGTAAAAGTATTGTATGCTTTTAGGCGCGAATTTTAAAGTTTGATTTGCTGGAACTTCGATTTTTTATTATGAGTATTGCATATTATCTATAATCGAATATAAGGTCAAACTGAAAGTTATGATTCCATTTAACAAGCAATACTTCCCAATAATTAATGTTGTAGTTATCAAAGTTCTGTAAGTTGTCACGTTGTCAACTGACAATGTAAGCTTTATAGGAAAAAAGTGTTTATGAGTTGAAAGTTAAAAGAGAATTATCAGTACACTGAAATCATTCAATCCTTTTTGTGGGCAAATAAATTAACACAGAAAGCTGTGCCACCAACTGTTCGCCGTTCGATGCACGCAGACAGTCTGTAAAGTACGAAAAGATAATTAACCTGGTCGAAGACGAAGTCAGAGCGCTTTTAACTTATCGTGCAGGCAAGAGAGGAGCACTAAGTGCGAAAATGAGCGAAGAAAAGAAATGCTGTGAGCCCGAAATGTAGCGAAACGAAATTGCAAAATGGCGTAAATTACAAACAAGTCCCGATACACGTTGCAGAAAATAGGCAATAGCGGCGATACAACCATTAATGGCGTTTTTTCTTTCGGTTTTCTGTTTTTTGGCTCTTCTCTTCAGTTTTTTATCATGTTTCTTTTATTATATTTCAAGCGCCTCAATGAAGTTTGAAAGTAATCATGGTAAAAGGTAATTTAATAAAGGACGCACAAAAAGGCAGAAAAGTGGGCGGAAAAATCGGGAAACGTAAAACTAATTTACAGTTGAATTCTATACATACATTTTTTTAATGCTTTTGTTGTGTTCTTAAAGACAGTCGATTTTTACACGTAATTAAATAAAGTACATTTTTAAAAGTAAATATTTCTGCTGCAGAAACACTTTTAGTTAAATTGAGTATACTTTAAGCCTTTCGTTTTCATCGGTTATACACAATGCTCTTTTTGCATGGACTTGTCTCATGTTCTGCGGTGGAAGCAAGAAAAACGTTTTCTTACCAACTGAAAACAGAAGCTGAAAGCATAATTTTCATACGAAGAAGACTATGCGTTCATAATCCACTTGTATATTTTATAAAGAAAATCCAGTCATACATACAGACACACATACATGCATGCATTTTGCAAGGCTAAGAGCAGAGTTGCCAAGCATAAACAAAAGCGGAAAAGGAAAATCGTCCGCATCATCGTCATGTAAGCGAAAAATTGCATACAATAAAGACATAAATGGAGCGAGCCAGTGACATATGCATGTATGTATGTATGTATAAGCACTGGCACACAGATACTTTTGCGCACAGCCACAACCAGTCAGGGACAAAATCCCACGCACACTCTAGGGCAAAAACCATTCTCATAAAAGTGAAATGACAAAAACAAATAGCAAGACAAGAAAATAAAGGAAAGAGTTATTTATTCTTACTCTTGGCTTTCGTCCAACAAACACTTCACAAAATGTTACAAGGCCAAGCTAAGTTAGGCCAAGCTAAGTTAAAAATTAAGTAAACATAGACAAGATTGGTGGTTGAGGACATTCATATGGGTTATGTACTCATATTCTTACCAAGTAAAAATTGAAAATAAAATTTACAAAAAAAATTTTATTTAATTTTGGAAATGTTCTTATTATTATTTTTTTTGTTCTATTAAAGCATAAACATATTTTCTGCAATAATGGAAAACAATAATAAAAATCCACAGACACAACGGCCACTCTACTGGCTTTGGATAAAGCACTTCGTGCCATTTCATATTTTTTGCATCTCATTTTAATTTCTTTGTATCTTTTCTTGTTCGTGCACCATTGTGGATTACATTGCACTCTCATTGGCTGTGAACTAAGAGTAAAAAATTGGATTCTCTTTGTTCGGCTCTCTTACATATGCGCTTGAAAGGGGAAATTATAACATTAAATTTTAGTTCAAAATGCTAAAATTTCCCCATTTTGCTTGGGTTTTCTGTATTTGTGCTAAAAATATCAAACAAAAACCAATCAGACTGGAATTTTCAGTTCAGTTAAAATTTTAAATAAAGTGTTAATTTGGAAAATCTAAATCAAAGAAAACATTTGTATAACTGTTGCTTTTTACACAAAATTACGATAAAAAGATAATTTTTGTATTATTGTACTGTTGTTACTTATTGTACTAATTAAATTTTGTCGAATACCAAGGCGATCCGTACACTTTTATAGATATGGCTACAGATGTTTGCATATTTTGTCTGGATGCGAAGGAAAATCCTGTGAGCGTGGGTTGTGGGCACACATTTTGTAGAGAGTGTCTGAAGGGTTATGTGCGCATAGGTAAGGGCACTAATTGTCCACTCTGTCGGCGCCCATTTGAATATACGTTCGATTCCGACAATGACAGTCTGTTTCAGTTGCTGGTTGCAGCCGCTAATGACGATGATGTTTCTGGTTACAATGATATAGAAAACGGTGAGGATTATGAACTCGATGATGATTATCTCATTGATATTAAAAACGATGTAGGTGAAAATCAAAATGACGATGACTTTGATGATTCTTTTGATGACACAACCATGCCCTATTTTTTTGATGAAACTAGCGATTCGGAAGCGGAAATTAGTGATATTGATTTCATGTCAGTGGAGGGCAGCAGTAGTAGTGATGACGGCTCGATAAGTTTGGATGAATCCTATTGGGATGATTGTGATATGGAAATTGATAGTGATGATTTGATATCCGAAGACGGTAACCCGCGATATGTTGATAGTGACGGTGATAATGACGTTAGTGACGACAGCGATGACAGTCATGATACTTTCCTTGAAGGTATTTTCACTGTTTTTGGTGAACTCGATTGATTCTCCTAACCAAATATTTTATGTATAAAAAAGTGAAATATGTTGAATTATTTGCTTCTTAATGAAACATGCAAATTATAAGTTGAATATGCGTCTTTGTTAGTTTTTTAGCCAGCACCAGGCTACACCCTTGGATACTAGGGTATAGACACTATAAAGAATATATATTCTTTATCAGCAGCGAAAGAGAATTCGATAAAATTGATCAAAAATTATAATTTAATATTTCTATAATACAATGTATATTTTAAAATAAAAAGATATAATTCATTTGATTTTGTTCCGGCGGAAAAAAGTTTATATTTGTTTCAATTCTCTCAATAATCGCGTGGAACGCATTCGCCGATAATCTCTATATTCGTTAGATTGCCAAAGTTTTTCGCGCTTCACATCGCCAGCATGCGCAGGCACGTATGAGAAAAAAGTGTTTTTGGCTCGGGAATAGCCGGCAGTATAGGATGAAAAGGCAAACCAACAGATATTCATTTGCGTCATTAGTTTGTCGTTTAATATGTTGAAATATTTATCTTTGATTTTCCGAGCCTAAAGAAAGATATTGAGAGAATGATAGCCTTATATTCAAGATTTACTTACTAAGTCTAACACATTTTCATGTTCAGAATAAGCGATATTACTGATGGGCATACCCATTTTATCGATATCAGGTGGCTCTTGCGACAAAAAGTGCGTGACAGCTTTGAGTACTTTCAGTGATCTACTCAATTCCTGATTACAAGCGGCTTCAGTATAAATTTTGCCATAACGTCGCATGATCCACTCGCGCAAAAGTCGCAATTTGTGTGAGTCTGGAAGCGATGCCAGCACAAAACGTGGATCCTTTCGGAGGTTGCTCATGCCATCCTTAAGCATACGATTCATAAGCTCTGCATCGTCGGGATCAAAGTAATCCATATCGTATTTGAGTTTTGGTATAAGCTCGAACTCCGTTTCGCTATCGATTTGCTCATCCTGTGATAATTTTTGTTCATATAAGCGACGCTTGTGATCTATTAACGTTTGGATGCATTTATGTACTGCATCGATAATATTTGCCCTCTGATCAGGTTTTTCTGTTTTTAGATCACTTGATTGACACGAAACACTTTCACTGCTACTCGTGTACTTGCAAGGTTTCGAAGTGAATGTTAAAAGATCGCCCAAATCAAAATTATCATAGTCCTCACACTCGAAAAACATCTCATCTGGCACTGGTTCCGACTCTGGCTCATTTAGAGCTTCCAATAGACTTTTCTCCACTGTTAATTTCCAATCGTCCGGTTTGTCGACATTGAATATGTGCTTGTAGTTATAGGAGTAAGGTGTGTGCGCTGTGGGTGCTTTGAAGAACCGCCTCTTTGTTATTTTGACCTTGTTTGGATAGGTAATTGCTAATTGTTGTTGGGCATGCTTGGTTGGCTGAAGTGAGAAATGCAAACGCGGACTGACCGTGATTCTAGGCGGACACCCAGGCTTTGGATATTTACGCCTTTGTGTCATACTCTCTTGAAGTTTTTGATAAAGCATTACACACTCATCATCGACACTATCGCTCGCTGAAATTTCATCAAGCAATCGCAAGCCACCACGCCGAGTAACACACTTTTTTACATTATTGACAATTCCCCGGCCGTCTTTGACACAACTACCAATGCCGCCGCCACTGAGTCGTTGCACTTTGAATCGACGCTCTGTGCATGGATGTGAAAAGTCTTCTTTCCCACTGATCATTCTTATTTTGTTCGATTTTGATTTGCCAACGGAAACAATCTTCTGGCAGATACTGCATTGTGAGTGCAAAATTTTAACTGCGGTGTATTTAAGATTCGCATACTTCTTTGTATAGGTATCAAGATCTATGTTCAGTTGTTTGGTTATGCGTTCACGTTGTATCTAATTAAATTCAATTTATTGACAAATATTCAATTTTATCAACAATGGCACAATCCAGCTTACCTTGCGTTCATTTAGCGCTAAATTAATCACTTCAAGGCACCGATCTCTTGCAGCCACCAAAAGAGTGTCTTTTCGGAGCTGAATTTGTTCCTCCATAAACTTGTGGTACTCACACATGAGCTTTGGCTCTGTTTCGGACATTCCGTTTTGTTCTTTATCTTCTGCTTTGAAATCGAAATTAGAGGCTGTCTTAGCAGAACTTTTTGATTTTTTTAGAGCATATTTTTTCTTATTTTCTTGATTTTCAAGCCCTTCAAAATACGTTCCAACTGCAGTATCAACGCACTCCTTCACGATTCTCAATACAGGATTGAGCTTGTATTCTGCAAACCAACGATCCTCATTTCGTACAAAGTAGACTGGCTTCTCGCCAAGTTTCCAAAATGGAAAACTTACAGTTACATCTGGCTTGCCAACTTTTTTTGTTTTTGCCGCTTCCACTGGTCTCGGCTGTTTTTGAAAATACGGAAGTTTAGATTTTCTTGGTTTTTTTGTTCGCATCTGCTCCTCCTCCTGCAATCTCAGATGCTCTTCCTTTCTTTGCCGATCCATTTGGATCTTCATTGATGGATGACCTGGTGGCAGAATACGATCAAGTTCACGTATAGTCATCATAATATCTAATTGGCATATGGCGGTCATCAGAAGTTGTTCGTTGATGGTGTACGTTTTTTTTGGTTGACAGTCAACTTTGTAGTATGCCTCAAGTAAAAAGAAAAGGAATGCCAAATCGTTGCCGCGACTGAGTTGTACTATTTGTGATAACTTTTTCTTTGAGACAACAGGATTGATACCAATATTTCGAAGGCATAAGTCCACACGAAAACTCGTCCCTTGCTCATAGTCGTCGCGCAATTTAGAATAGAGCGAAACAATAGCGTTATCTTGGAATGGCGACATACCGCGATACCATTCGGCCAGGTCGAGCTCCTTCATAAAGTTAGTGATTTTCGCTTTTAGCTGCATTTTAAATTCTTAAATACTTAAATTTAGCTTAGCAAACAATTTGCAAATTTGCGTTTAAAGAAAAATGTATATAATTATAAGATTTATATGTGTAACAATATAACAATTTTTATGAATTATACTTTCAAAAGACAAGAACAAGTTAACTTTGATTGCTAGAAAAATTGTGAAAAAATTTATTTTGAAAATAAATACGAATTCATTATAACATATCCTTTTCCTTGCTTCGGTTGTCTAAAATTATCAAATTATAGTAAATTTAGTTGACTTAAAATTAATTGTGTACATAACTAGACAAGGCAGGAGGTTTCATCATGGATAATGTTGGAACTAATCGGAGCAGGCTAAATGAACCGAAAGTTGCAATGATTATTCAGATGTGTCCACCTGCATCAACAGTTTCTTCATATACGATGCCGACGACGTCCATGCTAAGCTATCAATTATCAAACATGGCGTCGTATCAGTATCCTCAAATGGCTTTGATGGCAGTGCCAAATTTGGCTGTTTACTTGAACAATCCAAACGCTAATCAAGCACCAGTAAATGTTGCAATGAAATATTATACCGCTGATAAAGACATCGTCAAAGAAGAACCCAATCTTGACAGTCGCCATTCTAATTCGAAGGAGAATACTATGAAAATTGCAAATAATACGAAAAAATTTATGTCAGACAAGAAAACTAACGACAATCAACAAATTTGTGACCATGTTGGGAGGATCAAGGATTTTACCTCTTCTGTTGGAAATTCGCCAGTTAATCTTGATAAAATGGAACAAATGTCCCAAATGCCGTCTGGATATTTAACGAATTTATCAAAAACATGTGGTTGTTGTGATCAAACAGCTAGTCAGGAAATGATATCAAATCATGTAGGCATACAAACATCAACGGTCACCGTTCTTACAAATATAAAAACTCAAAATAATCACAATGATGGTTCAAGACCGAATGAAGAGTTGAAAATTGATGATTGTAAACAAGTCTATGCGGCAATTACGCAATCTAAGTTTACTTTGTTCATGAATGAATACATAAGGGCAAATTCGGGTGGAACGGCTGAGGAGAAATTTCAGAATTCATCTTCTAATGCAAGCAATACCAAAACTGGAGACTCACCTATTCTAAGCACCACCAAAGAAAAAGATTCTCAAAAAATCAATAATTTTCTAGAAACTGGTAATATTCCAGGAAGTAGCACAATTGTAAATAATATCAAACTGGAAGACAGTCTGAAAGATGATGGTGTATCGAATGTTGTTAAGGGACAACCTTTTACTGAACGCGGGAGAAAACGTCGTCGATTTTATAAATCAGTGCCACTCCGAAAAGGTAAAAAAACCCAAATTGAGCAAACATCCTTACCTTCAGGTACTGCAGCTAGTATATCACCAGAAAGTACGCAAAGCAGCTCGCAGAAAGCAGGAATTGATCGATTGTCTGAAAAGCCCTGCCGTCATTTTTTTTCCTCTTCTAACCAACGGTCTCTAAAACCATCTCTATCACTGCCGTTAGTACAATATTTTTGTAAACAAGTTAACGGTCTACCTAACGGTCCAACCCGTAAAAGTTATTTAAACGCAAACAGAATTATGAAACATGATGGAATTTTTACTGAGAAGAAATCGAACTGTGAAAATTGCTTTGAAATAAGAATAAGAGCATTAATTGGAGAAACAGCTCCCTTTCTTATTGAGCAACAAGGAATACAAGTTGAATATACCAAGATTGGTGCATGTGATGAAACTAAAACCAAAAATAAAATCTCTAAATTGAGAAACAAGAAAAGATTGTCGACGAAGCATATTCCTTCACGCCATTTACTTTCAGGAGGAGGAGGAGAAACTGGTACAAAAATTCTAGTGCCCATACAAGAGTTGGAAAATGGCCAAGATGTTCCAGAAAGTCATACGTCTGAAGTGGAAGACACAGATCCAAAGTCGAATGTCGGAAAAGAGGAGCTAGAAAGCAACCTTGAAAAGTTGACGCCAGAGTTTCCAGCCAATGGTGAAACTAATGATTCTAAGCATGATTTAGACGAATCAAAACCACAATCTATACCAATGGTATCTCCACTTGAAGAATTGGAAGAATTGGAAGAACTTCACCCAGAGGACCTTAGTCAAGACAAACAAAAAATATTTGAGCCAATACAGAATACAGAAGAAATGGAGATAGAAGATGACGAAGTAAGATTAGAAACAGAGAAGCCTGATATAGATAACGAGGACTTTCAAATCATACAAACAGACACACCAGATATAATTGAAGACTCAGAACTTCACGATCACCAGGTTCCCGATGGGAAACAAGAAAATGAATCGGAGCAACAATGGGAAGAATTTGTAGAAGAGCAGTTAGAAAATTCTTTACAGATCGAGGAAGAGGCTGAAGAAGAACATGCAGAGCAATCAGATGCCGAGCTTATTGAACGACAACAACAAACTTCTTGGCAGCAGTTTACTGACTCTGAAGTGGAAGAAGAGCTAGAAGAATTAGAACAAACAAGCTCGGAACAAGTAGAATCGATTTCAGACTCATTCGATCAACAGTACATGTCTGAGGCTGAAGCTGAAGAAGATCTTGAAGAATCAGAACAAATATATGCAGAGTTAATTGAACAGGAGTCAGATCTATTAGAGTCAATCGTGATGGAATCAGAAGTTAACTCGTTTCAAGAAGAGACAAGAAAAGATGAGCAGCTAGAAAGATTAGAGTCGAAAGAACAAATTAAACAATCTTCAATAAAGCGTCAACCAACTAATACAATTTATGAAAAAAGCAGAAGGGAGCAGTTAAACGAACCAAATACTCCCTCAGTAGTTAAAAATCGCCAAAAATCAAATCGGTCCACAAAAGTTATTAGTTTGCCTTGTGATAAGATGCCATGTTATGGCCCATTTTTTAATCCTTGCTATTCACGGTGTAGAGGATTTTCACCATACACATGTCATCGTTGCTATCCCGGCTATTCTCGGTATTGTTGCGGAAATGGACGCAGTCAGAATTTGGGCTATTGTGGATATTATTATCCTTGTTAACAACACGAATTAAATTTAAACTGTTACCAAAAAAATTCATTAAAGAAATATTACATTAAATAATTATACAATATTCAAATACACATTTCTTTGTTCTCTACAGTATTTTAACAGAATATAAGAAAGGGAAAGGGAAGGGTAAAGGTAAACGGTAATGATCCAATTATTTCAATTTATTTACTTTTTTGTGCGGACCTTTCAAAGCACTCAACAAAACTTAGATATCGTCTTCTTGTTTTGTGTTTTCAGAAATTGTAGTAAAAATTATTTTTAGAGTCTAAATAATTCATCTTTGAATAGCTTTGGAGCAGTAAAGCTGAAACTCTGTTTAACTTTGCATGTGTGGAAATGTGTTTTGTGCAGTTGAGAAGTCATGCCAGCTTCGAGCATCGTCAGGTTTTCAAAAGTTATCGCAGTTATAATAAAGTTTTGCAATTTTTCATAGCCACTAGCACTTGGATTGGTTGACAGGAAAGTAAAAGTAGCAATAGTTGCTTAAAGAGTATTTATTCACATATGTGCATTTGCTTATAAAAAAAATAAAAATTAATCCACTAAGGGGCTGAAAACAACACTGTATTTAATATTGTATTATGACTTTTATCTGCATTCTTATATGTATGTTGTCACATGTAAATTACATAGAATCAATATGTTTGTAGTCGACACTAATTGGAATGTTGGGAAACTCAATTGATTTGATGTGTATTACAAATAAATACTTTATGATATGATATCCGTTACAGCAACCGAGTACCTTTGATTTGTAGAGGAAATTAAATATTTATGCTGAAATACATACAATGTGAATGAAGATGATCAGTTTTGATTGTTATTAAACGCAACAAAGAAAAATTTTTTTAAATTTGAACATTAAACTTAAATAACTAATAAGGAATGAGTTGACTTTAATTGTTCAAACCTTTTTGAAAAGCCTGTGAGCTTCAATGACTTCGCTCAAGGGACAAGCAAATGCATATTTCATAAGGTCAAACTGTGAAACGTTAAGTCACTCAGAAGCTTCAAAAATTAACATTAACATCGCTTAAACTAAATAATCATAAACGTTGTCTATGTAGGCAAGGCTGGGACACATAGGATGACATAAAGTACTGTCGGAAATAAATGAGTTTTCCTACCAGTTTCAGTTTCAGCAAAGAAACGACAAAGTCTGATTACCCCACAAGCCAAAAATCTCTACAAACAAACACAAATATATAGATGCTTTACATACACAAATTTGACCACTTGTCGCATGAATAATTTAGTAATTTTCGTGTATAACGAGCACTCAAACAAAATTTTGCCATTTTGTGTTAAAAGAAAATGTCTGCAACCGGAAGTTTACTTACGGTCACTCAAAGTTTTAGCCAAAAATCATTGAAATCGGCGTCAGCGGCCAACGACAGGCCGAAGTCAAACGATGACGCAAGGCGTGGTGAGGCGAGTAGAGTCATGACGAGCCGAGTCGGGTCGAGTGTGATTGTCGCTCAAAGCTCAGTTGATTCTTAAATTGTTTTGTGCTGTGCAGTCATTTTATTTTGTTTCATGTTTTATTCACCACATCCGGCGGAAGTCGACAGACATATAAAACATGAAAAAAAAAAATGAGCAGACGTCAGACGTAGCATAATGTTGAATCATGCATAGGCGATTGTTTGCAGATACATGACCAGAACATTTATTTTGCTTGGCAGAGTCGAAATAGAAAATATTTTCACACAAATCCAAAATATAACAACGCATGACTCTTACACACACACGCACACACACACACACTCATGCTTAAATATTCAATTTATAACAAACAGGAAGTTAAACTTAATCAAGCATACTTTTTGGCTTATTGTTTGCTTGTTGTTTCCCCTTTTCAGGCATGATTTTCGTTTTTTCTGCGTATTTATTTAACATATTTTATTATAATACTTTACTACTTTGGCTCGCATATCAACTAGAAATACTACTGGGATTTACTTAAATGTTTTTTTTTATTACTTACTGTTGTGATAAATGCTTTGGCGGTTATAGTGATGCTTAGCTTTATAAAACTTATTATGTATGATAGATACAATTATGAAGTTTGCTGCTTAAAGTTCTAAAATGTTACTTTTGGTGAAAACCCAAAATCATGCTTATATATGCATGTATATCGTTCAATTATTGGAATGAACACTGCAGGTTGCACTCGACTTGCAAAATGTAAATTTTAGAACAATTGACAAACAATTAAACCAAAGTAGAGCAAGTTTATGTCTTGTAGGCATATTGCATGTTCCGTAAACAAAATTCCAGTGAAATACATAAGTAAAGAAACATACGAACATACTCAACATATACAAACATAAATATGCATACACTGACAAGTAGCAAAACTAACAAATATGTTCGTACAAATATTTGTATCTAAAATGTGTTACAGTAGAAAACAGAGTTGTAAGGTATAAGGGCCGAATGTACTCAGAGCAAAGGACTTGCCGCATGTTACACATTTACTAATGCGTCCGATAATTGGATGATTGTGTTGGACATAAATCAATGTCCAGGGCATGCCTCAGAGATAAACTCGTTGCGTCATTTAAAATGTATTCTGGCCGTAACAATTGTAGTAGCTGCGGAAGCCATCAGGTGTAACTGCACGCACTCAACAGCCTGACAATACACAAATGCTAAGCAAATTTACATATAAGTACGTTCATGCTGTATATGGTTGGATAATACTGTTTTTTAGTATTGTTTTTGAATGTTTTCGCAATTAGTACGTTTTGTTGGCTTGACTCAAT
Source organism: Phortica okadai (assembly GCA_034638295.1). Lineage (NCBI taxonomy): Eukaryota > Metazoa > Arthropoda > Insecta > Diptera > Drosophilidae > Phortica > Phortica okadai. Next base: position 37,424,622 of record CM067851.1, read on the forward strand.
TAGTCGATTGAATGAGTCAAGTGCAATTTGCCAATTTTAATTTGAGGTCAGCTTCAGGTGAAATATGTGTTATATAATTTATTTGAAGTTACAACTTTCACTTGAACTAAGTAAGAATGCTATGTGGTACAATGTTAACAACTTTCACTTCTAAATTTTTGACACTGATTTTTTATATAATTTCAGTCCTCTAACTTTAAAGAAATGTTTTTCTTATAATGAATTAATGAATTTATTTAACTCTTACTCAGTATTTATTGGTCGTTATTTTTGATAGAAAACAAAACTTTTTTTTCTTTAAATAAAAATTTCGTATAGAGGCATCTGTCTAATCTCGAATTATTCATTGCAAATTTTGTTAATAGGTTTCTGTAGATTGATTGGTATTCGGTGTGTGGAATTCCATATGATCATTAAGAATATCAAATTTTAGAATTTTATAATTTGAGATCAGCCATTGATGATTACGCTCGAATATAGAAATGTTTTTATCCAGTGGATTCAGCGAGTAATCACGTCGAAAACGTATGAAGATCTCGGCAAATACAACAGGGTAGGCTGCGCGCTGCTGGCCGGGATGCTTGATCGGACGGTATTTCATGTAGTTGATAATGTCGTTCATCTCACGCACCTCGGCCAGTGTGTCAAAATCATTAGTACGCCGCAGAGCGATAAAGAGCATATCAATGAACGCATACTTGTGATCATAGTGATTTAACATCTTAACCTTAAGCGGATATGCACGCCGAAAATGGTCCGCCCGGAAGCGCAACAGCCGCATCCGTTGATCATTAACAGAGCCGAGCATATCGTGTGAGATTTGTTTAAAGCCAATCGGCGTCGTGCACTTCTTCAATTTGCTAGCCTGCATCATACGTGCAAAGTTAGTTACCAGCGAGGCGGCTTGCTTCGAATGTCGTACGAACTCAGATTCAGAAAATTGGATGTCCCACATAAATTTTAGCTTCCATATGTTCAGTTTTGTTTCCAGATACTTTAATGGGCTGTACACATAAATCATGACAGGCAATGATATATCATCGTTGTCGACTTGCCGCTTAATGTCAATGCCGATTCGCCATTCATGTGTCAAACGTGTGTTTGAACTATTCCTTGCACATTGCAATGACACAAGACGATGTGCACCGGTGGAGAACATTCGATGCCATTTCTCCAGGCGCAATTTCGGCCGGGAAGTTCTCACCAGTCGAGTCTTTGTCCGAAAATATTGTTTTGCAAACAAGGAAAAGCAGCAATTACCACGAAACGACCTCATTGTCATGTTCCCATAACTTTTTGATCGCTGTTAAAATCGGATTTGTTTATTAAAAAAAAAAAACAATAATAAAATACTATTGTTGAAGTAAAATAAATAAATTGAGAGAAAAAACACAAAGGCTTATTTGTTTATTTAAATATTCTAAGTCTATCAAGCCGTCAAAAAGCAAACAAGAGACTAGTAAGGAGTTGATTTCCACATACCTTGTACCTTTACCAAAAAAAAAACTTTGGATTCTTGGTTGTTCTTTGCTAAGAAGTAAAAACCGAATTATATTATCAGACCAGAACATTTTTGGGTTTCATAGTAGGCTTTGAAAACCTTAAAAGATTTGTGAATATTTTCGACTAGAAGAAATATTTATGTTTGGAATTTTCTATCTGGATTTACATAAAAAGGCTTACCCATTTTGGCTTTAAGGAAGGAATTAAAAGAGCATTCAAATGGGGGCCACAAAGTCGGACGAAAAATCAAGTCTTGGTAAAACAAATGAATTACGGGAGCTTCGGACTGTACCGCGCTTAAGACGTTTCAATCGATATGTTCTGTGCATACAGTTTTTTGCATTCTGTGTGCTGGTGGTGCTCTTATGGCCGGAACCATTCTTCCGCTGCAAATGCAAATAATAATAAATCCTTGGCAAGTTTTATTTTTGGATTGCCTTCAACATTTTTGAAAATATAATAAAATAATAAGAGATATATATGCAATTCAAAATTTATGTTTAAAATGGTTTGTTTACAAAAACATATACTTTTGAAAAAGAAAAATACATCATTTTTTTAATTTCCGATTTATGTACTCTTCGTAGAACATGTGTGAATAATGCAGATTTCAAACAGTACAAAAAGATATTACTGCGCCCGTTTGATTGACCACACCAACAGTTCGCAAATGCCAGAAAACCTACAGATTTAAAGATTGAATATATTTATATATATACTTTACTTTTTTAGTAACTTAGTGGCTTATAGCCTCATTGTAATGTTGTCAGATTATCCTCTTATAATGCTCTGCGAATGAAGTTTTACATTTAGCGTTCATATTTTTGTCAACTACAAATCCTTTTGTCATGGAATGAATAATATTTTTAATGCAAATAGCATTGAGAATTGCTCGAGCACAGTGCCGGTTGAAGCACAAGATTTCAATGCGCAATAATGTTGAAGCAGCATATTTTTGTTGGCAGCAACCAAATTTTCTTTTCATACTCTTGCAAGCGTATATTAACTTTGTCATGAAGTTTGCAACGCAGAAAAGGAGACGTTTCCGACTATATTGGGTTTTTGCTTGAAAAAAGTTTTATTATAGCTATCAACTAAACTTAGACTAAAATGCAGACGGTGACGAGAGTGGTTAAGATCGGAAGATATGCTACTCCTTGGAGAAACTAAAATGCTTACAAGGGTATATACGTCTCGACAAAGCCGAAAATAGTTTCTTTTCCAGTTTACAACGATATGATTTCATTATTTTCTTTCATTTTACTTTTCCCCTAAAAATAAAAACAACGAAAAAGAAGGAAGACCGTTTTAGTTTAAATTACCGTATATCACAATACCCTGCACTCATGGACTTTGTTTGTAAATTACAAGTCAATAACCCATTTATTATGCAATATTAAGTTCGACCGGCAAGGGTAAGGAAAATATTTTAGGAGATGGTGTTTTTTAATTTAGTGAGTTGCAAACTTCATGACAAAAACATAACACCCTGTTCTAAATAAGAATATTTCTATAAAGGACAAGTATGACGAGCACGCTTCGCAAAACAATTGAGTGCATGATGAAAAAACAAATTGAAATCGACTTGAAATGAATTCTGCTTCATTGTTAAACTCTTGCAAGAGTATATTAACTTTGTCATGAAGTTTGCAGCAGTAAGAAGAGGCTTTTAATAAGAATGCTTGCAAGTGTATATCAGTTTCGGCAGTGCCGATAATAGTGCATTTTTTTGTTTTTAGCTTTCTTTCATGCGCCTTTTGTTTTTGTTTCTGCCCATAAAAGTACATCAATTGTATCTGTGCATCTATCGGCAAATTAAGATTTTTTGCAAACATAGAATTTTTTCTCTGCCGCATTCTCATGATTGACTTGTCAGAATTTTCATTATTCGTGCACAGATTTACTGTTTTATATCCTTCATAATTTGCCTATTGCATTCTTTCAATTCTATTATTCTCGTTTGTGCATTCGAGCCTGTTAGCACATTTTAAACTGATTATTAATTGATTTACTGACTCATCGACAAAATCACAAAAATCAACCTAAAAGAGCATTCCGTTTAGAAAAACCCTGAATTAACTGTAAGTAAAAAAACATCAGCTTCATTTACTGAAAAAAAAAAATCGTTTTTTACAATAAGTTTTGTTTGGAAAAAGTTTTATTTTCGTTGAACTTTTCAACATATTAAGCAAATTTGAGTCTGGCGTTTGTTTTCATTACTTCGCCTCAGAGAAATTCACTTTGGTGCTGATTTTTTACGCTTCATTTGTTGCTTTTGTTTTAATTGGAATATTTAATCATAACAAATAATAGTATAAAATAAAAAAAGCAAACATGTGTGTGTGATTTCATGTAAAAGTCGTGTACAACTTTTCAATCAACTCGTCAATCGCCTGAAGCATTTTTAGTGCATTGCCCACGAAAGTATGCAACAAACACGAACACGAATGAAGAGCATATGTACACACATGCATACATTTATCGGCGTGGCGTGTGATCGTTGAAAAGTGCGTGAATGCGTGTGTATGTGTGCATGTTTGTGTGTACATTGGTGTCTGTATTTGTGCAGCTGCGGATGGAATTGATATTTTCACACCGTTCATTTTGTTTTTGGGCGCAGCTTTTGTACATTCGGCGATAAATTTGTAAAAATATCAATGTTGATTCGTTCTTTTTTTGCACTCTGTGTTTTTTTGTGTGCAGGAGAGTTTTTTTTTGGAATCAAATCGAAACGTTAATCAATTTGTTTGTCGGAAATTGGCAAAAGCTGTTGTATTTTAATGGTCAAGCGTATCTTTTGTTTCATTAAATTTTTTTTCGATACACTACCACGAAATCACAAAACAAACCAGTAAAGAATTGTAATTGAGAGTGGTTGACTTCGACATGCCCTGTATCTATTATAGTTTCCGAGATCTACGCGTTCATACAGACAGACGGTTGGTCGGATAGACGGACATGCTTAAATCGACTTCTCTTTCGATACTGATCAAGAATATCTATACTAAACTAATATACCCATAAGGTACAGGGTATTAAAATTAAATGAATTTCATCACGACATGCAATAAAAGTTAAATTTGTTTCACATACACAACAATTGATTTCCATCAAATAAATTGAAACACTCAACTTGTGCACATGCACTTATGTATCTTGGCATTTGCCCAATGACACTCCACAACATCACGACGTCCTTTTCAGTTTGTTTGATTGTCACACCCACACATCAATGCTTACTTACACTCTGAATAAGCGCAACTTCGTTGAAAGTCTTTTTATCAAATGCACTCAAAAACCACTGATGCTTCAGCATGAAATGCAATGGCTTCCCCTCTATTTCGTCTTCTATTTCAACATGTTTCCTGAAACTTCCCAGGGGAATCACTCAGAGTGCTTATATTTTCTACGTATATTTATGTACATATGCACCTGCTTGTGTGTTTGTGGCGAGTGCATTAAAAATAGTTTTCATTATGCACATTCGTGCAGATCAAGAGCATGAACGCCAACAACTACAACTACAACTAGAGCGGCCAACAATAACTTAGAGCTTATATTTCCCAAATGCGTTGCATGTCGATTGAAACAAGTTATAATAAAATACATATAAACAAACATATGTGTACGTGACTTTGTTTATGTTTTTGTTTTGTGTTACATCAATTTTATTGAAGTGCTCCCATTTTTCATTTCCGTTCAATATGAAACTCTATAAATATTTCACGTGGGACGTTTTTGTTTTGATGTTACTTTTGAATTAATGACATTAGTTATATCTGTAGGTCCGGCATTTTAATTATTTTCATTTTCAGGCTGACTAATGGAGTGCCTGGCAAAAGAATGGAAAAGTGAAAGATCTACAACAATTTGAATATGGTACAGGTAATATTATAAAAAAATGCCCTTATTGTAAATCAGGCTTTGAGATTTTTCAGAAAAGCTGGAAATATTTTTTAAATTATAGTTGAGAGAATAATGCTTAAAAGAACATCAAAAGTGAAAACAATGATTACAAACTTTGCAATTCTCACATTGTCATCTGATATGACAAAAAAAAAAAAATAATAAATAAATACAAAGTTGATGCCAACGATGAGATTATCACTAATCCGATACGGACGTTGTGGCTTTTCAATTAAAATATATTAAAAGTTACGACTGCAGTTGCCGCAAATGTCAAAATTGTTCAACATTAATTTAAGCTGCTGTCATGCTTTTGACCATTCACCGCCAATCCAACGATAGACGACGGCGGCAAGTGTGCAATTTGGTTGCAACTTCTACGATTAATTGGATATGTCCGTAAATTTCTCAAAGCATTTGCATTTAAGCACATCAAAGTCAAACTGAGCTGATGGCAAAATTTAGTTAAGCGTTTTTGATTTGAGCCAAACTCTGACTTCTTGACTTGGCGACTGCGTTGAATGTTGGCTAAAAGAGAATACATCTTAGATGAAAAACACAGCTGCACAGTGAAGATTATTTTGCAAACTCAACTGAGTACACCAGCAATAACACCAAAAATAACAAAATAAATAATTAGAAGCGTAATAATTGTTACAAATATTTCATGCTTATTTTTACTGAGAAAATTCAGAATTCATATTTACAAATACGTTGAATTTACGGCTTTGTGAAATTCATTGCTCATGTTGACATTGCAAAACAACTTGAAAAGTTGAAAAGCTGCTGAAAGTTTAACTCGCAAAGAGACGAGCAAGTAAAACAAAAGATGTTAAAAAGCTGAAACAAAAGCTAAGTAAATAACATGAAATCCAATTGTAAGCTAAATTCAGTGTCATTTGAATAAGGAAGTTGAATTCACAAAATGAGAAAACGTTCTCAAAAAGTTTCCGAATCAACCTTTAAATATTGAAATGTTGTTTTGCGACGTTTAAAGAATCTTGCAAGAACAATCTTACAATTTTCATTCTGACTTAATTATGGAATTTTAGATTTCTCATTTTATATCAAATGAGAAAAGTCAGATTAAGCAAACAAGTATTGATTGTTATATTTATTTTATGTCAGCCTGCTATAATCTTTCTGGAAATGATATATTTTTAGCATATGTAAATATTTGGTTTAACTAAAAAAAATATCTTACTATAAAATGTTTCCTTATTCATTTAGGAAATGGTGAGCATCGCAGCTAGTTATAAATTTCATTTATCTGAGTGAATTTATGATGATAATTCGCCGCAAATTCTAAAGAAATAGTAGTCAATGATGTTCTGTAAGCATCGTAAACAGCTGATGATTAGCATCGTAAGAGAAACTTACTGTGAGCCCGCCTCACACCGCCCAGATACTTGCCCAATTGCTTAGTTGCGATAAAACTTGCTCATATATTATTCGTGTTTGGCGTTGTTTGTTTAAACTTTGCTCGCTGTTTGCTGCTATAAAAACAATTTTTACGATACAACATTAAATTGAAAAGTTTGCAACTTGAAGTAGCAAAACTTGCATCTCTTTTACGACAAAAACTTGGGTGCTGGCACTCAAAACCCGGAGCCGTTACATTTAGGCATTTTATAGCGGTTTTATTATCACACGCTTAACTAATTGTTGCTCGACGCCGCTGCAGAACCATGGAATTTTACGGCACTTAGAAAGCTGTTAATCCGAAATTTTATATACTTAATTAGTTGCTCTTGTGCATTTAATGGCACATTACGAGGCAAACATACATATTTGTGCGTCAAGCCTCATTTGTGCCTTGTAAATATTTAAAGATCGATTTGCAATTGATGTGAGTTAATAATTGTGCCTCCTGAACCTAATATACTGAGTATACTATACAAGTGCGAAATCACTTAAATACGGCTTAGTAAGAAAAATCACCGAAAAATTGCTTTAAATTCTGTTTACAGGCGGACGGACACACACCACACACGTTCTATAAGTCTATGCCAACACACTTGTGACCACTGAGTTGAGGCGCTTGTAAAGCAAGCCATCGAAATCAATGTGGTAGATGGACTTAAATCGACTTAAGTCATTTATTTGAGTGCACATGTTGCCAAGTATTGTAAAGTGGCCCACAAGCTGCAACCGCAACAACTGACTTGAAATTTATGTTGCAGCTTGTGGGTGGCAAGTGGTCGGTCGGGCGGGTGTTCGGCATGTGGCATGTGGCATGACGATACAGAATTTTGCTCAAGGCGTTACTGTTGGTTGGCTGCTTAATCGTTCATTTGTATAGCAAATGTCTTGGACTCGGCCAAAAGTGCATGATATAACGCGAAAATATAAGTTATTACTTGTTGCCATGTGCAATTGCTCTGGATTTTGCTTTCGAGACATTTGCATAACAATTATGACGTTCTCATAGCTTATACTTTACTAACGGGCAAATTATAGTAATTTTCTTGTTAAATTGCAAGAAAAAAATATTTTTTACAAGCATACATTTATGATTTAGTTTGTCTGAGGTAAGAATTAAGTTTATTTTTATTATATGCTAAATTTCAACGTACTTATTAGGCATTAATCCAGAAGATGGGAGAGATTTATGATAAATTTTGTTATTGTTCTTTGATCATGTCTTGGAACTCGACTTATTCGCTTAATTGGAATAATTGGAATAATTGAAAAATTTGAAATTTGCACACACACAAATACAAGAATTATTGCTTTTTGGCTATTTGCCCAATATCACAAGCATTTTAAGTCAAGTCGTTGTTGTTGTAATTGCCTCAAGCTCAAACTGACAGCACAAAACACCCACAAGCGAATATCTTTCGTAAATTCGCCAACCCAGTCAAAGCCAGTGTGACAGCAGCTCTGATTTTGGCAATGTTAACTCGAACAACGTCAAACCAGTAAAAATGCCACCTTCAGCCTTGCCGAAGTTATATATACACTACTTTCTACTTCTTTTCCAGTACCAGTGGTCCGATCATGCTGGTTCCGACAAAGGATTTGATCTCACAACAAGAAGATGCTCTGTCAATTTCAATTCGATGAGTTCAATACTGTGGGAGGATATTGTATATATACAGCCAGACGGACATGGCTATATGAACTCATCTTGCCGTCCTGATCAAGACGAGTTATACTATGTATAGTCTGTTACAAACGTCAGGACAAAGTTATAATACAATTCACTCCGTGAAGAGTATAAAAAAAATGTTGAAATGTATTTGTGCCTGTAAATCAGTCAGGCGTGTAACCGGCCAGCCAAGTACATTGACCGATTGACCCAGCAACCCACAGGAATTCACAAACTGATCGAACACGCAAAGAGAAGTTACAGTGGGGAAAACCTCATTCGTTAATGTGTTGCTGCACATATAGCAAAACGAGCAAATGCACTTCAACAAACGAGACGTGAGACATTTTAATTGGGTTGCCACAACAACACCAACACCATCACCATTAACAATCCCAACGTCAACGGCAACGCCAACGCCAACGCACAATAGCCAACATCGAATGACATTAAATCCCAGAGCAGATGCTCTTCTTGCCGCTCCGAAGGCAAACACAAGGCTCGCACACGTTCGATGACCAACGACCGACTGTGACCAAATTCACGCCGAGGCAGAAATTGATGTTTTCATTGGTAATTAAGTGTCAATTAGAAATCGAACATTTGCTGATTACCAAATAAAGCGTTAAAGCCTGGGTGGCGCAAAGTGGGCGTGGCCAGCCAAAGTCGCTCTATTTTTTTTACAAGAATTTCATTGAAATTTTCTCAGATAGTATCAAATTATTTTTGTATAACTTTCTTCATTCCTCTTCCGACCTGTGTCTCTCTGTTGAATACCTCACTGTGCTCTCTGCATATCAGTTGTCAAAACATATCAGTTTGTATGCAAATTACCAACTGCAGTCGACATTGCAAGTCTCGGAACATGCACATAGACACACTTACACATAGAATTTCGCATGTTACTTTGCTTCAGATGTTCTCAGTTTTTCTTTGCTCTGTTGCAAGCCATTAATTTGAATGCAGAGCGACTTGTTCCAAAGGCGCTTATTAAATTAACAGCCGAGGCGCTTTTGTAATGAGATAAGTGGTAGAACAAGTAGCTCAACTTTAACGAGCGCAAAATAGCAGATCGGTTAACATTCAAGAATAGTCGAATAACAATTTTGAGCTACAGAACTGGAAATGCTTTACTGAAGCGAATAATTCTCTAATTATCGTTTGCAATGTAGTGAAAGATAAACTTGTTTGTTACTTGAAATGAGCAATGGTTCTGAATTTTCAGCAGGTATTGGCCTGTGTGCTCAGTCCTTAACAGTGATATTGTAGCACTTATTTAAAATCTTTAATTGATCTCATGTTCCACATAAAACTTCCATTCTTCTATACATTTTCAAAGCTAATAGTAACTTTGGAATTCCTAAATTTTGGTTACGAGCCAAATTCACTTTTGTAATTAATTTGCTCATATGTATTCTTGCTTGAGATTAGATTTTCAAAAAGCCATAAAACCTTTCTCACGTCCTCTCACGCACGTTCATTCTGCAGTAAAGTGAAAATTCCCAAAACAAAATATTACCCAAATAAAGTGTCGACTCGGTCGCCAACCACTGCGACCGCACATAAAAATCTGCTTAATGAGGTGCAACGCAGCCCAGCGCAGAAGGCATTAGCAACGCTTTGCGGCCGCCAACGAACGACCGAAGGAGTGCTGCGACAACGAGGGCCAACTAATTTGAATTGAAATTAGTATTGATTGTATTTTAAACGCACTGCAATTGCAATGAGGCACGTACGCTGGCTGCAGCCTCAGCAGTAGTAACAGAATTTGCAAAAGGCAACTAAGCAGAAACAGTGGCTGCCATTTGCTGCCGTTTCCATTGCCACGGCCATTTGCCACTTACCGCATGCCGCATGCCGCAGCGCAACAAACGCCCAACTCATTTGCAACAATGGCAAACTGGCAATGATTGCGACGCCAATGTGCTTGACCGCATTGCGCTTTCCTTTGCAAATTCAAACAACTGAGCGAACAGCAGCAACGGCAGCCACCGAAGAAGAAAATGGTGGCAAAGAAAAAGTCCATGACCAACGACCGCAAAGCGTAAATGGGCAAACGACGCACGCGCTTCGTGCTTCTAGCAACAAACTCAGCGGTGCCACAGGCATTGCATGACGCTGTTAGACTTTCGGCTCGCTTCTGCTGCTCACCACCCGGTGTGAATGTCAGTCAGCAGCAGCAGCAGCGCACTAACATGTTCCAAATGGTCGCCAACAGCATTTTGCATTCATTTTCGATGGCATTCACTTTATCGTTATTATTTCCTTTGCTAATACCGACTCGTTTTGTTGACCAAAACCAATTTATGGGTAAAGGGTGTCGGCTGTGGCTGCGTACAATTGTCAGAGGACGTTGTTATTAGCTACTTACTTCAAGTCGGAAATAGTTTGGAAAATATATTTAATTTTCTATTTTTTGAGAACAAAATAATTGACTGATCTTGAATCAAAATTTTTTCTAAATTTCTTAAGAACTGTTTGAAATTCATTTTTAATGTTATAAATGAAAGAAAAACATTTTAGTTGAAATTTCTTGATTTTAATTAAAAAATTTCTAAATAATTTTTATTACAGTACGAATATTACCAAACAATTTCACATACACTCTTGCAATTTTGTAATGTACAAAAAGCGCAAATCTACAACGATTGTTAAACAAACAAAATGTAAACTTTTTCTATAAATCAATTTAATAACTTCTAAGCCAAAAATGACTTTCCCAAATGGCGGCATTCATGTAAAGTAACACAAAATGCAGCATTTGTGCCTTTGCATGTCATCAGCAAATGTTGCAACAACACGAACGTGGCAGCGAACACAGAAGTAGCATGGAAAAAACAGCACAGCTGAACAGCTGAGGAGTAAAGATACGGAATGGGATTGTGTTGACATTGGTTTGAGAATGCGATAAATTTAATAAATTACAAACCGAATCTGTAAATTTGTTGGTGTGGTTGTTGGTGCCTATATTCTTCTACGCCACAAGTGCGAAAAGCCAAAAAAAAAAAAGACAACTCATACCCATTTACATAAGACATGCTTGAATCGAGTGCACACTGCTTGGTGTGACAACAACACATGCAACTTGCGTTGGACCGACGTGCTGACAGTCGGACGGACAGACGGAGAGACGGACAGACGCATTCAGTAACCTCAGTGCGCATGAGAATGTGTTTACGACTGTTTGGGTCTGAGTGCAAAAGTTTTACTGTAAATTGCTTTTAATCTAATGAACGCAGTCGAAGTAGCAGCAGAAAGGAAGGAAGACTGAGAGACGTCGAAGGACGCAGGATAAGCAGCAGGATGAAGCACCCACGACGCAAAAGTAATTTTTCTCTGCGGTGTCATTAGAAAATTACTTAAAATATTCGTTTTGGTTTCGCTAAAAAAAGCAAAAAAAGGAAAGAAAAATTCATTTCGGTCGCCACAACGCATGACAATAATTTTTTGGATCTACGCATTTCTTTTTTTGAGTAGAAAGTTTAAATAATTCGCCAAAAGTAGCTTCCTTTTCTGCTTTTTGGTATTTTTCTAAATTTTTAGACTATCCAGAGATATCATGTTTTGGCTGTACAACCTCAAGTAGATTTTTAAAGAATAACAAATATGGTATAACATGCCTGATTAAACATACTTACATATGTGTGTGTAAATACGTGTGCATACATGCACAAAGCAGCGTTGTCTATTAATGAAATTAGTATCAATTTACACGGTAAACTATTGACAGCAATTAATTAAAGTATTTTTCGTTAATTAAAAGCTTCACATTACTCATCAAAGCGTGTCATAACCACATAAACGCGTACATGACATAAGCAATCTGCAATATTGTAACTGACACATGTACAAATATGTATGTATGTATGTATGGAATAATACAACAATATTGAAGCATTGTATAAGCATCTCTGTCAATTTATCTGTTTGCACACATGTGCACTTGTACAATACATAAAATGTTGACCACTTCAGTCATGAAACTCGCGCAAAAAATAATTAATTAAAACGATTTCTCTTTTTTATTGGTCTCAGGTGCATTTTATCAAATTAGCCTATAAACTTTTTTATTATGCGCGAAAAGTGTGTTGTAAAAGGATAATGGAAAAAAAATTAATTAGCCGCATGTTAATTTTGTTATTGGCTTCAACAAAGTTCCTTTTCACTCTGTCATAGTCATCGAAATAATTGCTTAATTTAATTTATTGTTGCGCATGAATTTCAGCAATGCCAACTGTCAAGAAGCAAATTTCATTTTATTTATTTTTTCATAAAAAGTTTAATGTTTTTTTAATTAAGTCTTTTGTAATTTATAAGAGGCAAATGTGCATTAAAAGTGTTAACTTTAGTTTATCATTTAAAAAAAAAAATGTTGCATAGTTGAATTATGTATTTATTTGACGATCTGTAGCCAGAAAGAAAAATATGCCATTTATATTTAATAAAACTCTTAATCACATATAACGAAAATGGACTTTAAAGAACTTTTAACATTCCTTCACTTGTTGTTCGTACTATCCAATCAGTCTTTGACCAGCTCATTGATTTGCCCAAAGAGAACACATTGATTGTCAATTTCTGCATTCTGATTCTCAGCCAATTTCTGCTCTACAACTCGTTTACAAACGTGTCTGTCAAAGGCCATTATCATCAATTGCTTTTAAAAGTTGTGTGTGCCTTTTTTTTCAAGCGAGTTTCGATCTCTTGCAACTACGTTAAAATCTTTTCGAGTCATTGATTTTACGTTGATTTCTTTATCAATTTTGCAATAAGGAGGCAAAGGTTCTTGAATTAGCTAATACTTTAAAAACAAATTTTTTACTGCCATTCGTAGTTTCGCAATAAATATTCTGGTTTGGGTCGTATATTTAGTTGATATTCACATGTATAATTTCATTCATCATATGATACATTCTCATACTTTGATTAAGAACTCTATGCTAGTGTTATAATTGTTGCTTATTGTTCTTTGCTCGGCATGAAAAGTTAATAAATTATCAAAAACAAAAAAAGTTTTTCCTTGTCGCAAAAAATAATTGTTATTAAAACGACTTTTGGCATAACATATCGTTATAGTGCGCACAGCTGTTGCAGCACATTAAGTGCAGGCGAATCGAGCAACATGGCAATTCCCCGTTGTCGCTGCTGCACTTAACAAAGGGTGAGTCGCAAAAGAAGATGCTGCGCAGCGAGTGTGAAATCTGGTTAGGAGAAATGGGCAAACTAAAGAAAAAGTTTATGTGGCATTTGCCGGTTTTGTGCTCAACTTAAAAAGGGAAACGTAGGAAAAATGTGTCTGAGAAAGGTGCGAAAGCGGTTTAAGAGCTACAAACGTTCGCGCTGTGCGTTGCCGAGAGCACTCAAACACACAGCCAGGACGAATGTAACAAACAAAGCTAGTAACGGTGGGATAGACGAGTATACTTGACTATATAATACCCTGCATACATGGTAGGCGTTGCTACACCTCAAGTCTACAACAGAATATTTATCTGACATCGCTTATTCGAATAGTGTTCAAAAGATGAAAATATTAAAAAACGAAAAGTTTGAGTTTGCATGACTTTAAGTGGTAACCATCAAAGAGAGGGTATTTTGTGGTATGCAGTTTTAAATATGTATATTTTCTGAGCTTGTACACAAAATTTCATGTTTGTACCTTCTATAGTTTTGGAGATACGACAATTTTAAGAAAATCACTTTTAAAAGAGAAATGAGGGGGTGAGACAAAAATTTTGGTATGCAATTTTGTAGAGCCTTTAAATCTCGAGTCTACCCTCCAAATTTCAAGTCTCTAGCTCTTATAGATTTAGAGAACCATTGGTGAGGACGGACGGATACATCTTGTATAGACAAACACAATATACCTTGGTACACAGTGTGAAAAGGGTATAATAAACTAGTTGGGTCACAAATGCGAAAGCGCAAAAGTAAAGAAAGAATGCTAGTAAAAATGCAAGAAAGGACAAATGGACGCAGTTACGAACAAACGAACAAACGAAGGGACATTAAAAATAAACAGCTTAATTAAAAAATAAAGCCCGGTTGGCTCTTTATGCGCTTTTAGCATGAATTGCAATCTGTTGCAAGTTGAAAAGGTGATGATGACGATGATGATGATGATGATGATGATGACTGAAAGTGTAGCAGGTGCAAAGAAAGTTGCTGAGCTGCAACATGCTCAACTTCTTAGCCCCGATGTGCAACCATGTGTGTGAATGTGTGTGTGCGCTAATGTGAGGCTCTCTGTGTTTATGTGATTTCACGGCAGGACACGCTTTAGAGTGGGCACTTCATTTGGTTAAATGTAATGCGTACATTTAAAAACAACTTTAATTGAATTTGTTTCGCACTTTTTCATTTCAAAGCTTGGCTTACAACCCTTTTAGCGGCCTCTCGCCTTTTTCTTTGGTTTGCATTTTCTTAATTAAAATAATAGCGTTTTCTTTTTTATATTTTGGGCGAATGCACACACATGTTAATTATAATTTCTTTTCTAAGAGTCTTGCGTTAATTTACATAATAAACAAAAAAATATTTGGAAATTAAAGAAGTAATTAAGATAAGGTAAAATATTATTTTTTTTTAATAAATTGTTTCATTTACAATTTTCTGCTTTATAAATTTTTTTGCAATTATAACGAAACTGAGGGCAAACTCAACTGTAACTAAAAAAAGTAAATAAAATAAATTAAAAATTAAATTATTTATAATGTCTTTACTTTAACTTTTGACAAAAGCCCGCTTGGCGTCAACGTTCAAGGCGAACAATTTTGCAAGTCAAACTTTTCTTTTAAATATTTTCATACTTATATATTTTGCAAAAGTTTTTAGAACACATGTTAGCATTTCATATGAGTGAGTATATTTGAGCTTGCGTATAAGCGAGGGCAGCCATGAGAGTGCAGTCAATACAATGAAGACGCTCAAATGAACGCAACAGACTCTTGAGTCGAGATCTTCAAAAGTAAGAAATTGTTTCTTACAAATTTTTTGTGAAACTTAAAAAGCGACCCTCGATTGGCATTGGTTTTGCATAACTGAGACGCATTTGAGTAGAAATACGTGTGTGTGTCAGTTTGAATATGAATTTGCATTGAAAATTGTTTACTCCACAAATTTCGTATACTAGTATGTGCTTTATCAATTCAAATTAAGTTGAGTTTTGCATTTTATTTGCTTTTTAACTTTTAAGAAATTAATTTTCCAACATTTTTACTAGACTTTATGCAGCACAGCAAAGACATCGCTTTTTTGTTTCATTGTTTCGAATGCAAAGAAAATTAGTATGTCGAGTTGTTTTTGATGCAAGTTGTTGACAATATTTAAATGGAATTCTTAAACAACTAATACACATTCATATTAACATGTGTATGTTAGAATCAGGATAAACTAACAAAAAACACAATCTTGTATCTCAATTAACTCGAATAAATAAAGTTTGTATAACTTAATCTTTGTCCAACTATCGCTTGGTGTAAAATGTGGTTTATGTTGTTTCTTAAGCCAACAATTCATTTACACTGATTATAAACTTGGTGATATCGATATATTTCGAGCTTGATACATATGAATGTTGTAGATTAAATAAACCCACACAACATATACGAAAGTACTGAAGATTATAAAGATTTTCATATATTAGAGGTGAATGAGATCGAATTTAATTACTTGAGAAGCTTTATGTTTGGCATGAATTTTACATTTATTTTTAGAGATTTGACCGATAGTGTATTTTTAAATTATAAAAGATTTTTTAGTGGCTTGAAAAACGGCTTGCCTTTGCACTCAACAAAATCTTTAAAGTCAATGTAAAGTAAAGAAACGAATATGTATTTTTTGAAACAATTTTATTTTAAAATGAAAACGTGATCTTATAGTCACTCTAACTTTGTGCTACTTTAAAGCGAAAGTAAAGATTTAACGACAAAATGGCGAACACATCAAATGCATTTTAGTTTTATTACAAATAAGCGAGTCTGTTGCTTGCCACACTGCACGAGGTAATGCAACGCGCCAACAGTGACGTGCCAGCGGCAAAATGAAGACGGCTAAGCGCCAGCGGGCGATAGAGCAATCATTTGGTCGTAATGATTACGGGTTGGCGTAGATGGCGCTGTGCTGATGTCGTTCGCCATTTTGACAGCTGCATTTACGTTGCGTTGAGTGCTCATGCAATTTTGCCTTAAAATGGCCTGCAAAAAAGCAAGTTTTAATGCGTTAATGCGTGTATCTCGCTTAGTGTTTCATTTGTTTCGCGTGCACTCAACTTTCTGACCAAAACTGACATGCCAATAAAACAATTGCAAAAGTCATTGTCACCAACATCCGTTTCCGCTTTAAGTCCAACAGTGCGAAGTTTGCCGCTGGCATTGTCACTGCCATCATTTATTATGGCGCCAGTGCGTGTGTTGCCAGTGCTGGCAACTCCGTCGAACTGAAAAATAAAAGTGTCATCGTTCGGATTGGCCATGTGAAAGTTTTTCGTTTGATTTAACGCTTGGTCAGTACATATAGGAAAAGGAAAATGTTATGTTTCTTTATGTACTTTGTAGTTGTTTTCTATTGTTTGAAATTGCTTTAAAGAAGCTGCCACATTTTGTTTATAAGTGTTTCTGGCTATCAGCTAAACAGTAAGTTTCCAACCGATGACAGCACATGACATTGCAGCTTCGAAAACAAATTTTAGTTCGTTCATACCCTATAAAGTTTGTTTCTGACCAAATGTTTATAACATACAGATGGAGAGGATCAGGATTATAGAAATTCTGATTAACGAAACTATCTAAAAAACGCTATTTTTTTGGTCCACAGTATCTATCTATCCACAGTAGCAATATTTTACATTCATTCATATATTTGAAACAATTTTTGACATTTTAGTTTTTCTTCTTACATTTTTTTTTTTTGTCAATCAAACAAGTTAAGACACCTAAAAATTTCGGAACATGGATTCGACCACTAACAAACTAAATTATCACCAATCTAATTTTCATATTTGACCAATTCATTCACACACGAATAAGCTCGCCTTTGACGTATGTATGTACTTTGTGTGTCAATCAATGTTTTAGAACGACAGAAATTGCAGTCAATACATTTGACTGATGTCAATGATATCGTCAAAACACCGTCATCGACCATCAGAATTCCCCTTTTGATATGTAGATCAGATTTTAACTGATGGAATACGTTCGCAATGTAATCGAGTAATCAAGTCCAAATCATAGCATTGCCATTTGAACTCATTTGGCTGTGAAGGGGGAGGGGGGGCAGCAAAGATTGACGCAAGCACAGATTTCACTTTGCGTAGCCAGCCAACCGGCAACTGATACAGGGTGGCATTTGCACGGGTAAGCAAATTGAAGGACAGAGAGAGTCTGAAAATTGGCTCAAATTGTTGAAGTTGATGACTGCAGTGGATCCGAGCGTTGTGCTTACTTTTCAATGTGAAAATAAGTATGTTTAAAGCATGCTTTGACAACATGAAGCGCTTGAATCAAGTTTCCAGCACCCACGGCAATGCAGCTCGCCATTTTAATTCAGAGTGTGTAGTTAAATCCGCAATTGACATAAGATACTTTGCCGTGTCAAAGGCACTGACTTTGCTCTTGATTTGATATTATAGCAAAAATCACTGCAACTACAAGTAGAAGCGAATGTGTTGTAAGCGCATTGATTACATTTATACTCGGTGGTATTCTTAACTGCACTTAACAAGCTTTACTCTTTTGAACTTTGAGAACACCAGACCAAATCTTCGCTTTTGTACAATTTATTTAAAAGTTGTTTGACTTGCCTTATTCCCAAATAAAATTAAAACAGCAATGTGTATCGAGCGGAGCTGATATGAGGACGCATGCTGTGCACACGGGATTGAAAAATCCCTGAAAAGTTAGCTGGATTGTTGGTGGTCGCTTGAGGAATTTTTCAATGTTTAAAAAAAAAAAGAAAATATTTTAAATAAACTAAGTGCTTTAAACAATATGGATTCATTTTGGATTCACTCAATATAATTACTTCAATGTGAGCATTACTCAGTTTCTTTTGGAAGGGTTCCAAAATTGGATAAATATTCAATCTAATATGTAAAGACTCAGACCCAAAATAATTACATTACACATTTTTATTCACAATAAAACTCGTAAATTTTCAAGATCTCTAAGCTTTCCAGTGGGCCCAGGTCTTAATTTCATTGTAGATGTTGGTTCCAGGACACTCTGTAGAGCCGACTTGACGGTGTCCATAAAGAATGTAGCCAGAGGTGATTTGACCGCGTGAAACAGCATCTGACAGAAGACCTTTGGCAGCAGTGATCTGAGCCGAGGTCATTTTGTCGCCTGAAATATGAAGTCAAGGTTTAAAAACTGCTATAATTGTTTCAGCCAAGCTTCAAAGACTTACTGTTATAGTTGCCCAAGAAGGATATGCCAATCGACTTGGAGTTCCAGTTCGTGGCATGCGCGCCCATAACGTTCCAGCCACGGCCTTCGTACACGTTGCCATCACCGCCAATCAGGAAGTTGTAGCCAATGTCAGCCCAGCCGAGTGAGTCCATGTGGTAGCTCTGGATGTTCTTCAATTGCGTGATGCAGGCTGCCTTAGTGGTGCAGTAGTTGCCGGCTGTGTGATGAATGACGGCATAGCTCAACGAGCTGGCCAACGAAGTTTTACTGGTTGCGGCACGACCACCCCACTCCGATTTCGAAATAATGTTCACACCAAAGACGGTGTTAACACACAGAAGCAGAGCCAAAATACTGACGATTGTCTTATTTGCCATTCTTGAGAATCGAGACGACACTTTGATGGTCGAATTGTGACTGACGCTTTTATATAGTCGGCAAAGTTAATTTTGTATCTAATCAATACTATTGTGATTTGTTATAAATTAAACATATTATCTGCCTTCCGTCCGATAGTATGAACGTTGGAAATGTTGACTTTGGTCGGTCTGAAGATTCAACACTCATCACAAAGCATTTCTTTCAAAAAGACTGTATATTAGTCTAAATTTTGTCGTGTGTCAGGTGATTGAAGACAACGATTCTAAAAATAATCTTTTAGCGCACAAGTGCGTCATATCTCCATAAGTGAATTTTCAATATTTTGATTTATATCGCCACTTAAGACTTGATCGACAGATAAGATAGAAATAATCGTAATGAATTGAATTTCAAATGCGCACGCGAATAGTTTAATTTATTTCCAAGTGATAAAAAAAAAAAATAAGTTTGTAAACAAAAAATCCAAAATACTCTTCCGCTTCAAAATCATAATTATCTTTAACCCTTCAACAAATATCAGTTGGTCAATGAGACATCGACTGGAATTTGTCTGGAAGCTAAAACAAGAAGAAGCACATCTTGGAAAGCGATTCTAAACTAAGCTTCCGTTTATGGCGTCTAGCCAAACGACATATAGGCTGGCTCAAACAAGATCTCTGTTTTATTTTACTCCGTCTTAACATTGCTTTTTCAATTTGGCTTAAAACTTATTTAAAAAAAAAAACTTTACGTTAAATAACATCAACTAGTGAGTAGACATACTTACATTACATTACTATAATGTAAGCGGAGACATACACATGCACACGCCCTAACACACATTAATTCACACATGCGAAAGCAAAATTCTTGCTAAAAGATGAACTAATCAAAGTGGGCTTTAAAAAACATGACGCCAAGTGCAGAAAGCACTAAAATATTTCATGAGTTGGAAAGGATTTTGAGCAGAGCGCCAAAAAATTGCAGACAAACATGAAAATGTTGAGTTCATCAAAAAGGGATTTTCAAAGACAAATGAATACTACATACTAGAGGAAGAACATGGAAAATCAGACGAAGCAGCAAAAAATAGGCAACTACAAACACATACACACACACAGAGAAGTACATAAACACCCACATAGAAATGTGCAAGTACAAATAGAAAAGTACACACAATCAGACATAAAAAAGCTCTGGGCCAATAAGACAGGCTGCGGAATCGGGAACGTGCGACAAGGCCAAAAACAAGCAGAGCAACAAAAAGAAAAAAAAAAATAGGAAAAAAGCAAGAATTTTGCTTACTTTGCGAGAAATGCCAATCAACCCTTTTCTCTTTAGCTTTGGATGGGAATCTAAAATATTTCTGAGCTGTTGTCAGTGTGCGGTGAGGTGAGGACGCGTCAGTTGGCCTGTCAGCCCGTCGAATGCACCAAATACCGTTACAAGACAACGTAGAATTCCGGCAGCAAAAGCGCGGCCTATGTCGGCATTCCTTCGCATAGTAAAACATTGCCTCATTTGTATTTGCGTTACTTGCTTTCTTGTTGGTGGTTTTTTATTTTTTTTTGATTTCGTCTTTCTTGCTTTTGCTTTTGTAATTTTCCAAATCATTTCAACGATTTCGTAGTGAAAACTTTTCAAACGTTTTACTAGCCAACTAAGCGTGTGATGAAGCTGACGACGACGGGTAAGCGGGCGTGAGTTGACGCGTCAGAACGTTGCGGCGCGTGTAGTGAAGTTCAGGCAGAGGCTTAAGAGTTTAAATAACTTCTGCGTATCTCTCATTACTCAAGCA
This sequence comes from Phortica okadai, assembly GCA_034638295.1. Classification (NCBI taxonomy): domain Eukaryota; kingdom Metazoa; phylum Arthropoda; class Insecta; order Diptera; family Drosophilidae; genus Phortica; species Phortica okadai. The sequence goes on from CM067851.1 coordinate 37,445,686, forward strand.
AAGCAAAACGAAGCCAGTGCGAAACATTCCAAAAACGCACCGAGCAAAATGTCGCACAGCAAATAATCACAATAAAATTACATAATTCAATTACAAGCCTCGTTAAGCTGGCTTAAGCGATTCGCTCGATGCCGAAAGCATTCAAAGGCTCGACGCATTTTAACAAAAAACAAAAAAAAAAAAAAATAAACAAAGCAGAATACGCAAGAAATATCTCGAAATTTACAACTTTAAAATTAGCAACACTTTCGCAAATCTTTCATTTAGCAAAGTTTATGCATGTCGAAAAGTAATGGCAAATACACCAGAAAATCCTTAACACTTTAAATTCATTGCATTTGCTTTATTGCTATATTTAAAACTTCTCTTACCAAAAGCCACGCCTTTTATCATTGGATTTTATTGGCACCTCAGGGCAAGAAGAAGCAACAAATAAAAAATCAACCGCAGCGATGCATAAACAAGTCAAAAAATATTAAATGTCAATAAGTTTCAAATTAAAGATTAAAATCGAAAATACTTGACCTCCTCTTTGCCTCCCACCATCAGCAGCGCTCAGCTCTCTGACTCTGATGTTTTCGGCCCGCAGCGAAGGCGGAAATTTTAAATCAGTTTGGGTCACAAAAAGTATGTGGCAGCAAGCCCATCAAGAGGTCTTTACTTAAAGACGTTATGTAAAGTAACAAAAACAATGATTATGAACAAAAATAAATAAATAAAGACAAAATGCTTTAAAACTGTTGTAGGCACTGAGAGATTAAAGTATACTGTGACTTACTAACCTTTTAATTTAGTAAATATCTTAGAGATGACTTTTGTTATTCCGCCTAAACTTGAAAGGTTAAAATATTGTTTATATGCAGAAAAACTCCTGTAAAGGTCAGTTGTGTTTACATTTAATTATAATTTAATTCAATATTGGGTAAAAATCTAGCTAGGAAATAATCTTCAAAACTTAAAATGATAATTATTACTATTATAACTTTAAAATTTTACATATTCATACTTGGTTAATGTTGGTAATAAATAATCACGTCGCTTGCAACATTTTTTTCAATGCGAGGATAAAAAAGTAGTAAAACTTAAGATAACAATTTATTTCTCTCAATTAATGTTGGACACAGTAAAATCGAATAAAGAATAATAAAAGTGAAATACATTAAAAATACTTATTCAATAAAAAAGTTCGGCGCAAAAGAATGGAGCGGATGGAAATGAGTGGGCCCAAAGGGGCGAGTGTCGTAGCTAGCTGACACGGATGTGTTCGCAACAGGTTCTTGAATCTTGTAACACAATTGAATACTTTGTTAAACGACTTTTAATTAGAAAGCGAAGCTAGAAAATTAAACAATGACCGAAGGAACGAAATCGGAGGAATAGTGCATGAGTGGTAGGCGGTGGAAACATGAGAAAGGTAATTTCAAATGAATACGACACAAATGTAATACTAATTAGCAGTTGGAAGGACATTCCTCGGATGGCTTATAATGAGCATAACGTATTTGACAATCAGATGAATTGGAGGCGGTATTTTAGCACTGCGCCTTGAAGTTGTAGCTGCAAAGTGCATTAAATGTAATTTGTATTTTCCCTTTTTTTTTCTGGGAAATGCGAAAGTTACTGCGTTAGTTTTCTTCATTACAGCAGCAAGGAAATGGGGGCAGAAGAAATTACTTTTCTTTGTTTTTCGATTTGCGTTTTTCAAATCAAATGAGAACTGACAGGAAATGATAAATGGCAATGAAGAAGAAAGTTTTGTTACGAGTCAAGTAAGATCGTGAATAAAAAGTTTTAAATCGAGGAAGTTAAAATAAGATGGATAGTTTCAGAATTTTTATTGATTTATATTGAAATATTTTGCTGAATTCGCCCACGTCCATCCACGTGTCAATATATAGATCTATTACTGAAACAAGTTTTAGACCAAAACATCACTGACTGTAAACAAATGAAATCTCAAACTTACTTATAATACATATTAAATAATACGGTCCTCAACCAACGGGCGACCAACCAATTTTTCAAGCTTGAGTCAATTAATTAAGGAAAAATATTTTCATGAATTTGTCATGCCCTAAATGAAATAAAGCAAACCATGCCGTACGGCAGTGATATGTCCAACTTGCTTGTTAGTTCCTTCGAACCGCCTTGGAAAGATTAATGGCGCGTAACCTCGACGCGTTTTTCATTGTTCTGCGCATGTTTAAATGAATTTCTCGATGCTTCACTCTATGTTAAATTGCTGTACGTCAAGTGCCATCACATGTTCTATACACGTACGCATTCAGTCTACCAGCTCTGTGCGCTCTTTGTCACCAACGCAGTGCTTGACTGACACTTTGGTCACCGGCGTTGCAAGCATCATGTCGTGACAAAAATAAAGCTACTGACGAAACTTTTAAGCGTTTCATTGTTGGTCACTTGCATCTGTCATTGGGTTGACAACAAAATTGATTTAATGCCTCTTTATTTGCTTCGGTTTTGTTGTTTGTTTTGCTTTTGGCTGCTGTCTTCTTTATGAACTCTGCTCAGGTGCGGCCGACGCGGTCTTAATTGGCTACATTTTGACAGTGTTCTGCGTCAAGAGCAGAAAAACTTTGAGACATGTTAACAATTTAATTATTTCATCTGACATTGAATAAAGGTATAGTCGATAATTGCTTATATTTATGAGTGCGTTGGGTTGCGTTATTTCCTTTCATTCTGTCCTCTTATTTGTAGCTTTTCTATGTGGATAAAGATCACTTATGTTTAAATCCATCAAGCTTAATAACCAAAGCAATATAATTTTTTATGTCTTATCTAAGCTTAACACAAATTGCTGTCACGGTAAGCAAAAAAATAAAAAATAAATACAACAAACAAACAAAACTTTGAGTGAGCTAAGCGAAGAAAGGGCCACTTTTAAGTTTGGAGTCTTTCTCTTGGCCAATCGAAGACATGTGCTGAATTTTATGACTTTTAAATAAGAAATCGTAAAATTTTGCAATTGTCTTTCATGCTCTCTGTCAGTTAATCAGTCAGTCTGTGGGTTTTGTGTGCCTCTGTGTCTGTGTGTCTGTGTGTGTATTCATCATGGCGTACAACGAGGAACTGAAAAAAGACAACAAAGTCAACAAACCGGAAATTGTCAAAGGAATTGAACTATAAATGAAACTGAAAGCTTTTCACATTTTTTACACATTTTTTCGCATCTTTTATTTAAAATACAATAATAAATTTTACGCGATTTCGTTGTTTTCTTGCGTTTTGGCATTTTACGCACATTTTATGAGCTTTTCTTGTTTATTTAACTTGGCAACGCGTGCCGAGAAGCTTGATACCCATTTCGGGAACCTTTCAGACGCCCACGACGATCCGAAATTTAATGAATTCAGTGCTGTCGACGTTTCTTCTTCTCTTTTTTTTTTGTTGTCCTTTATGCCATGACGATTGAGTTGGTCGTTGTCATTGTTGTTGCTGGTTAAAATTACAAGTCCCAATAGTATTTTTTTTCCCCCTTTACTTTTTTTTTGGCTAACTTGGCCAGAGGGTCAAACATGGCACTCAGTGGGACAAAAAGCGAAGTAGAGCAAAGCGAAACCTGCAACAAGAAAAAATGAAGTGAATAATGAAAGCAAACGAAACGTAAAATGTTTTTATCTGTTTGAGTTGGAATTGCGCGCACAAAAGGGGCAACAAACCGAACGTTTTTCGGTGTAAAAAAAACCGAAAACGAGGAGGCAAACCGTTGTCAGATAGGTAGGGTTAATGCACTGTGTTGTGGTATGTAGTGGCGGCAGGAGGCGGGGGAAAAACAGACCGCATCAAATACAATTTTCACTTTGGAGCTAAAACACAAACGCAAAAGTTAAACGTTTGCTGTGTTAATGATGAGCTGCAAAAAGTAGAAAAGAAAACAATAAAAAAAACGGTAAGAACGCTATCTTCGGCGTTGCTAAAGATTAGATACTCTTCACACCTTTTGTTTTAGCTCATTAGGTACTGGAGATATGCAAATTATAGAATTTGGCTAGACTAGTGGGCGTTGTCATGCAAATATTTTTATCAAAATAGTTCCTCCAAAATTCTAGCACGATAACTTCAAAATTTGGAAGGAGATTGTATATCTTCAGACAGTAATATCAACTCGTTTTGTCGTCCTGTACAAGAAAATATATACTTTGTATAGTCGGAGACGACACCTTCGTTCTGTTACAAACTTCAGGACAAAGTTATAGTACTATTCAATTCGTGTAGAGTATAATAAAAGAAAACTCAGTAAAAGCATTTGTTTTTAACTTAACAGGAACTTAAAATGCAAACTCAAGTAAAAATATTCTTTTTGTGTTTCCCATTGCCTCATCAAGCTTTTAGCTTCATTTGTTGATGCCAAGCTTCTCAAAGGTAAATGTTTGATTTTGGAAAAAGTAATTCAGTTTGTTTATTTTAATTTGTTTACTTTTTATTTTTATTCGCATTTTTGTTAACATTAGAAGATGAAAAGATATTAAGGTGAATATAATTATATGAGCATATACATACATATGTAGTTATTTTAATGTATCTATAGATATATTCATGTCAAAATTAATACAAGTAATTAATGGGTGCATCGATTTTGTTTTAATCTAAGCGAGAATTTGTACTAATATAAATTTTTAAATACAAATATTCCAGCTTTAAAAATTTACTTCAAACATAGCCAAAGGCGATCAGAGGCAATGTGCATAATGGTTGGAAAAATCGAATATATATTAAATCTGTCCATATTCAAAATTGCATCTTAAATCAATGCGAAATATTTATAAATATGAGCAACATAAATTATGCCAAAAGTTTCGACATCCAGCACTTGCTTAAACGCACAACTTAATTGTTGAATGCGTGCTTGTTGCCAGTTGATTTTTCGTTGCACTTCATTTTTAAAAACGCATATCATTTATAATTATTTAACTGTTTTTATATTTTAACAGTTGCCCATAATTGCCGCACAATTTTTATTTAATGAAAAATCACCTCATAAATTCACAACGCGAATGAAAATAATTATTTCGACGCTTTTTTTTTTATTTACATATATGTCTGTATGTATATAAATTTATGCAGCCTTGTTGAGCTAAAAGGCAGTAAAGTAATTGCAACGCGGACATGTTGTTTACATAAGACTACGTGACTTGATGAGTGAAGCAACAAAACGGAATGGAAAACAAATATCAATATACTTACTTAGTATATATAAATTAAAAAAAATTGAACGTATCTTACAAATTTCGCTACTTCACGTATTTGCTTAACAAGTGGCCAATTTGGTGTTCCAAAGCCAATAAATAAAAAAAAAGACTGATGTCGATGTGAAAAGAAATGAGTACGAAAGACAAAACGTTTGTTTACCAACGCAAATGCATTGCATAAAGAAGAGAAGTTAATGGAATGGTATAACCTCAAGATACTGTCCTTAATGCCATGTTAGAATAATTATTTTTAAAGCGTTCATTTCACATATTTGTTAATCAAAATTTTTGTCCAGCGTCACCTCGTGTCGTGTCGAGTTGAGTGAGTCCTTTGGGAATTGAAAATTCACGCAAGTTAAACACTTTCAACGTTCAACGAGTGCCTACAAAGGGCACTTGGAGCCGCAATTTAAATGTCCAAGCAGCGCCACTTGCTTTTTGAAAACAACAACAGTAACAGCAACAACAAAGAGAGACGCAAGCCACAATGATTACATTCCGCGGTTCCAGTCACTCCAACCTTATTTATTAACCATACGCTGCTTTGTGCAACCTGCGCAGTCCGTTTGACTTGCTCTGATTTCTGTTCTGTTTGTGGTGTGCTCACGTGTGTGTAAACGCCTTTTATGTTATTGTTGTTGTTGTTGTTGTTTTTTTTCTTTCTTTTGCGTTTTCGCGCCATTCTAGTCGATAATTTATTAAAGGCGATTATTATGGCCTGCTTTGGTCGCAACGAGCAACTTTCAGGCAGCTCGATTCAGCTTAAATCGCTCCTTGTCTGGTTAGGTCGATTCGGATCCGTTCACATTCGCTTTAGGGCTGCGTGTTATTTATTTTTTATATTTTTTGCTGTATTTCGCGGTGTTCGCGTGCAGTTGTAGTAATTTACAACTTTGTGCCTTTGTAGTGCAAACGGGTTTGTACTTACGGTATTTACATATGAAATGTGTTAAATTGAGGTCTTTTTTAGCGCAAAGTTTGTTTTAGACTACAAATTGCCAGCCAGCCAGCCAGCCATCCAGCTACAGGAACACAACGAGTACATATTCATTGAGTTGGAGAGTTGGAGTAGTGGTGAGACCACTTAGACGCGAAAAAATCGCGCCTCATCGTCATCATCATCACCGACATCGTCAATGTCATAGTTATCCACATCGTCATGAATATTATAAGTTTTAGGAGTAAGAGGGCAATTTTACATAAGGAAAACAAAAAAAAAAAAAAAAACTGAAAGAACTCCATCTCGGCTTTGCTGAAGATTATATACTCTTCAAAAATGGTTTTTCTTCTTTTCGTGTAGGGACTACCAGTTCTAGTGGTCCAATGTTGCTGGTTCCGACCAATGATTTATGGTAATAAAATTGGAGGATATGTGGAAAATTTCAAGTCGATATCCTCAACATACATAGAGACAGACGGACATCTGGAGATTTCGAGATTTGTCTCGTCTTAAACTGATCGAGTATTAATAATAATTTGTACATTCTGATATGTTTCCTTCTGGGTGTTACAAACCTTGTGACAAAGTTGAAATTCTATTCACATACGTGAAGAGTATAAAAAGAAAAACAATTTTTTGAATTATAGCCTTAGTTGAACGCATTCCTGTGGCTCGACATTCTCCATAATCATTGAATTTGATTAAAAGCTCACACAACTCTCATAATCATGATCATCAACGACGCACCAACGACATGAGTATGAGATATTCGTGTTTGCTGACGAGAGTACTTTGGGGTGCAAAAAGTTTCGCACTTAATGCTTGGCGTTGCATGTGAGTCCAATCAACTTTGCCAAAGGTATAAAAACTACGCTGTAGGAAAAAAAATCACTTGAAGGATACCTTAATTGAACAAACATGTGAATATGAATTAAACGTAGTTGGACACAGGACGCAAAGCGCAGAGCATTTTGAAAGGTTGCAATGATTAAGGGCGGATTATAATTAATTCTCTTTGAGCAAAAATATTTGTTTCCCATTGCAGTACTGTCAAATCGCTAAAAGATGACAAGAACTTATACTACGGGCGTTCCTTCTTTGTCTGAAGTAAAATTGATTGAGAGAACTTACAAAAAATTCAATTTTCATATTTTCTGCTATTAAAATCAACATGCAACTTGAGTGCGCTAAGTCCATAAAAACGAAATCTTTTATTAATTCAATCAAAATAAGAGGAAATTTCATTTGCAGTGTCTTAAATGAAATAGTCAGAGTGCTCTGCGCACGCCGGAAACCAATTTCATTGGAATTAAAATTCTAAATAAAATAAACAATACTTTAAAACAACAACGAAGGAATGTGTAAGCAAACGAGCGACGAATGAAAAGGAACAGTACTTTTCGAACGAGTGATTCAATCTATTTTTCCAACTGGTTTATAGTTGCACTAATAAGAAATAATACAATAGATTCTGAATGCTTTAGATTGATGTACCATCGTCAGCATCGCCTGCAACATCAGCGTCGTGCTCTTCGTCATCATTGTCAATATCATCATTAGAATGGACATTTTCATCATGGTGGCTGATCCTGAGATTGTGTTGTAAGAAGTTAATTGAATTTGCACTCACTCGAGTAACACTCTTCGATATAAGCTTCACTCTAACTGGTCTGCTCAACTTCACTTCACTTTACTCTACACTTCTCGTCTATATTAACAACTATTATCTTTAGTACCATTCTCTTCTTTTATGTTCTATTCAGTTTAAATCCATCGATGTGCCCGTCTTCGATGCATTCGATTTGATTTTGAATTCTTTTACTTCACCACACTTTTATGCACACACACATTCATTTCTGGCTTTCAAACGGCACTCAAACTCCTTTCATTATTCTGAACAATTTTGTGATTTACATGGTTTTTTCTTTCTGTACCTCACTTCCTTTAGAAACTTGAAATCAACTCACCTCATATCACTCATGCCTTCTTCTTTGTTTCGCTGTTATTTCTCTAGTTGTTGTGTTATAGTTGTTGTAAGCTTGAAGTCGCTTGTTTTGCTGGCAGTCCTTCGAATTTCATCCTTGCTTTGCTATTATATACATACGAAGTTGATAAACATTCATTCTGCAACATTGTTTGTATTTTGTATTGTATGTAGTTGTTGCTGTTACTGTTGCTGTTGTTGGTGCTTCTGCGATTCTGTTGTACGACAAGCATACAGCAGAAGTTTGGCTTTTTGGCATTTTGGTTTGTTTTTTTCAGTTGGAAAAACGAAACTCATGAAATGAAATGTTGGTAGTTGCATAAGGCAAACAAAGCCAAAGTGTTGCCATTTTTTATTTTTCTTTTCTTTTTGACGGTAACAAATACTTTTGTATGTGTGTATATGTGTGTCTTAATGAAGATACCCGATAGACAAATGAGTGTACGAAGCTTTTAGTGGATTTGTTCGTTTACAACTCTGCATTTTTAATTAAGGAAATCCTTTGTTTAGAGCTCATCTGACTTGTAAGTAATATTGAAAACTACTTTCCAGCGTTTATATGTATATATTTGTGTCTCTTTTTTTAAATGAAACATTTCAAAAAAATCATAGATAAACTTCTAGATGAAATAATTTGAATTGTTCAATGTTCTGTTATTTAGATTTGATTTTATCAGGAATAGAATAGATGTTTTATGTTCATTTGCTTACGAATAGGTAAATAAAATAATAAATAATTAATTAAATAATAATAATAATGAAAATTATTGCCAATTTTTGTTGCTATTTTTTATGAACGTATTAGAAAAAACATTCTTCTCTGAAATGTAAAATTCTATAATTACATTTAATGATAAATACGATTTGGATGTGTTTAAATTTCGTTGCTGTCTCGGTCTCTGTCACTCTTCCGCTATATTTTAATTGTTCTGCCTGTTCGGCACTCTTTCCATATGTAAATGTGTATTTGAAACATTTTATGATATTTTAATTAGCAATTCAATTCATGCCAAAAAGCCGAAGTACTCAAAGTGTGTAAATACTTTCAAAATTCAATTGTGGTTAATATGCAAAAATTGTTTTCAAACTAATTTCCTCATGGAAATGTCAAACTGTGTGCTTGACAAGTTTACAATTTGTTTTCAATATGAAATATTCAAATTTAAATTCTAATTTAGACGTAATTAACTTTGGCGAAGGCAATTAGTGAAGCACAAAACTAATTTATTTTTGTTTGTCGTGTTGATGTTGCTGTTGGTGTGAGTTGTTTATGAAAGTTCAATGCATTTTGCATAATGATTATGTAAGTATTTTTGTAATACAACAAATGTCGAAAAATTACAAAATGGCCAAAGTGCCAATTCGGCGTTGACGAAGCGTGATGAGAGATGAAAATCGCGTACGCGTCAATGAAGGCAACAGGGTCGATATACTAGGTGCCGGTGTCAGTGACAACGTTGGTGGCAACGACGTCAATTCACGAGTTGCACAATGACAACCGACTAGTAACCACGTTGTGTACCAGTAGTGAAATCATTACACTTGTCACTCGATAATTGCTGCCAGCGGTTGGGAATGGCTCTAGCGTTGGTTCTGGTGCTGCCATTGACGCCAACGATGTTAATCATAATGGCGGTGCTGGTGTAAGCAATAAGGATGATGGTGATGTTGACGAGAGAAGTAGGTGCGTTATAATTGCTCATAGATAATATCCTGACTTGACAGCAACAGCAAAGTCAGTTGTTACTGCGCAACTGCGGAGGCATCAATAATGTCGAGCACATAAAATGGAACTTTACAGACGTTTGTGTGGGCCAGCAAGGCCTTAAGTCACAAAGTTAACTTGTTGAGATGAGTTGGCACTGGAATCGTGTCCATTAATCAACGCGCTGAGAAGCACATAACTGCAGGCCTTGAGCAATCGAAAGAGTCGTGCCATGACGCGTCAACGCCAACGTTGCTACCACGGTTGAAGTCTTGAATCACCGTCACCATCTCCCTCTCCATCAGAAGCTAATTGCAGTTCATGCGAAAAACATCGTTAATCAACTCATTGACAGTTTGTTATTTGTTAAACAAAGCTAATGACTTAATGGTATAAATGGTGTGGCAAGCAAGCACTTAGACAACATGCAGAACAAGGATAACTAACGCGGCGTCGCTTCTTTGTTGCTGCCGCTCTGTCGTCGCGCTTCACTTGGACTGTCGCTTTCCTCGCCATTTATTTAGCGACTCGCAACAAGGATATGTTTATGTAGATCAACAATCATACGACAAGTGACTATGAAATTTATTTGCTGTCATGATGACTGCTTGTTGGTTGATGGTTTCAGTACTACCACACAGAGCAATGACATGTTGTGAGAATTTTATGGTCGTACTTGTACTTATATAAGAAAATCTGAAAGTTTTTATGGTATCTCCAATATGGAAATTTTAAGAAAACTACTTTTTGAGGGAAAGTGTTCTCAAACGTTCAATACTTTGAAGTTGCTTGAAGAGTCTTTAATGTCCAGCTTTGATAGCTTTCGTGCTTCACTTGACTTTTTTTTTTAGTTCAGGTAGATTGGCTTTTGTGGCTGGCGCCTAAAATTTCTTGGTTTTTGCATATTCATGACATGCTGAGTAGCGCTTGAAAATACTCGCCAACGGCCTGAATTTTTCGCACTTTCCGGCTGTTGGAAGGCTTTCCATCATTCCCCCGTTCCCGCTCCACGACAGCTACATCACAAAATCCGTGACTTTCGTTCAATATGCCCTCGGCGATGGCGTTGCTCGTCGACCATTGCATTTTTCATGATTTGATTTATGGCAGGCAGACATCCAAATTGGCAACATGTTGCCAGTGCGAAAGCAACAACATTTATTTTCATGATATCTTTGGACTGAGACTGAGACTTAGACTCTGGCTTTGACTCTGACTCTGTCTCTAGGATTTTCCAGTCCAAGAAAAACGAGCAGCAAAGAAAACAATAACAAATTTATGTCGACCACATCATGAACACATAAAAAATGTTGCCAACTTTTATTGCAGAAAACGACAAAGCAAAGCAAACGAAGTCAGTATTGGCATACCGGAGAACCGGCGAACTGTGCTGAGGAGCATAAACCAAATGCTATCAATATAACGGCATCAAGTCGCTGCGAACATCGTCGTCAACGGATCAACAACTGACAGTCCAGTACGGACAGACTGGACATACAGTCGGAAAACAAACGTAATGATTATATAGTCTGGTCTTTGACTTAGCTTTGTTTTTGGCTTTGGCATTGTGTAGAGTAAAGGTGTGAATATTTTATAAGCTCAATTTAGATATCATAAATCTTTCGCTCGATTATCATTATTGCTGTTGTTTGCAAAAAGGCTTCGTCGTACAAATCGATAACATAAACAAGAAACTGTTTCCATGCAACTTTCTTGCAAAGTTTTACCTAAAAATTCAAGTTTTTTAAGAGAAGTTGATGTCGGTAATATTCGCGAGTAAGTAAAATTATTTAATGATATTTATTTTCTTCATTGTTGTCTAAAAAAATGGTAGTTAAGGCCATGCATATCCAAATTAAACCATCTCCAAAACTATAAAAAAAATGAACATGAAATTTTGTGTGCAAGCTCTTTAACAATTACCTCTCATGAGCGATGCCAGATAAAAATGAAAAAAATGAAAATTGGGCATGGGACAGCCTACCGTATATGCAGGGTATTATACTTTCGAGTACACTCGACTATAGCTTCCTTACTGGTTTTGTTTTGCGGTTGCTAGTGCCAAGTTTTGATTATTTTTTACAGCTAGTAACTTCATCATCATCATTGCTCACTTCATTGTAAAGACATCAGGTTTTTTTATTCGAATGGAAAAACAAAACAACTTGAATAGTCATGATGACTTTTTGGTTTGAACGCAGACAGACGCAGATGCACATGTGCATATGTGAGTTGTGAGTCTGTATATAACCTTCTACATATTTGAACAGCACGAATGTTTTTCTATCCATGTGCAGTCGATGTCACTTTTTGCTTGGACAAAAATCACACACAAAAATTGAGTCAAAACAAATCGGTTTACATTTTAATTTTTGATTTCTGGGCAAGCGAAAATTTCAATTTGGTTCGAGTTTACCTGTAAATTAGTTTTACAAAATCATTGAGTTTGTTTAAATAAATTGTATATTATTTCCCTTTAATTTCTTTTGAGCATTGACAGTTTGAATTTTCCCCTATAATTTCAAGTGCAAACATTCAGAATTGGCACACATGAGCTCAACTCGATTCTATTCAAGTCGAATTTCATTTTGTGTTTTCCACATAGACGTATTTCGCATGAGTCTGCAAAAAGCCACGACCGAAGGCCACCGTCGCCCGGCGTTGCACACTTTTGAGCTCTTCTGTTTGGCTATTAATTTTATGGGTCAACCATACGGACAAACTAATTCACTCGCTCACTAACTCACACTCACGGATGCGGGAGCCGATATGTACACATGTTCGGGCTTGTAAAAATGTCATGTTAATTTGTAGATTGTGTAGTCGAATGTTGGTTTTAGTTTCAGCATCAACATGCAAATAAATGTCGTCCAATCTGGTGTACGAGTTCGGTTCGGTTCGGTTCGGGCTTGAGTGCGAGTCTCAGCATTGGTATCTGCACACTTGCACGGTTTGGTCGATATGGGCATTTTAAATAGCTTTTTACTGATTTATGAGCGCATCTGATAAAGCTTTAGTTGTTGTGGGCATAGATTTGGCAACTGACAATATTTAACTTGACTGTTGTGAACAAACGATTTTGCATTCACAAAATTCAGGCTAAAGTTATGCACTTTCTATATCGAATAAAATTTTGCAATTTGATAGATGATAATATTGTTTGAAGGTACTAAAACTTATAGATTTGATTTTTTTTTTTTTTAAATAAATCAGTTCCGATCGAGAAATGGGCGTTTCAACGCCTTTAAGCTGCTGTCCATTATTCTACCTGTTTTGAAATCAAAAACTCATGTTTGTAATTTTCTTGGTATGTTTACTTAGAATGAGTACAAGTCAACAATGTTGGCCAACGTTGCTCATGTGCTTTATTTTGGGGCGTGAGTGACTTATGTAAGTGCGTCAACGTCAGTTGAATGGGCAGATACTGAAGCAGACACATTCGTACACAGCCAAGCCCTACGTCCAACTGCCAGTCTTTGTCTAAATGTGTAAAATGGAAAGCTATTCAACGTAACGGAAGTTGTAGTTGAGATACTTTTGGCTGTACTGCTCGGTTGCTCGGTATTTGTTTGTGCAGGCAAGCAAAAATATTAATAGACGAAATTTGAGCATTACTGCCATGAATAAAATTTTGTGCAGCAACGCATAACGGATACGCCCCTGCACACTCGCCCAGCCAATCAAGTTGGCAGTCCTGGCAGTGTTGCCTCAACGTTTAAGTGTGTTTGAGTGGCACCCTTATGAAAAAGTTTATGTGTCAGGGCAAAGTTTTCAACTGTCCGGCTACTGAACATGCCGTCGTTCATTCAAATGTCCAATTTTGTGGGTTTTTAATTTTAATGATGCTCGCAGTCATCTACAAAATTTGCGAACAGTTCTGAAAGAAGTTAGTAATCTGAACATTTCTCATTGCTCTAAAATGTTCATTTTGAGGCAAAACTACCAAAGTGTTTGTGGGCATGATGTGTGTCAGTATGTGAATGTATCTACACTGCATGCGCCGTTGCGAAAATTTCCAAATTAGTTTTATTATTGAAACTTTCGCTATTGAAAATTGCATATAAGTAGAAAAAAACTCTACGATGCTGAGCATATATAAAATTATGTAACCAAAATTGTGGCAAGTCAATATGGTTAATTACCTGCTGCTTAAGTAAAGTGCCAACAAAGCATTTCAAAAGGAAAACTGGTGTGCAAACTACGATATCTTAGCTTCAAAAGTCGCATTATGCGATGGCTGAAATTTTAAATTCATTTTGAATAATGTTACTCAGTTCAGCAGGCAGTTGACCTCAATCTGTGTGCTTTGACGTTGGCTTAGCAAGATTTTCTTTTCAGTCACTTGTATGAATATTTTTAAGCATCAGTTGAATATGAAAGTGTTTCATTCGACAAACTGTTTGACAATGCATATGTCGCGCTTGCTTGGCTTTACGGGCTAGAGGTATATTTTGTGGACATTTTCCTCAAAAGCGAATATTGTGAGATTATAGCTAAATCTCTTACAAATTTTTTGACATCTAGTATGTCCTAATATAAATACTAAAGCTTTATGATAACTTTATCTATCGGCTTGTAGCATTGTATAATGTTCTCACAATGATTTTGGTCGGGCGTATACAAAAGTATCTGCAAAGCTACAATGCTTCTGCTTAAGTAATTCAAAACATTCACGCTACATTTGAGCACATTTTACTAAATTACAAAGGCGTGAAAAATCGACAGCTGATCTGACTTTCTAAGCGTGCAGTGACGCTTTCAAAATAAGCAAAAGCATATCTTAAGGCGCCTAACTTGGCTCTAAACGAAAATTCTATGCATGCGCCATTAGAGGCGACGCATAACCAACATTCAAAGTATCTATCAGCACAAAGCCACAATAGATAACAAGGGGGGTGAAATAGCCTGAAAAAGCAGAAAAGAAGAATGAAAGAATAGCATGTCAGTCAGTCAGTCAGTCAGTCAGTCAGTCAGGCATTCAGTCAGGTAGGAGGCAACAAACAATAAAGAAATATTTCCCTTTGTTATTTCGTAAGTGTAATTGCGAATTCCAGACGAATGTGAAATTTGAATTTACAAGTTTAACTTTTCTTGTAGAATCATTTGTTTTGGTTGCATGAATACTTGTAAACACACCAACACACACACACACACACACAAATATACTTCAATACTCATTTACACATACGCATACAACTTAGAAGAATAAAACACGCACACAAACAAAATAACTTACAAGCAAACAAACAGACTCAAATCCACTTTGCGAGTAACTCAAGTATGCAGTTGCCAGTTGCCAACTCTGGAGTTAGTTCATTTGTTCCATTTCAACGCTCCTGCGTCTGGCAGATACTGCAGAGACGGTCCCATACTGCCTTGGTATGTTTCTGTGCGGTTCGTCGTTGCCACATGAACAAATGCCTTCGCATTTTGTCTAAGTCACCTCAAACTTGCAACATGTACCGATTGCTTTACCCTCGCCCCCCCTATTCGTTTGCATTACTATACAGTATTGTCGTTCTATTCTTCTGTGGTGTTTCTTGCAGCTTTGTGTTTTTGTTGTTGTTTTTTTTTTTTTTTTGTATGTTGGCACAGTACACTTTCAATCTCAACACTTACATAACTCAACAATGGCAACCGTTGCCATATTTCCTGCTTTTTGTTGAACTGTTGGTTTTGTTCTTCTAAGACATTTTCTCAGTTTCAGAGACTTTAGACGCATTGAAGTATTTCTTAGACACGCTCGAACATCATTTCAAATGTTGCATTTTGTACAGTTTTCTTTGTTCGTCGTTGTTTTTGTTAAGTTGGATTTCGTGTTCCAACACAAAATCGGCGACTATGTCAAAAATGAAATTATTTTATAAATATATATTCATTTTAATATTTTGGCAGCTTGAGTTGGGCCTGATTTAGCATGCTATACAAAAGACACATCTTCAAGTTCTATACGACTCGAGACAAGTGTTCACGTTTATTGGTTCAATAAAAGTTTTTTTTTTTTAACATTTTGAAAAGTGTTTTTTGCTGCAATTACTTTGAGTTGGTCGACAGCTATTCAAGAGTCTTTGCACGTAACAAAAATTGTACATTAGCTCCGAGATTGCGGTTGCAATGCGGCACACGTCCTCAGTGACGCCAATGAGATCGAAAATCTATTCGAATTGCATTATTTTTTCTTTTTTTTTGCACAGCCAATGTAAGCAAGTAAACAAGTCGATAATGGCCAAATAAAGTTCAAGTGAAATCGCTCACATTTATGCAGTTGTAACTACGCTAGTTCTCAGTGTTGTTGAATAGACGTATTTATTGTTTATGAGTTCTTAAAATGGTATCCATTCAAAATGCTAATCAGCACATTACTATTTTGGGACTAGGAGTTTCAACTTTAACATCGCTGAAAAGTAAGATTGATTGCTAGTAAGCTCGTGGTGTGATTTGATGCACTCATCATTCAAAATTAGAATGGAAACAAAAAAATCCAAATGACTTGTTTACTCGTTGAAGCAATTTAAGCAACTGAACTGAATTTGTAGTTTGTGGCACAAAGTAACTGCCTTATTGGCTGGCAGGCACACATACAACTGTCCTGCCCTAGTGACATGACCTCGCAATCAATAAACTGTCAGCAGCGCTTTTTGTGTGTTTCCGTGTTTTTGGGTGATGCGGCCAAAAATTCACATCATGTAAAAGTGTTTATTGTACTTGACGAGCACGACAACATGTCCTCAAAACAAAAATTGAAAGCAAAGAATAAAACTCAATTCTGGCCGCTGGCCAAAAAATAGAATGTTGCACTTGACATTTGCAACGACCACAGGATTTATTTTTGCTTTCAAATTCGCCAGTTTGAGATCTCTACAAACGTGTATATTAGCGTTGGCATGACGCTTGAACAAATTTCAGATTCAGATATGGCACTTTGATGTTAAAATGTCGTTTTTTGCCAAAAAACTAATATAAAAAATAATTAAAACTTAAAAACAAAATCCTGATGTCAGGCCCTTGCTAATTATCTCCAAAAAGAGTATGTTAAATTTCAAAAAAATCGGTTCTGTCGTTTTCGAGTGAGAGTGATCTGGATTCGGATTATAAATTTTGTTTTCTTTGTGAAGCGTTTGTTTATAGTCTTATTTATTACTAAATATTAACTTCAACAATGCTTCCAATTCTATTGTTATCATCATAAAACAAGCAGATTACAAAACATTTAAGATTTCTTACAATTTGAATTGTTAATATTGATATTTGCAATGCACAACTCACTCAAACCTTTTCTGAGCTGCAAGACTCCTTAACTGATTGCAACATTGATTTCAACTTGTAGTATTCTAAACTCCTCTCAATTTACTCTTCGTTTCTCTGTCCACTTTCTTTAGAAAATCAACAAACCTTTTGACTTTCATAAATTATTAATAAGTAACAAAAACACATTCAATAAGTCAAAGTTCAATGGTGAAACATGTCTTAAGTGTTTGCTGTCATTCTGTGACATCTCTCTCTCTCTGTACTTCCTTTGCCCGCTCTTACCCATAAACTCAAAGCAACAGTCCACTCAACTGCATGTCTTCCTGACCAATTGTCTTTGTCTCTTCGTCACAACAGTTGTGTATTGAAATCGTTGTATTTCCACTTTGAAAACGTTGAGTTTGTATGCCTGGATTTGCCTTCAATCAGTTGTCGGTTGACTGCTTTCGTTAAGTGGCATCTTTGCATGTGTCGTTGGCATGTCATCGACATCCTTTCGTATTCACACAATTATTACCTCCACCGCACCCATTCTTGCCATCGAATGTTAACACATTTGCACATAATCAAAATGAGTACATACATCATTGGCATGATTTGGACTTGATTACTTGATTACGATTCGAATGCGTTTCATCGTTTGAAATCTGTCGTACAATTGGTACTGGTGACCAGCAAATGAACGAACGAACGAACGAACGAATGAATGCCAGCTTGACTGACTGA
Organism: Phortica okadai; assembly: GCA_034638295.1. NCBI lineage: Eukaryota > Metazoa > Arthropoda > Insecta > Diptera > Drosophilidae > Phortica > Phortica okadai. The sequence goes on from CM067851.1 coordinate 37,463,502, forward strand.
AAGACTGCATGAGTGTCATTTGGTGTCCTCAACGACAGCATCATCATCGCCATTACCATCATCATCATCACCATTGGCACCATCGACGTTGTCGGTTGGCCTTTTGTGTATGGTGAATTTAATGGAGGTCAAGTGAAATGTTGATTGACACAGTACATCAAAGCCGTTGTGCGTAGTAAAATGTAATTTGTGTACACTGATTACTTGTGAAAATTAGCTGGCTGCCAATTTACTCAGTTAATGGTGCCTGAAGCGTTGACGTTCATTTCTTGTTTTCTGTATCTTTTGTTGTGTAAATTGTACATGTTTAAGTGGTTTCAAATCGAATAGAGAAGCAAAGAAAGAGTGAGATTATAAAGCAGAGATGAAAAATCGTATTTAAAGAATTCATTTTATAAACGATATTAAATATTTATATCGTTATCAATAAATAAAAGATACTTTTCTTTGCAGGCATTAAAAGCAAATTAAAAATGAATAACCCTTTTGTGGGTCGCTCAATGGCAGTGGCAGAGAACGAATTTGACGAAGCGCAACCCAATTCTTAATTAGCGCTTTTCATGAAGCGGGTGGGGCCCATACTCGGGCATATTGGCTGTTTAACATATGACGGAAGTAGCGCCATTTTTTTTTCACCTTTTTCTTTTTCTTTTTTGTTCAGTTAATTGTCGGTAGTTGCCGTTGTCCGAAAGCCTCTCTGACAAGGCTAGTTGGTCTGTTTGTCAGTCGGTTGGTCGGCTGTTTGGTCGGCCTGCATGTATGCTTACGACTAAAATTGCAAATGAGCATTAAAAAATTGTTTCAACTAAATATTTAAACAGTTCATTATGTTGGCTGTCTGCGTGTGTGCCACACACTAATGTGCCGCTCATTATCATCGCACGCTCGCTTGACTTGCACAACGACCACTCAAAAAGTGCAGTCACGTTTACCAAACGCAGACCCAACTATCCAACCCATGTGTCCGACACCTGCAGCAGGAGTGTATAAAATGGCGCGTATTATACGCCGAGGGAAATTTAAATTTGAATAATGCATTTCGCTGTCGGCCAACATTGAGTTTCAACCGCACAAATATGTGTGTTTTCGTTGTGTTGCATGTTAATAAATGTTTAGCTTTATATGTATTCTCATTGCGTTGTTTGCAGCCAACAGTTTTGAAAAGTTGTTGCATTAATTCAGTTGCTGCAGCCAAAGTAATATTGTTAAGCTCGTGCGCGATATCTTCAGCGTCCTGGAATATAAATTTTGATAGTCAATTTGGCAAGTCAGACTCAGCTCATTTAACTCAAATTCTAATTTTAAATAAATTCCCATATTGGCACTGCTTTATCAAAATTATAAGACTAGACGAATGCTTTATACATACATATATGATTTACTATATTTCTTTATACTTGAGTTTTGCAGGGTATTTTATTGTCGAGTGTACTTTTTTTTGAAATATTTAAACAAAACACTTCAAGTAGACGAGTCAAGTTTGACTTTAAACATAAAGTTTTTGAACAGTTTAATATTTTGTTTCAAACGTAGCAAAAAAAAAGAAAATAATTCTTGTAATTAAAACAACATGTCAAATATGTAAGTTTTTCGTTTTTTTTATAAATTATTTCTAGCTCTTATGGCACTCACGTGGCTTGCATTGTCAGCTTAGCTCAGTGGACCGACTGCTATGCCCTTACGGACACAACGGCTGAAACGCCGTTGTCCACCCTATTGAAGCCCATCAGCTTCGAGTTGGGTGCTATGCAAAAGATGGTCAGCAAAGCGCGCCATCAACAAATGGAAAAACTCCTCTTGGACGAGAAAAAAATGTATATGCTGGAAATGAAGGCCATCAACAAGGCGGTCGTCGCGGTTAATGTCTGCTTTGTGTGCAGCAAGGAGAATTGCAAAATGGATCACAAATGATTTTAAGCCGGACTACCTACTATCAACTTCTTTGGACTTCGTTTATATTTAAAAATTACTTCAATATATATATTTATGACAAACACGTTACAATCGAAATCAAAATGATTTCGTTGATAAATCACATTGACGTTTGATCGTTGGTGGAAATGTTGTTGGCATGTTGCATAATCTCTGCGTCGTGTATTTGTGTATGTATTGCGAATTAAAAACTAATCAAAATGAAGCCTTTGGCTACAATTAATACACGCTAGAAAATAATTAACCTTTCATGTAAAAACTGTGCAAAATTAACTTTTTCGAACATTTCAACTTTTTGTCACTAACTTGTGCCGCAAACAAACAACGAAACGACTTGAGGCCAATCACGTTGAGGTGTTGAGGTTTTTCGTTTGCATACTTGCTTACCCAACAGTCCTTTTTTTCACTCTTCATCGCCTGTCTCGCTCATTAAGTCACTATGGCTCCACTGTTCATCAGAAAAAAAAAAACGCTCCGGGCATTCGTCACTCATACGCAGTGTGGTCGTTGAAGTCAACAGCTTTTTTTGTTTATGTTTTTTTTAGCTTCATATAATAAAGTAATTAGTTTTTAAAGCTGAGGGCGTTTTCTCTTTGTTAGCTTGCGCTCAAATGGAGAGCTACGTACGGTTTTTTTTTTTTTTTTGTTGTTAATATTAGCTGAAAAAGCTGCAAGGTGTTTTACTTGTTGAATAGATTTTTTTCAGACACATTAAAAATCGCACGTCCGAGAATATGTGATGACACAGAATGTAAAACAATAAAAAATAAATTTTCAAAGCTACGAACACATTTGATAATATGTAATTAGCAAGGTAAAAGACAAATCATTAATATTTTAAAATTCTAATAATAATAACTTCCGTTGAGTATAAAACACACAAAACTCATTTCGCTGTAAATATACAAAATAAACAAATATAAAAAAGTAAAATCTTCCGCACGTGTGCCTGCCTTTTTCGAGCCTGTGGCTAATTTTGGGCTTATATGCCCAGATAAAAACATGTTAGCCTAAAGTGTCTGTCGTCGGAATCATTGTGGAGCGCGTAAAGCGCACAATGCAAACTAAAAAGCAATTTTCATAATTGCAGAAAAGGCGCAAAGCGTGAATTCGTATGAATTTTCCGAGAATCTCACGCAATTATTTTCTGCTTCGGCAATTGGAAAGCAAACATAAAGTGTTAACTCAAATAAAGAGATTAAAACGATGATGCTGTGAAAGGCGATGTCGACATTGACAACAACAACAGCAACACCAACAACAATCACAAATACAACAATGACAACGATGATGAAAATGACAATGATTATGAGGATGACAGAGCTGAACATAAGCACAGTTGTCATGTCGGACGGACTGAGGCGGGCCTGGGATGGGCTGGGATGAGATGAGACGATTGCCGGTGCTCACCGATGTTCACAGTGTTCACGTGTTGATGCTAAGGATCGAGGGCGCGACCGAATTGCTTTAAAGTGTCGACGTGTGAATGTACTCGACAAATAAGTCATTATGGAAATTAATATGCGAAAAGGTATACTCGCAACATTCGTACTTGCACATTCACCTGTTTATTTTGAAGTTGATTAAATGTTGATTTTAGAATGCGTTAAAATGTTGTATGACTGAGTGTGCGTTAAAGATGAAAAGGCAAGTTTTGTGCTGCTTAACGTGCAAAACGTGTACATAATTTATGAACACAGAAGACGCATTAAGTAAAATGTGATGAAAATGTTAATATTTAAGTTAATATTAGTACAGCCATGAATTAGTCAGTACGAATATTTAGGGTATTATTTTTGATGGGAGAACATTACAATTGTCTTGTATATAAAAGCAATTTGTAAGGAAATGAAAACCGAATTATAAAATAAATAGATATTTCTGAAAAGTGAACTTAGAAAAACCTTTACTACCAAAATATTTATTGTTGTCATACAGGCAGTCGGGCCATTGACTTGCTCTCTTACCAATTCAAATTTTGTACAAATGTAAATATACTGACTTAACGATAAATCAATTACCTTACCAATGGCTCCCACTAGTTGTCTGCTGCAAAAAATTATCATTTTAGTTCCGGGAGTAGTTTTGTGGGCAACGTTTGTAAATTTTTATAAAGGGTCATAGCTCATATCCCCTTTCTTTCTTTGAGAGTCATACTCCGATAAGAAGAAATTAAAAATTTCAATTTCATATTTCAAAAATAAAAGGAAAATGTAAAATCAAAAATTCGTCTGCTCAGATCTGAACCCGGTTTGAATTCATAATGGATTTGAATGATTTTGAAAATGCGAGATTGTTGTGAAAGCAGAAATCATTGATGTTCTTACTTGAGGGCTTTTCGAAACTTAATCAATCAAGCGCGCAAGAAGCATAGCAACAAATGTTGTCAGTACACTCATCTGCACAACCGATATACAGTCACTCATGCTTAGAAACATTTGTTACAGTTGCAAGATGCCAGTTGAACAGGAAATCAGAGAAGCGTGTATGCACGAAACTTTGGCTCATTTTGCGTTTTGGATTACACAGACACAGACACGCACATGCACAAGTACACTCAATCCAATATATCTTCACATGTTTGCACTAATCTCAAATACAAGTTTTTCGGTGTATATGCCAGAATCTTTTTGAAAGTGTATGTGTGTGTGTGTGTGTATTTTAGAGAGCATATTTTGCTAGACACAACAAAGTGAAGCATTTGCCTTCAGCGGAATCCTACTTAACAGCAATTTAACGTAATTTACGTCTTAACCAAGAATTTAACATATTCCGTTAAATAAACAAGCGTTCCCCTCTCTCTAACTATCTATCTATCTATCTTTCTCTGTGTCTTCCAGCCCTTCGTTCTATTACTCACTCTGCTAATACTAAATAGAATCGGCATGGCATGTGTACATTCATATATATGTATGTGTATGCATTTGTAAGATACTTTTTGGGCTTATTCACTGACTGCTTGAATGACTGTGTAAAGCAACGAATGAATGAATAGATAAATTATTGGGTGTTTGGCCATATAGGCGAACGCGTTTACCGACTTTCCCCCCCTTCACAAAGAGCATTGCATGGTCGAGTGTGTATATCTTTATATCTCAAACATGTGTATCTACATTTACATGTTTGTTTTTGTTTTTCTTTATTTTGTATGTGCTTGTGTTGGTGTTTGTATGTGAGCTTATGCGTAGCTGTCTGAATCTGAATCTGAGTTTGCGTTTGTCTTGTTTCGTGCATAACTTGTGTTGTGGTTGCGTGGTCTTATCTTTGAGCAGAATCAAAGCATTTAATGACGCTTTTAATCTTGTTAATCGTCTTGTTTTGACTCGCTGAGATTTTGCATAGTTTTGGCTTTGTTTTGGGCGTATTTGAAAACTTTAGTTTACCGTTTAGCGGCTGCGGCTGCGGCTGAGGCATGTTGTGGCAACGATGTGGCAAGCCATTGTTGAATGCGTGTATCGATGTAACTAACTAATCGAAATGCCAAATGACCGCAAGCATTTCTTCGTGCATTGATATATAAAAGGAAGTTGAGGTAGTATGTCAATCACTTAGTTAATGCCGAATGAAAGGTCACATGCAAATACACAATCAGACAATAACAACAAACTTCTGAATTTAAAAAACTTTACACGAAAAAAAGCGGACATGTAGAGCGCACAGCTGAAACATTATCTATTCGACACTGCACGTAATGAAAATAAACAATTTCCAGCAGCTGCTTTTGTGTTGCATACTTTCCGGAGCACAGAAATGTGAATTGCTAAGTAGAAAGCTATGAGTGTGTGTGTGTATTTGTGCTTGCAACTGTATAAAATTGAAATTCTGCTGAATGAAAAAAGAAAAAAATGAATAAATTTCAATTAATTAGCATGTTTTTTTTTTTTTTGTTTTTTTTTTGCAGCTTTTTGTTGTCATATTTTGCATTCTCTTTCATAACTTTTTTTCTCATTTTTTAACAAATAATTCATTAAGCTTAAAACAATCCTCTGTCACTTACGCGCAGGCATGCCCCTACACCGATTTACAACGTTTGACATTTTTGACATTTCGAAATCCTTTTAGCACCCAACATGAATATTATTATTTTATGCAAAATTCCGTTTTGCAGTTGTGACTATTTTTATGTTATCCTTTTAAGCGTTTTCTTGTCTTATTCTTCGCGCATTTGCATGATATATTGCTGAGCAAGACAAATGATTTTATTGCATTTCATTATTTGTGACAGATAAGTTTTTGTAGCAAAACTGAAGTGGAGAACGCAACTTGGAACGATGAGCGAGTTGCAAATAATGCAGAATAAAGTGGAATAAAGATGCTTTACTAAATAAATAATAATATTTTAGTTGTTTTATGCTTCCGCCTTCACAATATCCTGCCTTCTTCACTGGCAAATTGCCGGAAAAAATGGTTTGTTTATCCACATATACAAACATGTGTGTCTGTGGTGTGTGAACACGTGCATCCGTCAACATCCGACATGATATCTCACATTTTTTGTTGACTTAGCCAGCTCGTTGGTTCTCGTTTGGTGTTTTCATTATCGCAGTTAGTCGCGGTTGTCATGAAACGCGACAAAGACAAGTGAATCGAAAAGAAAATCAGCGGCAACATCTGGACCGTCTGAAACGCCAACAAGAACAAAAAAAAAAAATGTGCAAGCAACAAAAATGTCACCAACAAATGACAAAGTGGGACATGAGTCGACGTCGACTTCGGATATTCTTTTGTAGCTAATGTATAAGACAACAAAAAGTACAACAAAATTATACTCATCACTGGGTTGTGGCAGTTTTAGGTTAGTGTGCAGATCTGGAAGACATTTGCATAATTACTTGACGTCGCTTTTATTATCACATAAATGTAGGAAAAGCACATGTGCTCATTTTGAGCTGAATTTGTGAATCAACGTCAGAATTCGTATGAGAACAGTCGAGAATACATTTGGTCAAAGATGTAATTAAACAAACAAAAAGACGTGGACTCATTTTGTACAACGAAACCTAAAAATTGGTATATAGTTGAGAAATGAGATAAAAAATTATTTAAAATAGATTGAAAATATTAATAATCATAATCGTTAAGCGAATCGTTATTCCAATTTTCTAAAATAAATTTATCTATTTTATACGTTTTTGTTGTCATGCCTCTATGCGTTATATTAAAAGATCCTTCGACATAATGTCATTCAGCTTTAAAACACTTCTAAGGTTCTCTCAATTTGATCAAGTTACTGTTTTAATTTGAACTAAGTGCAATTAGTGATTTCTGAGTTGTAAGAAAGTTAAGATTTTCCTTATTATGCTGCAAAAAGTTACACGGTCTAGCGTGTATTCAACCCAACGGCTTCAGAACATTTGCAACATTCTAATTATAAACGAATCACTATTCGCTGTAATTATTCAAACCCTTTCGTATCGTTTATCCAATATAATAAGCAATTTAACAGGTTGCTGCCGAGTCAAGTCGACTATACGACGGGCTGAGAGTGATTTTTCTACTTTTTCTTCTATTTTCAGACATTTAAGCATTAATTAAAACAAGCGAATTTACGAGAGAAAAAGAAAAATCAACAGAAACAAAATTTTTAACTTAGTGGAAAAATGCGCGTTGCAACTTTATCACAACCTTTAGTTAAATGACTGTATGTCTGTCTGACTGACTGGCTCTTCTTCTCACCTACTGGTTGCACTGTGAGTCAATGCATGCTCAAGTTAACAGTTGAGCTACTTGAAGTTTTGCATATCAGATTGCGAATTCAAACGCCTTCCTTTTAATTTAATAAGAGTTCGTTGGTCCGCCTGCTGCCAGTTTTTTTCGTCTGTCGTTGCTGTTGCGGCATGCGGCATGCGGCATGCAACATGACTTGCTACAACGTGTGCAGCATCCAAATTAATGGCTTGAGCACAACAAAAATAACTGAAAAAGATGAAAAAAAAAAAAAAAACAACAAATAAAAATTGCAAATAAAATGCGATTGTAAAACTAGCGCATATGCACAAACTTCAACTCGATGTTTCACATGAAATTTGCATTTTTTTTTTTCATTTATTTTCCGTTTTGTTGTTTTGCTTTTTGCCACTCCGTCAGACAGGCAGCGATGCAGCGATGCAGTCAAGCAGACGAAGTTGCTGCGTTGCAGCTATTTGAGAAGACAGTTGGCAATTTGCATAAATTTAGATTAGTGACAACTGACGTGAGTCTGTGATATGAACTGCAACAGCGGAAATATTAAGTAGGCGACTTCAATGGCGGCATTTCCCTACAACGGACCAACGGGTTTGGTAACTTTGTCGTTCGTCTTACACTTATTCTGCATTAGAGCGATCTATGTAAGTCGCAAGATTAGGAGGTGGCGGCAATGACAGTCACAGCATTTGATTTATGTACTTAATCATTGACTGTTAATGCGATTTGGCGTTTTCTATGAGTTCAGAATGGACGTCACAAATTGAGTTGCTCAGCCGATGTCTGTGTCTGTGTCTGAGCTATTAGCATGGAGTCTGGACTTTGACTAGTAACAGGCCATGTAGAAAATTAATTGTGTTGATGTATTGCTTACACGCGCTTGCCCATCATGCATAGAGGAACGCTGGAAATCGTAAATCGTATTAAGTAAAGTTCGCAATTGTTGCTAGCGTAACACGAATTTATTGCTTCATGCTGAAGTTTGTATTATTAGAGACTCGTCGTCGTCTTCTCTTTGTAATGATAATTTAACAAAGTTATCCATGTTTGTGTGTATGTGTGTGTTACATAAATGTTTATCTACACAGTCTGCTACTTAAATGCATACCGTTGCCTAAAACCGCTTCTCCCATTCCAACGTCAGAGCACTCAGTAACCACTTTCGCAGCCATTCGAGCGCAAATACGAAATTTTCTGCTGTGTAGCATCCTTTGTTTGTAATTAATTTCAATATAACAAACATTAAAAAGTGAAGCTCAGTAAATTTCAGCATATATTCATGCCACGACGACGGCGAAGCCAATAAACTCAAAGAGCGTACATAGACGCCGACAAAGACGAAGACGATGACGATGGCGGCAGCGGCGTGCATGCCAACGATGAATGAGCAATAACATGTAACAGGAAACGCGAACATCGAACGAGTGGCAGGAAAACGCTTGCGGGGATCGGTCGAGGACAAAGAGCAGCAGGAGCGAGCGAAGGAGGTGGTGGTGCGAAATGCGCGCTCCAAATTGCACACACGAGACTTGCAGCAGTGAAGTCAAATTTAAAATGTTCGCCCATTTGAAAAATGTGGGAAAATGTAGGAGATCTATGGAGGAGCGACTCTGTTGAATGTAATAAGGATTCTGAGAGTGAATCAAAGCGCGACAGAGACATGAAGACTGACAGCAAAAGAGCGTGTTTAAGAGAAAGTTGTGTGAGTCTGGATTTATGTTACAGCAATTAAAAGGGAATGAAATTAGATTGTTAAACCTCTAGAAACGGAAACTTGAGAAACAATCCATTAAGTTGTTTCCTACGGCTTCAATATGGCATATGTGAGACATACAATAGTTAGATACAAAAAGAACACTACTCTTGAACTCATTTGTAAACTAAACAGGGCAACAAAATAACTGTATAACGAACTTGCTTTCGTCCTCTTTAAAACAAATTCACGCGCAAACAATTTCGTACAACGATTCATTGGAATTCCTCCGAGACAAAAAAAAAACTCCAAACTCCATCTAGGTCGAAGCCAAACGATTCATAGTTGCTACAATGATCTGTAAGAATGAACTTGTATAGGTTTTGGTGCTTTAATTTGCAGCACACAAAGTTTATATTTGAATTATGAGAAGTCAACGTTTAATTGTTATTATGGCATGAATTTGTATTTTAATTAAAGATAACAAATTGCTAATTTAACAGTACGCCAACTTTGAAAACTTTTGAAGATTGATTGACACCTCGTTTATACCCGTCATTGCACGCCGTGGCAAACAATTTCAGACAATGCAGACGTAAGTTGCCTCACTCAAAAGCAAGTTTATTAAAAGTTATAAAATAACTAAACAACTTTGCTAAGTCTTAGCAGTCTTTCAACAACTCTGAGCCATATCAAAACAGTTGAATGCCGTCATTCGAATACATGAAATAAATCGTTTCATTAGCTTGAGTCGTATTAGATACTCGCACATGGAACCGCACGGAGCACTCAAAGCCCGCCTGGGGCTTAAATGGCCGATAATGGTTTAAAGTATTAAATCAATAAGCAACATAGACATGGGCAATGGAGTTGTGTTGGCCACCTAATGCGACTTAGCAGCAGCCAATCACGGACAGACGGGGCTAACTCAAAGCGAGAGCAACAAGCGGCGGCAACAGTTCGTAAAGCTGAGGAAATTGTGGCAATTTAACAGCGATTTTGATCACAAGCAACTTACCAAGCAACTAAGCAACCGACCAGCCAACTGGCAACTGCCAACTGTAGATCGCTGTCAAAGGTGGGCTAAACCGAAAGCAGCCAATGATGAGCAGCCAGCAGAAGCAGGGGAGCCCACTTGTGGCATGCCGCAAATGCGTTGCAATTAGATGCCGTTGGGCAATACTTACTATACATTTGGCTTGGCTGCTCTCTGGTTTGGTTCGTGCTTTGCGGTAGTCATTGAGATTTTATCGCTGGCATAAATTTCCACGATAAAAGCGCGAAAATGTTGCTTATTACCACTTCACTTCAAGCATTCGACGATCGCCATAAATTGTAAGTTTCATGTTCGCGCTCGTTTTATGTCTTGTCCGAGCTTTAAATCGCATATTTTTCGATCATTGCCCAAGAAATAATAGTAATTTGCTTGTCAAATTGTTGTACGCCAAACAATAAATCGAATTCTTTATTGATAGTCTGGCTCATTGGCAGCAGCCTCTTCGATTTGCCATGATAGAGTTGTTTTATAAATTGCGTGCATTCAAAATATAATGCTTCGTATTTTCAACGTTAGGCACACCAATCATCATTATCATCAACGACAGTAACATTCTCAAGCCCACTTTTGCTGTCATCAATATCGGTTGAGATTCGGTTGACGGACTTACAAATGAAGAGATTTGAAAATTCTACCGAATGAGATTGACCCACAGCCGGGAATAACTGAAAAAGCGATTAAATGGATTGTGACTCCGGGCAAGTAACGAATTGGAAAGTTGCTAGAAAGGAGATTTTAAAGTAATGGCACATTTTTGAGGATATATTTTATAAACGTTCCGACTTAAATAATGGAAAAGCTTTCCTCATGAAATAAATGTTTAAATTACTGCTTAATTTTTGCATTAAATAACTTTTGAAGCAAATTAATCATAAGTCAAGGTCATTTTGATGAAAAATTCGATATAAGTATTATAGATGATCTAACAACTAAAGAGATTTTGTCTGCACCGTCACTCAAATAAGTAAAACGATTTTCTCTTGCTTCAAATTTTCGATTCTTAATAAAATCGGAATTTAATTACAAAATGAATAAATAATAAAAAGTTTCAAATAACATCGGCCAACAGTAAAAAGCGAAAAGCAAGCAACAACATGCTGTGAAATGCACTTTAAAAGATATTAATTTAGGCTTAAGAAAGTTAACTTTTGGGAGCCGCGACGCAACTTAAGTGATTTGTCGTGTTCAAAGTTATTATGCGAAAATTGTCAACCGCTCTCCTGCTCACTCATTCGACTATTCATGCGAAATTATGAATCAACAAGGAATCAACGTTAAAATTGGCAGTCCGTCTGTCGGCTGTCGGTCTTAGCGGAGATGCACAAGTGCCAGTAATAAAATTGAGGAACTAACAATGGAAGCTGATGATGACGAAATAATGCGTTGCGATCCGAATGACGTGCGTACGTAAATAAAATTAGGATTAACAGCTTTCTAAGTGCCATTAAATCTCCAAGGCTCAAGGCAACAATTAGAACAACGTGGGATATTAAAATCGCTATAAAATGCCTGAGTCCCTTACCAATAAGGCAATAACTGCGATGAGCTGGGATGCGACTTGACTGGGCCGACTGGGGGGGCGTGCATATAAATCCATAAAAGAGTGCTGCCTGAAAGGGAATTTTTCGTGCTGCACTTGAAGAAGAGTCTTTTGTAATTTTAAATTTTATCGCTGGGAACAAATCAAACAAAGTAAAAATTATTTTAAACAAATAAAAGCAAATTGTGATTCACTTTTAATTTTTATGATGACGACGACGACGACCGGCAAGAGCGCACAGAGTATGGCAACTTGTGCGAAAGAAGAGCAAAAAAAAGAAAAAAGAATTAAAAAACTCATTGTCCATGCGCGACCTTTTTGTCATTTGTTGTTGTTGCTGTTGTTGTTTATGATTTTGCAATTTTTATGCGATTTTGAAATTTTAATGATGATTGCCATTTTGATGATACTTTTCATTTGGTTTATTGCATGCGCGTTTCATTTCTTATTATAGTCTTGCGAGAGTACATTAACTTTGTCATGAAGTTTGCAATGCAGAAAGGAAGACATTTCCGACTCTTTAAAGTACATATATTCTTGATCAGCACGACAAGGTGAGTTCATATAGTCATGTCTAAGTTTTCGAAAGCCTTTGGAAAAACGATCATAAAAATTTTGCTATAAGAATACTTGGAAAAATCCTTGCAAGAGTATATAAGTTTCGGTAATGCCGAACATAGCTCCATTTCTGGTTTTTCTTTCCTTTCTGTTGCTTTATTTTGTTCCTTGCAAATGAAACGAAAAGTTTCGCACATGTGCGCACTAAGCGATTCGAGTTGATTTACGATTTTTATGGCCAAATGGGCCAAGACAGGCGCAGATGCCGCAGAAGACGAAGCGGCAATTTGGCTTTTTTGTTTTTGTTTTTCTTCTTTTTTGGTTATAATTCGTTGCCTGATTTGATCTTTTGGCCGATGACTGATGATGACACAAGTAACAACATTTGGACAGATGGACTAACGAACAGTGGGACGTCCAAGTGGGACCACACACGTAGCATGAAAAATGTTTTTTTAATTATACGACTTTTAAATGATTCCGAAATATTTAAGGTGTTTTTTTTTAATTTGTATTTTACACATTTATTTATTTCGTTCTGTTATTGTAAAATGACAATATATTCTTCTTCTTCTTTACACAGTTTTTTATTTTTGACTCAAACCTTTTGTTTTGTTTACAATGAGTAAATACATCAATCTAAATTAAATATAAACAAATAAATTAGCTGTTGTTTTTGTTGTCGAAAATCAATTAAAATATCATCAAAAAAACAGTATCATCATCAAAAGTGCGAATTAATTAAAAATTCTTTTCAAAGAACAAAGCACTAAAGCAAAATAACTTAGCAAACAATTACAAGAGCAAAGAAACATTGAATGATTGATACAATTATTATGAAAGCAAAAAAGAGATGGGAAAATGATGGAAAGTGAGAATATCCACGCCCAATGTGAGGCAGAGCTACTTTCTGTTTTCCTTGAGTCTTCTAATATAGAACTCATAGATGCTTAAGTTACATTGTAGTAAGAAAATAAATTTATTTTATTTTTTTTTAGTAAAAAAATTATACATAAATTTGAATTTTTCAGAAATTAGAATTTCCTTAAAAACAAAATGGTTCTGATTTGCATTCAGAGACATTTTTTATATAAAATTATTATTTTGGCTTATAGAAAGCATTATTGGAACAGTTGATTTACCTTCAATAAGGACAACTTGACAAGACTTAATGCGGGGCAGATAGCAGGAGGTCATTAAGATCAACGCACTCATGCATGCACACACACACAGGCACGCACGTTTGAACAAGGAAAAAAAAATACCGCGGTTACGCACGAAAATTGCCAAGCGAAATCAACCATTCAAGTGGCATTAATTGAGCGGCAAATGAAACACACATAATCAAAACAAACACACACACACACACAAAGCAGCACACTTCGGTCGATATTGCAACATGGTGTCTAAATTTGGCAATTCCATTGGTTCAAAGGAGGAGCTAGGAGGAACGGCGTTGGCTGACAGAGATATACGTGAGGCGTCGCATACAATGGACAGATGACGCCCACGCTTTTACGCTTAATTTACTAACCAAAAAGAAACTGTTTGGATGCATTTGCGTTTAATTACGAAATAATCCGCTTAATCGATATACACACTGTGCTCAACTCGCCGTGACGCTTCAAAGCTCACATCACGCCGCTTCATCTCTCTCTCTATCTCTCTCTGTTATCACAGAGGACTACCGGACTTATCACATGCCAGCTTACAAAATCGATTGCATTGCGTTGTGTTGCATTGTGTTGAGTTGCATAGCGTCACATTGCAATCGCTGCACGTCAGTGGCAATGATCCGTTGGCTGATGTTGACGTTGGTAACCCAATTAAATTGCCACTGGCCAGTGCTCGACGACGACGACGATGACTCCAATGTCCAACTCCTGTGCTTCATCGGTCGCTAGTTCGCTCGTTCGCTTGTCTGTGGCTAAAATCGCTTTACAGGTTCATTGAACGCTGCGCTGCCTGAAAATGTTGTTGACTGTTTGTTGGCTTGAACTTTGGATGCGTTGTATCCTTTCATTTAACCTTTTCTGCCTGTTGTACTGTCGACATCACACATTACAGGCCTCATTGTCAGTTTTTAAAATCCATTTTAATTTCGACCACAATGTTCGTTTGAAATTTCAACTGCTTTCGTAATCGATTAGCGTTCAAGTTGGGCCAAACTATACATATTTTTGACATATGTTGCAAAATGAGTTTTGTAAGCGGAAATCGTTGGTATTGGGTTTAGTTTAGGCAGATTTTATATATCAATTTTTGAACATGAGAGGTCCTAATTAGACGCCCTCATGGTGAATAGCCAAAAAAATCAACATAACTGTAGCGATGCTTCAATGGAAGCTTGAGCTGATTTCCTTCTTCGATTAGTGATTTCACTTAAAGCTCCTTACGAAAAACAGTTTTCCCTTTTAAAAGCGATTTTTAAAGACGTTCTTCATAATTAAAAAGGCTACTCGAATGGAAGCGACGCCGTCAAAGCATTTTTCAGCAAAACTTGCTGACAGACGAAAATCAAATTATTCAACGACGCGAGATTCTTAATCTGTTTTAACTCAAAATGTTGCAAGAATACGATGAAGCACGATGAGAATATATATAGAACGCTAATTGTTGTTGTTTTTGTTATTGTCGTTGTTGTTGCTATTGTTGTTGGTGTTATTGCTTAAGTTTATCCTTTGTCAAGCAGCTGCAATACTTTTGTTTGTTTTATTTAGCAGCTTTTTAACGGCGCTTAAGCTTCCCGCCGCGTTCGTCGGTCGTTGTGAATCTTCACGGCAACCATGAACATAACTCGTCTAAGCGGAAGCGGAAATGTTGCGCTTTTGTTGAGTAAACACCATTATTGTCTACGTCGCCATCGTCAACGTCAGCGTCGACGTCATCGTCAGCATTCTCTTTGTCATTGTTGTCGCCTTTATTGTTGGCATGGTGATGCGTGCATATTTAAACAGATCTCACTAAAGATACTTTCTTACGCTTTTCCTTATGTTTTCTGTATTAGCTTTAATCGTCCTTTCGCTTCTTCGTATTCTTCTTATACTCGTTTTACTTTGTTTTTGCATAATTCGTTTTGCAAATTAAAATATGTACATATATACATGCTTGTATATATATATACTTAGATAATATTTCTTCTAAAATTGTTTCTGTTACTCTTTTTGTTGTTGTCATTGCGCTTTTATACTCTACACAAGTGTTGAGCATATATTAATGGCGTTATTTTATTAGAATATGAATGCATAGAGCAGTAATTTAAAACAATACTATTAATTAAAAAAAAAAAAAGGACTTTAAATGTTTTAAGTATTCGATATCATTGATGAGAATATTCATGCAAATGATTATTATTATTAAATTATGGCATAACTTTCACAAGGAAGTTATTGTTTAGAATAAATATTATTATTAATCATTTTCGCTCATTGTGCGTGCAGCGTGTGGTGGAGCTTGTGCAACCTCGAGTTTGCATATCTCTTACGAGCTTCACATGTATTTGCATTGACTCGAATTTCATTTATTAATTATATGATTTTCGGCTTCACTGATTCACTGAAACGTAATGCATTTTAAACTACATACATGCATATATGTATGTATGTATCTAAAACAATTGGAATCTAAGCTGCTGCTATACATTTTCTACTAATAAATTTAATGACTTTAAAACATTTTAAATGAAATAATTAAATGCGTAAATATAATTTTGAATAGTGAAATTGCTGAAATATTCATAAATAATACAATTTTGCGTTTTAAATTCTAAAATAATCTACAAAACTAACAACAATAACAACAATAACAACAATAATCACAACAACTAGAACAATAATCTGCACACAAAATTCTTGAATGGTCCTTAATGTTTTGGCATATTGCCAACCCACGTAACACATGGCCAACACAACAACAATAACAACAATTGGAAATTCCATGCATTTTAAATGCATGAAATAATTTCAAAGTGAAATTTATTGCAAAATTACAAATGTAAAAATTGTTAGTATTAAATGAAATTAAATACAAAATAGCCGAGCAACAAAAACAACAAACAATGGACAGCATTACATACAGATGATGATTCTGTAAAGTGACATGGACCGGTTCGGAGCAGAGCGGAGCGGACCGGACCGAGTGGTAGAGCCAACTAATTTAAATTGAAATTAAAATTGATTGTTTTTAAAACGCGTTGGAAAACCAACGAGGCACGTACGCAACAACATGAACGACAACAACATGAACAACAACTGCAGTGTTGCCTTTTTTGTTGTTGCTGCAAAAACAGCAAATAGAAGCATGAATGCCACGCACCACAAATGCCTCCGCCATGCCTACTCTGCGCCATGCCACAGAGCGAGTCATTTGCAACAATCACCAAATAAAATGCAAACAAACAATACGCATGGCCAATGCGGTGTTGACTGCTTTGGATGCATCGGTCAAAATGGCAAACAAAGAAAACGAATTTGTACAAAAAAAATAATATGTAATAATAATGAATGCTAAAGAACCGCAAAATACAACACAAGCCATTCGAACGTCGAAAACAACTCGGCACCACGAACAGTTACAAACATCGGCGCGTGTTCAATACACTGTGAAAAAAGTACTTGAGAAAGACTTCAATTGAAAGTGCTTCTAGTTAGGGGACGTCCATAAATTACGTTGGATTGATCGGATATCATATGTGAGCTTTTTAGTCCAAATCTCATGTGAGGGACGGGTTCGTCTAAATGTCACCAACAGGGGGGAGGGGTCTAAATACTGGAAAAAAGCCTTGCCTAATTTACGACCCCTTATGGTTTGCCAGAAGACAGGAAGAGAGAAACTTTTTTTATAAAGGTCAACTTTATAAAAGAGAGTACAAAGTTCTCAGCCACGACTCTATTTAGAAGTCGATAATTTGAGCCTCGAAGACTCTGCAACGTGATTTTTTTTCGGCGTAGACTTTGTTGCTGGACGCCTGGCCAACTCAATTATTGTTCGTCGTCGATGTCGTCGCGCTTATTGTTGTGTTATGTATTTGCGAGTAAAATGTTTGCTCTTTGTTAATTTTGCGTGCGGAAAACCAAATTGAAATTTAAATTTTCACCACGAATTCAATGTGAAATGCCATCCCCCCCCACACCCTCTCCAGTACAACATTTTATTCATGCATCGTTCGACGTGGTTTGGCCAAAACATTCAAGTTGGCCAATTAACAGGCGGCTAAGAGTGCCTAATTACTGACAGCCAACGCCTGCGTCGATGTCGACGTCGCCACTGCTGTCATTGGCGTCGTCGCCAGCTTGGCTAATGTTGGCCATTGTCCATTGCCTGTTGCCGGCGGTGGCACTTGCGGCGCGTGTTGCCAACTGTTCGTGCGTTCAATTAGCCAATTCGCCGATTCATCGCCTTTGTTTGGCCCGCGTTCACAACTGAGCGTAATTTGCGTGAATGTCTCTGCAAATGTCGCCGGCAGCCTTAAAATAATGAGTTCGTTCATTCATTCGTTCACTCGCTCGATTAATTGGCATTCGAATATGAAGCGACACAAACGAAAATAATAATAATAATAAAGTAACTATCATCATTATTATTATGTGTCGTGTGCAACATTTTGTGGCAACATGCTAATGATTTTTGTTGCTTAGACATCGTTTTTGTGTGCTGCATCTTATTTTGAATCATTGGCTCATACATATATTTGTAATATTTAGATTTATCCAACGAACCTTCGCACATATGTATGTGTCATTCGCCTAGCCTAACAAAGTAACAAGCCAACCAACCCAAAGAATCTCACGTGAAGTGCGCCAAATGCAGCGCGACTTGGCTCAGTTTCCTTATTTGTCAGCTACTAATTGGCATTTATTGATATGCAAGCGGTCAATTGGCGCTCGTAATCGCTTGCATATGCCGTCTAGTATTGCCAGCTTACATCGCCAGCTTTCAACTTACAACGAGTCTAATTTAATTAATAGGCTCGCGCTCATGTCACCTCCATTGGCCGCTCGCCTTAGACTCGCGATTGGGCTAAATTCGATATGAATTGACCAGGTGTCTTGGTCGGTGTTAGTTTTCTTATCGCAGCGGGAAGTGTCAGTGAGTCAAGTCAATAACTGTTCGTTTCAATGCATTTTCTTTTTATTTTTTCAGCTTAATGAGTCCGCCTGAGCCAGAGTCACGCCCAATGTGTGAGTCAACTTGGAAACGTTAACAAAAATGTGTTGAAATTGTTTTCGATCGATAAATGTTAACCGTTCGAGTGATTAAAGCTTAGGTACTTGATAGTATCGCTAGACACATTTGTGGTTAGAAATAACTTTAAAAAATTCAATTTCACAACTCATTGAGTTTCATTATTACAATTATTACGAATTGTACTCTAATTCGGCTTATCGGCCATTTAGCTTAATTTAGTTTTATTTGCTTGCTGTCGACGCATTAAAACGACCTAATAGCTCTAATGATTAGTCAAAAACAATTTTTATTCACGACTTCTATTCTCAGTTCGAACTGCACAGGCTCAACTTTACTATTGTAATTTTTATTTTTATTTCAAGTTGGCTAAATTATATCTATTTTATGCTATTTGTAGTTACACTTTCAAGACAGCAATGAGTATGAGTAGAACAACATTACATATGAAGTCCCACACACTAAAAGCCAGGAGCCAAGTATATTTCCCTTTGATAACGACAATTGTCGTCAAAATATTACAAACATTTTTTTATTTTTTTGTGCGTCAACTTCTTTGTGTTGTGTTTATCTAATTAAGATATCAGAGAAGTTCTTATCGGGCAGATATTAAAATAAATGCTCTCCTGACGGTCGTAACTTATGTCTTATTACGAGTCACGTCTGAGCGCCAAAACGAAGCGTCGCAGACTTCGGAGACCGTCAAAGATACTGTTTAGTGACGCAGTCAAAGTTGAGTGGACGCCATTTCTTTCGAGCTCCTCTTCTCAGAGCAAATATAAGTGACAAAAATGCCGGAAACCTGCTTATTAGCAAAGCAAATTTGGCTAGAGTGGCAGTGCCTTGCAAAAGGCCACGACCTACCGACCCCATTGAGTCTTAGACCCTCACAAAATAAGAAGAAGACAGTACAGAACAAACAAAAAAAAAAAGAGACAGTGTTGAAGAGACACGTAAGGAATAGAAAAAAGAAGACGGAAAGCGGAAACGCAGACGACGCCGCCTATGATATGGCGTGCAGCGCCCAAAAATATGCAATACAATCTTGAAACGCGAATAACGGAAGTGGAAATTATGAGTACGAATATTTTAACGTTGCTCATTTGCATAAGAAAACCGTTAAGTGACATCGAGTCTCTTTGCACTGATGCCCACGAACCCTCTCAGCCGACGGCCAGTCGACCGTTGGCGCCCTGTACACGCCCACTGTGCCACGTTGCGCCTCAGATATTTACATTTGTATTTATTTTTATAACTGCTGTCGCTGACTCCAAAGTCACAGTGCGTTTATCTGATCGTTTGTGTGTGTGTGTGTGTGTGCGTGTATGTTTTGTTGTAATTGATAAGTTAATTTACATTTTTATTGAATGGCATTCGTGGCCATTGTGGGCGTGCCGACCAGGTCCCTGATTCTCCGCTCAAGGAGCTGTTTTACATATTTCATTGGCCTTCGTTGTACTTTTGCCTAACCATGTTTTTTGTTCGTCTGTCTGTCTGTTTGTTGTTTTTTTTTTTTTTGTGGTTCTAATTTTATTTGAGCATTTCATTGAGACGATACTTGAAATATTTCATTCATGGTTTTTTATGTTTTAACTTTGTTTCTGTGTTAAACTTCTTATCTTAGTGTGGTCGTTGAAATATGTTTTAGTGTCTAGACAAACTGGCGGTTGAGTGATAAGTTCAATATACATTGTCCTCCTTTCTTATCTTAATCATACTAAGTAGTCGAAGAGTTGATTATGAAACGAATCGTACTCATTGGTTGATTAAATATTCATTTGTTCGGAGTAAGTAAACCGATTGCAATGCAGGCACATGTGCGTCCAACTGAGAATAGTTTTCGGTCATAATTTGTTGAGGCAAAGCCCGCTTTGGTTGCCTTCAGAGCCGCTTATGTCAACTGCAATGCATAAATTGTAACATTCGGCTTATGAGCGACTTTGTGTCAGACAAAATCTTGCAATGCCTCAATTTGTGTCGCCACTAATAAAGTCTTCTTTCACTCACATACACACAGACGAGCACAGAGCTAAGTAAACATAAAATCCCAACTGTATGGAGCAAAGCTCAGCTCAATTTGATTAGTGCTCGCATATTTCTTGGCTAAGCTGACTGCAAGTCGAGTCTCAGTCCTGGCCGGACGCCTCTCCTCTCCGGCGTTTGTCGCTTTAATGAAAATTTCGAAAAATAATTACAAACAATATCAGTGCAGAGTAAACAAATAGACAAAATAAATATTTGCCCGTAGCGTTTTCAATTAAGCCGCACGCTTAGAACAACAAACAAGCAAACCAACAACTCAACTCAACTCAACCGACCAAAAACCAAACCAAAACCGATTATTGAGCAAAGCAACAACACTAAGAAGAGCAAAACCAAATCCAAAAAAAAAAAAGAAAAATAGAAAATAATAAAAACAAAAACAAACAAAATAGAAAAAAGAGCATCTCTGGTAAAAATTTGCACTAAAAATTTTGGCAATTAAATTGAAATTCAAAAACTTTGCATTTTCACTTGAACGCCTATCTGCCCTTGCCCCCTTGCCATATTAAAACGCCCCCGCCCTCAGTCAGTCAGAGTCTGTTATTGGCTATACGCGTTCTGCTCCTTTTGCTGTTGCTTTGTTGTCGAAAACATTTATTGAAATTGTTTTCAAAATTTTACGCCTTTCCTAGCAAAACTTTGAGTTTTAATTTGCTTACTTTGTGCATGAGACACTCTGCTGCTGCTTCTTCTCCAGCTGCCTTAACTTTGTATGCTTCTTCTTCTAAAATTTTTGTCTCTTCTGACTTGCCGGCACTTGGAGACGCCATTTTGATTTTGTCGCTGTAATTTTTGTTGTTTTGTTTTTGTTTGTATTTGTACTTGTTTTCGCCTGACTTTATTTTGTCTCTCCTTATTGAAAAATTCAAGTTCGTCACTTGTCAGTTTTGGTGCAAAAGGCGAACTCATTTAAATTTCAATGTTAAGTCAGTATTCAAGGCTCCTGGCTCCAGTCAAATATACCCCAAGGCACAAAGGCGTCGTTGTGGGCATGGCAGTGGGCGTATTAAAGCAAAAAGTTTTCCAATTGATGCCTTGACGAACTTTTTAGGAATTTTTATTACGTTTTAAATGCTCTGCAAAAAAGATGTGACCATGAATTGACATTCCCTAAATCCGCTTTATTTTATTCATTCATTTATTTATATTTTATTTTATTTTATGGAAAAGATAAAAGCTTATAAAAATTCCAAGCAATGTCTATGCTCAATTACACACGCTGCATTTAATTGATTTTAATTTTTAATTCAATGCTTGTTGTTCACAACTAAAAATGTCAAGACTAACAACACAAAAAATGGGAGACAAAAATCCAAAAAATAAAACAATTTTTTTTCGCACATTTAAATAAAATAATAATATTAATTAAAGCATTAAGTGACATTCTTTGAAATTGTTATAAATTTTGAATATACATATATACATATATATATTTTTTTTTGCTTTGAATTACCGTAATTCAACTTAAATCGTTATTGGACACGCCAACAGTTAAAATAATAATGCATAATTGCAATGATTACAAAAATCTAATTAACGAGTTGACAGCCGGGCGGAGTAATTTTTCGGAAAGTGTTTATTTGTGTATTCTGTTTATTTTACCCTGCATATACAGTGGGCCAGGGTATATTAAGTTCATTTCAGGAGGGGTGTAGGATCCCACAAAGTATATTCTCGATCAGGATGACAAAAGAAGTCGATCTAATAATGATCCGTCTATCTCAAAATGATCCGTGGTGTTCAAAAGCTATAACAGCTAGAAGATAGACTCTTCTTCCTCTCTTCTTAACTGATCCACTAAAACCAAAATGTGTGCCACGTCCGTCAGCACATTGACATGTTGATTGACCCACTAGGAAATATTCTCTGCTGGTAACAAAAACAATATTATATTTTCAATTGCCTTTGATTACTGTTTTTGACTTACCAAGCGTTTGGATTTCAAATTTTAATCAATTTATGATTTAAACAACATGAAATTTGCTGACGTATCGAAAACTCAAACAATGAAATGCAAAACTTTCAGCCAATTTTATTAAAAACGCATAAATTCATATACAGCATACTTCAGACCACTAAAGTCACTGATTGAGTAGGTCTGTGGAGCGATATGATGGTGAAGCAAGCATGAAGAGCAGTGTGGCAAGTGAAGAAGAACGAGGAAGAAAAGAAGAATAAGTCAAACGAGTTCAGTGGAGCAGAATTTATATTGAAAATTCTGTTTTTGATGCGAAATGGCGCATGACAAAGATTTAATAGAATGACAAACTCACACACTCTCAAACAAAGAAACACTGACACACGCATACCATATAAAAATCAATAAACAATAAAGTTGATTTATGCGTCAAAGTGTCAATTGGCGGTGTTGGCAACAGCGGCCACGGCGGCAATGGCGAGGCATCTACAGCGGGGCCAACGCGACGTATGCGTAATTGCATTTGGACGGACAGCGCGTCATAAAATGCATTTAAATGTTTCAGTGTGCCACGCAGCTGAGCTCCACTTGCCGCATGCCGCATGCCACATCGTGATTGTTGCATCTGACACTCAACTTTTATTTTACTTCCTTCCTAAAGAGTACATGACTTCTGTCACAGTGTTTGTAACGTCGCATTGAAAGAAATGTGAGTAAAACAAGTCTTTCCGTTAGTCCATCTGTCATCCTAAGATGACTTTCATTTATACTGCAGTCCATAAGTAGGCATAATTTGTCAGGAGTCTAATAAAATGATAAAATTTCTCAATTTGATGATCCTAAATTCTTTTTTGCAGCAATATGCAAGTTTCGACCAAGCCGAATATTTCCTTCATGTCTTTTATTTGTGATTCTGTTTGCATGCCGTGACCAATTCAATATCTGATTGGGAAAATATGCTTTTGATTTAATTGTCATCGTCAGTGAAAGCGTCATCGACATCGTAGCTGTACTCATCCTTCGTTTGTTGTTGTTGCTGCGACTGTTGCTGGTTTATTGTTTATGTTTTATTATTGCTTCTGCTTTTGTTGCTGCTGCGTCCGTGTCGCATGCAAAATTCATCTGTCAACGAAATCAATTCTGCGGTTTTTCTCATTCATCTTTGTTAGCGTGCTCAATTGACGTTCAAAACGACGTTCTGCGACAAAGCTGCAACCACAACAATAACAACAACAATGGCAACAGTAAAAATTACAATGGAAACTACGCACTGCGCACTCGTATCTGAATGGAATCCGATTCCGCTCAGATGAAAGCTAATTGAGCGAAACGTCAATATGTATTATGGCAATTTAATTGGGTTAGATTCATTTTTATCAATCACTTGCATTGCGTGCTTCGTTCTAAAATCGAAAACAATCAATTATTTATTTATTTATTTTTTTAAGTACTTTTCATCGTTTTCAACGCAATGAACATGAAGCATCAACAAAAAAATTGCAACGATGTTCTGAACTAGAATTAAATTTTTTTTTTTTGTGCTTTTTTACTCAGCATTGTTATTACGTACCAACTTTCATTGATTTACCTTATTTGGTTGCAAAAAAAAAGTATCTCCTTCTCTACATATATTTCAGCAGAAACTTTCAATACTCGTCACTGAGTGAGCTCTTGTAAAGTATTTAAATGGCTTAAGCTAAATTGAGAAGTACACTAGAGAAAAAAATGTGCCTATCAATTGTGAAAGTCATATGCCTTACTTGGCCGTTTGTAGTGAGCACAAAACAGGCAAATAAACGGCAAGATAAATGAAGAAGTTGCGCGTTTTCACATTGACTGTATAGCTTTCTAACTCAAACACAATGCGATATTCAATGAGCGTTGAACAAAAGTACACACACACACACACACACACACACACACACACACACACACACACACACACATGCACAAACAAACTGAAAGCCACTAAAATGCAATTCATCATCTTCAGCATGAACAACAGCTGCGGCGCATGCAACACCGGCAGTATGCAACAGCAGAAGACGCGGCGTCACGTAGAAGAGGCAAACAGAAAAGCATTTATGCCAGAAGTTCAGTGCCACAAAGCGCAACGAGCTGCAATGCAACACATCACATCAGAAATCGACATGTGACATGAATATGAAGCCAGCCGCGCGCATATGCCACACGCAACAACGCAGCGCGACCTGCAAGGCACACGACTGGCAGGCAGGCAAGCAAGCAAGTGGGTGGGCCCGCGGGCAGTCGATACACACTCAAGCAGACTTGAAACCACTCGAGGCTTAGCTGAGTTGAGCCAAACCAATCCACTTCACTCCATTCGATTCAACTCGACTCGATTCCTTTGTGGCCAAGTTCGCTGATCTGCCACCCACAGAGACGGCGAGTCAACGAGGTGATTTGCATGCTGACGACGGGTGAGGCTGAGAGTGAAGGTGAAGGTGGCCTGGGCAAGCGGCTGCATGTGAGGTAAGTGATGAGGTGAGCAGGTTTAGGCGGCGGCGAAAGCGGATTAGTGCATTGATTGCATGATATGAATGACAATAACAACAATAACAACAACAGCAGTGATGAATACACAACGTATTTGTAACAGTTACCCTGGCGCCCCTTCACCCCTGCCCTCATATCAACATTGTTGCGTATTTAACAGTCAAATGGCAACATCGTTCACATCATCATCATCATCCTCGTTTCGATGAACTGCAATATTTTCGCGATAATATTTTCGTTATAGTACTTTTTTTTTATTTTTTTATTTATTTGTTTCTTTGCTTTGCGTGCGAGTGAGTGACTCAACGATTTGCTGACTTCGTGCGAGTGTGTTACGCAAATTGATTTCTGTGTTTTCCGCATTCGATTTACGTGGTCCTTCATTTGACACACCCCGCGCCCAGAGATGAACTTACATCATGTCGTTATCGATAAATTCGGTGATGGCAAACAGTACAATATACATAAGTGTAGCGCGTTGGTCTGTAAAATATTTATGCGTTGCAAGCATTTCGAAACAAGCCACATTTATTCTTGTTAAATGCAACGTTGCTCTTAAACTTCTTTGTTGTTGGTTTTGAAACTGTCGCAAATCATTCGGTAGCCTTTAGTAGTAACAAATGAAACTTGCAAACAATCGTCTTTTCATCATTTGTATTTATATCCGTTGAACACTATTCTACTACCCCAGGATACCTGTGATTCAAATTTGTAAGAGTTTGTTGTATATTTTTTCTATAATATTCATAGATAAATATTCAGTTTAATTAAACCTTCATTAAACTAAGAATCATTCATTTGACTCACACTTTGATTCAAAGTCTTTAAAATCTCTTGCTTTGAAGATATCTTTAAACTAACCTGGTATGCTTAGTTTCCTATTTTGAGTTGATGTTGATATTTCTTCAATTTAAAGTCGACAAAATTGCCAACTCACAATGCTCGAACACAAATCCTGTCATGGGCGAACGCTGAGCACGTTTGGCGTTAATGTGGACAAAATAAATGATGCCACTGACAACTTACTCGCTCACATTGTGCAGCGAGCGTAAGCGGATGTTGATGACAATGGCTTTTTAAATTGTTTTATTGAGGTGCCAGTGTTGGTCAACATGTTGTCTGCAGCGTACAAAGTAAATTTCTTTGTCACTGCTGGTTTGTTGGCTCCACTGGCTCCACTGGCTTGACTGGGGTGTCGGCGCTAAAACACGAACGCAATATTGATAAGCGCTTTTCGTTCATAGTTTCCTGCATGTCACTCGCCAATGATGTAGCCAAAGTTTATGTGTGCGGTTGATCAGCTCAGCTGCCGTGGCAGTTGGCTTGCTCAGGCGTAGTTGACGCGAAAGTGTTTTTGGTCGAAATGCACACGTTGCTAACAAAGTACGCTGTGCTGTCAATTGACGTCAACTTTACGGTTGCGATTATGATCATTGACCCAGCAGCGCGCTGGGAATATGAAAAAGGGCAACAACAAGGGTCATAAGGTGGCAGGTGTCTAAGTAATGGCTCTATCAGCAAACTTGACTTGTGATGGAACTTAAGATGAAATCGGAGACAAAGAGAGAAAGAAAAAGCATACATTTTATGTACTTTGTACAGGTGAGCTTTATTGAAAATACTTGTCTGTTGGCCAGCTAAGGAAAATCTTTAATATTTTTGCCCATAGTGAGTTTTCTCTAATAAAACTCTCTACCGCTTTAACTTCACTTAAATAAATGTCATTAAGCACCCTTCAATATGTTTTAAAATTTATAAATGCAAAATAAATTAATATAAAAACACCATTAATGTACAAATAATTTAGTGTCGTAAAAATGGCGGCAACAAAAAATGTTGCCGTCCAAAATGGCGTGCAAAAATTAATTCAATATTTTTGTTTTTCCATTAAAGCTTGAAAATTATAGCGCGCATTTCGCATAATTTTCATCACATATGTGTGAGCGACATGTGTGTGTTGTGTGTGTTATTGTGTGTGTGTGTGTGTGTGTGTGTGGAGAGCGGCACATAGTGCAAACGGCAAAAAGGATGCCAAAAATTGAAGTAACGCATTAAAATTAATTATGAAGCACTCGCAGTCATTTGCATTTCCATTTTAGTTACTCATCTCAACGAAAGCTTCTTTTATCTTTTTTTTTTTTTTTTCATAAATTTTTTGTGCATACTTTTCGGCGCACATAAAACATAACCTACAATTTTTTAGAGCACAGGCAATGTAAGTGTGCTACTTGTGCTTTGTGTGTGGCTGCCGTCCCGTTCTTCTGGCTTGCTTCAAAGTTAATTATGTTGACATAGTCTGCTTCGGTTTTTTGCTCTGCACTTAAAAATTTTCAAAATGGAGTTGAGCATTGGAACGTAGGAGTGAGCGTACGCCCACACGCAAGTCCAGTTCAGCTCGGTTGGCATGTATTAAGAATTCATGCCACTCCCATGTCAGTGCATGACGCCCACTTAGTGAGCAACGAGCCAACGAGTGTTCGGTCGAATTACTCAAATTAATTAAGTTTCGCCTTTGCCGGCATCGCTCATATGCCCCATTGCGCATTCGCTTAGTTTTCTCTTACGCCGCCTCCTTCGCCTTCGCCTTTGCCTTCTGCTTGTGCTTTACTTCTCATCATATATACGCTTTCGCTTAAGTCCCAGCAGGTTTCTCAACGTTTTTGCTTCCTTTGTGACATTTTGCAGACATTTGTCGCTTACTATATTCTTTTTTGTTTTTCCATTATAATTTTTTTTTTTTTTTTAATGCACCGCAAGTAAAAATGTCGCCAATCCTTAATATTTTGCTTTGTATGTTGAACTTTTCCGGCCGCCTTCAACAGCACATAGTATGCCATGACATTCAAACATTTTGAAAGCGACTTTAAATTAATTGCTTTGGCGTAGTTTGAATTATTAAATACTACGGATTTTTGTTTAATAATTTTTTAAAAGTCATTGCTTCCGTTAAATGTTCTTAAATGTTCACTGAATTTTTAGTTCCTAACTCAAAAATGACAGAGTGAACACCAAAATGACGTTGATCAGCAGT
Source organism: Phortica okadai (assembly GCA_034638295.1). Classification (NCBI taxonomy): domain Eukaryota; kingdom Metazoa; phylum Arthropoda; class Insecta; order Diptera; family Drosophilidae; genus Phortica; species Phortica okadai. Next base: position 37,491,659 of record CM067851.1, read on the forward strand.
ACCAGACTGAAAAATGGATAGGATAGACAGACGGTCATCACTAAATCGACTTCTCTGACGATGCTGTTCAAGAATACATACTTTATAGGGTCTGTGCCACATCCTTTTACCCTATACCTTGTCTCATAAGGTGTAGCGCATAAAAAATGTTTATTTTTGCGGTCGTAACGCTTTGGCAGGTGCAACTTTGACCTAATTAAAAGAAATTATAAAACATCGCCACATGATGGCGTCATTTATCAAACGCCAATAGAAAATGGAAAAAGTTGACAACAAAAAAAACAAATCGATGACAACAGCAACCAAACCAAACCAATTCCCGAAGCGAGCGTTTAATCAAAATTTACCTGCAAAGCATGCTGACAATGAGAAATTGCAACAAATTCTCGTAACAACGTGTGTTGCATACAAAAACAAAAAACAAGCAAATAAAATTAATAAAAAGAAAAAATAAAATAAAAACAGTCTACAAAACTGCTAAAGTGAATGCTGGTGGCGTGGCATGCAAATGTTGTTGGCACTGCGGCGTGTTGCACGCGCGAAATCCCAAAACAGAGCAAAACTTGGCAAGTCATACGCGTTTATTGGCATTGTCAGTGCAATAAAACAAAAACCGTGCGGGATCGAGTGAGACAAAAAAATGAGAGAAGAAGAAGCGGAAAAAACACAAAGTGATTTTGGCTAAATGGCATCAAAATTGGCTAGGCTAGCCGACCGAAGGGCGAGGGTGAGGGCGGTGCAACGGTTGGTGGATTCTGATTTGGCACCCACGACCACGTTCTTATTTGAATGCATATCGAGTTTCAGGCAATGGCGATTCTCGAATAAAACATGTTTTTTTTTTTTGTGCCAGAGTTGTTGTAGTTTCAGTTGCTGCTGTGCTGCTGCTGGTGCTGCCATCATCGTCAGTACTGATGACGATGGAACATGCGCTCAGTGCTATTTCTTTTTGTTATCTGTTATTTTGTTGCTGTTTTTGTTGTTGTTTTTGTTGTGTGTTTTGAGCATTTTGCATGCGAAAGATATGAAAAATGAAGCTCAAACAAAATTTGTACAACCAAAAACGTTCAATCCAATTTCAAGCATGTTTTCTCTTCTCTTCACTCCATTCCATTCCGATTCGACCGTCTGTCAGTCAGTCTGTCTATGCCAAACGATCTACTGCCACATGACGTTGCATGCAGCCGCATGTGGCAAGTGGTCAGCAACGCACTCAAGGCCCTGTGATGACGCCGTTGTTGCTGTTTCTGCCGGAAGGGTTTTCGTGTTCTGCATTTAGTAGCACACTCGATTGTGATTGATGGCGAGTGATGGGAAAAAAAGCTATTGCGGCTGCTTTTGAGTGCCGAAATTGTTGTGGCAGAGTCAGAGGCAAAATACAAAGCCGATTTAGAGAGCGAATGTGTACTAGATAAAAAAGAAATGGCAGTAAAAGAACAACAAAAAAAAAAAAATACCGATTGGTAGATAAATTTTGTTAGTAGATAAGAGGAATGTAGTTTGACGGCAAAAAAAAGAAAAAAAAAAAATTTGTCATTTCAAAGAAACTTGAGCATGTAAATAAATATTTAAGGGTGTTGAAATATCGGAACGGAAGGAATCATGGAATATTTTTATTAATTCCAGCCTTTATTAAAGACATCATTAGAGGATTTCGCCTTAGCTATCTAAACGCAAGAAATATTGTAATTTTTTTCAAATTATTATTATTTTTTTTATCTGTCATGTAACTGAAAAGCCCACGATAGCGAGTCAGCCAAGCATGCCAAAGCTAAACGACATGACAACCCTATACAGTAGTCGACACAACCGCATCATTAATCACAACTGATGAACGAACCGGCGAACGAAGAATGGGCGAGTGTTTGCCATGACAGTGCACTATCACAAGCAACAACAACAACAATAATTTCAAGTAATGTATCTGAGGCTTTGTCAAGTTGCCTGCACTGCTGATCAAGTTGAACCTGCAACTATCGCAGCTTTGTGGCAAATCGAGGCGCGTTCGGTCTTGAGTTGTCTGCGCTGACCATTACCCACAGCATCTTCATGCCGCTTTCGCAAATTAGTTCACATTTTCACGTTCACACGTTTTTGCCGTACTTGCCTAAAATAAAACAAAAACGTTGTAAAAAAAAAATAACAAAAACTACAACACTTAAGCAGTCGACAAAGCAGCGAAAAATTATGAACATGCTTGCGGCATTGGCATGAAGGGCAGTGAGTGGGCAACGGAGGCGAAAAACGCAAGACAAAAACAAGAAAAGAAAACAAAATGAGTTTCAGTTTAGAAAGCAGCAAATTTGTGGCATTTAAATTGCATGTTGCTGGCGAGATAAGAATTTGCATGATTAATGAAATTCGATGCCACATTTGACTTTCGTGCTTGGCACCGAAACTCAAAAACTTCGTGGCTTGAGAGCTTAGAATTTGTGGCCAAAAGGAAGTAAGCAACGTGCTCAGTTCCAGTTTGGGCCACTGAAGTTAAAGTTTGCCATTAGTGAAATAATTTGATCACATGACAAAGTCATGCAATAGTTGAATGCAATTTGATTCTTTTGAAATTAAAGTTTCTTTTTTACTAAAATTAATTTTGAATAATTTGTTGTGTTTTGTATCTCAAAGGAAATCAACAGAAAGGGGGAACTTTAAGTATACATGATTCAAACATTTCATTTCCTGAAAGATAACAACAACAAACGTAATAAAAGGGAAAATTATATAAGTACATCAATTTGTCAGAAGTAGGGCAACAACACTCTTGTTACATTTCAATAAGCGCTCAACATTTTCGCATGCTTCACTACAACTTGTCATTATTATAATTGTATACTTGGCACTGAGCTTGTGGCACACTGAGCGTATTTTTGCTCTTACGTTTCAAGCTCTTATTTCTCTATATTTATATTTATATTAAATTTTATTTAAAGAGTATTGGAAATGCTGAAGAATACATAAATTAAACATATCAGGGTATTGTACTTATTTTAAATGTCGTATATAGTCAGGATTTGTTCAAATTTACTTCTGCAGCTGAGACTCTTTTCTAAAATTAGGAAATGACTAAGTAAATAAATGTCAGTGTCAATCATGCCAATCATAAGTACTCTCCCAACTTCTCCCCAGTGTTTTTATAATCGTCACTTTTTGCTGTCATCAATGACGCCTTTTTTCAGCCAAACAACATTTTTTTATGTTCAATAATGAGACGCCTTTAATAACATCGAAATCCTTTACATATAATTTCCGCTTGTCGATACAATCTTTACTCACTGTTGCTATTTTGTTGTTTATTTTTTTTATACTTTGCTTGGATTCTTTATGAAAAATATAAGCGATGTCGAAAATATGACAAAAGCAAAAACAAAGCCTTGATGAAAATGCTGCTTTTTCAACACAGACGATGTCAACAATAACGACCACGGCAATCATAAATAATTGAAGCAACAGCAACAACAAAAGACGTTAAACATAAAAGATAAACAATAACCAGAAGAAGGGCAAGGGGCAGGGGCAGATAAAGAAGAAGAGCGGAACAAGTACAACAATGAAAACAGGCATAATAATTTGCATCAATTAATCAGTGTTAAATCAGTTCTGTCACTCAACGCCATTTTGTGTGATGATAATAAATGCGTTTTGTTGTGGTCCCAAGCGCGCTACAGTGAGTACACAGTATATTGATTTGTCTCAGAGTTGGCAACTCTTTTTAAAATGTTTATCGAATTGGATAGTCAGGTCATAGTAATTGCTCCTTTCACAAGATTATATCGTATATAATTAAAGGATTGTACAAATATTAAGGGTTTGTTCTCATTTGTTATTTTTTAAAAATTTTCTGTTCACTGCAAAAATCTTGACATGTTCTGTTAATCTGTTATATAAATAAACGATTGTAAGTGATGCAAAAACAAAAAATAATAATTATCATTGTCATCAGATGAATAATGTTCTTATATTCAATAGTTAAGTTATCCGCTCAATAACTTACCAAAGTTTCCTTGCAATCAAATGAAATGAACAATTATAGAATAAATTGCAAGCTGGACCTTCTTTTGAATTTCATTAACTTCCTTCAACATTTTTAATAATCATGCTTGAAAATAGTTCGGAAATTATAAATTTTCGCTTGGCTGGAATTAATGAATTGTTGACGCTGTTGCAATGCGTAAACAATTGACTGCAGATTTTTCATTTTGAGTTGAGAACGCGGACCACGATCAGCTTCAGATCAACGCCCAACTATGCTAAGCGAATGCAAAGTAAGCTAAGTGATTTATTTTACGGTACGGCATCGTATAATTAATAATGATTAAAAAGTGAGCTTAACTGGGGCGTTCTCAACTAGCCGGGTTTGCTGTCGTTGCTGTCGTTGCTTCTTTGCTTACGACCAAAGCGAAATCCTGCGATTATAAAACGCGTTAATGGCTGCGCTGCTGCCAAGTCACTGCCACATGGTTAGTACCTTTGTCGGTCTGTAGGTGCTTTTTGCTGCTGCTTCTTCTGTTGAAAATAAGAGTTGAATCGCCGTCGGTACGGTCCGCAGTCTTGTGCGGCGCCACAATGCCCCGAATGCCGGCTGGCGTCCTGCTGTGCGGGATTAACTTGAATTTATAAGTATTTGAATATTTGAGTTGCCTGTTTTTTTTTTTACTTCGTAGTCTTTTTTGTCTTGTTAAACCACTCAACGTTGCACTAAATAGCGAAGTGGCGATTTCGTTGGTATATGCGTGAGTGCGTGCGTGCGTGCGTGACTTTGTTTCATTTCCAACTGCATGGTGTGTGGTCTCGGTCTCAGCTCAGTTTGAGACACGACGCTTAACCCTTTATTATTTCATAAGTTGGAATAAGAGCAAAAGTTGCTAATTGATTTCTACAGTTTCTAGCCTTGAATTTCGCTCTAAGTTAAACTAAAATGTTATTAATCCTTTAAATCGGTTTTTTTTAGCCATATTTTTGAACAGAGTTTACATTTAATAAACACATTTTTATGCTTGCTTGGCTGTGCTTAGTTTTTTTCGTATTTTGTTTAAAATATTCATATTTCATATATAAAGTTCATAGCTCAAACGATTGCATGACTTTGTCCTTGGCAACGAGTAGCACGTGCATAAAAAGCCAAGCCCAACCGCTCAGTGACAAACAATTCTCAAAAAAATATTCGCATTTATTCATTCCACATTCAACATTGATGACAACTGATGAACTCAAGTGTTTTTGTTTTTTTTTTTTTCGAAAACCGACATAAAAAAATAACTTTCGATTTGTTTTCTTTACCTTGTCGAGTTTTTGTTGGGTTTTTTTTTTTTTGTAAATACTTTAAATTGAATATTTTCCTTTGCCATGATGCTGATTGTTTTCGAAGCTTTTAGCAAGCTGATTGCCAACTTAATTGCTTCGCTGTAGGTCGATATGGAAAAACAGCAAAGACGAAATGAAAAAAAAATAAAAATAAAAGATCAACAAAAACTTGAAAGAGTCAACAAGTCAACGGGCAAACACAAATGAACAAAAGAATAAAAAAAATGATAATGGTCGATTTTGATATATGACTGAACGAGTGCCTTTCAACAATAAAACTGGAAAAGTGCATTGACGTTCAACCAACGGCCACTTGACGTTGTGCCGGCAACCTGCATCCAGATCGCGTCCGAACTCGGCCATATGGACGTCAGCGAATGATTGCTGATATGTGCTATCACAAGACAATTAAAACATTTGTCAGACAGGTGGGCTTAAATTGAGATTTACTCTAATTGAAGAGCTTAACGAAGAGCATTGATTTCAAATCGCATCAAATCACAAGAAAATCACGTCAAAAGCGCACACAATCCGCTTCTGTCGTACTAATTAAGTCATTCATTGCTGCTGATTTTATTATCGCGATTAATTAATGATACTCATAAATATGTATTTAATTATCTTCGCTACGGCAACGGCGCTTGTCGGCATGCAACAGGTTCAGGAGTGACTTCGAAATTGTTCTGCATCTACAACAGTCACTTGCCTCAGCAGCTGTTGTCGCCAGATAACACGGCAATCTCTATTTTTAGCTGTGAATTTATACGAATTCACGTTTAATTAGTGCATCGCATGTGGAACAGCAGCAAAATGCAATCATCTGTTGGCAACAAGCAGCAGGTCGAGTTGTCACATAAGCGATAATTAATGATCTCCGCTTGGTGAAGGTCAATGAAATCTCTTGAATGAATTCTGCAAATGCAGCAGGTAAAGATGTGCTAATGGGGTGCTGAGTGCGAAATGATAGTGTGCTTGAAGATTGCATCGGCCGTACGACTGTAAATATTCAAATTGTAATGAAGAAAATGTAAATTTTTCAAAAGTATTATTATATAAATCAATCGTTCATTCTATTGTCAGCTCTAAAACTTGCAGAAAATCTTATAAAATTCATTTGATTGAAAAATAATCATTTTATAAACTCTTTAAGCAAAGTCACAAGTCAAATCAAGGCTCAAGATGTTGGCCATGTGCGCTAGTGCGACTCGTTTCTCAACAGTTCATGAATTTGTTTATTTATTCTTTAAGTTTAAGTGTGGCCACCGACGTTGGCAACGTGTCTGTCGTCTGGCAGCTGTCAATTTGAGTCTGTTTGACACTTCTGCCGGCGACCAGCCGACAAAGTCTTCTGTTGCCATCAACTGTCGCCAGCATCTCTTGTATCTACATACAAACACTTCCAGTCGATCGCGTTGTCACCACCAACGGGCACGCCCCCCCCTTGTAGGTCTCCCGGCAATTTGTCGCTTGTCGCATCGTTTACTTTTAAATGACGCCAAACTTTATCTTAGATCTGATATCGATTTCGGTATCATTGACTTGTTGGGCTCTCAAGTGGCCGCTGTGGTGTTTATTAATAAATAAGATGCCAGTTTTGTTCATATTTCAGTAAATAAACAATATTTACACTTTTTTTAACGCTATTAATTAGCAGCTGTCTAAAGTTTTGATTGAAGTGCGTTGAGATAAGTGACAGGCGTGTATAATGTTATGTTCAAAACGAAGGTCGCAGAGCAAAACGTGTGAAAGCATTTGAAAAAGTTTTGTGTTCAAACATGTTTGACTCGAAAAGCAATTTTTTGCTCAATAAAAGCCAACGTTGATTTCTGCAATGACCCTCGCTTATGTCTGCGCAGCCACTTAGCAGCACAGAACGGCTCGTCTTTAGGGATTACAACTGAAAGTGATTTAGCTTAAAAAGAAACCTCACCATAAACACAACATGCAGCGAAGCGTGAGCAGTAGCTGCGAGTAGTAAAAAAGTATAAATAAAAAGTTAAATAATAATTTAAATAAGACAACATAAACAGCTGTTGCTTTTCTGAACTGAACCGAACCGAACTCAACAGAGCTGAGCTGAACTGAGCAGAACGTGAATTTAACTCAACTCAACTCAAAAAAGCTGAACTAAACAGATTTGATGGTACAAATACGGCATTAAAGCTGAGACTGCAAATCGCGCATCAACGTCAGAATGGGAATGACGCGAAAAGAGGAAACATATTTATTTATTTATGTATCAAAGTGTGTAACGAATGTACAAGGAAAAGGGATAATCTTATTATAATGAAACAGAAGTTATGCACGCGCAACACTGCAAAATGGCGTCAGTCAACTGTCGCCGCTACGGCTTAGACGACGCGCGAAACGCAGCTGAGCAAAACGGAGAATCTCTGCTGTGCTGTGCTGTGCTGTCCTAAGTAGAGGCGAACAAAAAGCGTTGTAGAATAGAATAGACTGCGATAGGAAAGCCGTTGGCCAACAGTGTAATGTTGCCGCCCGATGGACAGAGGGCATTCGAGCAGAGACAACAACAGGCGACACGAACGACAGGAGTGAGGCGAGCACAGATTGCCAGCAGCTGAATCAAAACAAGTGACACATCAGACATGAACGCCAACGAAAAAAAATAAAAAACTTAAAAACGTTTTATATGGAGAGCATATTGCATTTGTTATCAGGCTGGCATAAAGTATCTAAACAGCAGCAAGAGCGGAGTCAGTTGCAAACAAGTTTTCAATTGAATGATAACTTTAAAAACTGTTTGATAATGACTGCCCCTACTGCTAGAGACTGAATGTTCTATAAGAATGCGTAGTATACTCAAAAGTTGATATAGCCGAAGTTATTATTATTTTAATTTTTTCTGATCCTAATCAAATCCAAAGACTAAAATTCAATTTGTGCATTTTCTTTGTGTTTCTTCTGTTTCGTTGGCTTTTGGAATTATAGGATGATAGTCACAAACGGCGCCCGCGGAGTCGAGTGCTCTTTGGAATTGCGATGTTTGCCTGTCAGTTTCTTTATCAGTACAGTGATGTAGCTTATACTGACGTAAGTTGCAAATTTATTGAACGACATGATTTGACTTTGGAAGGAACAAATTTAAAAATAGTCATGAAATATGTATGATTCAAAAACGTTTCTTCAAAGGATCTACCATTATGGTTCTTTACTATAAAAACTAATGTACTTGTTGTACATAAAAATGAGAATAGAATTTGAAAATTATGAGGCCATAAATTTCGGAAAAACGGTAAGAAAACAAACACATTCGCGAATGAGTAAACAAAGAGATAATCAAAATAATAATACTTTGCATGCCCAGCGAGCAACCTTATTTATTAAATGAGGTAACAGGTGCAAAAAGGGTTTAAGTGCTCCAGCGACTTTGGGTCAAAAGTTTAAAAGATTAATTACAAGTCTTGCGTAATGAGCGGATTTCCGTTTGGAGGCGTAGCCATCGTCGACGTTGGCGTTGTCTTCTCAGCCGCTGCAAATAATGACCATATTTCATTTCATTTAATGAAATTGAATGAAATTTATGAAATATTTGCGCGTTTTGAATAAACTTGTGTCCGCAGCCGGGCCCAAGCCAAAGTCGCAGTCGAAGTCGAAGTCAAACAGACACGTTCGCCGGCTGGCATACAGTAAGGTAAGCCCAGGTAAATGCCAGCCACGCAACATAGTCGATCTTCATTAGTGGCGCCACGTTCGTTGCTGTGAACGTCATCATCATTGCCATTGGCGTCTTCATTATTAGCAAGAAATGCCTTTGGTGCTTCTACTGTTGCTGCCGCTGCCGCTGCTGTTAAGCTTTGAATTTATGGCAACGCATTTGCGGCTCGTGCGCTTATGGCCCCAAACAGACACGGGCAAGCCAGCAGCAACAACCGAACCACCAGCTAGCCAGAAACAACAACAATAATAATGTCTACAATATCAGCGCATTGCGGTAAATAAAGCGTCGGCGTTACATGTTTGTTTGTCTGTCCGTCCGTCCGTTCCCAAGTCGGTCCGTTTTCTATTCGTCCGTCCACTCCTTTATTAGTTCATCGTTCGAAGTCATCGTCTTTTAGATACGCGTTTTGGGTATCATTTTTACGCAAGAAAATTTATCGCAACGCTTTTGGGACACACAGAACGTCAAACACAAAATATTTCTCACCATCTCGCTGTCTCCTTCGCTGCACAGCCGTTACAGCTTAAAAGCCTGGCCAATGCCGTTGTTCTTGTCTCATAATTCTTGTCAGACAACAAGCTAAATACACCATTTAACACAACATTTAAAATCGTATCGATTGTATTTCATTTCGATATTCTCGCCTGTAAGCATCTTTATAACATCTATTAATCTGCGTGGGTGGTGAAGTATCCAATTGAGTACACATGTGACGACTTGAAGAGTGCTTTAACTTAAATCTAATTTACTCAATTTCACACTGAAATTATTATTGAATAAGTGCGAATTCATGTTCGATGCGCGCTTATCAATTAAAGCTCATCGATGATGTAGGTGAGCTTTGTGAATACTCAGAAAAGAGAGGATTTGCAAAAGATACGTTAAAATAAACAATAAACTGTCAACATAAATAAAATAGATAAGATGTCTAGACAATTTAAGAACGATTAGACTAAATAAGATTCTTACTCACTATCTCTCTAATCCAATACTGGAACTGTCTGCCCGGCATAAACAAGCCAAGATCATTGTGACCCCAAATGAGAGATGACTATCTCTAGAACGAACTGCATAATTTGTTTTTACTGTCCACTTTTGCATACAGGTTGATAATGTGGCATTGGAAGACGAAATTTATTGCAAGACAGGCCAATAATAAAAATAATTGCAAGTGTTCGACATTCCGGTGGGTAACATATTTCACCAACATATAATTTAATGCCGGCTCACGTTTTATTTCAGACTATAAATTAACCTTTTACCACAATGCCGGCAAAGGACAATGCCAGGGACGACACTGGTGAGCTGTCGATGGCACAGCCTCGTGCGTGTGTTAAAAAATATAATTCTATTATTTATTGTGCGAGCAGTTTACAATACATAATCAATGCTCAATATAATAAACGCGAAAAATTTGCTGAGTTTTACTCGTTAATGCACAAAATGTCGGAGGTGTGTTTTTGCTGTAAGAATGGGGCGGCGTCATCCTTGTTGAGGGCGGCGTCGGCGGTTGCAGCCGAATTCAGTCGATGAAAAAGAAACTGAGCTAAACGGCATACGAGTTGAGTGGCGCTGAGCTAAGCTGAATTGAGTCGCGCTGAGCAAACTGAGCCCCAGTGTGGCGTTAACAACATGGCATGCACGACGCGACGCTGCCAGCGTTGACGTTAATTGACCGCAACAATTTTTTCAGCGTGCTGTAAATTTTAATGAAAATGAGTCGCAGTCGCGTTGCATTATCCATCGAAGCTGGTCATCGACGTTGCTGTTGCTGTTGCTGTTGGTGTCTCTGATATTGCGGCTGCTAGTGTTGCCGCAGCCAACATGGGCGTGTTTCGTCGATGACATTTTGCATCAAAGTGCTGTCAACAACATTTCGCGCTCTTTGCATAAATAAATGTTGCTGGCTTAATTCCAATGCAGGCGTCAACAGCGTCAGCAGCGAAAGCAGAAAAAAATGAATTTAATTGGCGACACAATTCGATGTTTTTTTTATTGTTATTATTTTTTATTGCGTTACAAATTCGTTTTATTTTTGTTCACAGAGTTGTTTGTCATTTTGCTGTCATTGTTGTCGTTTTTATTGTCGCCGCTATTGTCGTTGTTGCTGTTGTTGTTGTTGTTGTGGAGACTTTACTTTAATTTTATGTTGTCGCTGCATTTATAAATTAATTAAAAATAAATTACTTTATGTTGCGTGTCGAATTTCATTGAATGAAACAGCAACAATTATTGTGTTTTCCAGCGAATCCTTTTATTTTGAACTTGCTTATTGTGCATAAGCAACTAAATGATTCCAAACGATTTTGAACATTCATTAAGATTATGTTTGATTCTCGTTTTTATTTTCTTTTTATATGTTTTGGTATGATTTTCGTATTAAAAACTGTCCTGTAAATTCCTGTAAATTATAATTATGAGCGGGTGAGATTGAGAATCCTTTGAATTACTTGCTTTTATAATTTTGTTGAGGTTGAGTATAGATAGATATCCTTCTTTATGGCACGATCTTGCATATCCCCCAAATGTCATATTTTTTCCATATCCAACAAATATAATTCCAATGTAAAAAATAATGTCAACAAGGTACCAATTAGCGCTCCGCAATTTCTTTATACAAGTTAATTCCATATAATTGGCCCCATTGCCATGGCAAAAATGCATAAATACATGCAGACATATTATACATTACACTCTCATACGAAGCGGCTTAATGAAAGCTTCGCTGGGCTGGTTGTCTCAAAGCTTTCTTGGCTGACATTTGTTGATTTCAATACTCGTATTCATAAGTCAATACATGCCAACATCCTCCAACAATGTTCGATTTTTTGCCTGAATGAACATCTTTTGAGCATTTGCTGGACTGAAATTGTATCAGTTTTGTCATCCACTTTGCGTCTCAAAGAGTTACTATTGAGTAAAAGAAGAATGAGATACATATATGCAATAAATTCACATAGTGTGTATTTTTGCAGCAAACTGAAATTCCATGAATTTACGCAGCCTTCGCAATGTAAGAGAACAGACGTAAGAGGAACATGACTCTGTCGTTGCTGTCGTCGACATTGGGGGTACGTTTGACGCATGCTGCGCTACACAGGCCGCCAGCCACCAGGCGTCGACGCAGCCGTCAGCCGTCAGCAAACAGGAAAGAAGTTTCAATAATATTTTGCAATAACATTTTTACACCTCTCGTTCTGTTTTGTTTGCCCTCCGCCTTGTGCCTTCTGCCTTGGCAAAAGTCAGTGGCATCGAAAAAAACACGAATAAGTGCCATCAAATGAAAGAGTCGGTGATACGAGCGGAGAGTGAGAAGATGCAGCAGTGCGAGTGCACACAGCAAGCATCGAATTGAGTAACAAAATCTGAGTCTGAATTCGTTGTCGCCTCTTCTTTTGATATCGCATTTCAACAGAAATGCAGCCGCAGTGGCACATCGAAGGTGTCGATGGGCGACAAGTGGGGCGGTAAAACGGGCCACATCGGAGCTTTCAAAGATGAACCTCAAGTCGAGTTAAAAAAAAATCCAAGGTAAGAAAATGAGAGAAAAAAATATTTATTTCAATTTATGTGCATGCGAAACGCAGGTGTGACAACAAGAAAATTTATCTTTGTTGTAGTGAAAAGGGCAACAACAACAACAACATCGGCAGCAATGCACAAAAGTAGCCCCTTATGCTGCTTCGCTGTCACATTGCGATAAAAAGATTCGCTGCCATACAACATCAGTTATTGTATCTTAATGCGACGTTAACTTTGTCGTAAGTATGAACATTGGATTCGCACTAAAGCTATTATTGCTTGCTGTCTGGTTTTTTGGATATCCATATCAAACGGCTCTTCACTGAAAATTAAATAGAATCCAGCTGATGATAAAATTTGCTGAAGACATTATTCTCTAATACTTAATTGCCAAATTAATTAATAATTGAATTATATATAAATCGTTTTCTTTACCTTGAATGAGAGAAAATTTATTGAAAACCTAACATAAAACGCGAAATAGTTTGTGAAGTCTCCATAGAATAGATCAGCGAACCGACACACAAAGCAAAGTCACCACCAAAAACATTCAAAATCATCTGAAAACGGCTTGTTTTATGTAGGATACTTGGCAGGCGTGACCCAATCAGACCACCCATAGAAATTCTGTGATTATTTGCTGAAATTTAAATAAATTTCATAGAAAAGTTTTCGTTCACTTCATTGAAAAGTACATAAGCTGAAAATCTTTGCTGAATTCAGTCGTTAACACGAAATTTATCACTTGATCTAATCTAGTAAACTTCAAGATTATGAATGGAAACTTTTGCACTTTCAGTGCATAAATCTTCATTTGTGAGCCGACGCGACGACACAGTGACTAAACTTGACTCAACTCAACTCAGCCCGCCTCCCATCACCTCACCCCATCCCACAAAGTTCATTATTATTATTAAGAAGCTCATGAAATTCATACAGATTTAGTTAAGAAATGCGGCGACGTTGGCAACCACGACGAATGAGCTTCACTGGGCGTGTGTAAATTCCCTCGAAATCAACCGAAATGAAATGTTAAATGTTGAATTAGCAGCGAAGCATTAAACAGCATGAAAATTAGAATAAAGAGCTGAAAAGTTCCAAAGTTGCAAATGGAAACTTTTTGGTTACAGAAAATTAGCGCTCAAAAGAATCTTCGCTCATCTTTATACATACATACTATTTCAGACAAAACTTTCAAGCATTGCATATACTTTTTCTCTTGGTTAATCAAGCGCAAAATTCATGCATCGGCAAAATAATGCATTCTCATTTCAATTTTCCATTTTTATTGTAAAAATATGGCGTGGCATCTTAGCTCGGTTAAAATTAATTAAAAACGCCCACAATTCAGCGATAAATCAGTTGTCGTTGCAGGGTGTTGGCGCTGGGCCAAAGGGCAAGCTCGGCAGAGATTAAGCAACCTCAGAAGCGTTGACGTGCGCAAAAGTAAAGTAAAGTGTATAAAAAATAAAATAAATAAAACAAATAAGAAAAAGAACTTGCACAAATCGTGCATATGCGCTTACAAAAACAAAAACCAAAAACAACTTAATGTGGCATATGTCTGACACTGCGAGAGTTTTTGTCTGTGCCTCAGTCCTGTGCCAATAAGTATCTGAGCTTTTGTTTGTTTATATGTTTGTTTGTTTGTTTGTTTGCTTGTGTACTTTGCGACTAAGTGCGTGTGTCTGCGTGAGTATGTATGTGTGTGTGCGCGCTTAAGAGCCACTAATAACTCATTGTTGCTCTTACCAATGTTGTTGCAGCTGCTACTTTACTGCAAAGGCCGCCCCTGCATCTTATTCTTTTTCGCCTTCGCCATCGTCATCGTCATCATCATCTTATACTGCTTCCGCTATAGCTCTCAAAACGAATTCAAGCCTCCAACAGTGCAGCCTGATTCGGTTCGGCTTGGCTCGCGTCCTACGTGCCACGATTCAAAACAATCAAAAACCTTAAAGAGAATTTTTATGTTTAACAAGCAGCTTAAAAAAAATGTGTAAACAAATATATATGTATGTGTGTACGCAGAAAAATTAAAGCACTTTTAAAAACAAAAGTTTCAAGATTTTCTTCTTTTTTAACGGATTTTTTTCTTTCCAGTTTTATTTCCTTTTTTTACGCGCATGTTTTTTTGGCACAGCAGATTTATGAGCTTGTTTCTTTTATTGTCGAAACTTTGCTTCAAAAAAAAATTTATAAAATATGTTTTAAATTAAAAATTGCTGTCGAAATGTTGTTTTATTTTTGTTGGTTTGCTTTGTATAATTTATGGACATTTATGTGTTTTCACTAACATAAATGAGCATGTTTTATTGATGGCTCAGCCTTAAATTCATTCGGTAATATTCATTTTGCAGCCATTGCTGCATTTATTTATAAAAGAGTTTATTGAATATTATTTATAGCAAATTAAATGTACTAAGCCGAGTTTAACACAAACTTAAACAGAACGAACAAAGGCGAAAATGTACTGATGGAAAAGAAGAGAGACATGCCACATGAAACAATCCTTTGAGTACGTGTTGGGTCTGGGTTGGGTTGGGTTGGTTGTTGCTTTTTGCTGAGAGTAAATTATGAGTATTTATATAATCATCGGTATTAAAATTGTCTCAAAGTAAAATACTATTGTATTATTTACTGAGCCGTTTTGAATAAAGACTCTTGTTCATTAATGCCATACATACATATTTATTTATTAAATATAAACAGAATCGTTTGAAATTATATACCAAATTGTTTTTAACCAAAATTGCTACTAATTAAAAGCCAAAACTCGAATTTTACGAATATTAATGTTTGTGCCCCGGTGAGTACGTATGTACATATATGTCTGCAATGATCTCCTTTTTTATTTGCCGTTGCCATCAGCATTCATAAAATCTGATACGCTGTCATTGAAGCAGCGGTCTCTGCCGGGCGGTGTCTCAGATACATTTACATGGCTGGATGGTGGGGCCGTCGCGTCGGTTTGTTGGTCACGTTGGGTAATTGCAGAGTTGGAGGAACGCCGCTCGGCGCAACACAGTTAAATATTAAAAGCGTTCATAGCGGCACAATTATGCGGAAGGAACTAATTAGGCCTCGCCATGCACAATAATAATCATAATAATAATAAAGCGCGTGAAAAGGCAAAAAAGGTATTAAATTTCATTTTATGTCAGTTAGTTGCGTTGAAGTTCATTAAATGCTCGTAACGAGCTCAACACCCCCGCACCCACGCACCTCCAGCCCGACATTCAACTTGCAACGCAGCCTTGCTTGTGCGTGGAAAATGAAAAGCATGAACATTTATGAAATAATCACAACAAAAACAAAACACAAGATACATGATACAACAACAAATTTATCATAGTGCAATTATGTGCCACTGACAACACAACACGTAAAAAAAATTTATTATTCGCTTCATTATAATGTGTTTGTTTCAAACAGTTGCTCAACAATTTCTCTCAGTGCATGTTGACTAATGAGTTTCGGGGAGTTGAGATTGCGTAAAATGTTTGGTATTTTGATGAGTTTGCATTCAAAACTTTCTCAACATTTCGCGCAAATGTTAGGCACTTTTCACTTTGCCATTTGATATTTTAACCCAACACAGAATCCGGATTGAATGTCATTTCAAGGCGTTCCTAAAGCCTGCAACAAATTTCTTATGTATCTTTGTTCCGTATTTGTATATAATTGTATATTTTTGCTATATGAAGTTCCGAAAACTCCCACTAATAAAAGAACACTCTCAAAAAAGACTTTAATTCGATTAAAAAAAAAAAAAATGTTCTCTGAACACGTTCTGTAATTTCTAACGAAAAAATGCCAACACATACCAAACAAGTTATCAAAGCAGTAGCATAAAACTTGCTGAGCAATAAGATAACAGGCATAGATTTACTATTTTCACTACTCACAGCGATAAAGAAACGCATTTCTAAAATATAAGTGGCAATAAGGTAGGCAAATCACGTGGAATAGCCGCGGCCACAAGTGACGTTCAATGAGAGACGAGAAGTACGCGTAGGTGTCAAACTGACATTTGGCAGTGATGGGTGCACAATGCTTGGAATTTCAAATGGCAACGACAGATCAAAGCATGGCGTGACAATGCGACGAGCCTAGTCGGCTGCAGACTAAATATGAACGACGTGGAGTTGAAGGGATCTTCAATTTGCTAAGCAGGTAAAAGTTTCGTAGTCAATTTGATAGCGATCGATTTTAAATGGAAGTTAAGCAAATTAATTTGTTGTTTCCGCTTTAACTTTAGCACTGAAATTGAAACCCTGACATGTCAATGCGAAGTCAAGGCACACAGTGCACAAGTGCTGAACATTTTGCATGACAAATTGCTGTGCGTCATGATCGTGCCACTGCAACTGCAGCTGTCATTGCCACCGCGAGTAAGACTATCATGGCCTTCGTTTTACTCGTCCCCGACCATGACAACTGACAGCTTTGAATGCTATCGAAACCGTAGAAGTTGCCATTGTTCAGTTTCTTGACTGCCTTTTCTGTTTGAGCATTTGTAATTCTTCTAAGCAATGCGAATACAATGCGAATCTCGTGTCTTTTTGCGGTTGCAACAAGCACGACAACGATCGCCATAGTATCGCATTACACTGGCGCAGCTACAACAATGAAAATCACGCGCACTGCGAAGGTTTCCAACGGCTCGAAAATTAAGGTATTAAATTCGTGTTTCTGGTTCGCCAACAGACTGAGGCACAGGTTCTTCATTTCGCTAACAAATTACTTTTCACTTCAATACCGAAGCATGCTTACTTTTTTCTCTTGATTAGATCTTTTAAATAGTCTTTAGTTGAGACAATAACTCGGTCTTTATTAATAATGTTATTTTTCTTTTTTATTTTCGCAGCTACTGTCCGCCCTCGGCAAAGCTGTCGCCGCGACGTTGCCCACCAGCTTAATTATGAGAAATTGACAACAATATCGTTACACGCCTTTGGCATAAATGAATGACACGACAGCGCAAGAGCGGAAGACGCCTCCTCGTCTTCATCTTTCTTTTCATTAACATTGTTGTTTTGTTGTCGTCGTCGTTGGCTTTAGCTTTAGCTTTGTCAAAGGCGGCGGCCGTCTCGGCCGTCAACAAAAGTCGCTGCCATTGCCGATGCAAAGTGACATACGAGCGCGTTTTTATCTTGTCAATAAATCTCAATATCAAAATATGTTAAATGACCACCCGTATACACATTCATTTTTGTTCGGTATTTCCTTTTTTTAGTCTTCGGCATGGCCTAGCACAATAGTAGTCGCATAGAAAAATGCAAATCGCTAAGCAAAAAAAAAAAAAAATACGAAAAAAATAAAGAAATATCTTCAAGATACAAACGCACGCGCATAAATTTTCAAGCTTCCCGCATCAGTTTGTGGCATGTTGGGTCGCTTGTTGCCCCTTTCTTGCCGCCGCACCCGGCACACATTCAGTCAACAGACAATGATCGGTGTTGACAGGTTTTTATGTTTGATTGATTTAACCTGGTACCATTTGACAGGTATTTCTGTATGCTATATGAAATTATGCTAAATAAGTAAACGCTTGAAATCGGAGTCGATTTTGGGGTCGATCTGCGTATGGTATGTAAATAGATACGTTTACAAAGCGATTTATGCGGTTGATCACAATGAACCAAATCGTATCTGAATTTGCTTTAAGTACGCAATTGAGCAGAATGTGAACCATGTAAGTATATTTTACCATAAAAGAATGTTGGCATTTACAACAAAAGCTTCAAAAAAATAGAATTGAAAATAAAAAAATCCTTTTCGAGTTTTGAAATGTGCTCCTCTCTTTTCTCGGCGTTACTAAAAGTGACAATGATCAATAGCAATCAGTAGCTTCTGCTATAATTAAAGCTCTTTCGTTCGTGTTGCAACAGACAAGCACAAAGTGTTTCGGAAATGACTGATTAATGAACTGTTGGAGCTTCACGCTGTCATTGAAGCAGAATGTAGCCATTTAAATGATAATTCTCACAAGCGTTTACAAGCAACACCAACAAGCAATAAACAGCATAACTCGATACAGAAAAGTGATTTTCCTTGTACAAACACCTTCGAGTCGATATGTTTTGAAGAGACCAACAACTGAGCGTATGATCAGTAGACCATGACAACACGGCACACATGCCCAGCCCATGTTTGAAGTGCCAATTAGAGCCAATCGAACAAGCAAGAGGCCAAGCGATCGATCGATCGATGTACTGGCGATGAGCTGAACAAGATCGACTCATGTAATACGGCTCATTACAACATCTTTTAAATAAATATATTTAGACAAACTTGGCGCGTTATTAATACAAACACGCCAATCTGGGTCGTAAAATGTAAAAAAAGGTGTGAGCACAATTGAAGGCCACGCAGTTTCGAACTTTGGGAACAAAGTATCTTTTTTTTGAAGATTTTTTTTTCTTTTGTTGTTCTAATTCAAAAAAAGAGAATAAAAAATAGTCAATTGAAGCCAAATAAAAATTATTTTAGCGGTGCACGATTTGGATTTGGATCATAATTGAGTACATCGAAAGTGAGTATCTTATAGAAGGAGACGGCCCAATTGTTGCTGTCGTTTTGCAGAGCAATGGGCAATTTTTTTTGTTGAGCTTCACCATCTGGTGAAGTGGATGTGTCAGAAGCTGGTGACGGTGGCGGCGGTGGTGCCGTACGAAATGGATCATCAGTGTAGTCACGCCGGAAGCGTATAAATATCTCAGCAAAAACAATGCGATGTGGCACAGAGACAACTGAGGGCGGCGTCTTCAACTCATCATCCATGCGACGAATGAGCTCATTGATCTCCACCGCCTCAGCTGCCGAGTCGAAATCCTTTGTGTTGCGCAAGCCAACAAAGAGCATATCGATGAATGCGTACTTTCGGCCAAAATTCTGACGCGTGGCTACCTTCATGGGTATCGCGCGACGCAGATGCTCCTTCTCGAAGCGTACCAACTTAAGGCGCATGTCGTTGCGTGAGAGCAGCATGTCACGCGTGATCTGCTGAAAGCCAACTGGCGTCGTGAATTCGCTAATTTTCTCGGCCAGCTGTTTGCGTATAATGTCCGTCATGACGACGGCGGCCTGCTTCGAGCCCTCAATGAAATCAGTTTCCTTAAAATCATGATCCCAAAACCATCTCAATTTCCAAAGATTGAATTTTGTGAGTACAAATTTCCATGGATTATGCAGATACACCAGTTTCGGAATTGTTTTTCGACGCTGATCGTTCACGTCCATCTGACGTTTCCAGTCGTGCAGGCCGCATGTGCTCATGAGCTGCGGACTGTGTAGCCAAAATTTCAAGAGCTCGACCCCCAGGTGCTCCTGACGGCGGCAACAACAACAACACTGGCATTGCCCGCCGTGGTAGTTCAACTGCGGCTGATTGTTCATCGTCGACTCGCTTCTCAAGCACAGTGGCGCCCAAATGTTAGTCGCTCCAAAATTCCGTAACATTTTCATTGTATTTTATTTTGTTTTTTTTTTTAACGAAAAAATTTGGAACATTTTTAAATTTTTGTTTGGTTTTTTAAATATACACACAACAAATAAATACAATTGACAACAAATATATAAAACATGATCAGATACTTTGAATTCCACAACGACAGCAAAACTTAACCAAAAGTGTGGGTCGACGCATGACGTGGCATCAAAACGTTGCACTGACACGCACACTTCTTCAAGCCACATGATGTTGGTTCCCAAAGAGATAAAAGATCGCATCACATTTATTTTGAGATACATATTTTATATTTGTTGAGCATGTGTGCTCATCACATCTCGCTTATCTTTATATGTGGGCCGTATATACTACGCTACGCATGCGCAGCCAGTGGAAACGACCGTCGAACGAACTTGGGACTCCAAAATCACTCGATGAAAAAGCAAATGTCTCTAAAATATTTTTTTTCTCTTGAAAATGTGTTTTTAAATGGTGTAGCAAATTTAATTATGTGTAAAGTTTAATGTGTAATTGAATTCAATTTAAGCATTTCATTTACAACCAACGAAAAATGTTCGTAAGGAGCTTTCATCAAACGAATTTGACCCAATATGACTCAAAAAATAAATTATATAAAATTTATATTATTTAAAAAAAAAATTTCATCACTAATATTTCTAAAAGAACTAATATTTTAGTAGAGCTCATGTGAATTTCACACAACCTCCTCACGGTCCAACATTTCGAGAGTATCTGACAACTGTAGATGACACAAAATGCGTGGTTTCATGACATTGCAAGAAATGCAGAAACAGTAAGAAGAAAAGCCATCACATCTGATTTGATAATAATCTTTTTGATGGACCAAGACCGTTTGGCTGTCTTTGAATGTCTTTTTCTCGGCTCCCGCCTCTCAAAATAGACACAAACAATAGTTTATGCACTTCAAATTCAAATGAAATTAATTCACTTCGTTTCGGCTCGATTCAGTTTGTTTAGTTTGCATTGGCCAAGATCGTTCAGGGATCGTTTATCATGTTGCTCATTAAATCATTCAACTGTCAATCAACTTTGTCCATGCCTAACTGCTTTCTATGGTACATTCGGTGGCATCATTCGTCGTGGTCGCACGATGATGAAGTGCATTTAAAGTAAATGGCAACTCAGCATTATCATCGTCATCATTATCATGGGGCCGCCGTTGATGATAATAACGAACATCGGTTGCAGACAGCCGTCAATTGAATTGAATTCATATCACCCGAGGAAATCTTTTGTTTTGCCTCATTTTTTCACAGTTACCATCATGACGTCCTCATCGTCTCTGCCCTCTTGCGGTTGTTGTCAGCATAATTACTTACGTAGATACATTTCAGTCCATTATGCACTACAACATGAATTCAAACTGGATTATTGTGAGTGAAATTCATCTTTATAAATATTTCATGTTATTTCTTGTTTGAATGATGCATTGCATGTTTTTCATTGTTTTCTATTTCTCTTTTCTTTTTTTTTTTGCTTGTAGTTTATAGATACATACATATGTGACAAGCGAGGAGATTGACTTGATGTCCAAAGAAATTGATTGTCATTTGAAGACTATAACTAATTTAAAATTATTCCCACATGAAATACATCATATTGTGCAAAAATCCAAATATTTTTACTACATGATATCATATGATCATAAATATGATATTGGTTCGGGTATATATGTATGTATTAAATAAACACACTTGTAGTTTTAATTGTTAGATTGATGATGGTAAGATGATGATGACTCTACAAAGCTTTATCATTAACTAATGCGGGTATTGTCCTTTCAAAAAACAATTGTTTATTCTGTTTGCTGATGAATATTTACAGCTATAAAATTATTGTAGCGATCAATTGACAGTCAGAACGAAAGCAACAAAGTTGCGCTAACTAGTTGGCAAAATGGCGGCAGAACTATGAACCAATATTGGCGCAAGCATAGCAGTTATGTTAATTAAGAGCATAAATAATGCACTATTTGAACTTCAGCGTTGCCGGAGAGTTTAATTGATTTACGAGCTTCAATAAAGCAGAGCAGCCTCGGCACTGACAACTGTGACAGAGCTGAGAGTACGAGGACGATGACTCAGGGTCGCCGTTGAGGAAAAGAAAAACGAAACAGTTTCTGCGGACGCGAATAAAAAGCGAACAACAGTGAAGGATAGGCAAGCCAGCAACGAAGCAATAAAGCATTTTTACGATGCAAGGCAATCACAGTGGCTGTAGCTTGGAAGCGACGTGGGCAAGAGTGAAGGAATGGACAGTGTGAACGAAATAAGGCGGAGGAGCGGAGTTCAACTAGTGGAGAACACGATGCTTGTTCATATTTTGTATATTGTAAGAGCAGCTTCAATTAGTGTTAACTTAAATGGCGAACATAAATGATGACACTTTGCCGCTTTCGTCTCGGCGCGTTGGCTCATCCAATCATGACAACTAATTTTCAAGTGTAGCTCGAAAGCAGACACTTTAATACAATATTTTACACCCGAAAGGGATGCAAGTCTCAAAGGCGAAATGCATGAACATATTCCACGAATATGTTTGAGATCATAAAAATATAATTTATGAACAAAGGCGCACTCAAACACGATGAGATTCACGCACGTTCGCTTGGTCGCTCTGGCCCAAGAGACAAGGCATGAGTGGATGCCTGGAAAGCCGCTTTTGCAGGCATTTCAAGTCGCCACTTGGCTTGCTGCTTGTTTATCTTGGCGGCGCGATCTAAGCGCGCATTCGTATGCAAAGATACAAAAGATGCAGAGCTTCGCTGAACAGATACAAAGATACGCCAGCTACTTGGCAGCAGATGCCAATGCGCCGATACGGTCGCGCACTTAAATTTTTTTTTTGTTATTGTTTTTGTTTTTATTTCTGTTTTTCATTATTTCATTATTATTTCTTTTTATTTTTGTTTTGTGTTTTCTCGCGTATGATGCATGACAATAACTACAACAACAACAATGACAATGACGACGTAGTTGTCGCCGATGTGATGCTGTTGATGCGGCGACGCAACACGCCTCGCGTCACTCAAACGTGCTGCGTCAAACGACACGAGCGGCTCCGAGTCGAAAATGGGGGGAGTGCGCTCTTCATTTAGTATTCGGCTCAGTCGTTCTTACTCTTCTCTCTCCTCTCACTCGTGTCGCCGACGCAACGATTCCCGGAACGAGCGCTTGAGCAGGCCCAACACATGGCGCAGACCTTCGCCCTCGAGCGCTTCGGCAATATTTTCATATTTGCCTTGACATTGAGTCAAGCGGCAGCCCTGCTCAATTGCTGAACTGTTGTTGTCGTAGCAACGCCTGCAGTTGTTGTTGATGTTGTTGTCGTTGTTTTTGTTGTGCAGCCAATTGTGCTCGGGCAACTAATTTGCGGTTTTTTGTTATGAGCTGCCATAGCAATTTCCTTTATACAGTTTTTATTATTATTCCTGAACTCCGTTTCTTTCTCTCTCTCTCTCCTTCTCTTTCTTGTATCTTTAGGCTTGCCTTGCTGACAAGTTTTAGTTTAATAAGTTTTCTGCCTTAGCTTCTGCTTGTGCTTGTTTGCTTAGTTGGTTAGTTCATTTCGTCAGTCAGTTTCAATGAAGTGGTAAACTTGACCCAAGGTTCAAGTTTACAAGAATGTCTGCAAAATTGAATTTGAAATTAGCTGTTGGCCAGTCTCTGTTTGCTTAATCATTTCTTTGTTTGTTTGTTCGTTTGTTTGTTAACATAATTGGTGTTGTTGTTGTGTTTGTTGACTTGTTTGCTTGTTGGTCGCCTGCTTGCGGTTCTGTAAACCGGCTGGATTCATGAATGGCTTCTGTTCAGCGCTGCTCATTGTAGTTAATTTCAGAGAGACACTCTCATTTGAGTCTCAACTTTGATAAACACTTTGAGCATTTTCAGCACTTGATTCGATTTTTTCTTGAGAAATCAAGTGTGAGAAAATTAGATAAAACGTAAATCATAATTTTGACAAAATCTTCTAAAATTATAATCAAACTCTCTCTTTATCTTAATATTTTAAGCATATTTCATAGATTTTTTCAATTCCATTCACAACACGGCGACTCAATGAACTACATACTCATCTTTGAATTTCCTACTAACCTAAAAACGAATGAACTACGCTGTAAAGTTCTCATATTAGTGTCGTAACTCAAGAAAAAGCATAAACAGATACATTGTTCAAATAATTTAGGTACACAAATTGAAAAACACAGATTAAAATGAATCACAGATGTCTACTTGCAACAAGAGCTGAACTGAACTGACCTGAACTGATCAGGCAACGAAAAATAGAAAAAGCAAAATGAGTATATTACAAAAGAAAGACCCTGTCTGCGACAATGTTGACACAAGCAGCGCACAATGAAGTAGACTTTGAGCCAGATACTTTTAGTTTAAATGGGATACCTTAAGGTTGTATAAATCGTTTCAGTCAAATAGCGTTAGAACAAACAAGTTGCAGTAACAGTAGAGCAACAACAACAACAACAACAACGTTAACAACATCTACTTTCGTAGTCTCAATCATCAGCAACATCATCATCCGCCTCATCAACATATTCATCAGCGACATCATCAACAGCAACGCCATTATAATGATAATAATTTTCTTAACTGTCGTTGGCGCAACTACCACCCCTCAACTGGGAGTCAAGACGTTGTCAAAAGCGTAAAAAGTTTATAGTGAAAGAACACTCACACAGGTGAGTCACAAAGGCATGGCAGCTGACGGTTCGCTGTGTGGGTGTGTGTGCGTGTGTGTGTGTGCGCGTGGGTGTAATAGTTGGCAACGCGGCATGTCCTCTTGTCTTCTGAATTATTCAAGCGTTAATGTTTCAACTGAGAATCGAGCACAACGCTCAAATGTTGAGCCATCTGGCCACCCAGCCCCACCCACAGGCAAACAAAAAAACCGTGAAAATATTTACGAGTTTATGTTTATTTAGTGTTGCCTGCCACAAGCAACAACAGCAATAGCAACAACAACAAACAAAACTAAAAGTATATCAATGTGTTCATATTTGTAGAAGTATGTTGCATATATGCCGATATGTGTGTGTGTGTGTGTGCGCCTGTGTATGTGACAATCTGTTGTAATTGCGCTAATTGCAATTCATTATTCAGTGTTTTGCCTGTTGTCAGCAAAAGGAAAACCAACTGATAGACAGACAGTCAGACAGACAGACAGACAGACAGATAAACAAACAAGCCAACAGGCAGACATTAAGGCAAATAAACTGGCTGGCGTCAGTCTAGGGGCGTGGGGCGGGAGGCGCATGTGCACGACATATATTCCGACAGTGAGACAAACATTCAGACATATCCTGACAAGCCACGAGCTGACAAAACGTTGAGAAAAATATCCGCAGGATATGCGCTTGTTGATTTCACATATGAAACTTTGACATATTATCTTCGTAAATACCAGCACAAACACACACACACACATGCACACACACACAGAGACAGCAAGAAACACCAAAAACGCGCAAAACGAATTTCAGTGATTACGAATTTTTCCTTTCAACGAGACGTATGAGTGACGATGCAAGTCCTGATTAATCAGATCTTGCACAAACATGTAACATATTTACTTTATTGTTAATTGAATGTCACTTGCATTTCGAGAATAAAACAAACAAACACTAAAGTCTTTATAGATGAACTTCAACTTGGTTGTTATTGGAAAATTGCCAAAGTTTTTTAGAGTTAACTATGGATGGTTGTAATAATAATTTTGTTAAGAAAGCACAAATCATTTCAAACAAAATTCAGCCGAGCAAAGACGAAATTTCCGTCACCAAATGGTATTAATATACAATTACATTTTTTCATGTATTTATTTATTTGCAAATGTACTTGCACATGAACGATTTTTTGTTTTGCTTGAAAACACACACACATTTCTGATATGCGCGACCTGAGCAACATACGCAACATACGACATATACTTTGCGGCAATATTCATGAAAAAATGTAAATAAAAATGAAATGGAAATCTCAAATAAACAAAAAAAAAAAAAAAGTTGTAAATATCAAATTTCCTTTGACGCCACAGGAAATATCATATGCTGAAACATCAATCGCAGTTGTGGCGCACAATCAATGAAATAGCCTGCTCATTTATTATTTAACAAAATGATAATTAAATAAATATATGTAAATACATACATACAAGTTATAAAAAAATCAGTTTAATTTGTTAAAGTGGCAATTGACTCATTTTCAATGGCGTTGCAAATGGATTGGCATTTTTAATGTCAGAAGACTCGTTCAATGATTTTTTACACCTTTTTGGAACATGATTACTTCGCTCAAATGAAAATCGATACTCATTGCCATAAAACTTTCTGAATTATTCACAATTGAAACAGAGCAAACTCGCATAGCGAAGAATTTTATTGACTTCGAACACACAATGGCAACTCATGTGTAGTATAGGCAACTTAAGCGAACTTAAATCATAAATTTTTTTATGAACAAGCGAGAACAGCTCAAAACTGCTATGTCTCTTTATGGACGACACTTTTGTTCAGTTTGATTTGGTTTGATGTCCAATAGAGTATTGCGAAATGCAAACAGAAGTGCGTAGTACAAGCGTGTAAAGGGTAAGCAAGCCGAAGATCGTAACTTTTATTGGTGCCGCCCACGAATTTTCAGACAGATATAATACAACACAAATGCAGCGACAAAAGGCGTGCCGATAAAAATTCAAACTAAGCTCTTGTACTGACAACAAATATAAAAATGTAAGAAACTGTTAATCCAACATTAAGCCATAATAAAGCAACGCGCGTTAGATGGCTCAGCCGACGGCAACAAGCGATTTGATTTTGGTCGAGTCGCTTGGAAATTTTATTTTTACACATTTTATGTTGAAATTGTGGTAAAACACTCAACTTTGAGTTCGACATTTAAAATGTATTTCATTTTTTTTTTTGGCTTAAGTTGTTCATAAACGTTCATGTCAAAATTTAAATAAATACAAATTTATAAAAAAAAAAAAAATTATGAACATTTTATAACAAAAACGTATATCACAAAGAAATATGTAATAATAATTAAGTGTAATGTATTTTTATTATTTTTCATGTTGTCAACAACTTTTGCCTCTGGTTGCTTCTCCAGCAACAACAACAACAACAACAACTTGTTCATCTTCTCGACTTCACTTGACAATGATGCTTGAAAGCCTGACAAGCCACTTGTGGAGCAAATATAAACATGAGGTAGTAAAAAATGTTGTTGTTATTGTTGTTGTTGTTAATGTTATTGTTGTGCTTGTTACTGTTGGGAAAACTAAGTTACTAAAAGACTTCAAAGCACAGCCAGCTGCTGAACGGACAGAAATGTGTGCGGACAGACAGATATACAAAATGCAGTGACATAAGGACGGACAGACAAGCAAACAAAGTAGTGCCCGCGTATGTAATCAGCCAGTGGCGTTGCAGGGGAGAACACACACACACACACATCATTTCAGAGTAGCACCTTTCACAACGTTCACCTTTCTACTCACTCGCCCACTTACAAAGTCACCCGGTCTGCCAACCCTCCTCTCACTTAACCACAAAACCGCCAAAATGCTGTTCAACGCATACCTAATTGCGTAGGTTGGTAGTCGTGTTATTTTTCTATTATTTTTTATTTTTCATTTTTTATTTTTGCTATTTTTTTTTAATAGCTTTCACAGCATTGAGTGCAGTAAGTCATACGCTTGGTTCTTCACTCCTTGTTGCGTTGCGTTGCTCTGCTCTTGTTCTCTGTTTGCTTTGCTCAACCTTTGAGTTAAAATACTTAAACTTAGTCGACTCTCTCTCCCCTTGCCGAACCTCAGGCTAACTGAGTTACCAGTCATCTAGCTCAAGCACACTTGTTGTGTAGTTGCACCTTAACCTTCTTTTCTCTTAACTTTGATGTTGTTGCCATTGCGGTTGCTGATGCTGTTGTTGTCAGCGTTGCTGATACGTTTTGGTTCGGCTCGTTTGTCAACTTGCTTAGCTCAACGCACTCCTCTCTATGCTGTGCTCACTCTACAGAGTAATAGAGTGAGAACAGAGAAGAGTTTCGGTTCATGTTTCGTGCGCTCTTTTTTTCGCTTGTCACTGCATTTATTTACATTTTTACTAATTTACAACAATTTTCGTTGTACTTGAATACAAAATGACTAAAAGAAATTGTCGTTGCTGGTTTGAGTGGGCCGAGGAGGGCTTGGGTGCGTGTTGTGTGGCGGTTTTGAGTGACTTGTTCGTTCGTTCATTCGCGCGCTCTGTCACTCCTTAATGATTGCGTCGCTTGCTCCAAAATGCGCTTCAGGTAACCACGGCACTGCTACTGCGCTGCTACAAGGTGGATGTGCTACTTTTACTACTGCTATTGCAACAACAGCAACAACAACTGCAAGTCGCGGCGTTTTCAGAGGGGATCGTCATTGCAAGTAGTTCAGTCATGTAAAATAATAAGAAAATATTTAAATGAGGTTAAGTTAGCACGAGTTGTTGCAGTCAACCCGCTGTCTTATTTGCTTATATTTTGGCTCTCTTTATTGTTGTTTTTTTTTTTTTTTGTTGGCTGTTTGTTATTTTTGCTGCCGTTTTCATATTGTGTTATTCTCACTTTCTTGCACATTTGTTCTTGTGGTGAAGAAGAAGATTTTTTGGGCGTATAATTTACCACTCTTTGCTAATTGGGTCGTGTGTGTGTGTGTGTGTGGTTTTAACACATTTAGCTACTAATATTTTGGTTGAAAATTTTGTCTTGAGTCGGTCATGAATTTGAAATAAAATGTATGATAAGAAGCTCTTACATAACTAAAATTACAGAAATTAATCTCCTCTTAAAAGAACCATATCCCATTGGAAAAATAACTTAAACCCGACTGATATGACTCAATCGACTTCAAATTCAATGTCGTTTGTCTGCCACACTTCCTTTGGTTGTGCACAAACAACAATAAATATAAAACAAATTTTCTTATATTTGCAGAATAATCTTCAACAATAATCTGCAACAAATTAAAATCCTTTGAATAAATTCGAAGTTAAATAAATATGTTCATTGCCGACAAGAATTTATTCATTTGTTTTCTCTTAAATTTCATTTCGATTTATGGTTGAATATTTATTGTTGCTTTCAATATTAAATTTACAATTTAAAATAAAGTCGCACCAAGATTCAAAGACCTTTTCATGTCCCAGAGCATAGCAAATTGCAACGAAGCAATGAGAAATTCAACAAATAACTGAGAGACAATAAAGCAAAAGAATTCCATTAAATCGCTTACGTGCACTTGTCTCATTGTAATCAATAATTATTTATTGTATTATTTCGCTGCTTTGTGCCAGACCCGGACGGACGACAGCCGACAGCCAACAGAAGTGTTCATTCAAGTTGCACGAGCACAAAACAAGAAATTTAACCCTTTGACGCCCTTTACGAAATTGATTTTCATGCATTGTTGACTCCAACACAGCCCCCGGCGCCCACACCGCGCCCATGAGCAATGGAATTTATGCTTTTCTTTGGCCATTAGGCTTGAAATCGTTATAATTCAACACAAAAACATTCTTGCCACTTGGTCTTGAAGCGTCTCCCATACCGATTGCATTTTGTAGCCGACTTTCCAACTTATGTATATTGCCCACGCCACGCACCCAAAGAACAAGCGGAAAATGAAAGACAAAAGTTGACAACACCAACAAAGCGTTGAAATCAATTCGGAATTTATGCGCTTTGTTTTGTAATTTATTTTATGAATCTTTAATAATCTGTGCGAAGGGTGAAATTTACGACAATTGCATGTTAATTGTCTGTTTGGCGCCAAGTTCGGAGTTTGCTCAGCGCTTTTCAAAGGGGTCGCGTTGGAATTTGCACATGTGTGTAGGGGTCTCCTTACGCTACTTGATGTCATAGGCGGCGCCTGCGGTCGTATTACGTGCCAATAATGAGCTCAAATCAAAATGGAAAAGATATTTTGTGGTTTTGCATTTATCGACTTTAAATCATGCACAGCACTTGGATTAAGAACCACAAGATCCCAGATGGGGGAACTAACATTATAAATTTAGGTTAACTGTTATCCAAGTTGCGATAAGTTTATAAAATCTGAATTCCCTGATAAAGAAAAGCCTTGGTTCAATATTTAAATTCATGTAAGTCTTTCAGTCTACCAATACCTACTTTCTGAGCAACTCATAGACGTAATTGCTCTGTCATATGTATGTTGCAAATCAGAAGGTTAAAACATCAATAAACCAATTGAAATCATATAAATTGAGTCAGCCAAATGAATGGAAAAAAAAATGGGCAAACAAGCATTAAAAATGAAAGAGCGTCGAGCATTGAACACGAGACTTGACAGTTCGAAATGAGTTAATTAAATTAATAGAACGAAAGGACTAAGCAAAGGAGCTGGCTGTGTGTGCAGCGGAGTGGAATGCAAAGCATGCAATAAGCTGAAGTCATCCGACTCAAAATTTGGCAGTTTTTAATTAGTGAAAGTGTCATTGGGTCATGAGGCCAACGTGCAAAGCTAAAATCAACCACGAAACCATGAAACCAAAACGAGATTTGGACAGGCGAGGCGAGGCGAGGTGGGCCGTTTGGCTTGTACCTGAGCGAGCTGCACTCACAGCTAAGTAATGCAAGCATTAATTGAGCCAAGGGACTTGCTACTAGGCGTGGTTACAACAAATTTAAAACGAAAACTCAAAGTTCATGTGCTGTGCAAAGTTGTATGTTGTTGAAGAGTATCGATAGTTAATAAGTATAACAGCCAGCAAAAACAACTCATGCCATTTAATTAGAAGCTCAAAGATATACCTTCGTAGCACTCAGCCAATAGTAAGTCCGATGATGATGTACTGCAGCCTCCTGCTGAGCTGACAACCGGATGTGAATAATTCATTTACTTGTTCGTCTATTTGCTCATCCTTTCTGTGAGTGTCGTTTCGTACATTCATTGACTGATGCTCAACGCATTAAGATCAGAATCGCTAATTTAATGAGTTTTGTAAGTGTATGTGTGTGTGTAGCATTCGGCTTAGCCGGCTTTAATGTTCCTTTACTGGCGCCCAAAGTAAAAATAAACACTTGAGCGTTAATGCACGAAATATTTAATTTATACATCAACATTGCAGGTTTTTATGGTTTGCCTGAAACGCTAGCTAGCTCACGCACTCACTCACTCACACACTCGCTCAGCCGCATCATGCAACGTCCTTCGTCCTAACAACAATGTCCTTTGGGCCATGTTGATGAATTCACATCGTAAAAAGCATCGACGAACACGAAAAACGAATGCCGCTAATAAAAACCAAATAAAGCCGCGCCGCCAGCCCTCGTCAAGTATCGTCGTACACATCTCACTGGCTCTGTCGCTCTTTGTACCTTTTTGGTTGCCTCACTGCGGCACAACGTTTGAGTGGCATCTCTTTTTTTGAATTATAAGCTGTCAAGCGGCTTTGCAGGCTCCGTTTTGTAAAGGTGTCCTTTGACGACGACCCGTGACTGACACTCACCGATAAAGAAGACATTCACGGCACTTTGTTCGCGCATTAAGTGGATTTAATGTAAAGTTTATGTTTGCCCTCCGTTAACGTGGCCAATGCCAATGCGATTTTATTACTTTAATTAAAAGCCTATGCAGCACATTAAGCGTTGTTTATGGCCAACATTTTAAACATTTACACTGACACTGACACATGCCACGGCAGCGTTGCAAGGAATCGTTCTCGATTTCAAAATAAGCATTTATTTGCCTTTTATGGTTTTGTGTAATTAATTAAGTTCGATTTTGACAACATGCTCACAGCAAATCGAACAACAGAACACTACGCAGATGAAAAAATCATTGAAATGGAGTTTTAATAGGACAAGATAGAGAAGAATGTACAAAAGATATTGTTTGTTTGCTAACGAGCATGTGAGGTTACACATCGAATCGGCCAATGACAACTGGAAGAGCTCGGAGTCACAGCTTCATTTATAGAAAAGACATCAAACACGTGTTACATAAATTACCATTGAGAAATTCTAATAAAAGTTTTTTTTTGCTAGCCAAGCGGGTAAGTGAGCGAGTGAGAGACGTCAAAATGGCTCAGTGATGTTAATGATCGTGTTGACAACTTGTTAACAGCATAATTTATGCCACAATTTCGCAAAGTTGCACGAGCAAAAAAACAAAAAAAAAAAAAAACAGAGAAGTAGCAAAAAAAAATTGCCTCAGTTATTGCATATTTAATGCACCTAACGACATTTCCAGGAACTCAAAGAAGCTTTGGACACGCGCATTAAAGCAACAACGTGGGCAAAATTGTTTATTAAGGGCCAGCGCCAGAGCGATTTCAAACAGCATCAACAACGACTCAGTCAAAGCTCTGCGCCCTTCGGTCACCAGCTCGCCCCACTGGTCAACGTGATTGCTGCTGCTGTTGCTCGATGCTTGATGCTTTATTCAAACGTCCAATGTACACTTTTGTCATTTGTCAATGTCGCAATTTTTGCCATTTTTCTACTAAGTACATTTTTTCTTTTTTTTTTTTGGTATTTTTCTCAGTTTTGTGTAAAAAATGCGAAATATAAAAAATGATAAACGCTTTTGGTTATGATGTGTAGAGTCGCTATAAATCATTCTGAAGCGCTTTCAAGTGTGACTTTTGCATTTTTGTTCAGTTTTGCCAAAGTTAAGTCAAGTTGGCCTTTCGAGAGAGTTCAGCAGCAGGTCTGAGGTCGTAATGTGACAAGATTTGCCAGCAAACAAGTGTCATGTCATGCCAAATGGACAAAAAAGAAATAAATTAAAAAATTTTATTTCAACATTTTTTTGCAGCATGTTGAGTAACGTAACGCATTCCTACATTGAGTAAAACTATCATATTTCAGCTAATTGAGCAGGACTTATATGGGAACAACACGCACCCTAAACCGTCAATATCAACTATATATTTCTCCAAAGATCAACACTTCCCCAACTGCTGAAAACTTACAAACTAATCAAAGCTTAACCAAGCTCAACATGCACTAATCTGCTTAGCTCATCAGTGTTGAGAGCTGCAATTAAGTCATTTGTCAAAAGAAAAACTTCCCGAACTAATCGCCCACGATTTGGCCAAAGGCGAACAACTTTAAGTTTTACTCAAAACGACTTTTGATTTCTTCGAGCCTCGCATAAGCTTCATAATTATTGTTAATAATGCTAATCAATTATCATTAAGTGGTAGTCAACTAGAAAAAAGAAGCAATTTTTTCCTGACATATGACAAACAAATTAAGGCCCCATTGTATGGCACTCAGTCTCGAAAAGCAACGAAGAGGGGCACGATGTGTGGTCTCGAATTGCCTCAAAGCTGGAAGCCGCAGGCTTTTTAAAATACTTCATAGGAAAAAAAACGAACGACGAACGACTTTATTTATTTTAAATAAAAAATATATAAGTCAATTAATTTTCAAGGCAAGACAATAAAAATACCAGTTGACACATAGTTTTAAAAATGTAAATCAAATGGCGATTGAACGAAGCCAAACGATCGAACATTTATGGAGGATCGATGAAGCCAAACAATACACACACACACCTTTACAGACGACAGTCAACAGAGTTCCCACATTGTTTTGAACGTTTGCCATAAAAATGCTTTAAACCTTTTTTCGATTTGACAGTGTTAAGACACTTTGGTGAGTGAAAATGTTGAAGCGCTTGTATCGCGATCGCGATCGTGATCACATTCAGATACAATTCCACACACAAAACACGCATTCGAATGAAAATCTCAAACTGTGCGATAATTAATGTTAGGCGCGCATTGCCTGCCAGCCTACTGAGCCTACCTGGCTCTGAATAAATTTAAAATTTATGTGTAGTGATCCTCACACAGCGATCGCGATCCGACTGGCGTCTCTAGTGCGACGCCCGCTGCCCGCGTGCCCCCTGCTCTGTGGCACAACATACAAGGGTAGTTTTTATGTACAATGTCAGAGATAAGCATTAAATTAAATACACATTTAAGAATTTAATGATTGAACATCACTTCTGACCTTCGACCTCTGAACTTGATGGAACATTTTGTGCTGCAAATGTTTTTATTGCTTGTCCGGAGTCACACTTTGCCGTATTTGAAAACAGGATATGCTGGTAAATGTTTCAGTCGAAACTTTATGTTGATCTTAACGATAATAGTATTTATCTTATGCCATAAATCAGCGACATCATCAGCTTAGTTGCATGTCGTTGACCTGCCACAAATACTGTGCACTTAAAATGCAAACAGTTCACAATTTAAATACCACTAAATCAAATATCAGTCATCAAACGATCAAAAAACTAATTAATTCATTTAAATAATATGCTCGAGACACAAAAACCAAAAATCAACTCTCGACTCTCGAATTAATTGGACAATTTGAATTCAGGCCACGAGCGAACTTCATTCAATATCAAATGCTCACTCGGTGATCTTTATCCAAGTCTCGATCGATTGCCCGGTTGATTGGCTCTCTTTGATTTTCTTTCAACGGAGGCTCTAAAAAATTAGTACGTCAATAAATTGAAGAAAGAAATAAGACAACGAAATCAAAAATTCATAACAAGACGCGCCGTTGGTCAGACTCGAAGCAATGAAGTTATAGAGTCTTCGGTATGCAACTCGAGTCTGCTGGGCATGCATAATGCTTATGGAAATGACTTCCAACATTGAATTTTATTAATGAATGAGTTTGTTTAAGCTCGATTAGTACAACAGATTGATTGATTAACTCTGATAATGGAGCTTGACTTCGCAATTAAAACGAACTTATTTGTGTCTTTTTTAAAACATGGCTGCTTAATGAAAGCTAAAACAGTTATCAAAGCATTGATTTTCCAACAATGTGTTTTTGATAAAAAATCATCAGGAAGTTAAAAACAAAGAAAAAGAAAATTGTTTAAATTAGTCAAAAAAAACAAGCCAGCACATAAATTGTTAAATAAATTTTTTAGTTACATTTAATATTGTTATCCCGATTGACAATCGTATAGACAATTAATTTACTCCTACGAAAAAAAAAAATTAAGAGAACAATTTGCCAAACTGAGATATCCAATATTTTATACATCAATTACAACAAATCAATTTACATAGATTTCAATCAAAAACACTTGACAGCTCTGAAAGTCCCACACAATAAGCTGAGAGGCATATGTCGCTACTAACAGTTTGACGAAGGGACTGACTGACGTTTCCGCCTACACGCCCCATCGCCCCTTATGCCATTAAATCAGTTTAAATCGCATTGTTTCAGCCTAAAAATATGTACAATTTCATTTCAATTTCAACGAATTTGTTCGTTTTGTTTGAAACCGCGTCGTTGACACATTTTTTTCGGCTTTCATTGTTATTGTTTTTATTGAAAATTGATTACAAATGCGAATGTTGTCGATGTGCAAACGTTTCGGTATTTATTTTCAAACGTATGCGCTTAATTTCAACAATTTTTTTGATTTTAACAGTGTCGCTTTTATTTTTATTTTATTTTAGATTAAATTTTTAACCCGAAACGAAATTATTGAATCTGTAGAAGACCACACATGGCGCTACGGTCGCGGAAGTTGGTGCAAAGATGAGTTCAGGCGAAGTTTTTTTTTTTCATTTTTGCCATTTAAATTGAATAACATGAAAACAAATTCAATTTATTGTTTTTGCTTCTCCTTTATTATTATAACTTTTGTTTTATATTATTTCTATGAACTCGACGAAAACAGACAACAACAACAATAACATTTATTAATGAACTCAGTTGGTTTTTTGTTCTTGTTTTTGTTTTATTGATTTGTGGCTGGGTCGAGCGTGTGAACGTGATTTTACGCTCAAAATGATTTTTTGTATACACTGCAAACTGTCAATTGTATCATATAAACAATTTAAAGCGCGGTTCAATCTGACGAATCGAACTGGGGAAATTCAACGAAATCTTCCGGACTGCAGCATGTCCTATAGTCCATAAAGTTGTTAGCTCTTTTTTAGTCGCTCAGACACACGAACGAAGACAAAAGCTAACCTTCTGAGTTTTCTTTGAATAGATTTAATAAATTAATTCCTCTTTTTTGCGGTTTGTGTCTTCGATTAAGTAATAAAACAAAATAACTTAAACAAATGTATTATTTCAATAGAATCAATCGAATAAAATCATTATTTTCTTACAATTTATATAAAATGTTTGTGCCTTTTGTGTTCGTGTAGCGTATTTGAGGTTTGCTCATGTATAACGTACACATTTTTCAAATGATTTCCTTTTATATTTTAGTAAATTAAATAAATAGTAAAGACAAACAGTGAAACAAATGTAGTTTTATTTGTTTTTATTATATTTGAAAATTATTGCACAAAAACATGTCAACAAGAAAATTTCAATTTATTTTCATATTTGCGCTGTCATCTCAAATGTCTATGTGTGTATCTGTGTGAACGGTTCGGTGCTGTTCTGTGCGTGTGTTATCATCATTTTTGGCACATTCCATAAATATTTCGTAAGCATCCGCAACTACTTCAGATTACAGATTTCAGCATGACAATTTATGATTTGTCTTTCTTTCCTTCTTTCTTTTATTTTTAGCATAACTGTTTCATTCGCACACACACACACTGCAGCAGCAACGCACTTACAATATTTATTTTATGCAATTTCTCGACAATTTGTCGTTTTTCAAGTGGCTGGCAGTCATCATCATCATCATCATCGTCATACTCATCATGCTGAACGTCCTGTTCGTCTCTTTGAGCATGCACTTTTCTATCGCCTCACTTCCTCATGCCTTCGCTGTCACTATCTTTGGCACTGTGTGTTTTTTTGAGAAATTTGCATCATAAATTGTCAGCAATGTCATGAAATTTGCTTAACTTTTTTGTTTTTCATTGAAGTTTTTTTTTTTTTTACATATTTTGTTTCCACTTTTTCAATGTTCCTGCAATGCAGTTTTTTGTAAATTCGCGTCTGTTTTAGGTTTTTATTTATAAATATTTTCTTCTTGCTGTGTCTTTCTGTGCGCAAATTAAAATTAAAGAGAATTCTCTTTCATCAGTTCGAGGCACGCCATCTGCTCGGCGAATCCTTAATAAAATTACGAGTGATTGCATTACAAAGCACTGTGGCAAAGTGCAGCTCTTTGCTACCATTCGAAAGAGGATGGGGGGCAGTGTAGACTTGACGCAATTATGGCAGCAAATGATGGAAGCGACGGCGCGGCGTCGGCGATTCCTTTGTCAGTGCTCAGCCTGCGATGAATTGCATTTTCAAATCTTGTTTGCCGAATCCAATAAGTAAAAGCGACAGAGATTCTCTTTGAGCGTGCTTTGATATACTTACTATTCCAAATATATACAAATATGTATTTACAACTGCAATAACTTTTGGTGCTGAGATCTGATAAACTTGAGAACATTGTTTAGTCTGAAACGAAAAATAGAAGCTGCTTGATCATGTACATACATATATACAAATATAGTTGCAGTTACATAGCTCCTTCTGAGTGTTGCAAGCCTGATTACAAAGTAAATATACTCTGGCAAGACATCGAAAACTTTTCACATAATCGAAATACATTTTGGCACAATTTTTAATGTCGTCTGCCACATAGGAAAGCTGCCAAATCTTCATTACAAAACAAAATTTAAAATTCACACTACAGACAATAACGACAGCAACAACAAAATGAAGAATAAAAGCAAAAACCTTTAAATTGTCCCACAGAAACTTTGCGAACAACGGACAAAGAAGACACCAACAAATAGAAAAACTAATCCTACAACAGATTTGATAGAACCAAAGCGATAAAAATAACAGTAGTTAATTAAAGAAACCGTTAAGAGACCAAAATGCTTGCCCGAGAACACTTTAAAGGAGCGCTTGATAATTGTGTGGCAAGGAAAGGCACGAGAAGGGAAGCGACCGAAGCCAAGTGTGGAACACAATAAAACAAAACAAACACACATACACTTTAATAGAAATCAGAGACCAAACACTTGAGAAAACTCTGGAGAGCGAGCGTAAAGGAAGAACTTCAGCAAGGGAAGTCGGAGCGGAAACAGAGGCCGTAGAATAAAAAGTGTAGCATAAGGAATAGTGAAGTGAAGTGCGTCTGCAGAAATGCTTTGCGAGAAGAGAAGGCCAAAAAGGGTGAGAAGACGAGGTGGAGTGAAAGGTGTTGGGCTTCAAACATGAAAAGGAACGATAAAAGGCGCAAGAAAACAAAGAATTGCGGACAAGCAAAAACAAAATGCAAAATGGAATGAAAACAATACACCAAAGAAAAAAGAACTAAAGAAAGGAAAGAGCAGAAAACAAGATTTATGAAACTGTTGCTTAAATACAATTTATAGGCCGGGGGAAGGGGAAAGAGAAATGTAAGAAAATTATACAAAAAGAATAAAACACGCCACACGAAATGCACAAGAAAAGAAGATGGCGGTGGTGGGGAAGCGGTAGTGAATTGTAATTGAAGTGCTTTACATGAAAAATAACACACACACACACACACACACACACATTTAACACTCACACACACACATGCATATACAAATACACACAGAAATGCTTAACGAAATTTGAAGGGGGCAAAAGCACTCGGCATGAACAGCTCTCTGACTGAACTCTGACTGAAGGCGTGCATTGGCAAAAGCGGAACCGGAAGCGAATGGCCTGCGAAAGTGTTCTTGTTGTTCTTATTTTTGATGTTGTTGTTGCTGTTGTTTTTGTTCACGTTGAAGTTGCTTCTGTAGTTCTGACAACATACTGGCCTACAGCCAGTGAAAAATGTCAGAAATTCTGCTTATAAAGGATTATAATCCGATTCAGTGAGCGTATGCGCGACAATACAAATAAAATTTGCATGCACGTAGAATTCAAGAGGAAAAGAAAAAAATAAATCGACAACAAAGACAAAAATTTCGTTATACGTTTTCACAATAAATAAGCGTTTTCAATTTGAGTATCCACTACGATTTGTTTTGGTTTGGATTTCTCTCTTCAGGCTGGTCATAAGTTCTGAGTATTTCTTTTTACCTTTTCCATTATTATTTTTAGGCTTAAATGAGTTTTAATATTTAATTAAGGTTAATTGGAACCAAATGTCAAATTATTTTCAGATCCATTATTATAAGTTACTTGAAGTCAAAGTTTTTCGTATCAACAATCAACATTTGATAATAATTATTTTCTTTTTCATCATCGATTTAGTTCAATAAAACTTTGTTTTCCAAGTAAACTTTTTAACGACTTTTGTTTAATCCGACATATAATTACTGTGAGAACTAAGAAAGGCCAATAATTTTCCGAACACTTCCAAAGACATTCCTAAACCTACAGATAATTTCTTTTTAAATGGTTTTTATTTCGAATAGTCTCGTTTTGCCATTTAAAAGTCAAATATATTCAGTATTTTTGGCGACTTTGTGCACACGATCATTTACCTCATTATAATATTAAACAACTCACATATATATTCATATATATATAGTATTGAAAAATGTCAACATGTAAAAAATTCCCCAATATGGCAAACTTTGTTGCAAGCTCAACGCATTTAAGTGAATCAAAACAGGTAACTTGACCTTTGGTCGAATTCAATTCCACTGGCACCCTTGAAAAAACTTCTGCCGTTTCTTAACATTAAAATTTATGGCTCTCAGTCAGAATGACCAAGCACATTTGCTGAACTCCGAGCCTTATTTGCAACCGCAATCAACACAGAAGCGACACAAGTAAGTAGGGTGTCAAGAACACACACATGAGTGGCAGAACACAGTGAAGAGAAGAAACAAAAATTACAATACTTTTATGACGAACGAAATATTTATTCGGTTCGCATATTTGCCACCAAATACAACCCACATTTACACCCCAACCCCATCAGCCAGGCAACAACCGAAGAGCATACAACAGGAGGATATTTTTATGGGCTTTTGTTTTCCAACTCGCTGGCATAGTGATTTTTAAGCCTTCGGGTATTTTATTTGTGTCAAATAAAAAACAAAAAATACAAAAAAAGAATTTGAAGATAAAAATGAAAATGAAAAAAAAAAAATGCCACAAATATAATAAAAATTCGAACATGAAAAGCCTATTTAACATTCTGACATACGAGGGCTGCCGTAATACGCAAAAGGAGTGCGCCGTGGACGATTGCGGCCTATGGTGTGAGTGTATAAACTCGACACTTGAGGGCGCAAATAAAGTGAGAAAGCCGTAACGGCGACCGGAAAAAAACAACAATAACAACAATAACAACAACAGTTATGACAGAGAAACAAAAAGCGTGGAAAAATATGAAAATTGAGTAAAAATATGTAAATGTAATGAAATATTGTTTTCACTCTTGGAATTTATGCAAAAGGACACTGTGTTGTCGACAACGTCAGGGACTTACTTACTTGCTTATTTACTTACTTACACACTCCATCACTCAGCTTCATTCATTTACTCACTCGCTCATTCACTTTCACCCACTCAGTCACTCAGCCATTCACACATTCACTCATTCGTCTTTGTGCGTCAGAGAAGACAAGCGAGA
Source organism: Phortica okadai (assembly GCA_034638295.1). Taxonomy (NCBI): domain Eukaryota; kingdom Metazoa; phylum Arthropoda; class Insecta; order Diptera; family Drosophilidae; genus Phortica; species Phortica okadai. The sequence goes on from CM067851.1 coordinate 37,532,191, forward strand.
ACAAGAAGTGAAAGCTAAGCTAAGTCATCATTTTAGCTTTGGGCTAAGTGCGGGTATCTCCAAAATTTATGCGTAACAAGTTGGCGCACAATTTATCATTACTTGTTTGTGAGATTTGCGCTTTGTTTCACTTTTGAAATATGCCCACCGAACTATAAGGACCTCTCCTTGCGAACATTTCATTCGCACAACTTCACTTCACAGTCATGATTGTTCTGCACCTCAACTTTTGTTCGACTGTTATTCAAATTATGGAAATTATTGAAACCACAAATGGCATTAACATCATCTGAGGCCGCAATATTTGCAATAAATGAATGAATATACTTTGGGGGATTTCGTTTGCCAACTTGTTGTCGTTGGCGGAGGTGTGGCGGGCTCGCATGGCTGTGCTTAAGGGTATTTTCAAATTGATGTAATTACGGCTGATGCAAATTATCATGCAGTACTTGTTCTAATATAAATAAAAATTAATTTTATTCATAAAATGACTTCAGAAAACAAACTCCGTCCGTATATCTTTATCTTAGGTCATTAGCACATTTATAGAGCAAAAATATGGGAGGAACCCCTTATAGAAGTCAGATCTCTAGAAGTCGAATTTCATATCTTGTCTATCTTAAAAAACAAACAAGTTTTCTTACAAACACCTCAATTCTGTTGACCGAAAGGTACCAGTTCCAGAGATCCGATCAACCAACCAATAATTCTAATTCAAAAACTCTCTCTCTCTCTATCTATAAGCTTCAAAACTGTGGGACAGACAGAGGGACATAGTCTTAACTTGCTTAAAACAAACAACTGACATGAGTCATAAAGATTATTAACATCATAATGGAGTCGTTGTGCTTTAAGTCATCAAATAAGCGATTCCAACAATCATTCGTCTTCAACAGATCCCTGCATATGACAAGACGATAGCGTCGTCTAATATTATTGCATAAATTTATTAAAAGACATATATCAGCACAGTATTATATAAATCTATATAAGTGCGCATGATTCACGCGTCTATCGACTTGTGGCAATCGACTTCCTTTCAGCAAAAAAGCAACAGAAACAATAAGCAAATCATCGTCAATGGCCAAAAAACCTATTATTATTTATTAAAAAAAAAAAGACACAAAAACAAACGACGTTGAGAATAAAAATAGGGAAAAAATAAAAGGAAAAACAAGCAATAGGAAGCAAATGATTTCCTTGCGCCAAACGGCGGAACGATGACGCCTAATTGGATTCGCTGCCCGCCACCAACGCCTGCCAACTACAGGCGTCACAGTTGTTGCATTGAATCACCAACTCACACACGCGACGCCCAATGAGTCTCACTCAGTCACTCAGTCGGAGCGGGTTGGCTGGCAGGGGTGAGCTCAGTTGGCCAGTCACATATGTGCAACAGACAAAGGCAAAAATCATATTGCAAAAACGCAACAAAGATTGACCAAAAACTGTCGTCGAGCACGAAGATGCCATGGTGCCGGCCGCACTGACAGACATATGCTCTACAAAATCTTTTAAGTTTACTTCGTTTAGATTATCTACATGGACAGGATAGGAGGAACAGACAGTTCCCAGTGATCATACGGTTTATAGGATAGTGGATGGGAGTCTTATTCTCCGGGTTCTACAGGCCAGTCCCATTACGCTTCGGCAGCCCACGAAACCACCTAGTAGAGTCCAGGAAGAGTGCCTAAGAAGTGCTGAGCAGTCACAGAGAAGGTGTTGGACACTCTCTATCTCTCAAAAGTCTCGTCTCACAATAAGCAACATTTAGAAGCGAATTTCATATTTTGAAACAAGCTCTATGTCGCTTGTTAGCTCATCTCTGCCTTTGAGAAATCCACTTCTTCTGTCGTTACAAAACACAACGCAATCGAGTAATGGCTGGCAGACCCGAGTGCAGGGTATCACAATTGCTTAGAGTATGAGTGTCGACATTGTCGTCGGCGTCATGTTCGGTGCACATGTCCTTCTCTTGCGCCTTCCTCCCTCGCTTCCGTGTTCTGTGTTTTGTGCGCTTATTGTTTGTGACGCAGTAAAGTGAAATTGTGCGTGAAATTCGCTGGTCACGTTCCTAGTCTGTTGACAATTGTTTTGTAATTTTTTTTGTACCTTTTTCTCTGCCCAGCACTGAACTGAACAGCCCGGCTTGGTCTGGTCTGGTCTGGTCTGGTCCGTCGTTGTTGTTTTTCTTCTTAACTTGGCCTAGGTCTAAACTGTGCTGAGTTCTTTGCTCGTATGATTGTTGTTGTTGACGCTGCAGTTGTCGACTCGTTGGTTTGCTTAGCTATCTACTCGATTCGTATGACTGGCCGAGCAATCTGTCCGTCCGTTTGTCCGTCTGTCGGTTAGCCGTTTTGGTCCGTGTCATTGTCTGCTTTTCACAAAACAAAATGCTGTTAATCTTTTGTTTAGATTTTACATTTGACAGCAACTCGAGCGACAATTGCTGAATGCACACGAATGCGAAAGCGAACATGAACGCGGACACGAATGCGAACCTATTAAGCTACCTTAGTTCACTCACAGTAAATTAGGTACAAATTTCACTGTCAGAGTGTCAATTGTGATCGTATCTCATCTCACATGGTTTGTTTAGTAAGTCACATTTGCCATGGCGACACTGAGACTGTGACTGAGACTGAGACCAGACAGACAGACAGACAGACACAGAAACCTTAAAATCTCAATATAATAAGAACGCGCTACTCCTTCGCTCGCTTCTTCCTTCCAACTTCCTTCCTTCCTTCCTGCCTGCCTGCTGTAGTTGTCTACGGTCCTGTGCAGACGATGTCGGCGAAGCGTTACGCTCATTAGGATTTAGTGTCATTAGGGCGCGCATAATGACAGCGAATCTTTAACAGCTTTTTCGCACTCTACCTGTCTCTCTCTTACGCCCAACCTAACTCTGCTCTCATTTGGTTGTATTCCAGGTAGTTGATTTTAATCCTGAATGAATTTTGAACGCACACATTCAACTCAAAGCGTTTCTGTGCGGGCAGCTCAGTTTTTGTTCTTTTGTTAATTCTGAAGCGTTGAAATATTGCAGTCTAAATGTGCGTAAAGGTTTATTCTGCACGTTTGAGCGTCGGGTTTGATGGTTTGTGTTTACATTAACAGCAACAACAACAACTGCGGCCATGAAAAGTAGAGCGGTAACCGCGAAACTAACTTAGAAACCTTTACGGATTTAATGGTCCACGACATGATTAGTGTGTCTCATATAAACAGTTGCTCAGTTCGGTAAATCAAATGTTTTGCTAAGAGACGAAAATGATAATGACAGATTAGCAGGTGGATAAACACAATGAAGCTATTCTGATTTAACAATTAGGGACAACAACTCTTTAAAATATAAAAAAGGCAATAACATTGAACAATCTAGATGACGATCAGTATCGAAATTAATGAATTAAGTTTTCAGAATGCCTAATCGATTTCTCAGGCTTTCAGCGAGTTCTTAATTAGCCAGCTTTACCATATAAACGAAAAATTAAGTTTTAGTTACAAAATGAAAAAAAATATTTAAAATGCAACTCAACTGACTGAGAACATTTGAGAATAAAGTGCTTTCAGCTGCATTTCAACAACTTTAACGCCTTAAACAAACTTCAGTCCAACGAAAAGTGCACAAAATCAACATGATTACGCCTCCGATGCTCTATGAGAACACCTCTCACCAACACAAAAGAGTTGTCCGACCCTAATCAGAGCCTGTGAGCCTGATTCCAAGACCGAACCCGTGTAATTATCTGCTGCATCACTTCAAATCTCTTAAATGAGCCATAAAAAATGTTAATATAATTAAAATGTGCTTCGAGTCTAGAAATCACATACAAAACTATTTGAGACCATCCAAAAAGCAAACGAAACGAAGAAGTAGCAAAGAAAGAATGTTTTCTTTTCTCGTTTTTTTGATTTCTTAATTTCTTATCTCATCGATTATGTAATAAAATTCAGCCTCGATTGAGATGAGCTACTATGCTTTATTCGGACTTAGAGTAGTAGGGGGACAAAGCGAAGAAAGAAAAGGTCAGCAGTTTAAAATAAAAAGAAACATCAAAGCATTCAATTAAAAAGCAACATTGATATGTTGTATCTAGATACATTTGGGAGAAGAAGAAATATGTAAACTAATCCTCTGACTTGTTACACAGCTGAGGCTCATAAAATTGTCTTATTCTCTCTACATGAATTTCCGAACATTTGAGAAGTACGGTGAGTCGACCGACAGACCGATCAGACTCATAGACAGACTCAACAACAGGAAAACATAAAATCATATAAAGCGCCGACAAGTTCGGTTTGTGAAACCTTTTATGATTTTGTTCGTTTATTAATTGTGTATCAAAGCCTCGATTACCATAGCTGGAGTGGTCGGAGTGAGTGACTGGCTGACTGGCCCCTTTGAAGCGCTCCGCCTTGTCTAGGCGTTGAGTGCGGATGCGCTTTTATCGGCGTCTATCTTTTCTTTTCGTATTTGTCTCTCCTATGTTCTTCTTTTTTTCTTACTTCATCTACTAAAGCATGCTTAAATGACAAATTCAAGGCGTTGAATTAATTTGTGTCAATAACATTGTTGGCGTAGATTAAACACGCGCACTTCGCCTTCTCATCTTCTTCCTCATCCTCGGCTTCGGCCCACAGCCACCTAAGCGGCTCATTGCTGTCGGCGTGTTGAAGCGAAATTCGGCGGCTTCCACATGCCTGCCACACGACTGCTTGTCTGCCTGTTGAGATAAAGTATTTTGTCGTTGCGTCTGATAAATTGTGCAGCTTTCGATTTGAAAGGTCGCAGTGAATTCGATTTTATATTTGTATCGATGCCGATGTTTGTGTTTGTGTTTGTGTCTGTATATGCTTTTCTCAACGCTCAAGTCATCAGTGGCTTTTTTTTATTGATGATCGCCTGTCGTAAAAATAACCAAAATACGCGTATGAAGGTAAAGATAAGAACCGTCAATATAACAACATAACCAAATGAAACTGTATTAAGCTTAAGTCATATACCAACAGCTCTTCTGCTTCTGCTTCTGCTTCTGCCTCTTTCTCACTCACACACACACACAAGTATACACATGCTGTGCTGAAAATGCAACTGGAATTTCGATAAGACTTTGGGATTTATTTTTTAACGCCTTTGCTCACAAGCGTGTTTTTTTTTCTTTATTTCTTGCTGCCTTTATTTTTTTCTTATTGCATAAGTGTGTATGTGTGTGTTTGTATCTTTGTGGCAGGCATTGAAGATCTCTTATTTTACCTTACTCGAATCGAAATTAATTTATTTTTGATAAAAAGTTGTGCTTTCAAGTAATGAGCTTCTGCTGCTTGTTGTCGCGTTCGTTCACCTCGTGCGTCCCTCTCTCGCTCTCACACTCATATCAAGCACCAACACACTGAAAGCGGCTCTTGTTTTCTCGGTTCGTTTTCCTCGTATTTCACTTTTGGCTTCTTTAGCCTACGAAGGTGTGAATATGTGAAAAATGTCGGCAGATAAACATCAAAAGCGTTGAGTTTTTTCAAATTTAATTAACACAACCACATTCGAGGATACAAACGAAAACTCTTCGCACATTCATTCATCTTGTAAGCGGGTTAAAGACTAACTTTTTTTGGCGTTAATCAGCTAAAAGGATTTTACGTAAGCAGGCGTTCTTCTTCTAAAAAAAAAAAAACAAAAACAAAGCATATCAGAAATATAAGAAGTTCACTTACTTGGCTTGCTTTTCTTTCAAATTCATTTTGACTAACAACATCGACAAAATAATGAGCGCATTACGTCGGTAATGATGTTCATGATGTTGTTGTAGTTGTACGCCTGTGAGCACCTAACACTGCACAAAGTTTTTGTGTGCGTAATTCGGCTTTATGTCTTTGAGAGATACTCTATTGTAAAAGCGAAACAAACTTTCAATGCACTACAAATCGAAGGATTCAAAGAATTGAAAAAGTCAACAAATGTCCTGCATTTTGATCGACAATCCTCTTTAAAGCTTTGGTACTTATTTAACAGCAAATCATCATTATGAGACATATGACTTTTAGGTCAATCCTATTACGCCAAAGTACTCAACGAACGTTGTAGAACAGACAAAAGCGAAAGGCTATGCGGAGACCACTCGATAGATGGCGCTTTTAGAACGCTTTTTGCTAAAATCACTTGAACTTTGTCAAAATATTTAAGTACTCTTGTCCAATGTGTGCTAATAAGGATGCTAATAAGGATTTAAATAAAAAATAAATATATTTTCAAGAATTAAGAACATATTTTTTGCCAGTAATTAAAATTTATAAGACTCGAATTAAAATAAAGCGAAAAAACAAACAAATTAAGCAAAACAAAAAGCATAATGAAATGAATATTCCTTGGAGCGGATTTCTAAAGAAATTTGTAAGATTTGTGTTGTTGTTTTTTTTTTGTTATTCTTTTTTCGGTGCTATCAAAGTTTAACAAATATTAAATGTCAATAACAGGCCTTGAATGTTTGTCTGCAACATTCAGGACTTTGTCCACAAATGTTAAGCAACAAAGGCGGACATTTCACGCGAATTATTATAAATGACGAGTGGGCAAATAAGTGAAGACAAAGCAAACCGAGTGCGACAGAGACAGATTGAGTGCACGAGAAAAAATGTCTCGCATTCGTAATGGCGGCGCAATTAATTCGAACAAATCGTCTGTGAACCCTTTTCATGACCTCAAAGCGAAGCTGAAAAAACGGCCAACGACCAGGGGGCGACTTAGGAGCGAGCACCGAGCACCGAGAGGACACAGGCAGCCAAATCAAACAGTACGAAGCTGGCAAAACCAAAGCACACAAAAATTCATTAAATGAAAAAATTTCCACAGAAACACAGTGAGAAGATGGAAAATAAAGGAAAGGGCACAAAATAAATATAATTTGTTTTAATGCAGAAAATTACAGCTTCATTAATAAAAATAAAATACTCAACCGAAGCGCCATGAAAATAAAGCGAAAAATGTTTCTTTCTGCTCTTTCTTTCTTTTTTTGTATTTACTACGAAGTTGCGTAAAAATGCTTCGTACTTTAAAAGCGATAAATGAAGGCAATAAAGAAGCGCGCGGAGGGTGAAGGTGGCCGCAAGGTTTTCATGGCTAATGTTGTCAGCCAAGAAGAAGCAGTTTACAGCGCAGGAGAGACAGCGAGAGCGTAACAGGTGCGTTGGCAACAAAAACAAAAAAAACATACTCAAAATGTGTTAGTGATGCATGTAGGTGCAACAACAAAATCAGAAAGGTTATGAGGCAAGATGAAGACTCTCGATCGATAAAATTTTGTTAATGACGCTTAAGCAGTTGCCGAAAAATTTGAATTGATCAAATTGAGTAATCAAATTGGTCAAGGACTTTGGGTGGTAAACAATTTTTAAGGTAAAATTCTTTTTTAATCAATTATTTATGGATTTTTATGAATTTTACTAACCAAGTGATGCAATATCTTAAAAAAAACCGAAAGTTGACTGCCTCGCCTCCAAATAAAATAAATGACGTTCAAATTACGACAAAGAAGTCTTCGATTTTTGTTTTTCTTTTGTCAAAATTTGCATGCGATGGCAGAGAAAAGATTTCCTTACAATTTTTTCCCCCTTTTGGTTGTTTTTTTCTGTCATTTTTGATTTTTATCTTTCACGTTTTTGGGTTTAATTCAAACTCTGTCATCGTCGTCGTCGTCGACGTCGCTGCCGTTGCTCCCGATTCCATTCAGTTGCATTCCGTTGTACCTGCTCGGTTCTTTGTGCTCTTGTCTCCTTCACATTGCACTGCTTTAGTTTACTCATCTCTTTCGCTCTGCCAGCTTTTTCTTACCTGTGCCATTGCCTTGGACAGGTTTCCTTTATTGTGTTGCGTTGTGCTGTGTTGTGTTGTTGGTTTTGCTGCACTTTTTTCAGCCTTCAGCCAGCAGCCAAACAACTTTGCATTTCTTTTCTTTATTCTTTTATGCCCTCTCTCATTCCCGCTGCCATTTGGGCAAAGCGTCTCTTTACATTGCTCTCTTGAAATGCATCTGAAAAGTATCCTAATTGGTATTAAAATCGTTGTTATTTCTGGCTGTCCGCCTCAGGTTGTCTTAATGTCCGTGCGACCGTCCCGGCTTCATTTCATGCAATCCACTAGTGCGCCAGTGCGCCTGTTTTGTTCTGTTCTGTTCTGTCCTTCCTGTCTTGTTGCCCATCAGTTTTTTTGCTTTTTATTTACTCGTATTTTGATACTTTAAAAGGTATTTTCAACTGTTTTTGCCACATTATTGTTGTTGTTGTTTATTTTACTCAATTTTTGCGGATTCAAATTCCGTTCAACGCTTTTGCCCTGATTTAAATGAATGACAATAATATGTACAAACAAAAAAGAAGCTATTGAGAAAAAACTGTGCATCGGATTTTCAGATAAAATCGTTTTAAAAAAGATTAAAATCGAAATGTTTTTGTTGTGAGATTTTTAAGTGCTGATAACGAATTTCCCTTTGTTTGGAGTTTTAAGTAAGCCAACTTATGTGCGGTTCTTTGTAATCGTTTGTGGCTGCAACGAGTTGAAAGTCGTCATTACGTAATAGCGTATCACATTTCATTGGAATGTTTTGTCATTTCGGATTAGCCAAATGCAAATGGGATGCTAGTTGTTGTTTAAAAAGGAAACTAAACTGCTAACTAAACACCGACCCTATAATAAATAATTTGAAAAAATCGCATGAAACGAGTTAGAGAGAAATGGGTAATATTATAATTATTATTGAAATTACTATTAAAATAAGTAATAAAAAAATGCATTTAAAGATAATCAAAAATGTCCTTTTTTGAATTTGATCTAATTCAATCCAATTCGTTCCACACAACAGCATTGCTCTCTTTCTCTCTGGGCCATACGTAGCGTGTGCTCTCGAGCTGTTAAGCTCACTGTTAGCTAACAGCGCTGTGGAATGTAAGTGGTTGTGATAATTTGAAATTATCGCTGGACATTTTTGTAATATTTTCGTTGCAACATTTTATTTATATTGAAAGGCTTTCCAAACTCAATTCCAAACTTAATTTTAAGTATAAATAATTTGTTAGCCAAAATACAAATATTGAAATACAAATTCTTGTTATATGTATTTCCCCTTTTTCTGACAAGTTCCAATTGAAGTCTTTCGCTCTCTTACTTTATCACTGACAGAGCCACTTTGTACTGACTCATGCCTACTTGAGTACGAAGTAAACATGAGACAGTCCAAAATTTTTCATCAAGTTGTGACATCACAAGTCTGCGTCGTGAGAGCAGAGATAGAAAGAGACTTCTTACTCTCACATGACACAATGATGAAACGACAGTTTAATATTGGTTTAGCGTATGTCGCGCTGCATTCGCTGGCGACGTGTCTTCTTCCTCTATTTCTGAGTGGGTAATATCTCCCACTTTTGCGGAAACTTTTGCGTCTAGGGCGACACTTTTGGCTCGTTTGCGTTTCTCGCCCAAAATCATTCAGCGGATTCCGTTGGGCCATTTTAAATTACCAACAACAGTGGTGTTTTTGTTCAACCGGGAAATTCAAGCGAGGCGGTCGTGTTGTGTTAGCGCGCGCTGCTTGTGATAACGTGAACGTTGAGCATTTTACACGAAGTTCTGCGATTGTGTGCCGCACGCACAGGAAACTCTTGCAGCCAAACGTAGAAAGAACAACAATAACACAAACGAAGTCAAAGAAGTTTGCGCGCAACGCGAGTTTTTTGCAATTCAATTTTGCAGCAACCAAGAAAAGTGCCCGAATTGCAGCTTTGAGGCATTCAAAAGAAATTCAAACAAACCGACAAAAAGCAACAAAGTTGCAAAGCAAAAAGTGAAGATCGTGCGTGTTTTCTTTTAAGCGTGTTTTGTGTATATTTAAAGAAGTCAAAACGTTCAAAAATATTTTAAATAACATATATCAAAAATAAATAAATAAAGTCTCAAAAAATAATGAGTCAACGATTCACACATTAATTAAATAAATTAAAGAGTTGATTAAAAATTATTGTTAATAAAATCAAATCAAAATTTCACACAAATTCTCAAAAAAAAAAATAAAATATATAAGAAAAATAAATTGCAAATAATTAAGAAAAATAGCTTGTGCACAAATTTCTTACAGTGTAAAAATTAATTTACTTGAAAGTCTGAACCAAAGCCGACTTTTCTTCAAACACGTGTAATGCTGCAAAAAAATAAGGATAAACAACTACAACAACAATAATAACATCAACAACAAATACAGTTGTTCGAAGTCGCCTATGCCAACATTGTCTAAAAGGATTACAAAGGATTAACGAAGGCAGGAAAAACGTAAAGTTCTTTTTTTCTTCTTCTTCTTCTCTTATTTGCTTTGTGTGTGTTTGAACATCAAAATTGCACTGAAATAAAAAATGTCAAGTGAGCCGAGCAGCAAACGCTCTCAAGGTGTTTGATCGTGGTGATTTACTTTAATTTATGCAAAATTCATTTAAGCGTAGCGACGTGACAACTCTGTGTGCCGCCGCTGGCGTCGCTGCCAACGCCCACACTTGTGTGTGTGTGTGTGCCGTGCATGTCCTTTGGTTATTTGTCATTTCTAAACATGAATAAATACAAAACTTAAACACGATATTGTCGCGACCACAAGCGATGACGACGCTGTCCGTCCGCCGCCGTGCCCTTGTCCCCCGTCCGTTGGGAGCGCTCTGCTCATTATTAACCAGGCGTCGTGTTAGCAAACCCTTAATACACTTGTTAGCCACTTTTGCGTGTGTGTGTGTGTGTGTGTGTGTGCCACAACACAACCTCAGTCCGTCCAAGCCAAAGCCATAATTGATTCAATTCTATTGTTGTTGTTGTTGCTGTTGCTGTGCTCTCTGCGGTTTGTCAACGTTGTTTGCCAATGTTCTTTTTTGTTGTTGTTGCTGTTGTTTTATTTTTTGTGGCTTTTGGTCAAACTTTAACCTCACCTCAGTGGAAATTATGTGCCCTTAGTATTTGTTTTTCTTTTCCTCTTGGCAATCTGACTGAGCTCCAAGCTGTTGCCATCTCGCTTGCGCCAAACGTGCGTGCGTGCGTGAGGTCAAAGGTGCAAACCGTCCAACTGTTCAGCTGACCAAGCCACGAGCACACCGCCGACCCGACGAGGCGTGCGACCACAAGACCAATGTTGACCTCGCGTCGCCTCCAGTGTTAATTTATAATTTGCTTTGCTCACATTAAATGTTGGCTTCTTTTTTTGCTTTCGCCCTCCCTCTCCCTCTCCCACTCACTCCCTCACTCGGCCTTCTGCTCGGGCGATGCGTGCTGCCAACACAAACAACGCACCGCCGCCGCCGCTGCCCCACCCCGCAGGTAACGTTGGCTGACATTTTGGGCAACGAAAAGCTGCAAGGACACAATTTTTTATGTTTTTAACATGTTTGTGGCAAAACGCGTTAAGCAAATCATTTCTTTTCTTTTTTTTCGCTCCGTTTTTCGCCTGAGGTGAGGAAGGTGAGGTTAGAATTTTTTTTCTTCTCATTTTTGTTTTTGTTTTTATTTTTTATTAAGCGCATGCAAATTGGCTTTTATTACCAGAGTTGTCGTGTTTTTGGCATTTTCATTTGTGTTCCGACGCTCAATTCATTTTTTTCATTTTTTTGTGCGTTCGGTTAATAAAAATTGTTTTTGGCGGTTTTGTTGTAAAAGCAATTTGAATGTTGCCGTCATTTTAATTAATTTTTCGACTTTATTAAAAAAACAAGAAACGCAATTTTCTTTGTTCCTCAAACAAATTATGGTATTCTTTCGTCCCACGTATCCCCCTTCTTCTTCACCTTGCCACACCACGCCTACAATAATTTTTGCACAAACATTTACATTAATTGCAAAGGATTCAATCATTATTAAACAAAGTTACACTTCAATGCATAATTAAAGCAACAAATATCGAGCAAATGAAAAACAGTAAAAAACAAATAAAATATTGTTTTGTTGTTGGCCAATGTTGTGCAAAAAATGCAATTTTAATATATATTTTTTGTTAAAATTGGCGTGAAAATATTTAACATAACTTTTGCCATGCAATCGAATATTTTTCTATTTTTTGCTTTAATGAATTGTAAATATTTGCAAAGAAATTAAAAAAAACATTTGCAATAAAAACAGTGGAAGAAAAAATATGCTTGCAATTTGCATAAATTTAAAGTGCATAAAGTCAGAAAAAATATAAAAAACAAAAATACGGAGAAATTCAAAACTTTTGGCGAGAACGAAATTGTTCGGGCGCTTCTTAATGGCGAAGGACGGAAAAAACAAGAGAGAAAGTTATTTTTGGATCTGTCGAAACTTCCATACAAGTTTTATTTATAAATATATGAATGTAGTTGGGACATGTTGTTGAGAGGTTTGTGTCAATAAAATAAAAAAATTCGACAAAAGCTTCAAAACTTTGAGAGCTGACTGTAAATAAACAGACAGATAGATGAACTTGTCTCAATAAATTTCTCTTGTCCGCTTGACTAAGAATATATGTAAATATTTCAGTCAGAGATGTTTCCTGAATTCTGGGAAAAGTTATAATACTTTCACTGCGGTCTGAGGTCCAATACTTATTCTTTACTTATAAAACTGTTAAATCTCAGCTGTGAAAAAATGTCCAAATATTCAGAGACTCTTAAACAACAACAACAAACAATATGCAAGCTTCTTCAAAAACGAAACTTTATTGAATTTTGGGGATTGAGGAAAAAACTTTTGATAGTTTAATACTTTTGGCCTCTTTCAATTAATAAATGAAAGAGCTAAAAGCCAAATTGGCTCAGAACGTCGCAACAATGTCGCCAGAAACAACAACAACAACAATAACAAAAATTAACTTGACATGTGAAAATTTTAGTCACGTTTGGATTGCCTTTCATTGAATTGATTTCGAAGTGCGGCTAAGTGAATAAAGACATTGACACGAAATCGTGGCTTAAGAAGCTTCACTCGAAGTTTGACTGTTAACGAACTCAAATGAGGTGAAAATACAGAAAAGAAAAATATCTTTATATACGCCCAAAGACATGAAAAATTGATTTTTCAAAATTAATTTTAGAATATTTAATTGTAAAGTTTTGAGAATGTTAAAAAAGTTCGTCGAATTCGATAGCAAATAAACAGGACATTCTTAGTAATACTCATGTATATTTGAGTGAGTGTGAAGCCATTCATGAATGATTGAATAAATCAATGTGCTCAAAGTTTCTTAAAATAGAATTTGCCATTTCAAAAAGTCAATATTCGAATAAACAATTCCATGAATGCAAAAAAAGAACGCAAAAATGCCAAAAGACGAAAAATGAGAAGAAAAATTATTATATTAAATTATGCAAATGTTTCTATCTATCAACACTTGGCAGCCATTAACATTAAGCCGGGCGACATCAAGCAGCAGCAGCAGCGGCAACAGCAACAAAAACAAAAACAACAACTATATTTTCCTATAACTGTCAGCTAAAGTAAATTATGCATAAATAATAAAGACAAAGTACACAAGCCAACGAAACCCACACACGCACACACAAACACACACACACACAAGGAAAATTAGAAGGAGCAAAGAAAAAAATTTGTTGAAACACGAAAAATTTTCCACGACAAAGTTGAGGCAAATAAAAAAAAGAAAAAAAAAGAAGGAAGGACAAAAGTGCAGCGTATAAAAAATTCATAAAATGAGGACGAAATGTAGACATAAAACTGAGTAAGAAAAAAGTACAAAAACAAATGAGAATAAGCACGCCAATGAGTGTGTTTATGGTGCTATGTGTGTGTGTGTGAGTATTTTATGTAACTTTGTTAGCTGAGGTCTCAATGGGTCATAATTTACGCCTAGACGCCTATTTTTCTCTGTGTGCTGTTGTTGTTATCGTTGTTGATGTGGCTGTTATTGTTGTTGCTGTTGTTGTTGCTGCCTTTCTTTGACTTCGCCTCAAAGTGAACGTCATTGTTGGCATTGCGTCGACTTTAGCATTAACAACAACATCATCATCATAGGCGGTGACACATCAAACGTCGACAACAACAACCACAATAACAACTGTGCACGTGCTTAAAGAACTTTTCGAACTATAAAAGGACGAAGAAGTTTTTGTTGCATTTTTGCTTTAACATAATCTTATTAATTGTTGTACAATTGCGTTATGCAAATACATATAAATTAAAAGAGGACCAAAAGAATTTTATAACGGTAGTTGAACTTTGCCAACTTGCACGCCCTTTCAAATAAGTCAAATCGTACTTGAAAGCTTTACTCTTTATTGAGGTTAATTCACTGTGTGTGTTAGTGTGTGTGTGTGTGTGTGTGTGTGTGTGTGTGTGTGTGTGTGTGTGTGTGTGTGTGTGTGTGTGTGTGTGTGTGTGAGCGCAGTGGGTGTGTCTGTCATTTACGCACTCCCCGCCACTCACTAAACGCACTCCACTGCACTGTTGAGTGCGCTCGGCAGAACGACTGAGTGAAATCGTTCAGTTGAGTGCTTTCGTCTATCCTCTCAACGCGTCTACTCGCACTCATCTCATTTCCACTTATCGCGGCCCTCAGCCAACATTCCGCTTATGGCCACACCACGCATCCCGTTACCGTTCTGACTTCACCTGCGTTGTTTTTGTTTTTGTTTCTCTTTACTTTTCACTCGTTTCGTTAACTGCGTCAGCAGAAATTAACTACGCTCAAAAATGGCGTTGGCGGCAAAATTTTAAACGCTGAAGCATCATAAATATTGAATTTTAATCCAACTTGCTTTGAACAACAATAACAATAATGAACGCAGGAGCGAACTGAAACTCAAGCACACGCCCCTTTGGCGACGTCATTCAACCTTCAGCAGTTCAATTTTAACATGCATAATTTAATTTAAATTTTAATTGCAATTTCAGCGAAAGCAACAAAATGTTCCTTCGTTCATTTATTTATTATGATTTGCCGAGAAGCTCATTTTTCAGGGCAAGTTTTGCAGAATTGATCTAATGTGGCCCCTGTGAGGAATCCCAAAAAAGTACCTAACAACAAAGTCATTGACCTTTGACCTTTGGTACAGCAAAAATGTTATTTTGCAAAAGCTGTTGGTATATTAAGAATAAATTTAAGTAGAAAGTGAAACGCAATTAATTACATTGTGAATATTATCAAGATCAAAAGGTACAAACACACACACACACACACACACAGATACAAATATAAAATGACTTAAGTAAGTAAGACAAGAACAAAAAAATAAGGAAAGAAAAAACACCAACAGACAAGAACAAGAACAAAAACAAAATCAAAGCCAGGCAAGCAGATTCGTCATGAACTCAACTCAACTCAACTCGACTCACCTGACTTGACTTGACTTGGCTTGGCTTTAACCGACTTAGCTTGGCTCAAATGACTTTTGTAATTAGGCAAAAACCAACAACAACAACAACAACAAGAACAAGTACACAAGCGAAAAAAATTGTCACAAGGAGTTAAATAAATATTTATGCGCTTGTCTAACGGTAATTAAAACGAAGATAAAGTACGACAAAAACACACCATCAACAACAACGACGGCAACAACAACAACAGCAAAGAAAAAATGCCAATTAATTTCACACCAAACCCAATTAACTTGAATCACTTTCGGTCGCGCACAAAGCGAAGCAAATAATGTTAGACTCAAAGATTGTTGGGGCGTCCGAGGGGTGCGGGACGCCCTTTGGCAGCTTCAACGTATGTAAAGTGAATGCAGTCAACGTGTATCCTTTGAAATTCACGCATCAATAACTGACGCGGCTGAAATAAATTGGGCAAAGCAACGCAGCGCGAAAAAAATGTGACGAGCGAAAGCGAATGCAAAAAGTAACAAACGAAAAATGCCAAAATGAATCTGACGAAGACAGAGAGAGAGAGAGAGAGAGAGTGTGAGGAATGATGTATGGCTGATGGATGGATGGATGGATAGACTGAGGAAAAGAGGGAGGGCTGGGGGTCGTATATTTACATGCATACATACACGGCAATTAATGCACACGCACACAGGCAGACACGCACATGTGTTGAGCGCGTCATGGCCGACGGAAGTGGGAAGGCATGAGAGAGAGAGAAGGCGGAACGTATGTAAAAATGGCTATGGCCGTTATTGACATGAAAATACAAATGCCAACAACAACAAAAAAAAGTCAAGTTGAGAGCAACGAAAGCTTCACAAAATTACTTAACAAAATGTGTTTAAATGAGCATTTGAGGAAAGTTGAACCCGAAATTTATGCAAAACCAAACGAGCGAAAAACTCACACACACACACATAACAACAACAACAGAACAACAGCTTTAGCAACCAAAAATCAAGCTTGCTTCATAATGAGTGTGCGTGAATGTTACTCTGTGTGTGTGTGTGACTATTAGCGCTCCAGTGACACCTTTCGACACTTCCTCTCTCTCAGTCTATTCTATTTACACAATCTTTTCAACCAAGCAACGTCACCCATTCAACAACCATGCACAATATCCTCTTTTCTCGCTCTCCTTGCCTCACCGCCCCTTGCACAAGCACATCGGCAGACGGCACACGGCATTCTTCATCTGCCGCAACCACTTCCGCTTTGTTGTCGGCCGCCATTGCGGCTTCTTCGCATAGAAAATAACAAAAATTGTCGTTTATTCATTTTTCCAAATTAAATAAACGAAAAGAAAACAAAATGGAAAAAAGAAAATATTCTAAACGAGCAAATAAAAAAAAGCACACCACATAAACAAATAGCAAAAACCCCAAAAGAGGGGGGCGGCTAAGAAAAGAACAAACGAGCTATGAAATTCTCGCGCGGCGCATTTGAAAAATAATTTTCAAAGCATTTGTAATGTCTTTCAATTCGCTAAGGATTCAAAATGCTGAACACACACATGTGTGTCTATGTGTGTGACGGCTTTTTTCTATTTTATGTTCACTTTATTTTCCGCTCAACTCAGCTCAGCTCAGCTTTGTTTTTCGTTTGTTTCAACTCAACTCATAAATTCCCAAGCGTTTAATATTTTTGCCCGTGTTTTTTTTTTTTTTTTTGTTTGTTGTTGCTTTTTTGACAGCAACGCATAAAATCACTTTTTTTAACATTGAAAATTCATATAAACAAATGCATGCGCATTTTTTTTTTTTTTTTTTATTTCACATCTCAAGGCATTTTTTATTTATAACAGTTTTTTTTTATTGTTTTATTTATGTTTTAAACAATTTTTTGTACAAATTTCCATTCTTGTCTATTACACGGCATGTCGACATTGAAAATTTATGAGAACTTTTTTATGGCTGTTCTCGTGTGTGTTCCAGCGTCGCCCGCCCCGCCTACAATTTGTCATGCCTGCAAGTGAACTCCCTTGGCGCCTTCGGTTGAGTGCGTTTGTCGTACTTTGTGTGTTTGTATTTGTAATTAAAAGTTGTTCGGCATTTTATGAATTGTGCTCATGATCATTGCCTGCCATGCAATGCAAAAAGAGGCAGCATATTTTTTTAGCCAACCGTACGTCAAAGTCAAAAGACTAAAAATGTTATACAAAAACAAAAAAAAAAAATTAAAATTTACATACGAATACTTCAAAATATAAAATTGACGGCAAAGCAACTCGAAAATGAAAACTTTTTATTGAAATTCACTCGACGTTTGTAATTAAAAACCAAAATTCATAATTCGAAAATATTTTTTACACAAGCACCAACAATATTCATGCATTTATTTATTTACTTATTTTTAGTTTTGCTCTTCAATCTCATCTTGACTCTTACCCTTCTATAACAGCACAAAAAAATAAGTTTCGTTCGTTTGCCTTGTTTCATATTTCTGCAACTCTTTGGCAATCGAAATTCGCTCTTTACAAAGTCGTCCTTGCAGAGCTGAAAATCCGAAAATGGGCAAAGCATCCTTTTGTGTGTATGAAGCATATATGAGCGCTTGCATTTGCTTACATGCTTATGTTTATGTGTGAGTGTGTGTATATTCGTACACTGAGTTGGAAAATTACCGAAAAATACATTTGATAAAATCTTTGGCTTATTTTTCCAACGTTGAAAGTATTCACTTTCAACATTATCATAGCAAAAATCATTTACACATGTTTTTTTCAGAAAAAAAAAACAAAATTGATTCGTCCTAAAGGCCTTTAACCTTTACAGCTCATGTTGTTGATTTTTCATTGCAAATTTCGACAAAATTTATTAAATAAACTCTTGCGAAATAAATTGATAAATTTTGCAATGATTTAAAAAAAGCATTGCATACTTTCAGGTCAAATAATTGTAGAAGTGAAACTGAAAAGCAGAATTTTATGCTTCTTCCACCTGAGTATCGAATCAAGATCTCAGTCTCTTCTTCTTCAGTTGAGTTCGAATTAAGTGCATAAGAAGATCCATTAAGGATTCCTCACTTTGCTGTCATAAATATGTTTGTACTCATCGCACAAAAACATTTTTCACACTCAATGATTTTGTAAGTTTTGCAAAAACAAAACAAAACGAAGAACAAAAATATAAAATATAAATTTACAAACGTGAATTCCTAAAGTGCAAACAAAATTTTACAGTAAAAATGAACTGAGACAAGAAGCTCTTATAATTAAAAATTAAATTCAATAAAATTTCACAGCTCAACACCTGCGAAAAAAGGTAAAATGCTGAGCACTTGTGCTCATTTCTGTGCACAACGAGTGGGCGTTGAGTGGGCGAAGAGGCGTGGCTGTTGGTTGGGAAAGGCAAATAACAGCCTTTCGCTTTGTTGAAGGCAAATTCCCAGCAGACTGAAGTAAGAAATAAAAAATGAAGACATAAAGAAAAAAAAAAAAGAAAAACAACAAAAAAGAACGAAAGAAAGAAAGACTGTAATGTGAAACGTAACAAAAATAAAAGTAACTGTGCTATTATTAACAGCAACAGCAACAGCGAGCGCAGCAACAACAAGAGCAAGGAATAGTAAAAGCAAAAACAACAACAACAACAACAAATACAAGCAATAATAGCACGAGTGTACAAGTCACGAGTACGAGCATAATAAGAAATTCTATCTCACACTTTATAAACATCAAGAACAACAAAAACGAAAACGACAGCAACTTTATGAAACAATGACAAGTAAAACAACAACAACAACAACAAACAAGCAACAAACAATAATAACAATGATGCCATCAAGCAACGCCGTGCAAAACTCACAACAAAGTGTTGACATCTTTCGTAAATGTTGTTGTTTTTCTTCGTCTTATTGCCGCTGCTGTTCATGTTGTTGTTGTTGTTGTTGGTGTTGCTGCCGCCGCTCTTATCTACAATTCACTGCGTTTCATTTCATTTCAACGTTCTGTCGATGACACGGCCCGCACTGTGCCTTTCCTGCAAAAGTGTATTAAGCAAAAAGGGAACGTTGAGAGTGAAGAACAGCTTGAGTTGCGTTGAGTCAAGTTGAGACTTGACTCAATATGACTTCAAGCAGCGAACCCCACTCATTCTCACACGCACGCACACACACACACACACACACACACACACACAGAAACAGCTTGACTAACGGTATTTGTCCTTTTTAATTAATTTCACTAACTGTAGACAAAACCAACAACAACGAACGACAAGACGTTGACGAAATGAATGAATTCACGAACTGTTCAGAGTTGTCAAGTTGCGTTGAGTTGTGTCAAAATAAAGCAGTTTCTGACAGTCAAGTGATGACAGTAACAACAACAACAGCAGCTGCAGCAACAACTGCAATAG
Organism: Phortica okadai; assembly: GCA_034638295.1. NCBI lineage: Eukaryota > Metazoa > Arthropoda > Insecta > Diptera > Drosophilidae > Phortica > Phortica okadai. The sequence goes on from CM067851.1 coordinate 37,551,904, forward strand.
CTGAACTGAACTGAAGCGTTAATTGAAGCTGAAGTGGGGAGCGTGTTGAAGCTGCACGGGTCCGGGGCGTTAATGTGTATTTGGTTCATAAACTTTGCATCATCTTAATTTTGCGAGCTTCAAATTTACATTCACAATGCCTTACAAAGCAGAAAAGAGTTGGTTGGATGAGTGTTTGTCACTTCATCGTTACACTTTTTCACGTTATTTCTTATAAGTAACAACTTTTCGATCCTTAGACAACCCTATGTTGCTATTTTGGTATTGGTTACCCATGGATCACATGATCTTTTTCAATAAAACGTTGATTTTCAAAGTTCGTTTGTCAAAAGCAAGAAATGATTGAAGACAAAAGGTCAAAGTGTGAATAAAGTTGACTTTAAAACTTCGATTTCATGTTCTTTGACAATATTGCTTCCTGGAGCGCTTTGTCTTTGTTCCTGTTCTGTTCTCTTGCCTTATGTCAAAAGCAAATCAAAATATTGAACGTGTTATCTTCTGCTCATTGCCTCAATTGTTGGCTATAAGCCCAGTCTTACACACACAGAGAGGAAGACACGCCGACGCACACCTATTGACATCACCATAGTAGCAGAGTGAAACGGAAGCAAATCAACGTGGTCCTTGAGCGACAGACGAGGCGAGCCTGGTCGAAAATTACATTTCGTGCCAGCCAACAGGTTTCTATTATTGCTTTTTGCTTACTTTGTTCTTTTCGTTTCGTTTTCGCTTTCGCCTTTTTTTTTTTGTATTTATTTTATTTATTTATTTTTTTTGCTGCTTCTTTTGTGCTATTACGCATTTTCCGTTCCCTTTTGCATAATGCTTAACGTTTACTGAGTGCGCTGCTCAGCCGTGTTTCAGTCAGGCTACTTTGACTGGCTTCTCGGTCTCAAGTGGCGCTTGACTATCCGTGGGTGTGAGTGTGGGCATGGTCATGGGCGTGGGCGTGGAACGTAGCTGTGCCACAGTAGCGTACATAAATAACATAACACGCGCGCTATTTTGTCAGTTCCCCTGCCAATCATTCCTAGAGTTGCCTTCTGTTTGGAAACGTTTTTTCGTTTTCTGTTTTGTTGCTATTTTTTTCCTGTAGATTGTTGTTGCCTTTTAGTCATTTATTCATTCAGTCAGTCAGTCAGTTAGACAGCCTCGCTCGCTCAATGGCCAAAACTGCCCTACTGACTGCCGCCTATGAAGCACACTCGACTCAATTCGATTCGCAGTCCTTTCATTATGACTGCCCTACAATATTTCTGCTCCTCCATGTCCTGCTGCGTTTGCCTGTACGCCTCGCCTTCATTTCACGCTGCCACCAATACAGCTTTGCTACTCATTCACGTCGCATGGTCGCAGAATCTCATTGAACGTATCTGTGTGTCCATATGTATGTGAGCGAGTGTGTGTGTGTGTGGCGGGACTCGTTCACTTTTATTATTTATGTCGTCCTTTCGTACAATTTTCTTCTTTTTTTGCTTGTTGATTGCTTTGCGTACACGTGTTTCAACGTTCAAATTCAATGCCTGCCTTTACCGTTATGAATGGCCAAAGTTGCCTTTGTATGCGTGTGTGTGTTTGTGTTTGTGTGTGTGTGGAAAATTTGTATAATGACATACACAAAATATGAACTGAAATTGTTCAAATGTGAGTGAAAAAAACCTCCTCAGCGCAGACATGAATTGAATGCATGAATGTAGACTCTCACACACACATACACACTCATACATATATGTATGTAGGTGGCTGCTACTTAAATCTTTGTATTTACTTTATATTAAGTTATATTTCACCTGCCTACAGTTCCCCCACCCCTGGGACCAACAACGTTTGCCTATGTTAATATTTACCTATTTGTGCATGTTTCAGGCGTTTTTGCTTACTTGTTTCCTTATTTTTGGTCTGCTTCTTCCTCTATTGCTGCTACTGATGGCTTGATTGTACAGACAGACAGACAGAGAGGCACACATATTTTAGATATAACATATTTTTTACTGAAATGAGAAAAAATCAACAAAATTGAGGTCAATTTGTTTTGGCATGTTGAAAGGTTGACAAGTTTTGTTTAATACAGAAATACTATAAGCATAAATAACTACGAGCATGCGTGTGTGTGTGTGTGTGTGCATGTTTGTATCTTATTGTAGCATATTTATTTATTATTTATTCATTTCGCTCCCATGGCGCTAACTGTGACCAACAGCAGCAGGACATACCATACATAGTATAATGTTGCTCCTGTTTCTGAGCATTTCGGTTAGGGTTTTCCTGTTGGCTCCTCGGCTTGTTCGGCAGTCAAAAACTTTGTTCGCACTAATTTATCACAAATATTGGCGTCCCCAGGCGTATTTTCTTTTTGTGTTTTAATATTTAAATATTTGACAAGGCAGCAGGCGATTTTGTGCCTTTGCTGTTGTTGTTTTTGCTACAACAAGAACATCAAATGTGTAATGTGTGCTCAAATTATATTTACTCAATGTCCATTAACGTTACTTGTTACTTTTTTTATTTGCTTCCTTTATTTTTACGCTCTAATAATTTCGTTCAGTGTTGTTAATTTGATTTTGTTGTTGCCGTAATTCTCATATCGATAAAAACGCCAACTCAGCTTGAGGCAATTAATGTAAACAAATTACAATATTTCGTTTTTTTTTTTTATTTTATCAATGTTTTTTTTTTTTCAATTTTTCGATTGCCGTTTACATGTTAATATTTCATTATACTTTAATATTTTAATTCGTTGGAGAATTTTATATAATCGACTTTCATATAATTACTTTCAATGTAATTCCAACGTAAGCCAATAAGAGATATATGTAGGTAGGTAGGATATATAAGTTCTTATGGGAAAGGCTCAGGACTTCTCATTGGTTTCTTATCTATCTCGGTCTCTAAGAGAATCCAGTACCCTGGAACCACATGCCTCTCATGAAATCTCGTTTCTTTTCTGTAAAAATGGAGGTTTTCTTTTATTTATGAGAACCAATTATTAAATTAATGGTCTTCCAAGGAGATTTTTTCTCCATTTGGCACCATTTCCCACTTGAATTTCGTTCTTTGATCAAATTTACAAAAAGATAATTAACAATTCTCTCATTCTCTAATTTACAGGCGACCAACAAGAACTCTCCTGACCAAAATCGTATTTATCTAACGTAAACGAAGGCAAAACGAGCCTCAAAGAGTGCCGGGAAACTTAACCAAAATGACGCTGCAATGAAGAGTGGCAAAAAAGCACGAAATGAAAGTGAAGAAATTGTGCTAAATTACAGTACACGAAAAGCCAAGAAGCCGCAAAGCCGAAATAGCACAAGTTCGAACAACTCAAATTGACAGAAAGTGAAAGAGCAGATAACCGTGTGCAAGAACAAAGTGAAAAGTAGTAGAGAAAAGCAGAAAATAGTGGAAAACTAAACGAAATAATTTGAAAACCAATTAAGAAATGTGCGCGCAAAGCGGAAGTGATGCCGCACGCGGTGGACAAGGACGACGGATACGGCAACGGACACGGCAACGACGACGCCAAGACACGTCGATCGAGTTAATGATGATGCTGTCGATGTCAGTATTGACGTTGATGCTGATGATGATGATTGCGGTGGAAGTCGGCGCAGAGCAGCACCCGGCGACAGCAGACGAAGGTGAGCAAATATGAGAACGAAATTTTCTTTATTTGAATTACGACACAGTTACAAAAACACAAAAAACACAATAACAACAACTACAACACAGAACACAGAAGACAAACAAAGCCACAAATTTAGACATTAACACTTTTTGAAACACACACGGGCTCGAATGTGCGTTAAATTGAAAGTAGTAATTGAAAAAGTTGTTAAAAAAAAATTTCAAATCGAAAAAAAAACAACGACTGCAGTTCATCTTCTGTGTACACTACAAACACGATGGTGAGGTGTATTAGCTTGGATATAAAAATTGTATATGTATATCTAAGCGAAATGACTGACTGATCAAGATTTCCGAAACTCCGATTGATCTGATAGATCCAATTGAGTTGCAATTTTTCATAGACTGATTTCGGGAACAGGATTCCTAAAAGTCCTGTTGTTGTGTAGGGCATGTAATATGCAATGAGACTGCATTTCGAGTTTTTTTTTCGAGTTGTTTCGATATTTGAATGTTTTGCCTGTGAGGCGTAACCTTTTGTACCAACATCTGGCATCAAAATTCAAAACACCGACTGAACTGACAAGCATATGAACGACCGAAGGGTTGCAGGGAGCCGCTGACAAACGGACAGACAAGCGGACCGACTGATTGACAGATCTGGCATGCCTATTCAACTCAGCTCAGAGCGTTCAATACCAAAATTCGGTTTCACTTCGTCGCGCTTCGCTTAGAAAAATTATTTGTATATATTTTTTAATCAATCGAAACATGACCGAAACAAATTTCTGACTGACGGACGGACGGACGGACAGGCAGGCAGAGCGTCGGCATGAATGACTGACTTGCTGGCTGAGTAATGACTCTAGAATGAGTGCATGAGTGCCAACCCAAACAAACAAACAAACAAACAAAATGTAATCATATCGAAAGCGACCAGAAAGAAAACTCAACACAAAGCCGAATGATGCCATTGGGGGGCGTTTATAAATTTTGCTATTGAATACTTCACTCATTCGTTTATTCGTTTGTGCTTGCATGCATTCATTGACACATAACTTGCTCTGACATTTCGTTCCCCCCGCCCACCGAATTGCGGTTGCTCTGCGTTCTGTGGCAGCTTCAGCTCCTGCTGTTGACATTTTTGTAGTTCTGGCAATATGACTATGCGTTTGTTCTCCCCTCTCTTTGACAGCAGCCAGTGCCCACCCCTTTGAGAGGCACTCATTGACTACAGTTGTCATTATTAGCACTCATTCGCACCCTCGCACTCACTCACATGCGACGCCCTCGCTCAGTTGCTCGCCTGGTGTTTCTTTCGCTACTTTTTTCGGTTGACATGATTTGCTGTTTATTGCTGTTGCACAAATGTGATTTAAATTCGATTATTCTCAATTATTTTCTTACATGCATTTCGTTTAATTTCATTTCACATTTTCCCCCTCTGTGTGTTGCTGTCTCTCTCTCCAACAACAACATGTCAAGTTTTTCATTCATTTTCGTCGATATTCCTTTGTTGTTGTTATTCATTACTTGAACGATTTTCTTTTAGATTTTGTATTTGTATTTTTGTGTGACTTCTTGCATTGCATTTATTTGATTGAAATTGATTTTTCCTCGTTGGGGATTTAACGTACTTCGCTTTCTCGTTGTTGTTTTTTTTTTTTTTATATTTTATTTTTTTTTTTTTCTATCCCATTACTTAGGACTTCAAGTGTTGCTCTTTAGAATTGCGGTTGCTTTTGAGGCGCGTCGTTCTTTTGCGACTTAAGTGTCAAAGTCATGAGCAGCATTCCTACACACATACATAAATATATATACACTCACGCACATCGAAATTCACATACTTAAGCGGATTAATTTGTATCTGTTTTCTTTTTTTCTTGTTTTTTTCTCATTTTTGTTAATGTTCGTTCAATAATCGCACTTGACTTCAAATTGACTTCATGTGTTGCTCATTCGCATTCGTTGCTGAGTGCGTGTGAATTGACTTGAGACAATTATTGTCATCGTTAGAAGTTGATTTAGGTCGTTGCTTAGACATTAATCGGCATGTCTTTAATTACACGCATAAATTCCGGCCCTCAAATGTTAGGCGCTCCAAGAGACTTCTTCACTTTAATGTAACCAATAAAATTGCAATAACTTTCACTTGTTCTCTGTGGCAATATTGGTTTCTGTCTCAAACTTACATAATCGTTGCCACAAATAAATATTATCAAATCATACAAATCTTGTATGAAATCCCAAAAGTATAAATTTGTACTCATGACTCATGAGGTTTTAAAGTCATGTGACGTTGGAAAAAAAAAAAAAAGCCACAACAACAACAATAACACAAATTGAAATTCCTTAAATATATGTACTTGTACATGAAGAACGTTCATGAGTCGCATTAAAATACATACAAGAGAAAAATCGATTTCCTTTAGTGGCTTTCACTAAAAAGGAAGCGAATCTTTATGGCATCACTTTACAACCTAAAATAGTGCAGTGGCTTACACAGAAGGAGCACGAAATGGTATGAGAAACTTAAGCCACAAAACCATAAAAAAGGTAAAAACATATAAGTAAACACATACACACATTCATACATTGTACATTGTACATGAAGATGATGGGAACGAAATAGAAGCAGTAGAATAAAACACTCTACAGGAAGCACGTGCATTTGTGTGTGAAAAGGATAAACGTTGAACTGAGATTCATAAACATATGTATGTATGTATGCGAAGAAGAACAACAGTGTTGAGACTGAGGGGAAAATTGTTGGACGAAGCGCAGAGACGAACGTGTTTCAGGCATAATTCTGAATATCAAGACATAAATGGAGCATGCCACGGACAGACACGCACACACAGACATGTAGTTGGGTTAAGCGTGTAGTAAACTGATGCTAGAAAATATTTTACAAGAAAATAATTCGAGTAAAACGAACAATGATGAGATAGCCAAGGCAAGCGAGACGAGGGACAAAAAATGTGGAAAACATTTTAAGCAAAAAATATTTGCAAAATTAAAGTCAAGTGATGTGCCAAGCAGCCACGTGTGCTGCTACGTGGAAAAAGTCAGAAAAAGGCGGAAAAACCTTTTGGTCAGTTTGTAAATAAAAATGAAAAATTGGCAACATGTCGTTAGAATTTTCATTGGAAAAGCCGTAACAACAACAATAATAACAAAGTTGGTCACTTTCAAGAGGCCTTGCTTTTGCTCACACACACACACACACACACATTTGTTACTATGTTGTATGCCTTTTCGCACAAATCAATGAATTTTCCGAGCACGATTCAAAAATATTTTTGGCTTATTTGTTTCTTCATTGATGCTTGTCTCTTGCGCTCTGTCTCACTCGCACTCGCCTATACGCTTTGTTGATTTTCCTTGTGCTTGTATAATTTCCCAAAACATTCGCCACACACACACACACGCACACACATGCACACATGTGCTTCTAAGCGCGCTGCAGGCGATTCATGCGTATGAAAAACGGCATGATATAGTGTAAGAGCGAGCGAGAGAGTGAGAGGTTAAATGAAATCAAATAAAGCAGCCGGAAAGCGGATGTTGCGGGTGAATAATTTCTCGAGTGGTTGTAGTTTTTATTTCCTGCAGTATTTGTTTAGCCGTTGCCCTCAGCAAAAAGGGTCCGATATACGAATAATTTTTTTTTTTTGTTTGTGTGTTTGTTTTATGATTTTATAACCGACAAGTCAAAAAATCAAAGATTGAAAGGAGCAATAACAGGATTTCTCCTGTTCCCAGACCTGCTCTGCCGCACCTCACCGTCGGCCCGTCAAGTGGTCAGTGATTTTATAAAAAATGTATGCGAAAAGGAATGCCGTGCCCGCCAAAATTGGCGGTGGGGCACTTGAAGTGGCATGTTGCCGAAATCGAAACGTGTCTGGCATCTCGTATCGACAAATTATTGTGCAAATATTTAACTTACAATTTTTACAAATTCGACATTCGACTACACTACACTACAAAGCGCACAATTTGTAAGGTCAACTTCTCGCTTGTGCAGTTTGTAACGCTTTGTGTGAGATAAACGAACCTTTAGTGTTTTATTAAACAAATTTTTTAGTTGTTTTAATTAAATTTTAAAGACCTTTGCTGGTTTAAAGAAATTTCAACTTGTCAATCGAAATTTCTGCCCTACTGAAACAAACCTCTTGACGTCCTTTGGCAGTGTAGGGTATAAGAGCAATCGAAATGCCAAGCGAAAGACTTGAACCTTGTTTGGCATTGGCTTTGCATTGGCATTAAAAAGTTGTATCTTCTTTTTTTTTTTTTTTTTTGTTTTTGCTTTTCATTTTTATGTAACGAGATATTTTTGCTACGCGTTTGTTGAATTTATGGATTATTTCTGCGTCAAAACATCTGCGCTTCGCTCTCATTTATTTAAGCGCATTTAATTTGATTTCCGCGCATGTTGAAACACTCAAAAGGCACAACTCTATACGGGGCGAGTTGCGCTCTCAAGCGAGCGATAGAACGAACGAGCGAACGAACGAACACAAAATAATTACACACAAATTAACATTTTAATCTGTGAAATTGTATTTTTTTCAATTGAATTTAAAAAGCTGAGCGACAACAACGCAGGGCAGAGTGTGAAAAAAATAGCACAGCAAATGTTTAAATGATTGCATGTGCACAGACACACACACACACACAGACACACGCACACAATGTTATAAACTACAATCAAATAAATGTTGCATGTCGAAATTACATTAAAATGCTGAAATCAGTTGGAAAAACCAAAAACAAAATAGAAAAAGAAAAAAAAAAGTGTGGCGCATAAAAACAGGCAACAACAACTTTGCAAGCCCGCAAAACTAAGCGGCAAAATCATGTCAATTTGCTTTGCCAATTGGACACAGTCTCTAACACACACACACCGACACACAGACACACTCATGTGCTGATAGTGAAAACCCCACTTTCTTTTTTTTTCATGTTTTTTTTTTTTGGTTCTTGTTGATTTTTGCCATTTTGTGTTTTTATGCTTTTTATTGCATTATCAACCATCAATTTAAAGCACTTACAATTTAGACATCGCCGCTGCCACAGCTCGACCCCCAGCCGCATGGGCCCGGAAAAGTGGCCCAGTAAACTATTTCGCATTAAACTGCACTTGTTAACAAGTAATTTGTTGAAAATGGCACATATTTGCTTATCAAAGCCATGAAATCAGCACCATTTTTTCCTCTGCGCTCGGCACGACAGCGACAAAGAAACGAAAAAAAGGTTGAATATGTGATTAGATAAAGGAGTCGACTCGATTCGATTCGTTTCAAGTTGAATTGAGCTGAAATAAATGAACATTTTCTAAGTAGCATTTCTAAATTTATTTTTTATTTTACTTGAAGTGAAGTTTTCTTCCTTTACTATGTCGAAATGTATGCAAAGACTTGCCTTGAATTTAAGGCTTGCCTTTATAGGACGATCTTGATGAATAAAAAAGGAAATATACTCATGTGATTAACATTTCCGAGAGTTTGCAGGAAAATATTTCAAGTTGCCTCTCAATCAGCGTGGCAGATAGACAGAGAGAGGGATTTTGATGTCAATGAAATTTCATATATGTATGTAATAAGTTTATTATTCGTCACTGTCTCTCTTTTTTCACTCCATCCATCTTAACTCATATTGCCTCTTCAGAACTGCGCCATTTTGTTACCAAATTGTTATTTATTGTTTTTTAATTTCTCTACCAAATTTCATACAGCTCATTTAATCTTCTTTTGATAACGTATGGCAACCCTGGCAAATGTTCGAACAATCCACAGTGCCTTATGTAGGTAGCCAGGCTTAAATTTGCTTCAAGCCATTCAACGACGACTTCATTTCCTAACATTTTCATTTGTTTTTTTTCGTGTTTATTATTTTTCGCTCTGAGGTTTTTTCGATATTAAATATTAATAAACCTTTTGCCCGAGCAACGACGTTATTATGTCATGTAAAGCCATTTTATCGTCAACTGGCAAACATGGCGCTGCAAATAAAGTTATTTTATTTGGCTTCCTGTTTTTTTAGTCTTTAAGCACTTATTTTTTTTTTTATCAAATTACCTTATCATGATTGCTTTTTAACTCCATTTAGAAAACTGCCGTAAGCTGAAATTGTTCAGTCTGTTGAAGTTACACCGAAAATGTTCGCCATTTTTTATATGTTTCAAAAAGATTTAGAACGAAGTTTTAAATGTTGTGTGTGTGTGTTTTTTTCTGGCTTACTAGCTATAGGCAAGCTTAAAATAGTAACCGCCATGAAAAAGTTTGCCAAATATGCCAACGAAGACCGCAAAAACTCTAGATGAAAAAAAAACGCTGTATTCAAATCGACAGCGAAAAGCGAAAAATTTTAATTACCATTTAGGCACATGAATGACCCAAACAACAACAAAAAAAAAAAAAACGAAAAAAAAAACATCGGAGCAATTTTTCCAGCTGGCGGCAACTCTGGGCGCGCGTAAAAATTAAAAAATTAAAAAGCAAACAATTTCAGCAGCGTTTTTTTTTTATGGCTGCGCGATATTTAAAGAAGGTCGGAAGGAGAGTGTGAGGCAGTGGTAAACTAGAGCTTGTTTTTCGCTCTGCCTTTGCCAATTTTTTGTTGTTTCTACTTTTGCTACGACAACCAGAGCTTTCTTTTTTCTTCATTTAATGCTACAGGAAATAAAGTCAGTGTCCTTCGAGGTCAGCCGTGCTTAAATAAGCGTAATTAACCGTAAAGACAAAATGGCCTCAATGTGCAGACAAATTTAAGAAGGCATCTGTGTCCCAGAAAGCCTTGAATTATTTAAAGTTTTAAACTTTACGTCAATGCAGCAGAGGAATTGTGTTATGAATTTGAGATGTGTCTAGTGCTTTTTTCAGAAACCAACTGTCGGTACTAACAAATTGATGGATCTACTTGAAGCTTATTGTCAGTCAAATGACGGCTCGATTGGTGAATGGTTATGGCCAAGTATCGAGCAAACCATTTATCAATTTATGGTCAACACAACTCTCATCCCATGACAACCAATGCTGGAATAATAATCAATCTTATTAGTTAATCTTTGCTGATATCTCAAATATTGGACTGGCTAAGAATCTCTTACAGAAAAATTCACCTTTTAAAATTCACATCTATATCCCGAAGAGTTTGCATTGTAAGAGACAGACAAAGGGGCATGGCTTTATCAGGAATATATGTATATACTTTATATAATTGGTTGCAAACTTCATGACAAAGTTGATATACTCTTTTTACAAGGGTATTAAAACACCCAACAACAAACAACTATCAAACATGAAACGTAACGCAATCTTACATCAAATTTGCGTCTGTCATAACAAATTTGCCTAAAACAAGTCAAGCAAAAATGATGAAACAAAATAAAGGAAACAAGCCAAAAAGCAACAAGAGTTCTACGAAGTAAAAAGATGATGAACCCCAAACCCAAACAGCCAAAAATCAATAAATATAAATTTGAGTGATATGAAAACAATGCGTCAAGCAAGAAAAACGGTTCGCATGACTTAAGCGAATTTAGTAAAGTTTGTCAGTCAGCCTTCGGTTGTGTTGGTAAGCATGGTAAGCAAATAAAAGGATATTTTTAATGTTATAAACACGAGGCAGCGACTCGTTTTGGCCTAACGATAACCACAAACAATGCCAATAAAATTAATGTGCTCTAATAAAGCGAGTTTTGTAAGCTGCTCAGAAACATTTATTTCCGAATTATGATGGCCACCGAATGCAAATAATTAAAACGAAAATTAACTCCAAGTTTCTTGTATATATGATATTATTGACGTATGAAATTATCTCCTTGAGACAACGAAAAATTTCGAGTTACTTTTCGCTCATTAAAGGATTTTTATCGTCAAAAAAGTACTCACCATTAACTATCTCGATTACTTTCGAATCACTGATATTTTGATCCATATGTCCTTTAAAGGACCTTGTGTGAATTTTGTTTAGGGCTCAGATGGGACACACACACTAAATATTTAAACTCGTTTATTGTGCTTCTAAATTTATTTTCCATTCTAAAATCGAAATTGACGCAAATCGAACAACTATTTTAGGTATTTCGAATCGAAAAGTAACTTTTTTATTTCATGACAAACTTGGGCGTATGCCAAATGCCAACAGCCAAAAATCACACAAAAAAAAAAAAATGTACACACAATCCGTGCTTGAAATTTATTTGAAGCCAAACATCATCGTCGGCCGTCATCATTCAACAAATCAATCACCGTTTCGAGTTGCAGTTCCCTTCCTCGCAACATCGACAGCAGCAACAACAACAACAAAAGTAACACAAAAATGTAATAAATACTTCGACACGCACGAGAATAAATTATTCACTATAAAATAACTGAGAAAAGTTGGCAAATGCGGCCCAACAGCTAAAAAAAACTATTCACAAATGGACTGATTTAACTTTTAGTTTGAATTTTTTGAGTGCTGTTGTTGTTGTTGTTGTTGTTGTTGTTGCTGCCGTTGTTTATGTCAACTTCAAATGAAATGTCACGGGAATTTGTAGATCATTAATATTGTCGAACAAAAACATGGTGGACCACTTAGGCACGACATTGAAGTAGGGGGCGTGGCATGACTGCATACAAAACCATTTTTAGTGCGCGTTACCAAAACTGAAAAATGAAAAGCTTTGACATACTCTAGGCAAAGAACAAATACAAAAAAAAAATAAAAAAAAAATAACACAAATGCACACTCACACACAGGAATGTAACGGCAGGCGTAATAAAAATGCCACAGCAGCAAAAAACAAATCTAAAAATGGCATAGAAAAATTAATCACTCTATGTCGAGAATGAATGAGAAAAGTCAGTTTAGTCTGAGCAAAGTCGGAATTTGTGAAATTTCAATTTTTATCTTTTTGTCGGTTTCTGCTTTATTGTTTTTGTTTGGTTTTCCTTTTAGTGGAAAGCTACACGTCACTTTTAAGCCGCTGCCTAATCTCCAAAGATTGCAACAAAATATGCATTTTTAGAACATTTTTTCGTCTCCTCTGTTGAAAATGTAGAGCACATTTGGCTTTCTCTGTTTCGGTTGGTGTATGTGTTGGTGCTTATATATATTATATTATATATATGTACACAAAAATGTATTTTTCATTTCGCTTTTTTGGGTAGTGAAAGTGAAACAAAGAGCAAAAAGCTGCCGAGCAAGGCTGTTAATTTGACAGGCGAATGCATTCTTTTTAATTTATTCTAACGACAACAGAAAAAAACAATTATCATATAATCTTTTCTTCTTAATTTCCTATTTTTCAATTACCAACTAAAAATTTCTCTTTAAAATGTGGGATTCGGTCAAAAATACTCATACAACTTAAACTAATTAATTTTCTTTTAGGCATATAGAGTATTTAAGTATCGGCTAATCCGACATAGCTCCAATTATGGTTTTAGATTAGTCATTCAATGACAACTAATAAAGTCTAGAAACATTTAGCTTCAAAGCTTTGACATCTCAACTCTCTGGAACGTTGCAATTGACCCAAAATTTTGTGTATTTATTTTTAATCTCCGAAATGTAAAACGCCTCAATTAAATATGTCAAAAGTTATAAAAAATGATGACAAACAAACTATAAAAAAGCTGATTGACGACACAAGCGAACGCAAACAGAACGATAAACAATGCGACGGACGGTCTTCTGACAAGAGCTGCTGATGCCTAAGCCGGTGCTGCTGCTGCGCTGAGCCGCTTTTATCTATGCCAAGTATGCAAATTAGTTAAAAGGCGAAAAAATTAATGCATTTCAGACAAAGTTGAGACAGTTTATAACTTAATTAAGCGGCCTATTTCGTTACAACGTTAACAGAGCGCGTCAGGCTTGCAGTTGACTTGAGTTGAGTTGACATGACCCAAGCCGTGTTGAGTCGAGGGGAAATTGAATGCACATGAATATTCATGACTGTGATGTAAAACATAAAATTTAAGTTATAACAGACACAACACTTAAATAAATTTGTTTTGCCATAAATCTTTTTTATTTTTTATTTAGCACTTTTAAATTAAATTAGCCAAATGTTTGTTTTTTTTATACGCTTTTCTGCAGGTAAACGGAAACTTCTGTTCAATGCGATTGACGCAAGTAGATGAAACTAATTAAATTTTCCCACAGTTCGGTTTAAGTTGCTGTAATTCTAATTAGAGTAACGCAAAGGCAACAAATACACGCAACTTTGCGTCTAGCCAAGACACCGAGCGAGTTTAGTTTTTTGTGATTCAACACGATATCGAATCTCATTAAGAGAAGAAACTTTTAAAAAGTTAATTTGCATTAGCAAACTTACAATTGCGCTACTATTAAAAGCTTTTTTCTAGCAACCAAAGAATTCAAGGGAAACTCCTTTCAAATATTTGTACTTCAACCAAATAATCTCATACATGAAATGTACTTTAAACACTTTTTTGCGGCATGGCACAGAGAAGGAGGAGTGTCCTTAAAAAAACAATAAGTATAAATAAATAAGCAGAAAAAATCAATGGAATATTTTTCCAGGAAATGCTGATAATGTATCTGCAGCTGCCAAGCCCCGAGTCTCGCTCCCTTTCTTGTACTTATTTCACTGTATTTATAGCAAAATCAATGAATCGCTCAGCGAAAAATTGGCTGACATCTCTGACTGTCGGTTGCCATGACAAAGTGACACTTGTTATTGTCTGACATATGTATGTTTGTGCGCAACAAATTTTTAATAGAATGTTTGACAAATGGTTTTCTTTTATTCGTCTTTCCTTTGTTTAAATTTTTTTTTTTATTATTTTGTTGTAATTCCTTTGTAAATTGTTGCTTTTGTTGTTGGTGTCACATTTCGCATGGCTTAACAATGAGTCGCACAAATTTGCTGCGAATTAAATGCAAATTGTCGTATTTTAGCTCAAAGAAAATACGAACCTCAAAGAGAGCTTTTCCTAGAAAATTGTGTACTTCTTCAATGCCGTAATACAATAAACAACAATACATTTGTTTATTATAAATTTTTTTATTATCTATAAACTGATGACTGATCGTCATACTCCTAAGTAGATATCTAGGTACATGTTTAAATTATAGACTCTTATCATTATTCACACAAAAAAAATCGTACAGTATTTGACAAATATAATTTTTTTTAAATAAATTATTTGTTTTAGTAAAATACAAAAAAATTCTTCACTTAGCAAAAGGAAAATGGGCAAATGTTGGAAGTGCTGTGTTCATTCAGCTTGTTGCCCTGAGGTACCGCTCGCTTGTCCGGTTTATCCCAGACGAAACTGGTTGCAAGCCAGCGAAAATGTCATAAAGTGGTCAAGGTGGGAATGTAAAAAAATTAAAAAGTGGTTCGACAAGAACCGCAGATTGATCTGGACTCTGCATTCGCTTTTGGGCTGTTCCCCTGAGTTGATACAATATTTCCTGTTGAAATTGCTTCATAGTAACTTTGGCTCGTTGTTCAACATGAATGGCCCAAAGGGACGATCCTACTATGTACCGTTAACAGGCGTTTTCGACGGCAACCAAAAGAATATTTTCGATTCGTGGGGAAATTTGAAAGAACCGCTGAGGCCGAGCAATATAATGCATGTTTTTAAGGCTATACGTGAATATATTTCAACAAAGATCACTAATCTTAGTTCCAGTCAGTTAAATCTGGTTCTTAAAAATGGTTTGATTCAAAGTTTCCACCCTGACGATCCGCTCGTACGACTACTTCAAAAAATAAACGCTAATGTAGGAATCGACTTGGATAAATTCCTTGACATACTCTTGAAAACTGATCCAGTTGAATTAGTTAAAAAGTTACCAAAATCCCGACGGGTATCCAGATTTCGGGAAATTGAAAGACTATATATGAGTGTTGTTACTCCATCAAAAAATATCTTCGATCCCAATTTGGTAACCAATTCGCTGTCAAATTCGTCAACAGACTCAAGTCGTGATCGTAAGCGCTTTTCGAATTCAAAAGCTTTGTTTGGCTTGCAGAAACTCTTTGACAAGTCCATGAGAGGAAAACGTCGCCGCCGTCGCCGCTTACATAAAAATTTACCGACACCGACTCCAAGATCTTCGAGGAAACTTAGTGCTGAGTATTATTTTGCAACAATGTATCCCCCAAAGTCTCAAAAGAATTCTCCAAGTGCTTCGAAGAAAAGCAGTCGTCAGTACAGTTTAATATCAACGTACCCCACAAAGTTTTTTGGCCTTAAAGAAAATTCTGGCTCAGATTTATTACCTCGCGCCATGATCAGAATTCAGAGGCTTTCACCAGAATCGCCCAAGAAATCTCGCAAATGGAGTCGATAACAAAAAAATTTTAGAAGGGACTTTATACCTTCGGGTTTTTGTATGTTTCTGCATTAATTAATTCAAATGTGGCAACTCAGCTTAGAATTAAGAATTTGTTTTTAAAATTTTTGATTAGTTGAGTTGCCATTTGAGAATTGAAAAATGAAAACGTGTTTTATTTTTAGGCATGTCATTACATTTTTAATATTCTGCAAGTTTGATTCGAAAGAAAGTTATGAAAAGTTTATAATATGAATAATAATTCTACCTCCAAAACTCCAGATGATTTATCTAAAGCATTTCAAATCAGATCAAAGCATAAAATGCTATTGCGAAATGGAACAGACAACAAAGAAAAACCTCAATAATCCACAAATGCGTACAGCATGACTCGTTGTTTTGTTGTGCAGAGAGTGATGTGATTAGCTATGATGTGTGATGATTCGATTTGATTTCCCAACTTCGTGCCATATGTTTCAATTCAATAGAGCCTCAAAAACTTCAATTAAATTAATGATTTGAAATGCAATTCGACCAAAAAAAGCAAAGCGAAAAAGGAAAAAAACAAAATTCACATGATGAGAGATCAAAGATCGACCGACCGATAAAAAAAACGTTTAAGCATGACATTAACTTATTAAAAACAACAAAAATCAAGCTATTTTCGGCTTCGGGGAATTTTATATACTCTTTTAAGAGTATTCTTAATTGGATAAAATAAAACTTTCCGATCGAAATAATTCTGACAACATGGTATTGTATTATAATATGATTGAAGACGACTCCTTCTGTGGGAGATGCTGCAAACTTCATCAGAAAGTTAATGTACTCTTTTTGCAAGAGTCTACAAAATATCGAGAACTGTTCAAAAAAAAAACACAACAATAAAACTTTGCCATGCGATTGATTCGAAACTGGTTCAATCGCATCGTTCTGAAGATTTATTGTCGCACGTTCCGATTTTCGATTTGTCGGCCATTTGCTACAAGCTTTGTTAGTTCAAAGCGACTGAGTGATTCAATCAATAAAGCGCATACAAAGTGCAACAGAAAAACAACAACAAACATTTGTGTTTTAATTGTATTTTTATTGGCTGGGTCATTTGCTCGAGTCTTACGCGTCTCCCGCGCCATTTCGAAATTGATGTCTCTGTCAAAGTGTGAATTCGAACTCTGTTAGTTTGTATTTCTACACACATGGAAAAACAAAATTTCAAACGAACACACAACTAATTACAATATTTGTCTTGAATGACATTCGTGTTAAGCGTTCTGAGCGCTTCTATCTTCCAAATATTTTCGTTTTGATATTTTGTAAATGTTGTCAGGTTTTAATCGCAACACTTAATGTGGGCGTCCTCAAACATGTTTATCTCATTTAATGCTGCATTTGCGTTCGCTCTCAAGTGGCAGCAACAACAACAACAGCAACAACAGCAGCGGGATCAGCATCGGCGCAGTTGTTCAACGCTTGACAGCAAATATGTTAAAGTTGGCGCTTTCTGATGGCTTCACATTCCTTCCTCGCCCTCTTTTTCTCTCCTTCAACCTAAGTGCTGTCATCTCCTTCATGTGGTTCTCAAGAAATTGTTTTTTTTTAGTTTTTTTTCCACATATAATTCATTAAACAAAATAAGGCACACAATTACGCACAATTATGCGCGCAACTTGCGACATGCGCAAAAAAAAAAACAACAAAATCACAAACAAACAAAAAAAAACAATCTTGTTTATTTGTTGAATGAATTGTTGTTGTTGTTTTCGTACGTCTCTGCTGCCTTGCTTTCGTGAAGTGCACAATTAAGTTTTAATTGCTTGATAAACTTGGCGAAAAACTCACAAAAGCAAAACATTTCTTGCTAAATGCGGCCACAAATCGCGGCATTTCCACTTATTACACTTAATTAAGGAGTCTGGGAAAAAATATGAACTCAGCAACCAAGTGAGAACGAACAACATTATTGGACAAGTTACTTTGAAGCGCTGGAGCCGATAATTGCAAACTTTTCGCTTATCTAATACTTAAAGCAACAAAGGCAGTCTTAGAGACCTCGTCTCAAAGTCTGTGCTCTCGCAAATGCAACATTCTTAATTACAACACATGTAACTCATAACAGAAACGCAGTCCGAATAGAGATATGATTGCCAACACTTTTTTGCTCTCAAATTTTCTTGCACAATATGACCCAAAAAATAAGAAAAACATTCAGCTAACTAAATCCTCTTATATATTCACATCAACCAACCCTGACACAAACGACGCAGTTAACCCATGACTAACAGAAAAGAAGTTCAAAAAACGAAATTTTTTTTTTTTTGTTTATTTATTTAACGAACACACATATTTTAATCATTGTTAAAAATCTGAAATGTTGAAACTCAACACAGCATAAATATTTTTGATGAATTACTCGGCTCAACTTAACTGTTCGTCGCCGGCAAGGGCAAGGCGAGGAGAGCAAGCGGAAAAGTATTACACATGTGCATGAAACTTATCAGAGAATTTCCCGCTACAGTTCACAATGCATTTATGCCTGTTGACACATGCTATGAAATGCAAACAAAAAAGGGAGTAAATTTTCGTTCTTACTTTCTTTAATTTTCTTTACTTTTTTGAATTTGGTAAAGATAAATGCACCGAAAGAAAACAAAGTTATTAGACAACACACATCAGTCAAAGTGATTAGATCGCTAGCGACAGGAAAACAGATAAAACGCCGATGAGCTGAGCTGCGCTAAGCAAGGCAGAGACCCGAATATATATCAGACACTCCACTTTATTACTCATTTTCGAGTTTCGGTAAAAACTTCAATTGATTTTTCAGGTTTCAATACAAGTTTACTATTCAATTTTATTTCTATGTATTTAATTTTATTTTTCTTTTTTTGCTTTTATGATATTAACAATAAAAATCGTGACTATTTCGATATGACCGAGATTTGTAGGTTCCTTTGCTTTTATTGCGTAAAATATATTTTCATTATTTTGTTCTTTTATTGTATAAAAAACGACATGAACTTTTATAGGTGCGTCTTCAGAGCGGCACAAGTTGAAAGGTCGAAGATATGGGATAGTTGACATTTTAGAACGATAACTTCATAAACAAAGACACTTTAATTTATAAAGTTCTAAAATAGAGTAAGCGCAACTATGATACATTGGAACAAAACAAGACAAACACACACATAACAAAATAAAATGATCATCAAAGTTTTAATGTGCTTTTCTTGCTTTATTTGAGGAAAATGGCAGAAGCACGTTTGAACTTTACAAAGAAAAATAAACTATTTCATCTCCTAACAAATATTTTGTTACAAATTCATGTTGCACTCTTTGCTTGTGTGTTGTTGTTGCTGTCTTCATGTTGTCTACAATAAAACGAAAGAACATGAAAAACATAAATTCCAACTGAAGAACAATCAAAGTGCAAACAACATCAGCTCATTTGCGCTTTTTCCTTAAGGTTTTCTTATTTGCTTCTACTTCTCCTGCTGCTGCTGCCACGCCCTCGCCATCCGCATGTTTGTCGGCCAAATACGAATCTGATTTCAACCGTGGCCGGGAAAACGAGAAACTTCGTTGTTGCTTTATTTTCTTTTTCTTTTTATTTGAGCAGAGTGTAATAAAGTGCAAACAGTGGCAAAAATAATGTCTACACATAAAAATGCGTGCAACTTTATATATTTTTTCTCGCCGTAGCAGACATTTTTTTTTTATGTACGAAGACGAAGTTTTGTATGAAATTGAACGCGTTGGCTCATAAATTCTGCTTGTCGTTGTTGGGTTAGTGCCGCTCGTTTTGTTCTCGGTCGTTTCGGATCGGTAAGGGGATTGCTTTGAGGCAGTAAAGTCAATGCGAGGTCAGGAAATATTAAAGATTTGTTTAGTAAGTCATGAGAACCGTATAAGTGCGTACAAACGGACAGACACATTAACTCTTCGGCGTGCTCTGTGTGCAAATAAGTTTTTTATGTGTTATGATTACAATGTGTGGCGCTAAATGAGTGTCTATTTTTGTATAATTAACGTATCAGCTGCCTAAAAGTATGCTGCCTTAATATTTAACTTAAAATTGAGGCTGCGAAAACTCAACGCTTTCAAAATATGTCTAACAAATGAGGCTGTCTGCAGCAATGCATGGCTGAGATATCATTTGTAAACGTTTAAATCATTAAGCCGCGGGCATCAGCCACACATCAATTACTTATGCTTGTCGCAGTTGTCTTAAACCGCATGGAAAACTGGCAACACTTGCGAGCGGCCCCCCCACAATGTCGTAATGTATCTAAAAGCCAAGACGACCATTAGTCAAAAGCAAAGAGTTTACAAACACATACGACTTTGTTTATTTATTTAAGTTGAGAAAAATCAAAGGCAAATATTTTGACTAGCTTGTAGCGCAGCGAGTGTGAAAAGCTCTAGCAAATTAATTACATAATTTGTACTCGACTCACACAGCGGGCAGCCGAAGCGAGAAAGCAAAACGCATCTGCGTGCGTTGATTGAGAACTTTCGTCGCACGCATAAATATCCAACAGATTTGTGGCGCCACAGAAAACAATTTCAAATATTGTACAAGTATCATCGAATAAATCAAAAGACGAATGAAGGTATTGGTTTTGTCGATGCCCCGCCACTTCAAGTTGTAAAAGTTAATGGCAAATAATATATATATATAAAATGCATTTGCTTTTTCGCAATCACTTTTTATTGACGGAGTTTGAGGCAATCAATTTTGAAATGCTTGCTCGAGCGGCAGTCGACTGTGCCACGACTTGTTGAAGCAACACGTCTTTCTAACATGATTTTGGTTCCCTTCTTTATTTGTTTTTTTTTTTTGTTATTTTTTTCGAATTTTTTATTTTATTTGTCTCTTATGTCTTGCGAGCAAACGTCAGAACGTGACCAATGACAATTTCCCATATGAGTTACGAAATGTTACGCTGTGATTTTCTTGTTTAATATTTCCTGGGCGCTTCGAGGCTTCTGCACATTTGTCGCGTCTCGTTTGCGGCTCTTGTCATATGGCACATGTCACATGTCACAACAGCGCGGAAATTGTCGTTGTCGAATGACTAATTTCATTTTGATACCCAAACTGCTGTCCGTCCGTCCGTCCGTCCGTCCGTCCACCTTACTAAATTAGCTCGCAAATTAGCCAATAAAGCGTATTTCTTTCGGCTTGCCTTGTGCTAAGTGACAACTTTTTGCTGGAAAACTTTTTTGTTTCTATGTTCCTTCTCTTCTTTTTTCTGTTTATTCGGCTTGGCAATGCTTGAAGTATTGCACAATGTGCGGCTTTGTTTATGAGCATTTTTGCTTACAGCTGGCACTGGCAATGGTGAAGGAAGTTGGGTCAAAAAGTTGCTCATTTTTATGACTTCCACTTTGTGTACTTGACTGTGAGTGAGTGTGTAGGAGTGTATGTGTGTGTGTGTGTAAGCTAAAAGTAAAAATTTTGTGTGTGTGTAAGCAAATTTCCTTTTTATGACAAAACAAAAAAACTTTTTTAATTAAAATTTTAACGTTTGAAATTCTATGTCAGCGTGCGAGCATTATTGGTCAACTTGTCGTTGACGCTTGCAACCGCAAACGACTTTTAAAACTCATTGAGCGTTGATTTAATGGCCGACCGTAAAAATGAGATAGCAAAATTGTTTATCTAAAATGAAATAACTTGTCGATTAGAAACTTCGATTGTAAAGGATGTCAATTTATAGGCGAAACACAACGTTTATAAATTATGACTCAATTAAAATTTTAAGTTTTAATATTTTTAATATTTTTTATAATACTTTCTAATAAGAATCAAAGAGGAAACATTCCTCTTGCCATTGATTGTGATCTGTCATCATTCCTATCATTAGACCATCTAGAAAATTGCATAATTATGCCAAATCGCAGAAGAGTTCTTCTCAATGAGCGCCTGTTCTAATTTCTCCCATCTTCACCCAACCGAATTCATTCGTGCTGAAATAATTTAGCAAAACAAAGCTGCATAAATTGCAACTGTTTGCAAATGACAAACGTATGCATTAATATGATTGACCTGTTTGAGCAATATAAATATTTGGGCTCATGAAAACGCTTCAAAAACAGCAATAAAATTCATTATGCATTTTAATGGGGCTGATCAAAATGCCTACGCAAACAAATATTCAATTACAAAACCAAAATATTGTTAATTGTGTATGTATGTATTTTTTATTTAATTATTTACATATTCGAATTTATAACTATTTGCTAATAAGAAAACATGTTAAATAAAAACTTATTTACAAATTATGCAAAACACGTTGAAGGCAAATACAATTTTTACGTATTCACGCGTTTCGAATCGAATCGAATTGATTCGAATCATATTAAAAACTAATTACGTATATGAGACGACATGAGTTTTGTTATTGATTATGGTTATTTACCGCCGGTGTGTGAGGCAACAAAGGCAAATGTTTAAATTGAAAAAAAAACCAAAAACGAGAAAAAAATTAGAAAAGCCATTAAACAAATTAAATTACAAAAATCGACAACAACAACAACCACTATAATAATAATTGACAATGAGTACTTATAAAATGTGTTTTAATGTTATTACAAACACAATGTGATGATTATTATTGCCCTACTTTGTTGTTGCTGTTGTTGTTGTTGATTTTGGATTTGGATTTGCCAATAATCAAGATAAACGCTTAGTAATTTTTTGAAAGTGCACAAGAAGCGTGGGCGTTTGACAATTGTTTGCTGGCTTCGGTTTCGGTGTCGGTTCGGTTTGTGGTTTGTGCTTGGCTTATTGCGTTTGGTTTTAGTTTGCCACGCTCTTATTTCACTTGCAATATTAAAATATAATTTTCATAATTACACATTGACAAAGAACGCATCGCGTCGGCGATTATGATGGCCGCAAATGTCGATGACGACTTAGACAACAACAACAAAAACAACGTAGACGGCGACATCGCCCATTAACCCATCAACGCTTGGGCATGCATGAAATGAAAGCGCCACAACGCACATATTAATTGTATCCAGCAGTGAGCTCAAATGGCCGGCACGCACAGTGGGCGACGACTTTTGAGAATTGGTTACGCTCCACGCCCCAATGGTCATCAGTGAGCGTAGGGCGTACAATGTTGATGATGATGATGATGATGACGCCACATCGGCAGGCGCCACACGCTGTTGAGCGTTGACATTTTGTGTTTAGCTCGACATGACAGCAACGACAATCTCTCTTTGACAACATTCTATGTGATGGCATCCAAACCAAACATAGATAGATGGTAGAACAGCCAATAAAGTAGACGCGTTCTTATCACTGTAACAAAATCAAGCTGTCAGTCAATTAGTATCTAAGCGCATTGTCGATACGATGCGACTCAGCAACGTATCGAGTCAAAGTTCACATATTTCAATTAAGTGAAGCCCTTTGTTCGCGCTCAGTTGAATTTATGATACGACATATCAAATAAAGCAGTAAATTTTTTCTTCAATCAATTTTTTTATTTTCGTTTTTTTACTAATTAAGTTCTTTATGCCATGTAGTATATTGATTAGTGCTGGTGCAGTGATGTCATAATTGAGCGACATCTAGAAATGCTAATTAATTTTATTAATATTTCTCTCTCTCTTTTCCATTACAGGTCCCCTCTCAGAGGTACAAACCGCTGTTGGCTTGGAGGTAGCGCTGCCCTGTGATCTCATGCCTGGTACTATGATTGCCGATAAAGTTCAATTGGTCATCTGGTTTCGACAAGGAAATGTCAAACCAATTTATACGTAAGTAATTTGTTTACCATAAAAATAATTGATAGTCATCAGGTTACTATCAGTTGAG
Organism: Phortica okadai; assembly: GCA_034638295.1. Classification (NCBI taxonomy): domain Eukaryota; kingdom Metazoa; phylum Arthropoda; class Insecta; order Diptera; family Drosophilidae; genus Phortica; species Phortica okadai. The sequence goes on from CM067851.1 coordinate 37,575,665, forward strand.
AAAGTTGGTCTTTAAATGAATTAAAATTTTGTCAATTTCGAAACTATCACAAAGATATATAATGAAGATTGTACTAAAGAGAGAGAGAGAGTGACATCGTATTTCCGAATTGAACAAAATCACAAGCATAAATCATGTGTTTAAATGTTCAACCATAAAATTAATACAATTGAATTGGTCAAGTGTGTGAATATTGAATGAAACTAATTCAATTTCCTGCCAACGAAAGTTTTATAGGTCGATACATTAAACGGCGAATAAATCATAACGTATTCAAGTGCAATTAGTATGATTTATGTGTAGTCAAGTCGAGTTGCATAACAGAATTGAATCTGAGAAGACAAGAAACAAATATATTTCTCGAAGAGAGCGCTTAAAATAACACAAGTGCCGCATGATCGATGCGTATTTTTAATGGCTGCCCAATAATAATAATAATAAAATCGACTCAGTTATTTTTAGAGCTGAAAATTCAGTTTCTTCTAAAGAAGAAGAAAGAAATCAAATGTTAATAAGTACAACAAGGCGTGGGCGAGACTAATATCATTTTTTTTTTTTTTTTTTGTTTTGTTATTGTATATTTAATAAGAAACAAAAAGCAGCGGGAAATTGAACAATTTATGGAAACAATTTCTCATGTAATTAATCTTGTAAGCGCTGAGAAGCTTCAAATTTGTGTAAAAGTCAAAAAATACAAAAAAAAAAAAGAAATTATAAACTTTATGAGGTGTCGAAAAATAAATGAAAATTAATGAAATGGCTAGACAAAAGTGATGCGGGTTCTGGCTGTTCTTCTGCTTGTTGAAAAACGAAAGCGCATATTGAGCCAAAGCCGCAAATCAATTTCATTTCTGCCATTTCAGTCTGCGGTTTGACAACAACTCTTTGGCGTCGCACACATTCCGTGAATGTTTTCATTGTCTTGCTGTTGTTTTATTTACCTGATAATTGCATGATTCCAGCTCATAAATCAAGTGAGTCACATTAAACTCTGACACTTCAACTTTAACTAATCGATTTCGATTTAATGTCACTAACGAAACCGAATCAAACAGAGTTCGAGTGAGCAAAGTTGAACTGAAGTCAATTCAAGACAAATAGAAATCGTTTCGAGTCGCTTCGAATGCTTAACGCCGAGCAGAGCATTCAAGACAAAGACAAAAACTACAACAACAACGTTTGAAATGTGGCAAGTTGCACATAAAATTTGATTACCTTATTGAAATCGCTGAATTCCACGTAGAATTTCAAATAGGAAATCAATGTCGTAGTCGCCTTTTTTGTCTCTGCTCCTGTTCCAGCCGGTGAAAAGAAACAACATTCAATTGAATGCTCACTTCACTTGTATATACGTATACATAAACACATACTTATATATATATGTATATATGTACATATGTATATTCTTTTGGTATTTTATTTCCCTTCATTTTTACGATACACACAAATTATTTTTCTGCTCAGCTCTGCTTCGCTCCACGACTTGTCATCCAGACTCATGTTCCACATGAGGTGTCAAAGTGACATTGTTTCATCCGGCTGCCCACTCCATGCCTCTTGCCTCGCATTCCAGCTTCACATTTTTGCCGCGAGAAGTAAAAGTCGTTCTCGCCTTGAAATCGGTATTCCTCAATGTCACATGCTTTGATAAGATGCTGCCTTAAATGAAACTTGTTTCACGTTTATTTCTTTAATTTTCTCAGTTATTGTGTGTGTGTGTGTGTGTGTGTGTGAAGAACATTTCAGTCATTTACATAAACATGTCAGCATAATTGAATTTCTTATGAAATGAGAAAGAATTCACAACGTCGGAGAGTCTTTGGGGAAAAGTTTCACTTTACTTAGGTACATTAATATCTAGTTTCGCTTTTTAAAACAACAGCAAATCGTATCTGTTTTCATAATAAATCGATTTGCATTTAGATGATAATGTGTGAAGATATAACACTTTAAGCCAATTCGTATTAAGTTGACAATTAAAATATTAAGTATACGACCGCTCGAGCGAGAATTTGATAAGTCAATTTAATAGATAGATAAAAATATGACCAATCTTTATTCTTCTCAAAAATGACATCTGAATCATAAAACTTTAAATGAACTATGTTCTTTTTAGATATAATGCCAATAAGCCACATTTTAAACTACACACTGAAATCAATGTCTCTTATTTATTATAGTTTATTCCATTTGTAGGTAGCTTAAAGCTAAAAAAAACTTAAAAGCAAAAAATCAAATGAAACTAAATTGTTCAATTTAGTGGGGGCAAAGCATATAAAATAAAAAAACACTCAACAACAATTTAAACAGCAAAATGTCGCCGATTAACAAAAACAAATTCGTGGAAGTAAACAAAACAAAAAAGTTGAAAAAAAACGGAAGAAGCACAAAAACAAAAATGCATTGAGAGATTTACGAGCGACAACAAATTAATTTCCGCAGAATAAAAGCGATTCTGGTGACATTAAAAAAGCAACGAATAAAAGAAATGCATCCGTTAAAAATCGACACGAAAAATAATAAAAAAAATGTATATACAAAGAAAACACGAATCCAAAATGAATTCAAAACGATTATAGAACGTCACAATAACACGAAAACACAACAAAAACAAAATCCGACTGAGGGTGAAATAAAATGAAATCGGGAATTGAATCGCGCGATTAAAAATAAAGTTTGTGGATGCATCTCTTCTCGCGTCTTGACAATATTCTTTACGGGTTTTCGGCTGTCGACGCTGTTGTCGAATGGCGACATTAAATGCTGCATTTTGTCAAAATGAATAGAAATCGCCATAAACAAAAATGCCCGACCATAACAATAAAATGTTTGATGTCTTACGAGAGGGGAGAAAGTTAATTAAACATGTCGCATTTACATGTTTACGAACAAACAATGAACCGACCGAACAAGCAGTCCAACGTAACACCTTCTCTTATGCATTATGCAGCAAGGCTGGGCATGTGCAGCAACATGTTTGCATTTTATTATCTCAAACATTTGTTGTCGAACATAACATTTTGACATAATTTCAAGTTGTAAAAAAATAAACACACAAATGGATAAACATCAAAGGTGATCAAAAAATGAACGTGTTGAGAATGCTCTGTGATGTTTAAAAATTGAAAACTATACATTATATTGCAAAACTCGAATTAATTGTTGGAAAACTCTAAGAGGATTGAATTTTCGCCATTAATATTAGCATTCAAAATCTTCCTCCTATCCAATAAATAAAAGTTGTTTTTATCTACAAACAAAAATGTTCTCTCGTATGTTATCTTTTTGGCTTGACACATGTTAAAGTCCAAAAACATTAGCAAACAACAGAAAAACGGCTTTAGCAAACAAAACTAATTTAATTGTTGAATTTATTCATTCATTTCCCTAATGAAGTTCCTAAACGGCCAACTTCAAGTTAATTAGCGCAACTTCAAAAGCGTGTGGCGAAACACTTTCCTCTTGCAGCAAAAACCAAAAAATAAACTAAATAAATAAAAAAAGGAAACACACACACTAAGCGAAGGCAAACAAATTATGAGGATGAGTGAAGGAACAAAAAAAAAAGCAATAACAAAATAGTCGATTTTGTGGTTTTCGTTCACGTTCACGTTCACAATAACCGCCGACCAGACCACCCAACTGAAAAGAACACTTGTAATTGCGACAGTGATGAGCATGAGCGTAGGCACTGTGCCGTCGTCGTCGTCGTCGTCGTGGTCGTCGGCAGCACTAATAACTTTATTAATTAAGCAAGAACCAAACTGGACAATGGGCGACAACACTTGCCCACAAATTGCGGCAACAGCTGCCGACGAATATTAATTTATGTTGTTTCATTGTGTTGGTTCGTTTTTTTTTTTTATTCTATTCGTTACACAAGTATTTTTTGGGCTACAACGCTCGTGAGTAAGTTACCAAAAGTACTTAAGCATTTTCGCTAGAGGTTTGACATTGACAATGCTCGCCTACGTACCGCATGGCCGAATGACTTCATTTCGTTTAATTTATGTTGATTACCGCACAGTTATTGTGATTAAAACAGCCAAAAATTGTAATGTATATTAAACACTTTCTTTATCTCACGAATTCACCTAATCTCTCGCACTGTCTTAAAAACTCTTCGTTCATCTTTTGCAGTTTCGATGCGCGTGGCCGTTCGCTGCATCAGGCGATACCCTGGGCGGATGAGAACGTCTTCAATAAGAAGGCACATTTCTACTATGACACAAATCCGCCAGCATTGCGCATCAAGAACATTCAGACATCTGATGCCGGCTTGTATAAGTGTCGCGTCGATTTTCATAAATCGCCCACACGTAATTGGCGCATCAATGTCACTGTACTGGGTAAGTAGGACTTTGGCATATGCAAACCGCTTAACACTCACTCGCTCTCTCCCTCTCTGTAGTGCCTCCCACACAGCTGACAATACTCGATCATCATGGCGCTGCCATACGCGACCAGAGCGCAGGTCCGTATCTCGAAGGTGATAGCATCAATTTGACATGCCTGTCGAGCGGCGGTGTGCCACCGCCCCGCGTATCCTGGTGGCGTGAACACGCGCTCGTCGATGACTCCTTTCAGTTGCTGCCCGATGGCTCAGTGCGGAATGTGCTGCATCTGAAGAACATACAACGCAAGGATTTACTTACCGTGAGTTTCTTTCATTCTAATCATGCAATTGAGCAATTTTAAGTAGAATTTTATGGCTCTAAAACGTGCTGAGTGCTTACTTAAACTTCTTCTAAGTGTATATTATGTACTCAGCCAAAGTTCTTACATGAACTTACTTTAAAGCTGGCCAATTTAGCTGCTTTTCCATTCATCCGTCCGTCCGTCTGTTCGCCTATTTATCTGCGTCTGTCCTCTGTTTCCAGCATTCATTTCGCTTAATTTTAATGAATCTGTTTTTTTTTTTCTTCTACTTTTCTGGTTTTGTTTGCTTGATAAAATCGTAACTTTTTTGAGTTTTTCTCTCAATCTCTTCTCATCTCGTTCCTCGCCCATAAAAATTGTGGCAAAGTGACCCGAAATGTTGCATTTTATTACATTTTAGAATTTTTATGTCAGAATTTTTAGTAACATTTTTGTGTCTGCTTTGTGCACGAAATATTTTCGGTTAAGATAATTAAGCAGTTTCGGTTTCTCTTGTTTATGTTTATGTTGTTTTTTTTTTAAGTTTGCATGACAGCATTCCATGTGTAGGTGAACTTAAATGTGCTTGTCTGCATATGCTCAGATACATTTTGTATTGTCGAACTAAACGACAAAAGTTGACAAAACTTGTTAATCACGCTTAGAAATTGTAACAATTGAAACTTTTGGCTGAATTTTATGCAAAATGGAGCATCAACTTATTTTATTCACATTTTAGTTTCAATTTAAAGATAAAAGCTTTGATTTTAATTATCCAAATACTGAAACCAAACTATTTATAAAGGTTTATAAATAGAACTTAACTTTCTCGAGTGTTCTAGTGATTAAGCCAACCAAAACTTCATATAAAAATCATTATTGAATAGCATACTCAAGCTAACAAACCAAATCCGATTAAAATAATATCAGAAAGTCAACGATTACAATAAACATGCAATCGTACAAGCAAACGTTTGACACGTGACATTACACACACAAGACTAGAATATGTCAAAGCCGAAGAATATGCTTGTACATAAGTATTAACTTAGATAGAGAGCAATAAGAACACGGACAATAAGAACGGTAACCCGAAACCACAAAAACGACAACTCCAATGCTTGAATGTGAAGCCAAGACCACCAAGCAAGTCAAATCACATGCACACAAAGGCCGAACAACTGAGGAAATCAAAATTTATGCAGGCTTATTAAAATCATGTCGAGCTGAATTTCGAACATAATTTAAAGCATTACCCCGACCGAAAGATACTTTTTTCAAGTGTCAATGTGTGTGTGTGTGTGCAGCTAAAGAGAACTGCTGATGAAGTGCTTCATGAATGGCGTGAGCCAGAACGGAGAGTAATGAAGAAGATTGTTAGAACGCTAATCCCAGCATTCAACGTTAGCTCGCCGTGTGGCTTTCAACATTTGCACACAATGTAACAAAGAATGTGACAAGCTTTGACTTCATGTAATCCTAAAAATTATTATTTCTTTTATTTGCTCTACAATACTTTTGTATACGCTTCACGCAGTGAATAGTTTTCTAAATTTGATATGAAGTTTGTAACACCCAAAAAGAAGTATATATATTCTTAATCAGCTCGACAAGTCAAATTTTAAAGATATACTTCTGGCATACCTAGACATAAAATCCACTCAGATCCGACCACTAATGTTCCCTAGAAACGTCACAAGATTCCGACGAAAAAATAGTCATCGCACTAGAGGAAATGCATGAAGAGTGTTTAATATTCGGCAAGAGCGAAGATTGCGTTCTTACTGGTTTTTTGCAGATCATTAGAGTTGAGCAAACAAGAATGCAAGAACTGGGAGAAAAATTCGTGTTTCTTCAAAAATAAAAAAGATCAGCCAAAGTAAAAGGCTTAGTCTTAGCTTCTAATACATATATATATCATACATTATATTTTCAGTTTTTTCATAAATTTAAGCTGTTAAACTTTAAGATTTACGCATAAATGAAAAGAGAAAGAGGAACTTCTATATGAAAATCATCTATTTGAAGACAACTGTGTTATAATTTTTTATTACAATATGCAAATATTTTTATTAACGCCTGCGCCATTATAATCATCATCAGGCAATAAAAAACTGTACCATGAACTGGAACTTCACCGACCTTAGCTGAGAAATATCAAATTTCTTAACGACATTGTTGATAATAACTTATCACATTAATAAGCCACAGTAAGACAACACCAAGCGACGAAACCAGAGCGTCCACCTGTGCCCCAACCAACTCAACTCGAACTTTCAACCTTTGCAAGCAGTAGCAGAGAACAAAAAAAAAATATCTGAATTTATAACCACACGAAATATGAAAATAATCATATTTTGTGTATAATTTATTGTCATTTATTTATTTAGTTTTTGTGTATTTGATACTTTTTTGCCGCCATGTTAATTCATATCGCTTTATGTATGTGTGCAGGCAATTAAAATTAAATGCCCTTTTTTTCTAATAGAATATATTTATCGCATTATTAATGGCGACTTGTCGTTGTTATTGGAAACGTTTAATTCAATTGATTTATGTTTGTATAAATATTTCTACGCTGCAATTATAAGTGTAATTTAGCCAATTTATGTATTGTTTTATTTATTACAATAATGCTAACCTTTATTTATGATTTTTGTTCATTTGTTTTCCATTTTCAGGTTTACACATGTCAAGCCAGCAACGGACATGTTGTCGCTGCACTCACCAAGAAAGTTGTATTGGACATGAACTGTAAGTAAAGTCAAACATTTTATAGGAATTCCTGTTCCACGAAAAACAAAAAAATCGCTCAGTGCAAAATTTTTAAAAATTTATTCAACAAGTTTTTGTATTTTCCATACGATTTACATGGTGAAATGTGGTTTTGTATAATTTTTATAATTTTAAATTCATCATAACTGATCTTGATATTCATATAAAATAATATATAATCAAAATCTAATCTGAAGTTACTAATTAACTTAGAGGAAAACTTTTGGAACTTAAAAAAATAGTATATAAATCTATCTATGTTAACTTTTTACTTTAAGAGTAGGTCATATATCGTCACTATTAGCTTTATACACATGATTAAGAAAGGGACAAACTCATTTGGGTTAGTTTAGATAAATGATCCGACAAATACTTCGCACACACACACGTAATCCGGCACACCTAATTCAATTTTTCACCTTTGTTAGAGATCAAAATTGAAATAAATTATAGAAATTAAATGTAATGTATCTAATAAAGAACAACAAAACAATTGGACGCATGTTGAATGTAGAGAAAAACTAAGGACGGCAAAACACAACAGTTAACAAAAACAGAGCAAAATAACTGAGCAAAAACGTAGGCAATGATTTTTATTAATTGATAACAATTTACCACACGAAGAATGCGTGGATTTGTGGATTTATTTTGTGTGAACAAAGCAACAAACGAGACTAGGTTACAAAGAATGCATAGTAACCGCCTTGGCATCGTCCCAACTGATGTTAGATAAAACGTGTTGCAAGTTGCCCCTAAAAATAAACATTAAAATAAATGATGACGGCTCATTTAGCAGAGGGATTTGCAGTATAAACGCACAGCGCACACACATATCCTATAAATGTTTTCATTAAATATAGTTCCAGAGCAGGGAGAAACAGCTAATTAGAAGAAACTCATTTTGTAAAATCTTGCACAATTTAAATCATAACTTCACTAGGATAATGAGTATGAATAGTTAAACTGTTGCTTAATTAGTCGTACGCTCCTCTTCACTCTATTCATTTGCAGTGCCCCCGTTGAGCTTATTACTACAGGGCTTGAATCATGCACTGGTTGCTGGGACACGGACGCATGTGACCTGCACGGCAGTAGGCGCTCGACCGCCACCGCACATAGTTTGGTCCAAAGGCGGTCAGATCATCAAGGGAGCCACGCAGTCAGTAAGTAGAAAAGCAATTTCCTTTACTCAGCTTAATTTTTTGCATATATGTAACTGTCATGTATTGAATTTGATGCGAGTTGTTATGGCAACATGACAACGAATCCAATTAAAAAGCGAAAATATATTCACGCTAAGCTCACTTCACACAGACTTCATCCGATGGCAATACAACAATATCTGAACTGATGCTCATACCCGTACCGGAGGATAATGAACGTCAAGTTGTCTGCTCTATATCCTTGAATGCAGGCATAACGTCACAGCAGCTACAAGAGGGACATACAACCGTAATGACCGCTCTGGGCAATGGCAACTCTGGCTTGTATCTGAAGGATTCCCGTGTACTGAATGTGACTCGTAAGTGTTGTCACTTTTTTTCTTAAACCTTCTTTTCTTTACGTTCTATAAATCAACTCAATAATAACAATAGATTTTATTTTTCCGTCTTTTCTGAATTTCTCTTGCCCAATACAGATGCGCCCATTGTCAATTTGAATCTAGGCGCGCCTTTAGATCCAAACAACTTGATGAAGGGTTCCGATGTCTATCTGGAGTGTGATGTACGCGCGAATCCAAGCATCACACGCGTCGAATGGTACCACAATGTGAGTATTTTCCTACGCCTCAGCCACTTATTAATGGCGAGCATTTTGGTTACGTTTATATGCTCTGTCCGCCTCCTGTCTTCACCCACTCAGTTTGTTATACATTTGAACTCCTTCACTTTACTTCACTTGAGACACAAAGCTCGCTTCGGGCTGTATTTAAAATTTACTTGACGAACACGGCCCAAGTGCCTCGCTGAGTACAATCTTCGCTTACAAGCTCGAAACAAAGAACTTGAAGCACTGCCAAAGAACGATACAAAAAAAGAGAAAGAATATTGAAATTGTTGGAAAATGCTTGTTGACATGTTCGAATGTAATTTAATGAACACAAGAACAACGTTACTGCAGTAACATGCAAATTGCGCTATAGTCGAGTATACTCGATAATATAATACCCTGCACACAGGGTAGGCAAATCCACAAACGAATATTTATCTGACATCGCCGATTCAAATAGTGTTCAAAATATCAAGAAAATCGGCCTATCAAACGGATCGTTCGTTTTTGGGTCTTTGAGGGCGCATTTTGATTTCGCAAAAGAGTGAAAATATAGCCACTTATTCCCTGACTTGTTCTTTAGTATACCAATATTAAAGTTTCTTTTTTATGTGTTTTCTCTTTTTTCCCGAACTTTCCATCAAAAGGACAAGCAACTGCACTCGTCCCGCGGCATTATCATATCGAACCAGACGCTTGTACTGCAAGGCATATCGAAGAGCTCTCACGGTCAGTATTTTTGCCGTGCTTCAAATCTCCAGGGCAGCGTTTCCAGCAATGAAGTTTATTTGGATGTGAAATGTAAGTGAAGATTTAAAAAAAGAAAAAAAGAGAATTCTGCTTTCAATTGAATATTTATTAACACTCATCTCCTACTTTTTTTTTTTTGCACCTTTCGTTCTCACATACGCTGGCCAAAATACAGATCCACCAGTTTGTAAGTCCGATTCGACAATAATTCGCGCAGCACTTAAGCAGACCATCAACATCAGCTGCGAAGTGGATGCGAATCCGCTCGATAATCTAAATTACAAATGGCACTTTAATAATTCGCTCGAGAATCTAATTGAGCTGCCAGCAGGCGTGGCATTGACTGCATCCCTGACTCCGGCAGGTGACAGTGAAACGCTGCCAGTGTTGCATGGCAGCGCAGCCACATCCGGCGGATATTATCAACGCAGCAAACGGAAGCACACGCACGGCGGTCAGCATCTGTTGCATGGCCGTCATGGGCGACTGGCGGCGGCGACGCATGACATCGTTGATGGCGGCAGCAGCAGCGCTTGGGCGAATGTACACTTCGAGGACGAAGACGACTTAGACTTAAATGTGGACGGCGAGTTACCCAGCCCCGATAACGAATATAACGAATATGAGATGGGCCTCGGCATTGGTCTGCAGGAAGTGCCCTACACCCAGATGGTCTACTCGAATATGGTGCACAAAAATCATGTCGAGACGAAACAACCAACGCGCAAACAACAGCTGCAACAACAACAACAGCAAGCGACACCTGACGCCGGTGGCAACGTCGTCAGCACCGGCAACCAATATCAAATACAATCGGAACGAAAACGACTCGCAGCTTTGCATAAGCAGCAGCATCATCGCGTCGTTGCCGTTGCCACGCCCACAGTGACGCCAGCACCGCCATTGAACAACATATATCATTACCATATCGAGTCATACGAAAGTTTCGGCGCCATTTCCTGCGTGGCCAGCAGTTCAATGGGTCAGAGTCAGCCGTGCTGGTATCACATTCAACCCGCAGGTAAGATTCTCAAATAAAATATTAAACATTTTTCTTCTCTTATTGTTTTTTTTTGCATTTGTTCGTAAACATGTCGCAAAAACAAACATTAAACAACAATCAGTCGGTCTGTTCGTTTTAACTTATTGTCCGTCCATCGGTCCGTTCACTTGACCAACGATTGCACAGCAGTTAATTATTGGCAATAAGTTTGTTGCCGCACGTGCTGCATACGCCAACGATCTCCTCATTGTGGCCGATGCGATGCGCCTTTGCCTTTGCTTTTGCCTCTGCCTTTCCTTTGTCTCGACAACGTTGGCAATTCGTTTTTGCTGTTTCAGGCAGGAATCAAATTTACGTGACATCATTGTTTGTTTATGCAATGATGCTTGACTGTGTGCGTGTGTTTGCGTATAAGTATCTGTGTGCTCGTTTATGCCTTGCACAAGTGTCCTTCGTGCAAGCAGTTAATGATATATTGAGCTTTTTGACTTACACATGCAGCGCAGCAAGAATTCTTTTTTTATTTTTTTTGTGTTCTTTGTAAAGAGAAGATTCGAAATTAAATTCCTTTCTTCTTAAAGCAAAAGTTACATAACGACAGTGAGTTATAAAAGAGATGCTTGTTAATTTATTGAAAAAATAAACCGAAAAAGAATATGTCAACAAATCAACCACTCTTTTAATATTAATTTAATTATAGTTTAAATGTGAAGGAAAAACAATATATATTTTTTTTATTTATTAATTTTTCAATTTTAATTGAAGCAAATGAAGAAAATTAAACCATTTAAAAAATTCTTCACTTACTTAGGTTGCTTTGACGCTTTGCTCGCTGTATATTTTTATTGTTATTGCTTTGTTGTTATTGTTGAGTACGCCTGCGACAAATTTCTCAGTGACGCGCGTCATTACAAACAATTCCGACACGTCAACAAATTTTTACAAGCACATCTGTATAGCACTTCTGTATGCAGAGGGCGCCAACACAAATACCCAAGTGCTAACACTAACACTAACACACACACACAAGCCACGAAAGCACACCGATACGTGCAAAACAAACATGCACTTTGAAGTGCAAAACGAAAGCACTCAAACTTATTTGCGAGAGTGCATTTTTTGTTTTTGTTTTTGTTTTTTTTAAGGTCAACAAGGTTGCAACATTCTCAAACATTTAAGCTCGATGACTGTATTAGGCAAACAAAGTTGAGAGTGTGATGTTTTTATATCCTGTTTCAGAAAAAATATTGCATAATAATTTAGCCAAAGCATTTAATAGTTTCTATGACACGTTCGTTCTTCCACATATATTTATGCTGATTTATATTGTTTGTCTTTTGCTCACTTTCATGCTTTGTTCAATTTGATTTTTAGATTTTCCGGAGCCCGTGAAGAATTGCACGGCGTACAATGCAACAGCGAATTCACTGCAAATTCAATGCACGCCCGGCTTCGATGGCGGCATACCGCAACACTTCCACGTGCAAGTCTATGACGAGCTAAATCGTCAGATATTATATAACACATCGTACAAATATGCTGAGTTCACTGTCAAGCGTTTGCCAAGCGATTCGGTGTTCGTGATACGCGTGACAGCCGTCAATGCTCAGGGACCCAGCAAAGTGGCCTATCGCCTACGTGGGCGCACACTGTCGGCTCCGTTGTTACGCACAGGTAAGCAATGAACACTAAAAATAAACATGAAACAAAAACCATTAGAAATATGTGTAGGGAATTCCAATTTGTATGTTCAACATTCTCCAGGGATTACATATGCACATCATATGTATCTCTGTGTCTTTCGCTGTGTCTAAGCACGTTCATAACTTTTTTTTAAAGCTGTCAATGTATTTTGTATTTCACCCTCACATTCTTCTCATTGCATTGCAGCCTCGTCCACTGCGGTGCTCGTGCAGTTGACGCCGTTGCTTGGCGCTTTAGTCGGCGTCATAGCAACACTTATCCTGGTGGCCATTTGCATTGTCATCTTTGTGAAATTCCGCACCAAACGAAACACGCGTCGTCATCCCAATGGCGATACAACCACAACCACGGAGGCGGACAAAGGCAGCGCTGAGCCACTGTCCCGTAACATGGGCAGCCATTCAAGTCTGGAGGATAAAAATCCGGACGTTGTGCCTCAGGAAACAAACAGCGAGGATGAATTCCATTTGGAGGAGAAAGCATTCGATCGTTTGAACATGGAATCTCAACGTATTCTCTACACACCACCGACACGTCTTAATACCGCCTCACCCAACTCGGCGCCACCATCGCTGTCGCCCACATTCGGCAAACAGGTGAATGTAACTAAATTTTCTTTGATTTCAAAATATATCTAACATCTATAATGATTCTCGAAAGAGTCAGGCACAGTCAAGTTCAAAGGCAACTTTTTTCTTAAACTAAAATCAAATTCATTTCAACTTCAATGATCAGTAAAATTGTTCCCAAGCATCTTCGAATAAATTCTTTTTCACAAAGGCTATTGGTCAGTTTAACTTTTGCCAAAGGCTTCGCATGCCTTTATGCTGATTCGAATCGCTACAAAGTTAAGACTTGAAGCATTTTTGGTATGGTTACTTTGTTGAGGGCATGACAGGAAAGTTTTCTATTTAACGACTTGTCGCCAGCATATTGTGGCATATTTATTTCATTCATTTTATACCAATGCTCGTCAATTTCACAAATGAATTCCTTTTGTACGTGCAAAACATGCAAAGGATGTAGGAAGTGCTGGGCACATGACGTCGACGCCAAAGAGTGTGAGTGTGCCGTGTCGATTTATTTGTCGAACGGAAAAGTTTACCTATTCAAATATTTCCAAATAGCAAATAAAGGGCCACATTGTGCGCACTACTCTCCATCAAAAGGTAACTGAAAATGGTCTGATGTAAATATACTCGACTATGTGCCATAAGACATTAGAATATCAATTAAAAGTTTGAGGCCTTTTGTCGAAAACTGAGACAGGCGTCAATTAGCAGCACGTGGCAATGACAATGACAGTTTGATGAATTGTGGGCGTAAGGGCTTAACCAAAAGTGTTACTAAAATTAGCAAAGCAAATTTTCGAGAACACAGAAAATAATGTTCGGAGGGTTAGATTAAAAAATCATTTAAAGATAATCAAAATTGCACTCAATAGAGTAGAACTGCCTAAGTGTCTCTATTTTTTTTTTTATTTAAAGTCAATAAAATGGTTCTAAAATTTTAAAATTCTGAAAAAAAACCTTCTATTTTTATTTTTTGTTATAGTACGGTGAACTTTCGCTGACAACAAATCCCGCCTACAGTCTCTACAACACGCCCCAACGCGCACCCATCACGCAACGCGCACCTGCCGTCCAACGGCCTGTCTACACTGCGCCACCGCCACTACTCTCAACACGCACGCCACCCAACATCTACACACACATGCCCGGCCGTGCCTACCTGCCCGCCTACGAGACACGCACCTCACCCACCTCGCCCTACGGCTCGACAACGACATGCACCATGCCCTTGCTAGGCGGCCAGTCGAACGGCTCGCTTCAGACGAACAGCAGCAACGGTACCAACGGCCTGGGCCTTGGCGGCGGTGCCTGCAACACGCTACCACATCCCGGCAGCGCTCATACAAATGGCATTTCAGCAGCGCTGACCTCATCAGTGACCTCGGGCAACATTACAATTGGCGCCGCACAATCGCTGCTCACCACGCCGCGCACACAAACCGCCTACAGCAGTATTGGTGGTGCTAGCGGTGGCGGCACGGCCACGATTAGCGCACAGTCGCCACTGCTGGGCTCGAACGCTCTGCTCGGGAGCGGCACCTACGAGACCGTGTCCTCCTGAGAGTTAGCCAAGGAGGACAGCATCAAGTGCCAGATTGTCTGCATCGGTGGCAGTAGCACGTGCACCGCTGCCGGTGCCGAACGTACCACCATTGTTTAGAGCGTTTGAACTGTCGCACATCGCAAGGGAAGTAAAGCAGCCATAATGAAGTAGAATCGGTTGAAGAAGAATACTAAGAAGAGGCATTGTATTATATTAGTTAAGTTCCGGCTCATTGTGTCAGCACAGTCAACTGTTTGAGTCAAAACATGTCGCATTTTAATTTGAATACATTTTCAAGCTTTAACTTATTTCAAATTTCTAGAAGTATGCTTATAAGAAATGAACAAATTTATAAGACTTCCAAATAGTAAAAAAAATATAAAAATAACTTAATCGAAAAACATTAACTAAATGTGTTGATACGTGTTAAAAACAAATACATACATAAACAAAAAAATAATAATAATAAAGAAATACTTGACTACAGTAACTGTAAACCACAAAGAACAAAGCATTTAAAGTGAGAAAAAACAAATAAAGAAATTATTGAATTAATTAAGTGAAAATAATGAGCTATGCTTGCAAACCCCTTTAAATAATGATAACTACAATTAATTATACATAAACAAATTAAAAACAAAAAAAAAAAAAAACACAAAACAAGGATAGTTAATAAAAATTGTTAGTTTAGTGCTGCTGTATATAGAATAAAAACTATTATTAGTTGAATAAGAGCAAAAATCTAACTTTAAATATACAAATAAAGAAACAAAAAATAAAATTAACAACAAATAAAAAATAAATAGTTTAACTAAATTTAGTTAGTCACATTGAATATTCGAAAAGACTCTTTCCTCCTAACGTTGAGGAGAACCCTGATTGAGAAGTAAAAACAAAACTTATGAATCTCTTCGGCGTCAACGAAGCTTGCATACCCTCTATCATATTAAGTTATAAAATTCTTATCCACGAACAAGCAACAAGGTATGTTTTCATCGGCTCTATTCTTCAGTGTCACTGAAAGAACTACAGCAACACCCATGAGTCGGGTATGAACAGGGCACTACTCCAGAATTTTTCTGTACATGTAAATCAGCCTAATAACAACAAAAAATATGAATACAAATTTCTTGATGTTGAATATTTTGTTGAATATGAAAATGATTTTAAAAAAATGATGTAAAATTTTATTGAAAATATTTAAAGCAAATTAATTAAAATTAAATTTCAATTGAATTGTGACTAAACAAATTATTTATGTATACTGATTTCTTTATTTTCTACTTTAACACCTATGCCATTTGAGCAAGAACGGTTTATTTTACTTTAATTTAAATTTTGGGTTAACAATGAAGAAAAATAACTAATGAAATTCTTTAACTCATAACATGTATTATATAACTAAAAAAAAAAACTCAATTATATGTGACTGTTTTTTATTTTTGTGTATAAGTAATATTTTACTTTTTAAATTTAAACAAGAATCGTAACAAATAATAATAATTGCAAGACGAAATCGGTAAATATAAAAATATACCAAAAATAAAACTAAAATTTTGTTTTTACATTTCTTTGGGTGAAAATAAATGTAAGATAGTTGTTCTCTCCCAGACACTATGAGCTTGAAATTAGTTCAACTTGAAATTATATTTTGACTTATTTAAACTCTGGCTATTTTTGTACCAAAAATACGATAGCGACACCGAAACATATGCAACATTTATTTCAATTGATACTTGTTTATGTGGGAGGACGCTTCATTTGAGCAAATATTCGTATATGTATATGTTTGTGTGTACATGTATACATTTACGTGGATCTTGAGCTTATTTTTTGACGACTTGCTTATTAAACGTTTCAATATACTTCAATTGAACTTTTCATACTGCTTGACTTTCTATTTGTGTATCTTCTCCGCAATATTTGCCCACTCATGTAGAAATGCTCGCCGACATATTTGAAGATTGCAAGCACACGTTGAATTATTTGCATAAGCAACGTGTAAACAGAGTATTGAAATATATTTTCAGGCGCTTATTACCAATATAAGTAAACGTTGGGCAAAACAGTGGGTCGTGATGAATTCGACTCAATTGATTGTTTACACATGTGAATTTTGGATACCTTCGGTGAGTGTGTGTAAGTATACGCGATTGTGTGTGTTCAGGTGTATCAATACATTCAAGTATTTACACATAAAACAAGATTGAATCTGTCAGAGCTGCAAGTATCAGTCAAACCAAATCTATAATTATACCCTTAGCTTACATAAAAAGAAATTCTAATTTATGTATTCGTATATTTAAAGTATATTTTATTATTATTTTTTTAACATCTGCTCTGCCTTTATTCAAAAGTCATTTGTCAAGTTTCTTAATCAAGCTCTTTTGCTGGCCAAGCTGCTGGAGTATTACAGCTTGATAGCATCGTATTTTGGTCACAATTCGGTATGGACTCTAGAAATTTATCTGATTTGGATTTTGTTCGAAACAGTTGACGTTTGCAGCGTAAAGGAGATGACCGAGATGACCATTGCAACGTCTCGGCCTGACTTTGTTCGGACTCGAGTTCAGAAATGTATGGCACATTTATAGAACTTGCAGGAGAAGACGATTCTGAATATTCGCAGCAAGTGCGTGAGGACGCAAGCGAAGTCGGGTGAGATGTACCATCACCTATATATGGCATAATGAAAGGCGGTGGAAGAATGAATGACGGCGCAAAATTCACATTTTTCTGTGACTCTGCATCCTTTAGCATATTAAGAATTTTGTTTCTGAAAAATGGAATAATATAGTATACATTTTTTACATTTCAATATCTTTGTAAAACTTACCTAAGTTCATTAATTTCATCCTGCTGCTTTAAACAAGTCAAACTCTTTTCTACGATTTCCCTAAAATAAAATATTTTTACCAAAAAAAACCAAAGAAATATCAAAAGAAAATGTTTTACTTTTGCATTTGTGCTTCTTTATCTTTGAAAAGGCTCTTGAGTGTACTTAGGCCAATTTGGGCTTCAATTTTCTCTTTATTTGAGACCTCCAACTCTAAGTTTAGACATTTTACTTGTTCGAATGAGTTTCTAAGATTTTGATCGCTTTGTTTGTTGGCTTCCAAGGCTTCTACTAAATATGATTGCTGTGTCATATAATCCCTTTCTTTGACCAACAGCTCAGCGCGCAGATTCACTGAGTTTAAAAGCTCGGAGAGCTCGACTTCCCTATTAGACTTCAGTGTTTTAATACTATCTTCCAATATCTGTTCAAACAAAACGATCTCAAAGAATTTTTAATTTATGCAAAGTACATGGCTTACCTCAATCTTTGCCAAACTTATTTGCAGTTCATTTTGATTCATTTCGTTCTTTGATTGGACTTCAAAAAGTTCCCGTTTGAGCGACTCATTTTGGCGACACATATTCGACGACTTGAACTCAAAATCTGCGCGTATATCTTCAATTCGTTTTTGATAGTTCAACTTCTCTGTGTTCAATTCACTTCTTAGTTCTTTGAGTAAAGTATATTCGGTGTCCATGCGCCTAGACTGTGCCATAAGTGACAACTGAAACTCAGATTTATCCCTATTGAACAATTGATTCTTGATCTCATACATCAGTTCTAAGAACAATACAATACTTATTACAATAATTTAACTAAGTATGAATCACTTACGATTATGTGTGCGTAGCTGCTGCTGTACGGATTTGACGCTATCTGTTAGGGTTTCTTCCGATTTATTGTTATCAACTAATTTTAAGACATAGTGATGTAGCTCCAGCCCTGCCTCTGTGGCGTTAGCTAAATCCTATAGGACATTGAATATAATATACATTGATCTATACAATGACGATGAGTCTGGGCACCTGCTCTAAGCTGCTAATTTGTTCGAGTAGCTTTAAATTATTATCATTTTCTTTGCGCAAATTTTCTTGCAGCGTACTAACTAAATTCTCAAAATTGACGGTATCCAGTTGAAATTTCGTTAGTTTGGTGTGCATTAAATTACCCTCGTATTGCAGTATTAGATTCATTTTTTTTGACATCATCAGGCGTTGGCGCAATATATTAAAACGAGCCCTTTGCTTATTGCAATAATACAATAAATATGCAAGCGCAGTGCCAAAGGCAGTAATTGCAGTCCAAGATGCGCAGAAATTCAGTAAGGAAGATTCAATCGTTTCGACGTTCTTGGGTTTCAGTAGCAGTTGATCTAATAAGGTTGAAAAGTGTTAGTAATTTCTGATCCTTATATAGTCTATAATAAAAGCAATTAAAGCTCACTCTTGATTGTCTCATTTTTGCAAGTTTTACAAGCCACGAAGTGAAAATTACTGATTATGAAGACGATTAGAATTTTTGCAAAAATTCTTCTTTGTAAAAACATATTTTTTTTTTTGTTTTGTTACGATACAATTTTGCTATTTTTTTTTTCAGAGTAACAACATGTCGAAATATTTGACACTAACTGCAAAGCTTGGTGATAAATATTTTTAAATAGTTCTCAGTCATATTATATTATTAATATTGTCGAGTATACAAACTAGTTTTCAACTTATAAATTTCAACGACTTGACCTAACAACCAATTATCAGTTTTGGGCATAATTAAAGCAACAATTGATGCCAATGTCGTCCTTAAGGCAAACCGGAAGTCGTTACGAATGTATCTTACTTGCAGCAAACACACGTAGCGAACATTCGCTCCCGCTTTCAGGCTGAACGAACCAACCGACTCGTGCTCATCATTAACTTAATTATGTGTGCTTGGCTGTGTTTGTGACCAAAGGTAATTACAACGTCGATTCCTTTGTCGACAAAACAATTTTGGGTTGGTGTTGCTTCCGAAACAGCGTGGTAGTCAATGATGTTCATGTTCGCATCATTTGCGCAGTCACATGGTCACATTGGTAATTAATTCGCATGAAGCCTCCACGCCTAACGACGCTGTTGTGGTCCGTATTATGGCTTAATAACAAGTTGTTTATAGGTATTACATCCCAAATTGCCAGTTTCGTCCTAAAATAGACTAATACAAACTAACAAATGAATCTTGCTCTCAATTCACTTTCTAACATTTCGCATATTTTACAAGAATAAACAAATTTTTGTTAAAGAATGTTGTATCATTTTTTGTAAGGACTTCTTGAAAAGAACACTATACAATTTAAGGTATCATGGTATATACATATATTAAGTTTGTTCGATACCAAAAGTATGTAACGCATAGAAGGAGGGGAGGGGACCATATAAAGTATATACATACATTTCTATCAGGATGACAAGAGAAATCTATTGAGCCCTGTCCGTTTGTCTGTACGTCCGTCCGTATTTACTAATGGTTCTAGGAAACTATAAGAGCTAGAGATTTGAAATTTTTGACTCAGCAAATATTCCTCTTTAAAATTGCATATCACAAAAGGCAACGATCCCCTTTAAAACTATAGAAGAGCAATATTTCAATGGTTCTACGACTTTTCTTAATTTCAGCGATCGTCATTAATTTTTTACAATAATCACATAAAATAATTACCCAATATTATTAGCTTTTTGCTTTTTCGTTAGCTTTTGTGTAGAAAACACCTTAATTATGGCCATAATGATGCTTTAATGATACTTCCTCTCCGAGCCAGTGGCAAAGATAGCCTGAATCTGTGTAAATGTACAATGAAATTAACTTCGAACGAACGCGAATAATGCGAACAAAAAGAAAAAAAAAAAAGAAAATCAAGACAAAAAGCACTTAAGCAGAACAAAAGGCTGTGAACAACCGACAGGAAGGAAAGAGAAAAAAAAAAACAAATAAACAAGAAAAGCACGGCCAAACGGAAATCAAAGAAACAGAAACAATTTCCTGTTTAATCTGTGCGTTCCTATGAATTTTTCTGCCATTTGCTTTGGCGCTTTTCCTAAAGCGATGACGCTTTAAGGATGAACTTGTTGAGCGTCCGTGGAGATACGACGTCAATTTTTTTTTTTTTTTTTTTTTTGTTGTATGAATGTTTATTTAACCAGACTAGCATTGCATTAACGAAAAGTTAAATAAATGAATAAAGTTCCTGTTGGTCACCATTTATGGGGATCTATATTTTAATGCTGAGTTGTATTTATTGTTCGACAGTAAACAAACTGTCAATTATGCCGACCGTTTTCAAAATCCAAATCCATACAGTATTATTTATGATATTCCTTACTGATTACTTTGCCATAAATCTTGGCATTGGACTTTTGCATACTGAGTCTGTTGGTTGGACTTTGCCTAAGTTGAGCCCACGCATTACATGTGCATCCCTCATTCTGCAACGGTTTTTCGTTGTCGTTTTCATCGTGACAGAACACAACATTGACCAGCAAATTTACGACTGATGTTGCCCGTAACCAGCAGCCAACGGCAGCACAGCCCTAGTGTCCTTTGGGCTCAACATGAAATTGCTCATGCGGGTGAGATATAATAAATTTTGATGCGTCTCCAAGTATAGTTGTCACATTATGAATTGTCCTTGAAGGCGTTCATTCGCAGCGCTTTAATTTTCAAGCACACACATACCATATAGATAACTTAAGCTTGCATTCCACGATGCTGACTTCATGGGCATTTGATACGAGTGTATAAGCAAAATGAGCAAATTGCAGTACATAACAACATTTTCGTTTTTCATTATTCTCGGCAAATGAACGACACAACAACAACAGCAACAACAACACAAACAAGTACACATACGAAGCCACCCTGCATGCACAGCCGCTTTCTCGCTCAGCCACATTTATAGCGCCCTTGACGCCATTTCTGACTGTAATCAAGTTAACAATGATGGAAATCATTCTGACGATGATTGCGGTAGGCGCAGTTTTCACTGTGTGTTGTTGTTGTTGTTGTTGTTGTTGTTGTTGTTGTTGTTGTTGTAGAACTTAATGCGGCTTGGCAGCGACAGCATGCGGAAGTTGCAGTCAAGTTCTACATGCATTCAGCACTCACACACACAACCGTACAGCTTCGTAAATCGACCTTGACCTAGTCATTGTCCCTGGCACACAATGAGTATTTTCCACATTTAGTATTATTTCATATTTTTTCATTTCATATTAGTCTTATAAGCTTGAACTTATTTTTTTTTTTTCTTCAAAATATTTTAAAGCCCTCAAAACAGCCCCTGACACACAGTGTGTAGGAGGTATAAAAAGAAATAGCAGACCAAAAGCAATTATTTGTCATTTCTGTAATGAATCCACACACTGCTTAGCTTAGACAACGTGTTTCGACAGCCATTTAAATAACAGCAACCATAGGGCAGCCATTTTTTAATTCCTCACAGTCCTTAGGAAAGTAAAGAAAAGTCAAAAAATACAAAAAACAGAAACAAATAAACAAAGAGCAAGAATTAAAGCAAATGAAGAAGTCAGCAAATTTTAATTACCATTTAGGCGCTCGAATTGCTGGAATAATACAAATGTTGTTTAAAAAAAAATCCAGTAAAGACTTGCTATCGAGAGTACTCGACTACGACATACCCTGTACCTTCAATTTCTAACGGCAATAACGGTAATGAATTACAGAATCGACAGGCGATGGAATTTTGGTTCTATCTAGTAGAGTTTTCAAGATCTACGCGTTCATACAGAGGGACATAGTCAAATTGACCTTGCTTCCGTTACTGACCAAGAATATATATACTTTATAGAAGCTGCCACGCCTCCTTTCAGCTGTTACATACATTTTCAATGCCCACAAAACTAATATACCCTTGTACCATAGGGTACAGGGTATAAAAAGAAGGGAAAAACTGTGAATTTTTTCATTGCGCATATTAAAATGCGCGCAAAGTCGGCTCAGAGCGCCTTCGGGAGGCCAAATGAAAAAGAGTGGCATTTGTAAATCGCTTGGGAAATTAAGTCAATGTCCACTGGGGTCAACTGAACTTAAGCATAATAAATGTAATTAACCTTGAGGGCTCACGCCGTAAAAAAAATCATACAAATATGTCTCTAAGCAAAATTTTAAGAGTTTAAATGTATTTAAAAAAATATTTATATATTCAAATTTATGATAAATTAAATTGCGTATACTCTTAAAATTTTTGCCATACTTGCTTCTATTGACCTAAAAAAATGCTTATAACACAAAAACAAATCGAATGGCTATTTTTCTTCAAAATGTTTAATCAATTTTTCATTTATGTGTAAACAAAAATACCGATGCACATCACAGAAACATGTTTTTGCAATTTTTCGATCGTCCGCCAATTTGTCCCCTCTTGTGGACCAGCCCAGCAGTGCACTGGCTTCACTGAGGCCATGAGGTCGGTGCGAGTGTCGGTCTGTTGAAGTGCAGCAGTTAATTATTGCCAACCAGTTTGGCTTGAACGTGATGAATGAGCAGTTGCGGCGTCGCCTAGACTGACATGAAGTGACGTGACGTCGCTTGGCTTATCGCTGCACCGACAGCAACTTTTTCGCGCCGCATCAATTTTCGCTGCCAACATACTTTTCCCCCTTTTTCATTTATACCCTGTATTTAATATTACAAGGGTATATTAGTTTGCAATAACTGCAGATAACAGATCAAGTTTATTTTGTATGCAGTATGGTATATGTTATTGGATAGAATCTTTTTCAATTGAAAAGTGGTCGGGATATGTCGAAGTCGAGCTTAAAATTTTAATGTCCTTTAACCATCAATGCATTTCATGGCATCAGTCTGTCTGTGCTGCCGAAAGAGACTTAAAATCAATTGAACCAGCAGAAAAGTATAACCATTTGGCCAGTTGATAACTGCAATATGCATAAGCCAATGTTTCCGCTTATTTGACCTTAAAACATTTCAGCTTTGCAGCTTTGGCGAATATTTTTAGTTGACACTCGAAAAAACAAAAAGTAATTTCACATTTTCCGTTGCCGACAAACCGCAGACTTTCCACACGCAGTTTGCCGATGATGATTTCGCATGACTACACTGAGGTGCCAACAAACGCGGGGGGAGTGACCAATAAACTTTCGACATGGCCGCCATTGCCAATGCCTGCAGGTACGTACGATCGAACAAACAAAAATACAGATTAAAATGCCAGATTAGAATTTGAGAAGACTCAAAAAAAAAAAAAGGCACAGAATGTGAGATTGAGAGCGGACTGACTGCAATGTACACATGTTTGCATACATATCCATGTGGATGTATCTACTCTGATAGTTTCTCCCTTTTGCTTGCATTCGTTTTGTTTCTGTTACGTCCATGTTCATTTTTGTGTGCATTGCAACGCAGCGATTGCAGCAACATGCAAGGCCGGACATTGCGCCGGATGTTTGATCTTGGTGTTGGGACAACATACCAACACATACAGTTACTTTTGGAAATTTCGCGCTCCGGAAGGCTGCGATTGTGGCCAGCTATTTGTAGTTGTCGTAGCAACAACGACGATAACATGAGCTAGCGAATTGTTCAAATGATTGTTTGTTAAAGTTTCATGATTTCGAAGAGCAAATAAATAATAACAAAATCAAACAGGAATACTAACAGCATCACTTTGAACACTCATAATCCTTTGTAATTCCTATAAAGATTATGTAACGGACTTTGAGAAGTAGTTTGTAACCAGCTGAAGAGATTGTTTCTCCACAAATGAATATATAAATTCTGTAAAATCTGTAAAGTATGCAGGAGTCATTATCGCCGAACAAAGGAGCTGTTAACACGTTTATCAGCAAAAGTTAAAGGCATAGACAAGGTGAAATGTAAAGAAAGTAAAAGTTTTCTATTTAACGACTTGACGCCAACATATTGTGGTATATTTATTTCTTCTTTGCCTGCCAAAGCTCGTCAATTTCGACAAACGAATTTCTTTCGTACGTGCTTGTCATGCGAAGTTCTCACACCAAAGACATCAACCAATGAACTCACTCACTCAATCGGTCGCTCCTCACAACTGGATGCTTCACTATGCCAGCGCGCGACATTCGATGAATTCCAGCTTGAGTGAAAAGCATTTGTCCTTTGTTTTGTAGCTTATCAATTTATTTGTCAAAATGAAAAATTGACAGAGAAACAAGTAAAAACGATATCTTCGGCATTGCCGAACATTAAATACTCTGAATCTTATTTCTCTTCATCTTAGTAGCGTCCAAACCAATGTTCATTATTTTAGCTCAGAGTACCAGTTCCGATAGTCCGATCCCAATGACACTCTGGCATTTTCTGACTAACAAAGACAAGTTGATTTCAGTTCAGGTGTGAGTTCGCATTTTTCCACATTTATTGTTGGAACTCAAATAGGATTGACTATGTATGAGAATGTGAAATGATGATGCTTCTGTATGAGAACAGTAATCGATATGCATTGTGGTGCTAAATGTGTCAAGTTACGATAAGTGTCGCGCATTATAATGAATCACAGAAGTTTCAAAATTCAGCTTTTGCGACTAAAACAGATACTTACTTTTTTAAGACAAAATTATTGCGAATACTAAATAATAAATAAATTCATATTTTACAACTTTAAGTTGTTTGGTGTTATAGTTTTTTGAATATGTTGTCTTTTTTTAAATGTATGGAAAACTATTTGCAAATCCCTAAACTTTCATGCTGGCATTTTTTTAAGCGCTTTGCAAACTTTCTATTTGAAATTTTTCGCATAAAACGGAAAAAAGCTTATAATCTGCTTAACTTTAAATTCAACAAAATTTGTGTTGCTTTTGCATGAAAGTTAAAAAAATTAAATAAAAGCTGAAGCAACATTTTGCTTTTGCAGTGAAATGAATAAAATGCTTGCTCATCGATTGAAGTCAACTCGGAAATCCTGCAGAAGCAAACTGAATCAGTGTAAACGATTTACTTTACGCCAAAAGTATAAAAAATAGAATGAGAGAAAGACAGAGACAGAGTGGTGAAAGGATAAATGGAAGAATCATTGAAAAGGCATGCAGTAGTAATCAGACAAGTGTAAATTTGCTATAATTTGTTCATGAATTAATGCAAAATGCTTATGATGATATTTTTAAGCTGATGATATTTTTTTGGTAAATGTAAGAAATGTGCTAAACCTCCAAAAATCCTCCTGGCTCCTCGATTGGTAGGAAAAAGACAAAAGCTTTCTGTAAAAACTGATATAGAAAAGCGTCATCTCTCTCATCCTTAATGTGGAATACTAATTAATAATAATAATTACACTAATTAGATTTAGATTCTAATTATTTTAGAAGTCCATTTAATAACAACATAGATATATTTTTAAAAATTCAAAACAATGAAATTTTTAACATGAGATGCTCTTAAACTATACAATAGAAATTGGATTGGTCAATGTGACACAGTTCACCCTCGAACTTAATGCTGATCTTAAATTCAAGCGTGCGTTCATTACATGTAAAAGATATGTTGCCTGTTAGAGCTTCTCCTTTTTTTGCAACCAAACGACGACTAAGATAAAATAATGTAGGCTTCAAGTGCATTAAATCACCGATTGGCGAAGTGCTAAAACGCACGGGTAATGCACTTTTGGAGAAATCCACCGTGAAATACATTAGCAGAGCATGTACAAATTGCTGTTGAGTAATAGTCAACGTAAAATTTGACGTAAAGTTTATATCTTCTTTTTGCACCGTATACAAGTCCAGTTCTCTGATGAGAAAATTTGTGGCAACTACGGAGTCTGGCGACACGTTATCATGTTGAGGTATCTTTAGTGCTAAACTGCGCATGGAAGACATATTAAATCGGTGTATATTGTCGAGATAGTTAAAGTTTTCATCATAAAATTTTTGGTCTGTAATGGCTGTTATGAAAAGTGTTGCCCGATCCGGAAAAATGAGGCCATGAGGTTTAAGCCATTTATCGCGTGCAAGTAGCACGTTATCCAAATTTCCGCCATAGAAGAGACAATAACTGAAACAAAGTAAAAATTGTGTCAATAATCCATGCATCCGTAAATCCTCAACTCACCCCATCCACTGTGAAATAATTATATCCACTTGGTCAATATCTCCAGGTAGTTCCAAATCTACAACTTTTCCACATAGCACTGTAATTACTTCAGACATTTTATTATCGATGACAACTTGTTGCGCCAGTTTGACAGTATCACGCCAGTCGATCGCAATCACTTTCTTAGCGCCTGCTCTAGCAGCATACATGGAGAGTATACCCGTACCGCAGCCGACATCTAAGACGACCTTACCATGAAAAAGCGACTCATTCGTTCTGATCGCCGTACGAAAAGCTCTGATCACAACTTCATTCAATAAGTCGTTGCGTATTACTTCGCAAGGAGTGTACGTCCCATCATTTGACACTTGTGTGGTTGAAGCCCACGGCTTGCCAGCACAATGATCACCGGTCTCCAATACCATTCTTAATTTCTATTGAAATGTTATTAATGTAATTGCGCAATTGTAAATTAATTAAGTTTATACAGCTGTGAAGCAGTGCTAGTGAATATGTTTTTAATTTGTAAAAGCTCATTTGTGCTTACCAACACTTACAATGCAACAAGCCGGCCATACATACACTAGGGTGTCCCTTACTTTGCAAGGTTCTTATTTTTTAACGCATATGGGCTAGTTTTGTTCAGTCTACTCTAAAACACTCCCATGATTTATTTTTTTTTTTTGGAGCACAGGAACTCGTGCCGACTTGCGTTCAAAACATGCAAGTTACTGAAATTTGAGCTGAAATTTTATATTTAGGTTAAGTAAAGGATAATAAACAAAAATAGCGGGTATGCGTTTTCAAGAATGGAAAAAAAAATCTACCATATAAGGGTCACCCTAACATACATACATACAAAAGCTTAACAAGTGTTTTGATCATGTGTTTTTAGTCCTCGCATTTTTAATTGTTCTTCGGATTTATTAATTTTTGTGGTAAAAATGAATATTGGAACAGTAGCGTTCATAAAACGTGCTTGTGGTAGATACGTTATAATAAAAACCAGTCAAGAGATGCTTTTCGGTCGCCTTAAAATGTTTTATGAAAGTCATAGTGTACTGGAACTCACAGATCTCTTCGACATTAATAGGAATTTTGCCTATATTATACCTCAAAAAATCTCTCACTGCGAAATTTTAATATTTCACGTTATAAGCCATCGAGTGTTAATGCTGCCTGATACATCATTAGAAACTGGAAACTCTCTCATTGAATTCATACCAAAATACGGCTACGGACGCTTGTCTTTGCATGAACTGAAGATCATACCCCAGCTACTGAACAGTATAATCGTAATCACGCAGTGCGACCGGATTTATCACGATGCATTGAACGACATAATGTTGCAGGATTGCGTCTCACTAATCGTGCCGCAAAATTTTACAAATACTTGCGATCAAACACAAGCTTCAGTCATCGTCATCGCAACAGAGGCAAAAGTCTACATATTCGATATCGTCTCACTTGGTAAAGTGTTCAAAGGACTTGAGGCGGTGTTTTCAGCGGCACGCCCACGGAAGATTGTTCACTGCAGCAATAATCTAGTCAAAATAATGAAACAATGGCATCAAATCGGACTAAGCAGCATTAATGATACTTTCGTCGCCTATTGCAATTGGCGGGGTTCTATAGAACCAATCACACTAATTAGTGCAATCGGCAAAGTACTCTTTATACCAGCCAAGTTATTTGAGTACACAAACGATCACGACTCTTCAAACTCTGTAACAAATTTTCATGCTCGTCCCCTCAATCAAAAACAAATACTTGGTGGAGCCAAACTAGCGATATTCCAACGTCTACTCTACAATCATTTGAAGGACTACATGATACACAATTTTACGAAGCAGTGCCAACTGATAGCAAGTGGCAAAGTTTTACTTGAATAACATTCTGCAAATAAATAAACTATATTATTATTGAATTGTAATTGTAACATTTAAAAATCGGCATGTTAAAGGCAGAGAGAAATAAAAATGTTAAATGATTTATTTCTTCACATTTATTGTCACCCGTCTAGTTTCCTAATTCTTGAAAAGAAAGAAAGTGAATGTGTTATGTCGTTAATCAATTTCTAGTTGAAAAAATTCGCTTGATGCTTACAAAGAACGACACAACGATAAGACTATATTAAATAGCCAAACTATCATGCATTATCCTTTCACTTTTTTGTAGCTATTATTGGCAGGCATAAAAAGAAAAAGATACAAATCATTGCTAGGCAATCAATCTTTTTATATTACAAACAGGAACACCTTATTTGCCAATATGTACTGCAGACAACACAAAACAGATTTATATCACCATGAATCAATCAATCAAACGAAAAACTTGATTGGTGAGAGATAATTTAAAATGAGTAAATTTGAATTTAGCAAATTAGGGAATAGCATGACAAATTACCACGAATGAGTTAAACGTTGGGTATGGCAAACACCCGTTCTATTTGTAGTTGATTTCAAAATTATGCTTTTAGATCAAAGCGGTTGTATTTGTCTGCCGAAATCATCTGATTTTTATAGCAGCCAATTCAAGTAAATGTTTGGCAGTAAGTCAAGCAGAAGCTGATAATAGCTGGAAGAAATAGTGAAAGGTTAAGGCTTTCTTTTTTAGTCTGTTCTTTTCGCCGTGCTAGCCACATTGAACGTCAGCAGCAAATAATCAATATAAGCTAAAAAAATATGTTTGCATGACTTTGGGTTATTTTGAAAAAGTTTTTCCGTGCCGTCGGCAACAACATCAACGCAGTCAAATAAACTTTATTGATATGAAAAATATCGCTC
Source organism: Phortica okadai (assembly GCA_034638295.1). NCBI lineage: Eukaryota > Metazoa > Arthropoda > Insecta > Diptera > Drosophilidae > Phortica > Phortica okadai. The sequence continues at coordinate 37,605,114 of CM067851.1, forward strand.
AAATGTAATAAAGACACGTTCCTTGAGGTGGCAACGGTATAGGGGTGACGCTACGGAACCACAAACAAAGCTAATAAAATTAATGTGTTATAATAAAAAGAATTTGCAAGCTGCTGCAGCAAAAACATAACGATTGATTTTGAATTATTTCGTGCACGAAACGCTAAAACAAATAGAACTTTATTTTACCGTGTTCGTTGAAGAATTTTCTTGATTTTTATATAATAATACAGTAACTGAGAGCTTAACTGATGCAAGCAATAAATATTTAATAAAAGTCCTATAACTTCAAATCCAAATAAAATATCGAAAAAATGGAGAACTCAATCGAATGAGTGCAGTTTTTAGTTAAAGATACATAGTTCTTCATGAATTTAATATTTAAATTATTTGTCCTCCTATTTGTCCTGTTAAATTTTGACACTTCAAATATCAATTAAATACTTCACTTGTTGATTTTTTACAAGAATTTTAAAGTAAAAATTAATGAACATATTCTCGTCGCGAGTTAAACGAGTTGGATTTTACTGAGATCGGTCTGAGTGCCAGTTTCTTCTTCGAAATCAGTTTGATTACTTTTTTCAACTTTTTCTGATAAGAAAGTTATTTTTTCGATCTTTTCTGATAAGATATTATCGGGTTTAAAGGCACTGTCGTCTTTGTCAGTTAGTTCTTTCATAGATAGTTCATCGCCCTCATTAAATAAAATTTGTTCGAAATTTATACGGCTTTTTCCAATCGATACAGTTCGTCGTTTTTTGACAGCCTCTGTATTAAACTCACCGATGTCAAAGTTAACCGGAACCGTCGAACGATTTAAACTAGAGAAACGACCTTGGGTCTCCAATTCATCTGTCTCGTCATTTTTCTTCTTAATCAAGTTTGAAAAAGCTAATTTTGCTTGCAATTGCTTTGCCTGTGAACGCTTTAAACGATAGAAATCTTCGCGTTCGAACTCCTCAAGCTCATCGCGTATATATGTATGCGTATTCTGCAGTCGGGGTACAACGACATGATCCAGCGCATTTACACGCATATTATTCTGGCGTGAGGCCACCGCCAAAACTCGTACAGTGAATTCCAAAGACGCATATGAGATCAGGTTCTTCAATGCTTCCTGGAATAGCATACGCACTCGTATCACTTGTCCGCCACCGCGTCCAAGGCCAGTCAAGGGAAACGGCGCATCGGCGCGAATGATCAGCTCGAGCATTGGTAAAGTAACGCCAACAATTTTTTGTGTACGTCTAATGACGAAAGCATCGGCACGATCACTATTAGCAACGCGCATCAGATTAAAGTCCGTGTTCAGGAAGTTCGCCTTTGCAAACGAGAATATCGCCTCGCGTAGCAAATCGTCTGCAATATCCTTGCGCGATTGCATATCACCGCGTAATTCGCGCAGCTTCATGTCGATAGCGTCACGCTTGCGCTTCAGCAAGTTCGCGCCCCTGGCAGCGGCTATAGTGCGCTGCTTGATGAGCACTTGATTGGCGCGAGATGGGAAAACTGCAATGCGATCTTTGCCGGACATTTGTTTTTGAATAAAATACAATTAACCAAAATTAAAGGTCATTTATGTTTTATTTTGTTTTAGCGTCATACATATAAGAATTTTCAATTAAAGCCTACTTGACAAATTTAACAAATCAATTTCAATTTAACAAGCCAAAATGTTTTTTGCACTGTTAATATTTTTTTTTAAAATTTTTTATTACCAAACAACAATTCAGAATATCGAAGAAAAGGTATCGACTATAAAGAAAGACCCCAAAACGTTGTAAATATATTATTAACGACAAAACTTGAAAGTCCTAACTTACCCGCAATGTGACCAAAGAAATGGAATAGCGTAACAAAGAAACTGTTATCGCTGGCACCAGTAGGGGACCTTTCGCTGAATTGATCTACAAAGAGCTGTGTAATCAATTAAACGTTTCTCAAATGTGATTGGTACTAACCGATATCTTCACAATCTAGGCGTTGATTACGCATGGGATAAGATTGCACTGGTTCCGGAGTTTCACTTATGACGCTGTGAAAATTTTCATCAAGCACATCCGGTTCTGTTGAGAAGGGTGAACCCTCTATACCTCCTTGTAAAACATCCAAATCTGTTGGCTGTTTCAAATCTCCCATTCTGTTTTAAATTTTTATTTTTTTTTTTTTTAATGTAAAATACTTTGAATTTTGAATAAGAATTTTTATAATTTAAATAAGATTATATTTTAAAGCTTGCTTTGTTTTTGAATTGAACTTGGATCTATCAGTAAGAAGGGTCATGTGCATTTGCCGGAAATCATTACCAAAACTGCAGCAAACAAAAGCATCACAGCATCCGCTTGTCCGACATCGGTAGTTACGACACGCATGCCATTATTTCTAAGTGAAAACTCAAATCGCATTGTCTGCTTAATTTGTCCTGTTGACAATGATGTCTAATGATGATGACATTTCACACTTCCTTGGTCATCATTTATGCCTGTTAAGTCGCAATTTACCGTTGTGGTTTGAATAAGATTTAGTTTGAAGTTTGCAATTCTGAGACGTGTTGTTGACATTGCAACCTATCTATTTAAATTTATGGCACAAAAAAGTCATGAAGAGTGTATAATCTTCGGCAAAGCCTAAAATAGCGTTCTTACTGTTTTTTTTTTTTATGTTTTGCATTTCAGGCAATTGAAACATTCAAAAGCTTAAATAGTTTTTACTTCACAACATTTATTTAAAACCATGCGAAAAGCTTCAACTTCAAGAAACTTTTAACTTATTTAAAAAATAGAAAATAAAGACAAACAAATGCAGAACAATTCATCCGTTTTAAATGGGTTAATCTCATGCGTAAAAAATTGTGGAAATTTATGCCAAACTCATTATGTTTTAGCGTTGGAAGGGCCTGTTTTATTGTTTAAAGTTTGAAACTAGTTCGCACAGGACATTCTAGAATTTCCACCCGAGTCAAATTAAAGTTGCAATTAGTCACAGTAAAAAAAACAGTAAAAAGTTTTAATGTTCGGTTTTAATAATTTTGGAGTTTTATGCTGAGTTACCGACAAACAAGAAAGTTAAATACAAACTAAAAGTGGACGACGATTTTTTTTTTTTTTTTTTTGTATATTTGTCGTCCTGGTCATTCCTATACATTTATTATTCAACTCGTTTCATTAAAAAAATTATTAAAAATAAAAAACAATCTGTTAAGCAAATTTGTAGACATTTGACAGAAAATTCATTGATTTATAAAGAAATCAAAAGCTCACAGATAGTGAACAAAACCAGTGAAGGAAGTTGAAAATGCTTGCTGTGCCAACAATTATGTGTGGCACTGTACGTATACTTACTTTTGTCTATGCCTGTGCTTACGTGAGTATGTTTGAGTATTTACTTGTATATTTAGTAGCTGTCAAAATGTTCACCCACCAATTAAATAAAAGTGAATATTCGAGGCACATAAAAATGTGCACTCATAAATTTCAATTTATGATCAACGACACGAAATTAGTTTCCTGTGACAATTTCACAGCTGGAAACAAGCCACGACGCATGTTTGCTCCATGCCGCACACTTCAAGCTTCAACCGGAACTAATTCCAGAGCCTTGTTCTGTTCTCTGCTGTGTGTATGTGTATGTAAGCGATGTATTTAAGTTTGTTTCGTTAATTAATTCCTAAAGTAGATTGCGTGTCGTTTCCGTCATGTCTGAAATAAAAAAAATATTGTTCTTTGTACTTACATATGTGAATGTGCATATTTGTCTTAATAGCAGCACAGCAACACACATAGTTGGCTTATAAATGTATGTCCTGGCATGTCGCCAGTACACGATATTATTTAATGTCAAAACAACGACAACAATGCTTTATTTGGCAGTCTTGTTTATGAGACACTCTTGACAGAATTTGGCCAAGAAACATGAGAAAACAAGTAAGGACGGTATAGTCGAGTATACTCGGTAGGCGGTGCCACGCCCCAAATGTAAAAAATTGTATATTTGGTGTCGCCTATTAAAAATATAAATTTTTGAGTATTTAAATACAATCCGAACATACTCTCAAATGGGATAAAAGGTGCTGACTTGTGAATTGTAGCAAAGCAAAATTAAATTTGACTAAATTCATACGGAAATGAACTGTTGAAAAGATACTGAGATTAATTTGCATTTGTAGGAAGACATAACTTTATGCAAAATAAAATTAAGAAAGCTTTTAAATGTTTTATATAGTTCTAGCAAGACTTGTGCAACTTCAGTTTTCCAAAAATAACCGAAGACATGACATTTTAATTAGTATGATGGCCTTGAAAATCTTGCCATTCGGCCAAACTGATGACAATGCACTTTACCTATTGTCTGAGAAAGCAAACCAAGTATTTTTGACTAATCTAAGTTCATTCGAGGTCAAGCAGACAAACATGCTGGGTCATTGTGCCGACACACACTGCATACAGATAAAGAACCATTTTAAAATATCAAAGTATGTAAATAATATATATATTTTAAAAATACGAAACAGAAAACATTTGTGGTTTTTTTTTTTTTTTGGTGAAAAAACAAAAGGAACTAAATTTTAAAATAAAATATAAAATACAAAACTCAACAAAGCAAATACCAATTTTTTTTACGACAGACACAAAACCAACATAGCGAGCACTTCCGTTTCCGGACAATTAATCCCTACAAAGCCAATGTGTTTTCTCGGCCCTTCCACAACAGTTTTCGTCCAGTCGTTTTCCTTCTTTAAATATTTTATTATGAACGAAATCTGTTACTGCCAAACATAAAGTATTTTCATAAAATTCAAATCGAGAAGGCAACAAATGATATCTTTTAAGCATTGCTTTTAATTGAATTATACAACAGTACGAGTATGATTTTCTTTCAACATTGTTCGGTTTCGACAAATTATTTATTTATATTAATGATTCAATTATTAGCATTTGTAATAACTGTAAAATTAGAAAATAAAACTTTGCGGTCATTGGCAAGGTATTAAATTATTTACAAATGTTTTGCAATTATTTAAAATTATTAACTGACAATTTGAAGTGACTATTGCAGGATATTTCTGTAGAGTGTATGGGAAACTAAAATCCTCATATGAAAGTAATAACGCTATATTCTTTTCAAATTCGGAATATCCAAAGATTATACATCTTCTGACTAAAACAAAAAGCATTACCGTAGTCGAAGAACGCTTTCGAGAAAAATTGGGGCACAAGTGTGTTGTTCTCCGCATGGTGTCCGATACCCAAAATTGGCACACACTCAGTTCAAATTCCTACTAGCCAAACGGCCAAGTTTGATCACAATTGCACAGCTTTTTCCATAATTTACACAAAATTTTTCATTCCGCTCGACTGTTTGCAACATGCGCAGACAACAGATCATTTCTCTCTATAGAAAAGTTATAGAAGTAATAATATATTTTTTTTAACTTCTTTTGAGTTAAGTGCAACTCTTTTTTTTCCTGTTTTAACTGTGCCGCCACTTTTCTGCACAATTACAATGAAAAAATCCAACTTGTTTTGCTCGAAACTTATGCAAATGACTTATGCAACGTTTAACTTTCTCTAAGTTTCAACATTGATAAAGTGGTCATTTGTGTTTTCTCCCTCCTGCAGCGCCAAGCTTTTTCATACAAAGCGAAGCTGGTTTTTCTTCGTTGGCAAAAATTTCACCTTCTTTTGAGCGCGGTCGTCTCTTCTGAAAAGTTTTCATTTTTAGCTGAAACAATATTTTATTTTATTTTTTTGTTTTAATTTAGTAGTTTTTCTTTTTTTTCTTCTTCTAATAATTCACTTGCTTTTAAATTTAAATTTGTGCATTTGAAATGAAGAAAATAGTGTATCATTTTTAAATTGTTAAATAATTGAACTTATCGTAAGGATTTAAAGACAATGAATTTTTCGAATGATATTTAAAGACATAATAATTAATCTGTCGAAAACTTTTTGGTTTCAATCAAATGCCATATAAAAATTTTATCAAAGCCATAGACACAAACTTCATTTGTACTGAAAAGTTGAAAAAACTTTTGCCAATTTTTTGGCTTTAATCAGTTTAATACTAACCACTTTTTGTCATTGTGAAAATGTTGCCATTTAGCTATCCATAGTTAAATAACCGACATGAAAAGTGGCTAGCAAACAGAACATAAGCGAATTCTGCATTTTGACTTCAAAACAATAACAAAGTCATTCAATGTCGCACACAGATGCACACGACGATGCAAAAAGCAACTCTTCAACTCTTGGCAGCATAAAATAAAATGGCTTACAGCAAATAAGAAAGACGAGCAAAGCAAGAAGCACGCAAATATAAACTTAGTCAGAGCATTTTTCACAGCAGGATTTGGGTGAAATACATGGTCTCGAGACATACTCACTCAAGCACACACACACACACACATATTTAGACACACTTCCACGCATTGTAGATAAATGACAACACGTACGCGTCTGCAGTTCCCGACATTTTTTTTACCAAAAGACACACGGGCAGGTAAAAACGGTTACGAAGTAAATCTGTGTACGCGTATCATCATAATGACTAAATTCGCTGCAACAGCACAGAAATCACAGCGTCCAACGACTTCACTGCCAACCCAACTCGTACATGCAAGCTGTCAGCCAACAAAGGCATTCATCGTCGGCTGTTTGCCCTTGCCATCGTCATCGTCATCGCCATGGCTGTCGTCACCGAGATGACGCTACCTACCGACGTCATTATCATCATATTCATGCGCAGCTGTTGGAAAAATTTAATGGTCGCTTTTTGCGTGAATATTTATTTTATATAGCAGTTTCATTTTTCTCTCTTGCCACAACAGCCCTGTTTTCTTAAATTCTATAGCATAATTCCGCTCTCGACAAACATTCATCAACGGCATCAACATGGCAAAACATCAGCAAAGGCGCGTGAAGCGTGTAATCAGCCCGGTGGACCTTAAAGCTCGCAAAATTATAAACGGCATTTCAAGGACTTGTGTTAATTTCCACACATGTAAGAATTATGCTTTTTTCTCACATTTTCGTTTTTTTATATTTTATCACATTTTCCAAGTGAAATTAAGAAAACCCAAAATTAGATGGTTTTTAAGTTGGCTTATTAGTTGGCTAAGAAGGAATTTAGCTTCTATCTATCATAGAGTTTAAAAATACCGTTAAAAAGTTGTCTCATTTCTATTAGGCAGAGTTGCATTAAACGTGTTGCAACGGTTACGAATTGTCGCCTCAAACCAAAACACTTCAGAGGTGCTGAGCGCCCATAAAAGCTGAAGTCAGTTATCATTTCAGTAAAAATAGTCTACGTACTTCAATTGACCCATTTCTTTTGGCCATGATGTAGCCGTGCATTTGCCATTACGGACGAAAACTTGCTACCCTCAGCAGGAAAACAAAAAACAAAAAACTCAAACCAAATACAAAGTCGATGGCAACGATAGGACTAGAAGACTAAAAGTAAAACAAAATCACGTCATCAAGTAAATAGGCTCACTTGGCATAGTTTGCCTCCACAGCACTACTCTGCTCGGTAAAGTATACAACGACAAGAACAACACGAAGCAGGGCATATCGGACGCTGCAAATACGTCCCGAGGCTTTTAGTTTGTGTAAATATGGAACACGTCGAGCGACCTGTTTGTAATCTCAGCAGCAACTCATTTGCCACCTTGCTACCAACCGACTCTGCCTTGCTCACCAGTCTTTTGCATTGCCTGCTCATCTTAACCAGTTTTGATGTTAAGTATTAAATGCAAAAAGCTTATAAGACAACGACGACAGTTAAAATTTTAGGAAAACTGTTTTCAACGTTTGTACACCAGACGAATTCAAGAACAGCTAAGAAACAAACCGACCGAATTTCAAAAAGCACTTGCAAAAAGTGTTTGTATAAATGACGCCTAAGGACGAAATGAGTCGTTGTACTTTTTTTGTTTTTGCTACAAAAATAACACATAAGAAACAAGCTGACAAACAAAGAGCAAGTATTTCTTTATGGCCGCAGGATCAACAACTGAAAAAGCAAACAAACAAATGTATGAACGAACCAAAAAAAACAACAGAGGATTTTAAAGCACAAAGGAAAAACGCTTGGGAAATTAAGTACTCAAGCTCGACTATTGAGTAAGGGCATTAGCGGCTAAATTGTACTGAGTTGTAATTAACCATGTCCTGTCGCCAACAAAGAGCAGAGCGGTATAAAATAGAATTTTTTTATAGAATTTTATATCGCTACATCGATATATCAAGACATTAAAGATCAATAAGGATCGAAAAAAGATAAAAATATAATAATAAGGAGGAGAGTAAGACCCCATTAAATAAATATAGAAATAGTCGATACGAAAAAAAATTTAATGTATTTTTTACCGTTTACCAACACTAAACTAGCTGCATTTTCTTTCATTCTTCCAATATTTTTAATTTTTTGATTCTAAAAATGTTCAATTGCTTATCAGCGACATTTGAGATCTTCAACAAAAGCATTTTATTTTTGTTACAAAACTTACAAATTTCAAAATGGCTTATGGATCTTTGCTTTGCTGGCTTCGACTTCTGTATTGATTTGTGGGGAAAGCCAGATTATGCTGCCGCCATTATATTCAACGAACAACCATACACCTGCCGTGGCAAACATGATTTTAAGTTTATGTCAAATCGCTTGCCGCTGTGCACAAAGCGACACTGTGAGGTTTGCCGAGTGCAGCGTATTGTCAAGTATATCGACAATGCAAAGTGCAGCATTGACGTTGCACAATTGACAATCTCCTCACAGATTCTATTGGACGCCATTTTGCGTGCTCACGCGCGCGGTGTTAACATACGCCTTCTAACTGATCGAGAAATGATCTATGTGCGCGGTTCAGTCATATTCCATTTGGTTGCCTCAGGTGGGTTGAAAAATAATCTCAGTTGGTCTTTGTGAATTCATATTCGAATATTTTTAGGTGTCCATGTACGAATTTGCCGTGAGGGCATGATGATGCATCACAAGTTTTGTATAATCGATGCTGCTGATCGCTTGAAGCATCTCATACGAACGAAGCATTGTGCCTTCAAACTTAGGCATCATCGTGGTCTTGTTATGACGGGCTCACTCAATTGGACCAGACAAGTGAGTGTGTGTGACATTTGCTTTGTCGCAAAATTTGATTTTAATGGTTTCTAGGGTACATTTGCTAACTTTGAAAATGTTGTGATCACATCGAATATTCAAGTCATTTTGGCTTATCAACCAATCTTTGACTTTATGTGGGAAAATTTCGAGCCTTTGCATTTGGGAAAAATGCCAAAATGTCATGTGGATTTGTATTGAAGGACGCTTGTGGTTGTTTGCACAATCAATACTCAATTGAATTTTCTTAGCAGTTGAAAGCAATTTAATTTGCAGTTCCTGTCCCCCCAAAAAATTATTGAAATGTAATTTTATGATAACTTCTTACTAGTTATATCTTTAAAATTTCCATATGTTGTGAAAGAATTCGGAAAGTAACTTATTACCAAAATTTCTTTATTCAAAAGCTCGTCAATTTGGAGAACGAAATTATATATAATGGTGATATTGAAGAAAGTTACAAATTTATTTCAATTCCAAATCACGAAATTTTGTATTGATTTTTGATATATTATTAACTCATTAAAAAAAATGAATTTAACGGTGATTTATCAATTAAAAAATTAAACGTGGCGATGAACCTTTACATGAAAAAAAAAAAAAATTTATATTTACTGCTCATTCCGAACTTTACTGGTTGCTCCTGAAAGAATCTCCTCATTTTTCAATTTTTGTCGAAATTCTAGCATGAGTTCCTTACTCTGGTTGGCTATGTCAGTCAGTTCACTGAAAAGATCATGAGCACGTGAGAAGTTGAAGTTCAGGCCAAGGTCATTATTGCGTAAATCCTTGAATTTCTCTATAAAGTCCGTGAGGAACTCATTAGTTGCCTTGTGTTGCTCAATGACACGTTCCTCGGTTTCTTGGACCTCTGTGATTGCATTTACATGCTTCGCAATGGCCTCTTCAGACATTTCATTATCACTGGATGACAAAGTAGAGTTTTCATTCACGTTGCAAAAATCCTTATTGACTAAACCATTCATGACTTGTTTATGTGCCAATTGTTCATTATTGATTTTGATACCATCCAACAATTTCGATTTAATTCCCAAGTCTTCTTCCGAAAACAATTTATCCACGTGTTCTTCTCGATCACTAAGCCGTTCACGTTCTCTTTCGTGTGGTTCTCGAAATATTGGAGAATTTCGTTCTTGCGAAGAATCGCGATTTGTATCCGCCTTGGGCTCTCGTAAATTTTGCGATATGAACGATTGAGAAAAACCAAAATTTCTTTCGCCATCGTCATTTGACTGCTGTTGATAGTTAAAGTTGAAACTTTCAGGATTTGACAAATTGTCAGGGGAATCGGGTAAGTCGACGTCTTTCGCTACCAATTCCTTTACTCGATCGGCATAGCGTAAAGTGTTAAGCGTGTGCTCACATGAGTTCAGTCCCGGCGATATCATGGCAATCATGCAAGTGCGGCTTTTGTCGCCACCAATGAAAGAGTCACGCAGAACTTGCGTCAGCTTGGATACACGGAATGGAAGATGAGCCTTCTGGCGGCCTAGCGCTCGAATGCATTCTTTAAGAGCCAACAGTGATTTATTGATATCAGCGCCCTCCATACGAGTCTGTCGCGTTGCCGAGGATGTGTCAGCGCCGCGTTCATTGCCAGCTAGATCGATGAATGAGAATTTGCCATATATAGGCGACAAATCCGCTTTACGTATAACTATTTGGAAGACGGCATGCGACCGCGACGACTTCGAATTGGCCGATGTCTGACCTGAAGTGCGTTCGTTATTACCTTGCTCTATGAGCTTGAGCACCTCAGCGACAGATTGTACATTTTTCTCGGTTAGACCGACCACCTGAACCTGTTGATGACCGTCCTCGAGTACACGCAACAATTGTTTCTGTTCGGTTAGCAAATCAAATACTTTGGTCCCATAAATTTCGAAAAAACTGCAAGAAACATGCATCCTCAGCCTACAATACGGTGGTTGCTGTAGCAGCATGAAGACATCACGAGCTGCCATTGCATAAATGCCGTTTTCGCAGTTCTGCAAATTACCGTGGAATTCACCACCCATGGTGTGAGTTTTGCCAGAACCCGTCTGGCCGTACGCAAAACAAGTCGCTCGCCCACCCTCAAATATGGTCTTCACTAATGGCTTGGCCGTGTACTCATAGATCAGCTCGTTGCTGCACTGTTCGTCGAAGGCGTAATCGAAACGGAAATTGTGATGCTCCAAAAATTTTGTCAGATCGACCTTATTGCGTGGCTCGTGCACGATCAGTCCATCTTTGCGTGGCACCGATATAACATCGATCTCCTTACGCAAACGTTCTTTACGGCTCAAAGGTCGCTTGCGTACGCAAACCGTGATCTGCTGATTCTCGATGTCCATCTGACCGATGCTGTGCAACGGATTAAATTCAATTGTCTTCTGATACTGGCGTACCATATGTGCTAGCTCCCAGTGCGGATTATCTGGATCCTGATTCTTGAGGTCCTCTTTTTGCTGTCGCAGTTCCGCGTGACGTGCACGTCGCTTCTCGCGATTTTCTTTCATAGTTTCAACTGTTCTCACCACATATGAACTACGTTTCGGAGAATTTGTTGACTTGCCACCACCACCAATTGCTGTGCTGGACTTACGGCTTGAGTTGTTCTGAACCGTAGGTGACGGAATATATTTGCCGTTTGGCTTATTCCGATTGGTTAAGAATTGTCCGGCATCATGGACTGGCACAGGAATTTGACAACGGGAAGTTCTCGGCGAAGGTATTTTAGTCTTTGATGTGGTCAGTCCGGCACTCAAGCGATAACCGGAGTCTGTACAAGTGAGATTAACGCAGGCACCGTTCGTACGCCGTCCCTCTGCGGTGGGTACTTTCAAGCTTCGTCCGATTGTTTGACCTTTAAGGCGTGGTGTGCCGTTAATAGTTGAATCTTCGGTTTTTTTCAAAACGGTTCTACTCTTTACTGCCTCATCAGCGAACTTTAGTGCAGAATTCAACTGCGTTGAGCTTGGAACAAGCAGATTTGTTAATGGCTCTAAGTATTGATGGCGCGTTGCATTTATGGCTAAATGCGGTTGGAAGATCTCTGGGTTCAGCGGTACTATAGACTCAAGTGATACTTCTTTGCCTTTAATGTTGCTGCACTCGCTCCATTCGACTGTTAACGCATTAGTGGCATGATTCAAACGAGTAATTACCACAGAATGGATGCGTCCATCCGTACGTTGTATTAACACTTTTTGACCACATGTCAGAAGCTCCATTGTACAAGCCTGTCTTTTGGAATACTGCTAAGAACGGTTGATGTTCAGTAAATACTTCAGGATCAGTTATTACGATTTTTAATGCGATTTCTACTTAACTGTAATTGCAATAAATGCTTGCAATTAGAAAGTTCTGTTGTAAACACCTTCCTGGATTGGTAAGTCGAATAAAATATTCCAAGTTTTCGACTTAACTGATCGAAATTAGTGAATTCGATTTTTATTTAAAATTTTTGAAATTTGTGGGAAAGCATAGTTGTTGAAGTAAATCTACTTTCAAAGCCTAAAGTGCCAGGTGTGGTCCAAATTCGGTCATTGTGTGCGTGTGAATGGCAATGGGCAAACCCGAATTTAGAAACGTTCCTTAAAATGATGCTTTGACAAAAAAGATTTAAAACAAACGTACGTTCTTTATTTCAATAAAAAGGTTAGTTGTTGTGTAAACATTACATAATATAATATTAAACAAATTTTGCTTATGGATTGACGTCTGGCTTATAATGACACTTCAGATCATCTATATTCGAAGATAACTGTTAAAAACAAACAAAGAATATAACTTGGACAATTTTTTAAGATTGTTGAAGTGGCAGATGAACTTACCAAACTCTCTTCATGGGCTGAAACTACAATGGGTAATGTGTCCATTACGTCTCCACGACTTGAAGCTGGAAAAGGAGGATGAATGTCCGCAATGGTGCTTAAATTTCCGCTGGTCAATTCTGCAAAATCAAGTATTTTCTCCTGAAATATGTATTCTGAGACTGTTGGTGGGTATAAAAAGAAGCGTGGCTTGTGCTCAGTTGAGAGACTGTTGGCACTCGGAGGACATTGATGCCGACTTCTTGGCAACGGATGAGAAGTTGTGTTTCTGGCATTGGCATGCGAAATATTGACTATTGGTGACATGAACGTTTTCTTATTGCCAACAACGACGTACTGGAAGTTATTTGCGTCGGTTTTGCCGATCCTTATCTCTTTTACAGAGTGCTCTTTGCTAACTAGAAATGTATTAGTTGATTTGTAGACTTCGTCGTCAACTGAGCACTTAAGTCGTTTCGTCGATTTTGGTTTAGACATTACTATTTTGCTTGTAAAACAATGCAATTTTAAAAAGGACTAAATATACATAATGTAGTGTTGGAAAACGAACCTTCAAACTACAAACTAATTTTATCAAAAATCAACATGACGAGACGCACAAAAAATTGAATTATATTTTAAAAACAAGCGCAATGCAACATAAACATATTTAACAAATCCAACTGAGTTATTTTTCTCGATCCGAATCTCATTTAAAGCAATCTGGTTAAATTTTCTAAAAGATTAGAAAGCTGTAAGAAAATCATTTTTTTAAATTATCGATACAATTTAAATTAAAACGGTTCTTACATGTTTTTGACGCTCGTATGGTTCATTCGGTAATTTTTCCACTCTAGCTCTGAGGCGTTCTTCCCAGCACACATTGACCGAAGCCAGTGTCGGCGCAAGTTTAGTCTTCGGTATTGTCCAACGTGGCGGTGGCATAATCACAGAACGATCGGAAACTATAGGAGCCAACTTGATTTGCATATTGAGATTGGCATAACGCTGATCTGCTTCAGTGCCCACATCGATTATTTCGTCGTCTTCTTCTTCGGCGGATTGTGGATATGATTGGACTTTTGAACTCATTTTTCACTCGAAGAAAACATTAAACTTTACGTTTTACGACAAATTCGATTAGTTTATGTCGAACAAATAACACAGCTCAGAATTAAACACATAATTAGCTGTCATTGTTGAACTTATCTAATAGTGTTGACAATTATCCAAAGTTTTTTTTTTTTATTGAAAGTCTGTACAATTTTGCGTGTAAACAGGTCTGCCAGTGCTGCCAAATTTTGAAATATTCTATCCATCATAGATCTTATCTGACGAGTAAAAAATTGGACCCAAATCTAAATAAAAAAAAGAGAAAAGAGGTTATTTTCGGCATTACCGAAACTTATATACCTTCGGAAATTTTCCCCAATAAGCTTATTGGGAAATCCTTCTTATAGATCTTCTAATAATAAACATAGCCAAGGCTATTTTCCATAGATGTTTTAAGTTTAACAAACATATTTTGTGAACGTACTTTTTTTGTTTGAAAATTGCTAGTTTTTAAACAGATTTTTCATAAACATCGCCATGAATCTGTATAGATACCTGCCTGTTACATTTGTCCACAATAAATATGCAAAAATATTTGGCATTTCAAAAATTTTGGCAACACGATTTTTATTCAACCAACTGACAAGTGCGGCAGTTTTTATTTCGCTTTTTCATTTGCTGCAAAATCATGAAATGCTTTTTGTGTACATGCATATATTTGACAACGTGTACATGCAATTTCACAGCGTCACTCGCCTGTCAGAAAATAACGCAGGCTCTGCATGAATTTTGGCGCTTTTGGCGTAGAAAATCATAAATTTTAAAAAAGCACTGCATTTGTGTTGGCCTTGTCACTTCTCATCACTTGAATTCGATTTGGAAACACAAATGCTGTACAACAGTTTTTGACACTAAAAATGAAATTTTTTATTTTTTTCAAATGAAACAATTTCAACTAAAGTTGTTTCTAAAAACCAGGCATGTTAAAATATGGTTTTCATTTCCAGATGTAAGATTTTGTACTGAACAAAAAACGTACAGTAAAATGTCCTCCGGTTTTTTTCCTTTTTAAATAGCTTTGCATCAATTCCAACGATGCTATTTGCTAAAATTATCTCTTTGAATCACATCCGGTGTGTATGTGTTAAGACATTTATCACTTCGCATATCAGATGATGATGTTTGCTATGACATATGTCTACAAGCTTGAAAATGTAGTTTGAAATTCATTCAGTAGCAGAACATCAAAGTGTTGTCAATTTAAAAAAATCATTGCCTACTTCGAGGGGAATGCATGAGAAATACTGCGAGTGATGCAGCGAAACTTTAAAACGCCCAAAGGGAAGGAAGTTTATTTTATGAGCAACATTTGCAACGACCATCCTTGAAAATTGAAAATTTTAATGATCCCGAACTACAAAGCTGATGATAAAATAATAAGCGGAAACACTTCTCTGCGTGTTTACACCTAAATACCACCAACAATTCCTCATTTATTGCCATCACAAAATATAATTTTTAAATAGATGACCTATAAAACTAAATCACAATAACAGCTTCCATAATGACGAGCGAAACTTAATGTTTAGTAACTGTGAGATTATGTGTCATAGCTTAGACTTCTTTTTGACACCTTTATAGCTCAGTAGAGTCTTATTGAGCTGCTTTATGTGTTTGTATGTTGCCAGTGCCAAGCTGTCATTATAGTGAATCATAAAGAAACTTTATGTTTTTGGTTTCGCTTTGTTTTTAATTATGCATATTAAACTGCACACACACATACATGTCTTTGGCTTTGCCATTGCTCTTTGTCAACATATGTTTTACATAAGTTGTGCTTAGTGCTTCAAACGGAAAATTTACAATTACAAGCTTTGTGGCTCGTCTCATGTACGATAGAGTCAAAGTGGTTTGAGGTTTGTGAAGGTCTTAAATGAAATGATCATTAGTACATTGAGTCCTTCAGACCTTTCGAGGTTCGCTAATGACGCTGTCGACTTTTTCTTTGCCTCTTTTATCGTTGTCGATGTCGACGTATGCTTATGAAAAATGTTTTAATTTAAGCCTTGTTGTAAGAATTCCTTGTAAGCGTAATCGCTAGCAAAATCGTCAACGTATTTCTTATGCTTTCACTCTTTCCTTAACCGTTTTCTTTTCGTTGCTGCCGCCGTCTTCGTTCTCGCCGCCTTCTAAGCGTTTATTTGACACGCAATTTCGCATGTTAAGTGCATATGATTCCAGCCATGTTGAATTAAATTAATATGCGAAAATAATAGGTTCCTATACAACGGGTAACGGAGAGGTCGACGTATTATTTTTTAATGATATACTCGAGCTATTAGTTAGTGTCGAATGTGTAATGCGAAACTTTGTAAATCGAACTGAGTGTAAAAACATTAAGTGGATCGTTTTGTCGTATTTACATGACTAAAGTCACCAACACACATGTATTTGGGAAGCCATTTTTAAATGAAAGTTTTGACACAATTAGTTCAAAAGTGAGAAACTGTATTTATGATATAAAAAATTAACTTTTTTTACATTTCAAAAATTTACTACATTACAGTACTCTCCTAGAGGTATAAATCCAAATTTTTTTTTTTATATTCCCCATTGACTTATTTGAGTTCTGTATGGGCTTACGTAAAGTCGATGACTGATTTGTGCATTAATGAATCGAATGATGGAAATGGTTTCGTTGAACTTTTTAATTGTACTCAAAAATTTAGACTATTTCGCTAGCTAAGCTTTTATTTTTTTATTGTTTACATAAATCATGCTAGAAATTTATTAAAACACAAACTTATTATAAAGCTTAATTAATGTTCTATGGATTTTCTGTTTGTGGTAATTAATTTTTGCTACAATTAATATTATTGTTGGTCATTTGTTTTTTCGCTACGATATTTTTCACACTATTAATATCAATTTTTACATACCGCACATTTTGTGGTTTATGCTTTGATTTTGGAATCCTAATTACTTTCTTGCGTTCTGATATTTTGCAGCTCTTATTTAGCATTCCCTTGTTGTCATTAAATTACTTGCAAATATTAATGCATAATAACGAAACCATGATAAGCAATTACAAAAAGAATTGCAAAATAATGTTCATTGGTTTCTATAATATTATTTTATTGAGTATACTCGACTATGCCGGCCTTACTACTTTTTAATTACAGTTTATGAAGTTATAAATAAAATCTCGGGCAATAAAAATTCCAATCCAACAAGCAACTAAAATTTTCAGCTCGTCTCTTTTCAAATCAAGCATAAAAGCATCTTCGTTTAAAGAGCTTCATAACAAAAGGACCCATCTTTTGGGGTTTGTTGAAAGGCTTCATGCGCCAACCATTCTATCTTCTTTTGTCGCCAACGCAGAGCTCAAATGGCAGTACAGCATAAATATTTGCCAGGAACTTAAAAACTCTTTTTGTATTTCAATGTTTGTGGTTAGTCTTGTCCGTCTGCTCGTGTACTCACTTGCCATTGGTTCCGCTTGTCGCACTGGTCAATTATGAAGCTGAGGGCGGCGCTCGTTCTCCGCTGGCCGACTCCATCCATGCTTTCATTGTTGTTTGGTCAACTTTGCTGTAAATTAGTTTTAACACCTGACTGGATTTTTGAATGTGCTATTTTAGAAAGACGGCTATCACTGTGTGTTTGCGTGTATTGGTGTGAGTGAGGGTGTGTGTGTGTGTGCCGTGTGCTTGTTGGCTGAGCTGCAGAAGATGGAAGTACTCAAGCTTGGGGCATCTGTTCTGGGCTATTTCAATGGTTCTTTGCTGTTGACTTTCTATAGATATAAATTTTCTCTGTTCATGGCTGTGTGTGTGTGTGTTTGAGTGTTTGTGTGCGACGTATGTCGTCTTGTCTTCTCTGATGTGTAAAATTAATTTAATCGGATTTTAAACATAAACTATGAACATCATTTTCCAATTAAGTGGGTTGTTTCCAATTGCCTGGCTGCGGCAACGGCACGAGACTTTTGTAAATGAAAGCTATCAACATGTGTTGAGTATCATCACATTTTACGCAGAGTGTGTCAGATATTTGACCATTAAAAAAATCTAATATATGAATTTCAACAAATGCGTAGGTGTGCTCAACAGTTTGTGTTTCATAGAAATTTAATTATAAGTTAGTATCTGTAAAAACTTTCGAAGAAGGACGACCTATTATAAAATAATCCATTGAACGGAATTCTTCAGATTTCAATCAAGTAGTTGACTTCTGAAGAATGCAATTGCAAAGCTATCAGTCCAAACAAGAAATCAAACACAATTCAAGGCAACTCAGATCATAAAAGTGCATTGGAAAAAAAAAGAAAGCCAGAGAGAGTTAAGCTTTCATTTCGTCGACAGACATAAAGTGTTACAAAATCTAAATCCGAACATAAAATTTCACAAATGTTGTAAAATGCAACATTTGGGTCACTTTCTGTTTTATTTTATAACCGACTTTTAAAGTTCTTAGTCCTTTCAAAAGTCGTGACTGTCATCGTGCACGTGGGTGGCGGCACGACGCGTCGTGGTTACGGGGGGCGTGGCGTGGTTGCAACATTGCTTGTTCAAATTGATGTTGTTGCTCGGTGTGTTTAAGCTGAGCGGAAAGGTGCAAAATAAATGGCAGCAATTTCATTTTTGTATACTTACACACAAGAAGCATAAAGATACATATACATACATACATACATATAGTAACGTAAACACGGCCGCAGCATTTCAGAAGGTAATTTGAAATGTACAAACCCGGAACGAATAACTAAAGAGCGAAGGCAGAGGCAGAGAGTGGCTTCAGCAACGAGACCGACACCTCAATATATCAAAAGTGGCACATAAAATTGTGCACGTGAGCGACGACAAGGGCGCACGGTCCACGGTCCACGGTGAGCGCTCTAACAGTTTGGTTTTATGCACAAAACGATGTCAGGTCGTTTGGTCGCTTCGTTGCTTGGTTGCTTTGGCAAATATTTGCGGTGTACAAAAAATACTTTACTTGGCTACTGAGTGGATTACGACGATGACGCCGACGTCGACTTGGCCCGACTTCTCTCTGCGAAATCACGCAAATGTATATATGTTGTTGGGTTGTGTATTGTATATATTTTGTGGTAATAACTCGTCATTTGGTGTGTGTAAATTCTGTTGCTAGTTAAAGGCTTCGATGTGTCGGAATCGAGCAAACCGCTTGACAGATACTTTAAATGAATGACCAGATGAAAAAAAAACGACTTGTAACCTGAGAATGACGCCCACTCAGCGGTCTAATGTTGTTGTTGTGCACTGCGCGTTGACAAATCCACCGGCAAGCAGCAACAACAACACATCCAAAATGAAAATCATCGGGGAAAAGCAATTTTTGAAAGGATTACACAAAAGCTTTAAAGCAGCGTGTGCAACGCCGAGTGTGTGAAAAATGAATTGCTAAGAAATATTGTATTTTAAAAATGGCAAAATTCACATACACACACATACACACACACACACACACGGATACGAATGTAATGTAAGGGTATTTCACATTATGGCGCAATGGAATGTGAATAAAAGCTCTAAAGGAAGCGTGTGAAAAATGAACGGAAACGCCGCAACGCTGAAGCGGAAATGAAAAATGCACGTATTATAAAAGCGGAAATGCCCACAATGGCGAGAAGTTGCGGCAAGCAGAAACAGTAGCACAGCATCAGCATCAGCTTTAAAAGAATGCTAAGTCAAACAAACAAACAAAGTTAACAAAACAAAACCAAAAAGCACGACATAGTCGAGTACATACGGCAAAATAATACCCTGCAGACATGGTCTCAAATCCAAGAAATATTGACATTATTAATTTAAATATTATTCCAAATCGTTGGTAGACAGAGACTACACAATAATGACAAAGGAGTAACAATATGAATTAATGTTGATTATACTATATAATAAACCTATGCCTTGAAATTGGTAACAGATGATTTCTCGAATCCGGCATTCAGTGAAATTTATTAGTTTTAATGTAAATTAAAGCAGAGCCATCAGCTTCATCAGCTTCTGTTTATAGTATTCAACAATGAAATCAAATCGAAAATAAAAGATCACAGCTTTTAAATCGCAACTAATTGAAACCCCCAAAAGCTTAAAATATTTTCAACAATTTTGTCGAATTTTACAGTTAAGGCAAAAGGCATGACCCTAATCGTGCACTTTGTGTTTTTTCAATTTAAGCTCAAAAAGTCTTTAGTTATTCATTAGAACTAACTGCAAGCTACACTAATCCTTGGAGAACAAGAACTCTGGCGATGCTGACTTGTGTCTTTGCTTTCCTTAGGACGCGTCGGTCGTCGCTTTTTTGTGGGTGTGTGTGTGTGTGTGTGTGTGTGTGTGTGTGTGTTGAACCTAGATTCTGGTAAAACAATCTTCAAGAAATAAAAATGAAAACTACAAAAAAAAAAAAAAAACGAAATTCTTGAAAGAATGTTAGACAAACCGCTTTGTTGGCAACAATTTGGGTTAAAACTTAAGTGTTTCGCCTCGAGTTACTTGAAGCTTTGCCATCAAGTATAAGACGTGTGTTAAAGGCCAAGCTGTGTTGTCGTTTTTGTTGCAAAATGCGAAATTAAATTAACTTGGCCATGTGTATGAATTCTTATTTAAAGTTAAGTCGGAAATCTGTTAAAGAAACGAAACAAATTGTTTATTGTAGCTGTGATAATTTAAAAACAAAATAAGGAAAATGTTTTCGACTCGCCAAAACTTATATAGGGCATAAGTCGATAACGCAGTTTAGTATAATAGCAAGAAACATGTACTTACCATGTATCAAATGAACTTTGGCGAAAGTTAAAATTCTTTGAACTCATTAGAATGAATCATATGGAAGTGAGATATTTAAATGAGTAAAGTTCAGTTACGAAAATATTCACATAAGTTGCCCAACATAAATCAGAAAAAACGTGCACAAGCAAATCATTGAAGGTTAAGCGAGAACTTTAAGGTAAATATTGTATATTTGCATTGCAAAACTTTTGAATTGTTTAATTTGTTCTTTGAAGATTTGGCAGAAAGTTTAAAATGTGAGCAAACAGTTAGATGGTTTAACCGCAATTGAGTCTTTGATGTGGTCTTGTCTGCTGAACCGTTTGTGTGAGCGAAACTTTCAAATTAAACTTTAATAAAAAAACTTTCAAATACAAAATATTAGTTTTACTTAGAAACTTTTAAATACTTTGCACTTTTCAATGCAATTTTATATGTGAATCTTGGAAAAAAGAGCGATTGTGTGACTAATCTTGGAACCGATAATCCATCACTATAACTTCAGTCTACAGGCCATACAAGTGGTATGAGTGATGACTTCGCACAAAGCTACGGAAGTATCTTGTTTGTTCTTATGCTCATATGTTATGCTATCAAATTGCTGCCAACGTATTTGAAACAGTTTTAGAAAATAAATCAAATAATGAAATATTTTTCAAAGTGATTCTGAGAACTCAAATTTCGCGCCTTTATACATTACTTTGACATTCAATTGTGTTAACTGAAATAATATTTATTTAGCAAATAAATAAAAAGAAACAAAAGTTGAAGTTCGTATTTTTTTTCTTTTATTTAACGACTTGTCGCCAACATATTGTGGCATATTTATTTCTTTTCTGTTTAACTTGTGTTATTCCACCAAATGCCAACATTTCAAACACGTCGTGCGTCCCCTCGCCATTTTTCATCACACGCCCATTACTCCTAAATTATTTTAGTATTTGCTACGTGCGACGACATTTCATTGCTGAGACAGGTATGCCGCCAACTACTGCTAACCTTGGCAGGTACAGCGCCTCGCCAGCCCTCCGATACAGCCACCTTAAAAAGGAACGCTTGTGAAGGAAACAATTCTACTTTAACTTGTCTGTCGTTTTTGAAAAGTGGCATGTCAATTTATTTGTCAAGAGCGAATACGCGCCGATGAAGAAAAATGGAATTAGACAACAACAAAAAAACCAGTAAGGAATTGCAGGCGAGAGTAGTCGACTTTGACGTACCCTACTGGTTCCAGTGATATAAAACTATGTGAGATTTTGCTTAAAATTTTGAAAAAAAATGTAAATTAATGAACTAAAAAGTTCACATGAGATATCCGATGAATCTCCCTCCCCACAGGTGAGATCTTGCTGAACCCCCCTCCTTTATGCACGTCCCCTTTTCTATTTTGTCTATATGTGCGTATGGCCACGCCCATTTTATGATTCTATCTCAAGAGCATACATACAAAGATGGATGGTCGGGCAGACATTTTCGATGCACACATATACTAGTACCTATACGTAAAGGGTATAAAAATGTAAGTAATAGAAAGAACAAACGTCGAGATAAAAGTAAACGATAAAACTTTCAAAACAAAAACAAGAAAAAAACGTAAACAAAGATGGAATGAAAACAATGACAATCTTTAGTCGAACTATTCTATTGTAAAGTCGCTTTATAGCTATCGTTATGCATGTGCGGTAGTGAGAAGTGTGTGTGTGTGTGCATCTGTGTATAGAACGTCTTCGTATGTTATCCCATTGAGCCAGAAAAACAACGAAAACCAAAATCAATCGATATACGTGGGTATGAAATTTGTGTCAGGTATCGTTGTCGATAGATATCACCTTCGATTATGCATTGTAACGATAAGCAACTGCGACAGCAGCAGGCCAAACAAGCAGACAAAAAATTGGGAAAAAAGGAAAATACATAAAAATTGTATCCTAACGTATTTTGTGTTGGTTTCAGAAAATTATTTATGGTGGATAATATATTATTATTATTCAATATTTGGTGAAAACTTTATAGAACCAACACACTAATATAATAACCCAAAGTAGTAAAAATTCATTCATTCGTTTTGGAGAAATTGAGACTCAATGATCGAAAGTCAGTATAAAAAAAAAAGGAGTTCAAGATGTGTCACAGAGTAGAATCAAATTCCGACGCTGGCAAGGCTGAGCAATGTCAACTGCTACAAATTCGCATTTCCGTGGCAATTCACGCAACTAATATAGACACTTGGTGCCTGGCACCGAGGTTCCTTGTGCTCATCCTTGAACATTTCCCCCTTCAACGTGTGAGTATTGCTACTGCGGACGCCACTAGATGGCATTCATGAAGTGCTCATAAGTGCTTTTACTCATTATCGTGTTTATTTTATGAGGGTCGTTTTTAACAGCTACGCTTTCTTGAACGCCAACAACCACAATAAGGACAATATAAACGAGTCGAAAACTAAGGCGCCACCACCGCCAATAGAACGCACAAAAAAAAAAAAGAAAAAAGAAGATATTTTGTCTCAATTGTTTCTCGTTCAAAAAAGGATTTCTACATTTTCAACGACTTTTTCGATTCTCCTTTTGGAATATGCTTGTGTGACAGAATGTGTATGTGTGTGTGTGCGTGTGTGTAGGGCACGCACATCCGTTTTCTTGCATTGTCTCTTTATGACAACGATACACGTCGTGTTTCCTTTGTTTGCTTGCTTCTTCATTTGTTCAGTCTTCTTCTGCCAATATTGATGTCTTACACACAAGTTCCTCTCATGCCAAAATTTGTTTGTGTATTTGTGAATTTGTCTTATTTACGAAGTGCTAATATCTATCTGGGGGTTCATCATAATTGCTAACATCTTATAGCTCAACAACAACAACAACGATAAGGACAATGCAAAAAAAAAAAAGAAAAGGAAAACAAATCTGTCCATGCTCGTTTTCATCCAAGTTGCTAACATTAAATTATAGCGTATTATTGACAGTTTATCAAATTGATTTAACAAAGGAAAATGTTGAAGTCTGACGTCCCATTCTACTGACTGACTACCCCCTTCCCAGGCCCACACCCACACAACCACATGCCAATCCCCTTCAGTCTGTTAAGTCGTTGTTTCATTACGAGGCTGTCTGCTTCTATTTCTATCTCCTCCCGTGCCTGCCTGGCTCTTCTTCTCTGTGTGTGTGTGTGTGTTTGTGTGAGAGTATTCTTAAGTGGTCCATGATAAATGTTATGGTTGTTGTTGTTTTCTCTTTTTTGAAAATTCACTTGTTTGCCTTGTTGCTGCTGTTGAGGTCGCTGTTGTGTTGCTCTCAAGCTCTACGCTCTGCTCTAATTTTGTGTGCATGTGTGGGTGTAGAAATTTATGAACGTTTGTACGCAAAAAGTTAAAGCATACTTTTCGGATATTTGCTTTTCGCCTGTTTGTGTTGATGATGAGTTAAAGTTTAATTTTTGCTTAGTTTAGCAAATTATGTTGGTTTAGCTTATGTTTTATTAATTTTGAAAACTTTTCACCAACGCTATGAGAAAAATTAAAACACACAATTTTTCATGCTTTTGGTGAGCTGAGAGAGTGTTGATTGTTGTTCTTTGTTGTTCAATTGTTATTCCTACAATTTGTGCATAATTGAGATTTATTCTTTTACGCAGAATAGTTCGGTTTGCATTGCATATTTTCAAAGCTTAAAGGTAAATTTAACATTTTATTCAATGTTATTAATTGTCTTCTCAGAAGCATTTTATTTCTTTTTTGGAGCAAGAGTGGGAGAGAGCTAAGTAGTTTTCAACTAATGAAAATTTTAATTGACATTAAGTGAATTGGGTACGAATTCGAAACTGTCCCGGCACATTATTTGAGACTCACTCATCATAATCTATTTATAAATGTTGAAAATTAAGGGTGAGCAAATTAAAGAGTTTTCAATTCAATTTCGAACTCTTGAAAACTTTTGCAAGTGTATCACTTCCGAGAAAAAGTCAAAGTGCTCTTCGATTTTTTAATTCATATAGCCGAACAAGGCGAAAATGTTGGACCATGACCGCAAATCAATTTTTGTAAAAAAAAAAAAAATAAGAAAAATGTGTACTTGAATAAAAGTTTTTTATTATGGCTCTTCAAAGGTCATTATTTATTACTGAAGCAAGTGCTCGCTCGCTATGGAGAATCGCTTGCACAAATAATAATTTTGCACAGCAGAGGCGCAATCATTAAATTTGCTTCTTCTTTTCTCTCGTCGTCTTCTTTATACAACGTCGATTTATTTCTTTATTCGTGGTTGTATTTTATCGCAGCAATTCGATGGAAATTTAAAATAATGATGCCAAGCAAAGTACAAGATGTACTTTTATGTAAGTGTAGAGAATGACCAAGTATTATGCGCAATGCGAGAGGGCACGATGAGAGCAAAAGTTGAACAATGCGTAGTAGAGTAGTGAGAAAAGCCAAAGTGCACTTGGCGAGGAATTCATTTGCATTTTCGGTTGAGTGGAAAAGCAATAAATGCAGGATCCGAAAGCGAAATGGCAGGAAAATAGAGTTTAGATGCAAGAAAAGAGGAGATTATAAATAATAAAAAAGAATACAGCGTAAAAATGAACGTTTAACGGCAATAAAAAGTGGCAAAGTTCTAAGTGTATTTAGAATTTTGATTGATATTAGAGAATGCCATCATCAATTTCTTGCCATGTACACATGAGTAAATCATTGATTCAATGAGTAATTGATACGAGGCTTTAAAATTGTGCCAACAAAGTTAAAACAGCATGCATATGCACGAACGAATGGCATGTTTTTACGAGCCACAAACACATACATTCACACATCCTCTGTGATCCATGTGTATCTCTGTGTATGAGTGTTGTACAGCCAGTAGCAAATAAACGCATGCCTCAGTTGGGCGTCACGTGCGCGACATTTGCCATTTACCGAATTGAATTGCACACCAAAATGATTATCAATTCGAAAATGTAATCATGGGCGTTATCAATTTTGGCTTCTACGAAATGCGTGCGTTCATCATCAGATTGGCAACATGACTGAGACCGGGCGAGGACAAGTGTGTGAGGCAGGCAAAGCAAAGATCTACAGATAAAATGCGCAAATCAAATATTTATGATATGTTTCAATAAATTGCTTAGCCCTGAAGCAAAAGTAAACTACAAAAATTTCATTGACGCTGCGAAACATTCTTCGATTGCGATGCGCCATCTCGATACATTTGTTGCGACAGCGCGGCGTGTTCCGTTGGTTCCGCTGATGCTTTTAGTGGCCTTACTTTTTTCAGACATTGATTTTTTATTTTTTTTTTACATTTTTCATTTATTCGTTCGATTGTGCAGCGCAGCAGAAAATTCAATTTAAGTTTCAACTTTGGAATCTCATCGTGCCTTATTGATATGCTTGAATGGCATGCAAAGGGCGGATGCAGCGGCAGAAAATTAAGAAAAAAAAAATTCAAGATGAAATTAGATATTAATTTCGCTTCTGTTGCTTGCATTCCTAAAAATCTGCCCATTGAAGTATGCAACACTTTTTTTGAATGCACGCCAACTTAGACGTTTACACATTTCTCAAGAAATTGCAAATATATACTTATTATTATTATTCTCTCCCGTTCTCTTCGACGACATATTTATAGCAGAATTGATTATAACAACTCTAATTGTAAGAGCTTTGTGAGAAATGCATAAAATACGATTAAATGTCATAAAATAATCCATTGCCTTATAACTTTGAGACATGCCGAGCATTATATGTCCTTAGCAACGTTTGAGATGTTAAGTGCAGACACTTAAATATGATAATATGAAAGAAAGAAAAAAAAATAGCATCCAATTAAGTAAGTCTAACTCACAGACTAAGTTTAAGTAAACGTTTTTGAGTCTTCAACTGCCAAGTCACTTGTACTGCGAATAAAAGAATGAATGGAACTTTTACTTGAATATGTTTACTTATTGCAAAATGTGCAAGAAAAAAAAATGCGAAAGCAATCTACATAAAATGGCCATATTTTGCCAGCGATTTTCATCAAAATGGGAATTGAAGAAGAAGAAGAAGAAGAAAAACGCTTAAAGCAGCTTAAGCCTCTTCAGACAGATGTTCAATGCTGCCGGCGACGAAGCGCTGAAAACGATGTGACGACAAGTGAGCACGACTGCAGAACAAGTGAAAGAGTGGGCAAGTCGGTGTGTAAGCGAGAGAATGGAGCGAAATAATGATTTACATAAAAATTTATACGGAATGGCACATTTTCAATTTCAGCAAAAACGTGCACTGCAATAAACAAAAAAAAATGAAATTTCGAAAGCAGCAAACAAAAAAAAAAAAAAAAACAAAGGTATAAATAAAACGAACGAATGAGTATAAATAAAAATCAAAACGAATCAAACAGATAAATATTCAATGACTTTGACTTTGCGAAAAGTGGGAAAGAGCTCTGGCAAAGTGGTCATTTCTGCGTTGTTGATGATGATGTACTATGTACGGCAAGGAAAAAGATTTAAATTTGACGTTCATAAATTATGTAGAAGGCCTTAAAATCGAAAGTTACGAGCCAAAGGAGCCATGCTAACAAAAGTCTTAAAAGATTTACAGCGATTGGCCAAACTTGAAGATGAGCCGCAAGTGACCGTGACCCTACTCAAAATGGCCGCCTTATTACCTAAGCTCTATGCTATGCGTGGCGCCCACGGGCCAACGGGAATATCAACACGCCTTATAGAAAGTCAAAAGCAAAAGAATTTAGGCAAATTTTCTAAGCGAATAGTTTCTAAAATGTTGTTGCTAAATAGGAAATGAAAGAAAATTAAATAAGTTTATGCAATAATCAATTGATTTCATGTATTTTGTTTTATTTTTCCCACGTTG
This sequence comes from Phortica okadai, assembly GCA_034638295.1. NCBI lineage: Eukaryota > Metazoa > Arthropoda > Insecta > Diptera > Drosophilidae > Phortica > Phortica okadai. Next base: position 37,632,746 of record CM067851.1, read on the forward strand.
GCTCTCCGATCTCCAGTTTGACGTGTTGCCGCCTTACTTGCCATGCTTTTTTCTTGGATGTTGTTGTTGGCAATGTTGTTGGTGGTGTTTATTTCCGGTGCTTTACTTGCCGAAAAATGTTTAAAAGTTTTTCATTGAAAAAAGTTTTGTGATATTTTTGCGTGATTCTTCAACATGCCAACACTTGTTTTAGTTAAGTGATTTAGGCAAAAGTTTTCACCCTTCGTTTGTTGTGAAAAGCCAAGACAAGCCAAGAAAAGTCAAGCCAAACTGAACTGAAGTGAACCAAACGTAACAAAGTGCTGCCGGGCCTGGCCTGGCCGTGTGTTTCTGCAAAATGTGGCGTGGGTGGGAACGTGTGCACGCTTACGAAATATTTGAAACAGCGGAAATGTTTTACAAAACTTTCAATGAAGTTTTCCTCAAACATAATCGCCGTCAAGAGAAATTCATTTTCTTGACAAACAACATGAACTTCAAAGCAATGTTGAAATACAATTTTTTTCTTATGGTTTATTGCTTCAATTACTTTTATTTGATTTTTTTTTTGATGTTTCATGTTTTGTTTTAATAGAAAAGACATGATAAAAGTTTTAAACGCTTGGAAAATTAACAAAGACAACAATTAAGCAAGTTTTCAAAATGTTTATTTGCATGTTCTATCTCGAATTGAGACATTGTGAATATAGAAAGATATATAAAATTTTTAAAAAATTTAGCATTGAGTAGAATGTCTTGTAGATGAAATATAATAAACAATTATATGCAAAATTCAAGACATTTGCTTTGTCCAACATTGCTTAATAATATTCCATAATACTTTCAATTTATTTATTCATCTCATAAACATAAACATGATTGAAACTGTTCTCATTCATAAATTGCCAAAGGATATTGTATTAAAACTAATACTATAAATTTCACAAGATGAATTCATGAAAGAACAGTAGTAGGCTTAGCCGAAGATTAGGTATGCTTCAAGCACTCTTCTCGTAGCAATTTCAGTTATATTCATTTATAAGCTGTTCGACAAATGATTTTGATGCGTTCTGTCGGATATGTTTCTTTCAATATGATGCCATACAAACCTCACTGCGCAGAAGAGTATCGAAAATTAATTGCCACTTGTGAAAAACATATTTTCCGAATCTCATTAGAAGACACTTACGCTTAATCAAAGCATTTGCAAACAATTTCTGAGTATCTATTAAATGAGTGCAAGCTTTGTGCTGAAACGCATCATAAATTCCAATTTTATACGAAATCGTATATTGATTTTATATCAAGTGCATGTCAACTTGTTTTAAGATGCATTAGCGTGCGCCTCTCAGTGTCTGTGTGTGTGTGTTTGTGTGTGTATGTATAATAAAGCACAAGTGTGAGTGTACGAGCTTGCGTATGAATGAATTTACGGTGTTTGGCCATAAGCGGCGTCTGCATAATGTCGCCTTGGTGTTGTTAACAACCTTTTTAAAGTGCTTGTCAAACATGAATGCAAGGCCTACCCACAGCAGCACACATTAACACACACATTGAAACAAAATACATAATATATGTGAGCATCAAGTACCTAAAATATTTATTTAAAGTGTTTTGCTAATATTTGCACTTAGCCTTGGCTTATATATTTGCACAAAAACTCGCTTCGCTTGTCAAAGATGCAAGCAGCAAATCTGATGATTGAAAGTATGAAGAAACCCTTGAGGCTTCTATTTGAAACTGTGCTCTGTGTGCCTTTCATCTTGGCATATTGCCAAACTAAAAAGTAGGCTTAAAAACACGAAAATAGTGAAAGCTAAAACATACATATGACAGTTTATTCTTTGATACTATATAATGTACCAAGAATATTGAATTTTGGAATTTCATAGCAAATACATCGATATTTAATTGGATCGACAAGAAAAATTCAGTTTTAAGATCATATGTTATATCTGGTTTTCGGAAAATTAATGGTCCACATATAAGCAGCTCTGTAAACTTCAATATGTTTTTGTGAAATTGACGATTTTCGAAGAACAATTATTTATGTTTAAATTCACATTTATCAATCCAAAGTAAAATCATTTTTGACCCCTTTAAAAGAGGTTTTGAAACCGCTTTTATGTTACGTATACGTATTTCCTATAGGAATTGTTTTAAACACCTGAACACACTTATGTCTATGTTTGTATTATCTTGTTATTGTTTTTTTTTTTTTTTTTTAGTTTCTGATAACATTTTCATAAATACGCCATTAGGCATAAACATATTCAAAGGGAAACCACATTGCGGTATTTTTCGCGTTTTGCGGTCCCAGCACACACACACAGATACATTTAAATAATGTTAATACCATGCAAAAACGCAGGTGAGGCGCTTTTACTTTGTTCATTTGTACATGCAACGTGTTAACCTGCGGTGAAATGCTAATTAAAATTTATGAAGGCATGGGAAACATGAACTCATGTGTTATTCAAGCTGAAGCCCTTTATTTTACAGGATACAATTGTAATCGATATTTCCACAAATTACACCACAAACTTAAAGCTTTTCCCATTTGCTTTATTACAACGCTACTATGAATTTAAAATCATTTCACTTTCGACAGATATAAGACTTAATATTTTGTGCTGTATGATAATGTAGGTCATCTTCGCCTCATCAAGAATTCATCTTAGCACATTAGTGTAATAAAATTGCAAAGTTCACAATAAATGAATTCTTAATGCGCTCATTTGTGAACGAGCCTGAAAGCGTTGAGGCATGCGAATGATTAACGCTCTAATTCCTGTGCTTTTGTTCAATCAGGCCAAAGCATTGAGTTCGAATTGGGCGCACTTTTGACGAATGCATTACTGATATGTATGTCTTTTTAAGTTTGAGCTTTGAGTTTATTCCGTTGCCTGATGAAAAGTCAGCTAAGATTTCACTGTCAGTTTACGTTATGAAAGGTAAACCTTATGATAAAAAAAACTCAAGAATTTAAACAATGTCAGAGAAATACAGTGTGGCGATTATTGGTTCCGGTAATTGGTGAGTTCCCCGATATCTATTGGTAGAATAATGTCTTGATTAAAGTCCTTTGCAAAAGGGCAACAACAATCGCTAAAAATATTGGTATAAACGCATCTATAAATCCAAATTTTGAGTCCGATGTCTACATGTATGTCTATGAGGAGTTCATCGAAGGTAGAAAACTTACCGATATCATAAATAGTACACACGAAAATGTCAAATATATGCCAGGCTACAAATTGCCCCCGAACATCGTAAGTAAATGTGTTCCAAAGTTTATATTTGTTCTGGAAGAATTTCTGGTTTGTTTAAAGATTGCCGTTCCCGATGTGTTGGACGCAGCGCGCAATGCAGATATTATCATATTTGCTATACCGACATCCTTCGTTATAAATGTATGCAAATCATTGCTGGGTAAAGTCAAGCCGACAGCGCAGGCCGTTTCACTGCTCAAAGGCTTCGAACGTGGCGATGATGGACAAGTTAAGCTCATTTCCCAGATTATTCAACGCAACTTGAAGGTGTGTTCTTCTTAGATACGCGTATGATCCACATTTTTGCATGATGTGCTTTGCAGATTTCGTGTTCTGTGCTCGTCGGCTGCAATTTGGCTCACGAGATCTCCAATAATAAGTTCTGTGAGGGCACAATCGGCTGTCGAGATCAACCCATGCTTAGAGTGTTGCAGGATATCTTTAAATCGGAAACATTTCGTGTTGATGGCACCGATGACTCCGATTGTGTTGAGATCTGTGCCACACTAAGGGTAAGCTCACTATCTAAGACCGACTTTCAATTAAATGTACTTGATTTCTGTTATGTATGTGGATCACAGAATATTATCGCTTTTGGTGCGGGCATTGCCGATGGCATGGAATTAAATGAGAATACCAAGAGCGGCATAATACGTCGTGGCTTCTTAGAAGTTATACAATTCGTTGATGTCTTCTTTCCGGGCAGTCGCATGTCGACACTGTTCCAACCTTGCGGTTTATCGGATATGATTACATCATGTTATGGTAACAATAACAATACTGCAGTCTTTTTCTTCAAAGTTTTCAGCCTCACATTAATCCACAGCCAATCGTAATCGTAAACTGGCCGAGGCTTTTGTTAAGTCTGGCAAGCCTTTGGCTGAGTTGGAGCAATACATGTTACCAAACCAAGATCCAATGGGGCCGATCACAGCTGAAATGGTCAACATTATGCTGGCCTCCAAGGGCATGGAAGACAAGTTTGTCAACTCAAGAAAATGTTGTCTTTTTGTTTTTCACGTTTTTCTTACAATAGATTTCCATTGTTTACAACTGTACATAAAATTTGCATTGGCGATGCGCCCTTAACGTCATTGGTTGAGACTCTGCGTTACGCACAGGAGGACATGTGAGAGAAATACATTGTGGAATTATTAATTTTTATTATCTTTAAATTTTTTTATGTGTTTTAGTTATCATCCGGTACACACATTCCCCCTGTAGATACTTACGAGCATCTAAGCGAGGTTCGGCTTTGTTTGTGTTTGTGTTTTCCATATTACACTTTAAAAACAACATAAAAGAAAAGTTTACAATATAATAAACAATAAAAAATTCCAAACTGCCACGAAAAGTTTGTTCAACTATTCTATACCTCACTTCATTGAGCTTATATAAGCAGCACTTTCTCTTACATGATTTCCTTACACATGCATTCTTATACAGACGTTATCCTCCAACATAAAACACTTTTTCACATCTTGTTTAAGTTTGATAAAACAAAACAAAACACTTCATATGCTTTTATACTCTTGCAAAAAGAGTTTATTGACTTTGTCATGAAGTTTGCAACGCAGAGAAGAAGCGCACATGCGGCACTACAATGTTAAAATAGTGCAAGTGAAAGTCTTCGGCAGCGAGTAACTCTGCCGACTCGAGTAGAACTCTCTGATTTCATTTTCAGTGTGTGCCAGAAAGTATGCAATTACTTTTTAAGTCATGCAGCCGATGCACAGTGGTCCGGCTTGTATGGGGAGAGCGGCCAAAAATACTTCTAGTTGAGGTAGGGACTTGAAACTTGGCACAAAATTTTTTTATATTTATCCTAAAATAATATGTAAAAATCAGCCAGATCGGACAACTATATCATATAGCTGCCATATGAACAATCGGTCTGATATTCAGTTTTTATATGAAAAACTTTTGTTTTTCATTTTATCTGGATACTATAGGTTATAGCTGCGAGTTATTGCCGGAAAACCCCTTGAAATTTTCCGCGTTTGGCTTAGCCTAAATAATTTAATGTCTTTATTTTTTGCCTCTGTAATTTCCTCAGAAAGCTCTCCAATTGAGACGAAACTATTTTTTATAATGGCAGGACCATGCAATAACACTTTATGGACCGATGCAGGAAGGTAGTACCACGGATATTTAATGATAAGAAGTTTTGCACGTGCTTTCTTTTAAAATTGAGGTTAGGTTACGTTTTCGTATATTGCAAGCCGCACGGCACCTTACGGCACTTGAATTAAACTTTCTTATATTCTTAAAATGCTTAAGAATATTACACAAAAAGATTTGTTCAACCCCAAGAACCCCTTCACAACTAAAACTCTAACCAAACACAGAAAAGACAAACTAAGAACGTTCACAATTATGTACTAAATACTATAATGATTTACACAAAACACAACACATACAACATATACTTTTTGTTGTAAAAAGAAAGTTAATACCTTTTTTTAAAATATTAATCACTTACATTGCACAAAAACTTGTTTTAAATAAGTTTAACAAATTTTTGAATGAATATCATGCTCTCTCTTTCGATGCTATTCTTGAAGAGGACAGATAGAGTAAAACAAAAAGATGAATAAATTCAAATAGCTAGACCAATTATAAATAAGAATTGGTACATTTAAAGTCAAAATTTTGACTTTGGTTTTTTTATTTTTGGCCTACGGGCGGGACCACTGTGCGATGAGAAAAGAATTTTAAAAATGAAGAGATTTAGTCTAAATTTTGAATTTTTGTTAAATATAAAGAACTTCTTAATTCAATTTTTAAATCATGCTACTAATTAAAAAAAAAGTCAGTAAGAACTCTATCGTTGCCCTTGTCGGAGATTATATAATCTTTAAGCTCATTTTCTTGTGGCAACTTCAGACTTCATGACTCATAATACTATTCCCGATTAAAGAATATAAAAAAAAACTAACAAAGAGCACACAACCAGTGCAAGAATAATCCAAGATTACAATCAATATAACAAAATGTATCAAATATTGTTTATTCTACTGCGTTATATTGAATTAGTTACATAAAATCAACCCAAAACCATACAGGGAGAAGTCAGAAAAGTGTTCGCCTTGCTTACACTCAGTTTGCTCACTCAGTTTGTCACACGACCGCTTGCCAAAGGATAATACATCAATATTTGACGTCAAACTCATGTGGGTTGTCAACGCAGATACGCCCACTTAGTTCAACCACGTGTTGTGGTTATGGAAATTAGTACAAAAGACAACATCATCAACTGTTGGCAGGGACGATTACGTCAGAGTGCTGCAAGAGTATGAGGAGAAAATAAAAACAAATATTTCGTTGATGAAACTGAAGTCAGTTATTGTATCCTATTTAATTGTCCTTGAGCATGTGTTGGAATTTTTAACAGGAAGCTGACATAGAACATAACCTAATTGGTATTTATTGCTGCCTTAATGTTTGAATCTTGTTAAATTCTTTCACTTCATATTTCATCTGGCAGACAAATGAGAAAATGAGAGAGCGCAGTAGGCAGCTGCTCAGTGCATTGAGGCACATTTTGGAGATATGTAAACGCCCCCTAAGAAAAAAAAAAAAATTAATAGAAAACACAAGAAAAAATGTCGACAACATGCTCACAGATTTCAAAATGCGCCAATAGAAAATCAGTTTATAATTAACATACTTGAGCACTTGAAAGGCCGCTGTGATCACAGTGATCACGCAGTGTGCACGAGCGAGATGAACATATGGCGAAGGAGTGTCACGATCGCGAGCACAAAGTCGAACACGAAAAAGAAAAAAATCTTGAGGCAGTTTTTGAATATAATTTCAGTAGGCAGACGACTTTGGCATAGTTTAGTATCGCGTTGACAATTATCGTAATTAACCCGTTTATGTGTCGGAGCGCTAATTGAATTATCTACCAAGTTCGTTTGCAGATACACACAGGTTTGCCAAAAAAAAAAGAATAATTAATTCAATCAATGTCAAAATCGAGCAGTGTAGAAATGTATACACTCAAAGGTCTTGGCACTTATTGAGACGCCAGCGACAAATCGAAAAAAAACAAACATTCGCTCAAACTGACCAAATCAATTGTTTCAAATTGAAAACGTGTTTGATTGTTTGCATTGTGAAAATTTGTTGCTTATTCAATGCAAACAATGTTAACTTATCAACAACAACAAGCACAACACCCGCACGAACATCAGCCAGCCAGCGGCAGTTTTTACTATGCCACAACAGCATCAGCGGCGGCTGCAGCAGCGGTGGCAACAGGATCATTGCATTCGCTAAATACGGGACACTTTAATCACGCCTACACAAATGCCACAACAGCGATACACGGCGCCAAAACAAATGACGACAAACTGTCGAAGGATGCTGACAAATCAATCAATCGCTTCTCTGTTAACAATCTCATCGAACTGAAACAGGATAACTATATAAAGAGTAAAATGCTGGAATTAAATAAAAATTTTGGTAAGCATGAATTACAGCAAACTCCACACCACACCCCAACTATTTGAGGCAATCCATAGTGGTAACATAAATTAACTACAGACGTTGTTATGATTTATTTCTCGTATTTGGTTAGTCCTTGTCGGCTATGTTGCACTCAGACAAGCGCTAGCAACCAACATGTGTGCCGCCGTGTCGTCAGGGGCGGTTTGTTGAGCAATAGTGAGCCGGTGGGCGTGTTCGTATAATTGGTATTTATGGTTACTAACCGCTCAAATTTTCACATCATATTTCATATGACTTCAGCTACTATTTGAACGATACATGCTGTAATTCAATACAACAGTTTCTTTCCTTACTTATTGTTTTTATACCCTGTACGTTATGGAAAATTTATGTAACATTCAAGAGGAGACATAGCAGACCTTTAAAGTGTATACAGTAATGTACAAAACCTATGAAACTTTATCAGCATCGAAAAACTCGTCAATCTCGAAAACCATGTGAGATAGAATCTGAATTTCTTCGGATTTCGATTCTTCATTCATTCATTAAGCAGATTTTGCTGACGGGATACTTCGAGAAAAAAATTGTCCCAATGATTGGTTCTTAAACTGTTCCAGAGTCTCATATTTTTGTAGTTTAAATCTTCAGCAATTAGGTAAGTCTACTTTGTAGGCAGATAAACAGGCCCTGAGAATATATATGTAGCTCCTTTTCTGTATTTAGTTTAATTATTGTTTCCAATTCAGTTCTTGATGAATGAATGATATTCATGAATTGTGCAAATATTTCTTGATGAATGTTAATGCAAACATCAAAGAATAAATGATTTATAATAAGAGGTTAATTTACTTCTCTATTAAATATTAGCATTAATTTCACTCCATTTTTATGCTGACACAAATAATGATCGTGTGGGCGGCTCTTATTCATTCATTCGTTCGTTCGTTCCTTCATGCCAGTAATTACGCTCACTAAAAAATATTACAACGTCATTTTCATACATTCCTCCTTGAAGCGGCGGCTGTCAACGTTAAAGGCAATCATTGCCAAGCGTTGACATGTACATTTGAGTGGATGAGGTTACACTGGGGGCGACATGTCTTCTCGACAGACAGACAGACAGCGCAGCGCAGCGGCATCCGTTGGAAGCTATTTCAACAAGCTTGCAAACAGATACGCTTTGACAAACACACCCAAATGCACACCGCCACGCACAAGCAATTGCATATCAATGTCATTCCAGCAAATTGAGAAGAAATTTTGTTTTTTTTCTTCCAGAAAACTGCACTTTCTTGAGCGGATATTAAAAAAAAAATTTAGACATTTCGTGTACGCTTTGTAATTTCCCACACAAGCGAAAAATTTTATCATATATGAAAGTAGTAAAGCAGATCACAATCATTTGTCTTAATTTATCAGCCGATCTGTCTAAACAATGCCATCGTAGATCACTGATGGGATTCCCTAGAGTATATGTGATAAAAAACTCTTTAATTTGTGTTACCACCGTGCAGCGACGCATTACAACAAGAAAAAAACGAAGCAGTTGAATTTTTCATAAAAAACGAAAGACGAAAAAAAATACCTAAAGAGGGAAATCTCAGTCTGAATTCGGCTTGGCACATGTTGCAATCCGTCCAATGCACCCAATTGACTAAAATAAACGCACACGCTTTACAACTCTCACGGGATGAAACGATCGCGTAAATTCAACTAAATTGAAGCGAAAGAAAAAATCATAAAAAAGGAGTGATTTTACGCTTCACTTGGTTATAATACAGAAGCATACAGTCTGACTTAGCAAAGCCTTATACATCTTGCTCGCGCCGCAAAACGTTTAAATGTCAGATCTGATTAGGTTTTGTCATGTTGACAATGTTGAAATTGTTGCTGTTCTCTTGCAACTGTGTGTCGGAAATGTTTCAAGTCGCAGCCACGCTGAAATCTCGCGCCATACTAAAAATATATAGTCTCTTTTAATTTTACAATAAATGAAAACCTCAAAATTTGCCTTTATGTGCTAAGAGTGCTAAGTGAAGACTAGGGTCCGGGTGTAAGTTTCATAGAGCAAAAAGAAGGAACTGTTTCTGAACGGATTCTATATTTCTGTCTGATTATCCCAGACACAGAACGCATATTCCAGAATAAGTTGGTGGTGTACGGGTCATCGAATTATTTAGACCATTTATAAAACCAAGTGCTCTTTAAAGATTAAAAATATATGAAGACTATAAACAAATGTCAAGAGTATGAATTGTTGCTAACCATAAAATTGTGTTAATCGATAATTTACGACATAAGCGTTGGGGAGCAGCGAACACTTAAAAGTGACCGTAAAAGTGACAATTATCTCACAGATTCCAGGAATTTCATTCAAAATATGCAGCGACTTGGGCGTTAAACCAATTTTATTGCACCCTAATTGCGCGCAGCCAGTCTCTTAGTCATTTAGTTGATCGATCATTTATGCTTCCAGGTAGTACAAACGATTTTCAAACGAATTTGAACACCAACTGCATATCAACGTCACATGCACGGAAGCCCCGACGAAACCGTACCACTTTTAGTTCAACACAGCTGACCGCGCTGGAGAAAGTGTTTGAACGGACTCATTACCCGGACGCATTTGTGCGTGAAGAGCTCGCGACGAAAGTAAATCTCAGTGAGGCACGCGTACAAGTAAGATATCTGACCACAAGCGAACTTTAGTCGCTATGAAATGCGAGTAAATAACGAGTACTTGTGTTCCGCAGGTTTGGTTTCAAAATCGCCGTGCGAAATTCCGACGGAATGAACGTAGCGTATCAGGCGTACGACCACTATTGGATACGACACCACAACTTGTGCCGCCCATCACAAGCTCGCACAAATATCAAAATCTTGGCAATTCGGCGACGAGCGGCGTTTACACTTTGAATTTTCCCCATTTGGACATACGTCCATGTCAGAATTATACAAGTGGCTATGGGAGTTTTGGTGCCACGCCACCCGCAGGGGTCTGCTCATTCTTCGGACCACCGAACTATTGCGTCGCAGCGGCAAACTACAAAAATTCTTATCCGACACTTTAGGTTTTCACCTATACATATTTATTTTCAAATAGTAAATTTCATTAATTTATTAAAATTATATGTAAGTAAAATATAATTTAACATACTTAGTCTTAAAATAATCTTAAAAATGTCTATGGAAGAAATAAGAAAAATTTCAAAAATATTTTAACTCTACAAATTATTATGCAGCCAACAGATTCTGGTAACAATTTCACACATGCTGCCTGTTTAGTAATCTCAAATGCGTATTTCCAATTAACCCAACAAAAAAAAATATATATATGGTATATAAGTTGGTATGCCAGATACGTGTTTTGCAAATGCGTGTGCTAATTTTCATGGTGTCAAAAAATATTTGGCCAACCATCTCGGACTCGAATGAAATAATAAAAAGCAGAAAGTACGAAAGGATAACGAATACAATTGAAAGCATATCAAAATTCCTTTCGTACAAAGAGCAACAGAGAAAAGAATGTGTGTAAATAAAATAAAATGCAAATGAAGTCGGCACATTCCGAAGGAAAACGGAGCCTACTTTTGTCGGGCACATTTCGACGTCTGTTCATTTGCATAATGTGTCCGCGAATGGACGCCATCGAAAACTCAGAGAGGGATAACATTTTAAAAATGTCTAAGCGCAAAATGCGTTGCGTCCTTTTGCCAGCTTGAGCCTTGGGAATGTGACATTCGTTGACATGCAACATGTTGCGACAATTTGCATAAAAACATGTGCAAAACATGAAAAAGGATTGTACTCAACACTTGGCTCACACAAACTGTTTTAGAACATATAAAATTCGTACGATTTGTGTTTAGAATTCCTTAAGAGACATTCAAATTCTGTGGTAGCCTCAAACATTTCGCCAATTTTAAGATTTTAAGCCAATTATCTAATCTTTATACGTCATCTAAATTTTTATTTCATTTTTAATTGTCTCACTCAAAATATTTCTTTGAAAATACTTTCGCTGCTCAAGGCTGCACTCACTTTGCAATAAATTGCAATTTTTGTTACTAAAAGTTTCCTTCGACCAGCATTTCGACCAGGTCGCTAAAGGCACAAAGAGAAAAGTTCTGCCAAATGCCTTTTTTCGATTTTAGTTGTATAAAAAAGATAGTACAACATTTTAAATTAAGGCCAAACTCGTTGGAAAAGTTTGGATGCGGTTTACTTAAATTTCAATGCAATATGAAGCTTCATAAGTTCAATTTTTATGCTCATGAAAAAAAAGTCTCTTAACTTTGTCATGTAGTTTGCAAGCCAGAGAAAGGTATGTATTCGACTGCATGAAGTACTGACCAGTATATACATATGTATATTCTTCATCCTCATGTTAAATATGAAAGAAATCATGTTTCCAAAAGTAAGAACAAAGTAGTAATGATTTTTTCGTTTCAATATAACATACTCACATCTATTATTTTAGTATTAAAAAAATCAAAAACAAAACGAAAACACGAACACAAGGACTATAGGACAGAAGACTTATCAAAATGCGTGCTGTTCTATTTATATTTGATATGTTGGAAACGATTTTAAACATGTTCTGCATCGCTTACCATATTCACGGATTTCAGGCTGTCAGTGTGCCGGGCTTTACATTCATCGATAACATACTTCAGTATACGTATCTAACCTTATTTTATTCCTTCACCGTGCTCACTTTATTCGCCAGCGTGAACCTGTGCACAGGCTCGAAGGTGCCCGTTGTGGAGGAAATCATAAAGAACACCTTGGCCTCAGTCTGCTTTGTTGGAACCTCTATAATGACCATGCGTGATGCAGAAGTTGACTTTCATATAATGTATTTGGCCGCATCGACTACTGGAGAGGTTCATCCGTTTTTTCAATATTTACGACATCAATCGATCGCTGCTCTTTGTTGCGGAGTGCTGTACTTGTTGCATGCAACACTCATGATTGATGTTTACCTTACCGGCGGCTTGTATTATGCCAGTAGCGATGAGGACATTGATAGCAGTGACTTATCGGAAGATCTTGAATATTTACCCATACGTCTATATGTCTTCGGTGAATATATCGAATCTTTTTTTTACAAATATGATTGGTTTCGGATGTTCGCATACGATTATGAGTTCAAAATATAAAAAACGTTTTTCACCAATGTATGGAATTGATGAAACTATTTAACTTAATAAAGTTAAATGCCCAACATAAAAAATATATAGATTCCGGAGTTGAAGCAATGATTTGGACGATCATGGCTCGTTGCCGAACGAGAATACTGACTGTAGGGCCTGCCCCGCCCCTTTTTTGGCGTTTCATATGTTTTTAATATAAATATACATATTATAATTTGTTTGTGTTTATTGAATGTTCTAAGAAAATGGGCATAACCCATAAACCGGAAAAGAACTAAACGATGGTGGATGGCCAGTTTTCAGAGATTTCATTGTTGTTATTTTTTTAAACTGATTATGGGATGAAAGACATTTACAAAGGAGTCGAATTAAATTTTCCTGCGTCACTTAGGAGCCATACATTTGTTGCCACTCCTGATGCTTGGCCAATAGCTTGACACTGATCGGCTTAATCTGGTTAAAGGCTTGCTCAAAAGTTTTATCACTCTCGCCACTATGGACGACTTTTGTATGGAGATTGTCAACGTTCGCCGCCTGACGCACACGCTGCATAGCAATCTCCTTGCATGCAAGACGTATTTCGTCGCCAGTGAAGTTGTCGGACAGCTTAACGAGCTGGTCTAACAGTATGTTCGACAATTTGGTTCCACATTTCGCCAGCAACTTCGTAATTAACTCGCCACGCTCTGCACAGTTTGGCAATTCGACAAGCAGCTTTTTCTCGAAACGTCGCAAGAATGCTTCATCAATTTCCCAAGGCAAATTGGTGGCTGCCAAGATGAAAACGCCATCCAACTGATGCTCCATGCCATCGAGCAGTTGCAGCAACTCGTTTTTGAAACGTTTTGATGACTCATGATCGGTTGGGCGATCACGTTTCGATGTCATGCCCTCGATCTCATCAAGAAAGATAATCGACGGCGCACGTTTCTCTGCAAGATGAAAAAGCACACGCAAAAGCTTCTCCGATTCACCGCGCCACTTTGAAACTAGAATACTGGCGGTAATGTTAAAAAAAGTAACACCTTGGGGTTGCATTTCGGCATAAAGGGTCTTTGCGAGCAAAGTTTTGCCACTGCCTGGTGGGCCATGCAATAGCACTGATCGCCAAGGCTTAAGGCCGTTGGTGAAATATTGTGGATGCAATATCGGCGTTAGCACCGCTTCCTTGATCAAATCGATTGCCGTGCGATTGCCGCACACATCGGACCAATGCAATTGAAGTTGTTCACACAAAACGGTCGTCTTGACTAGCTCAACAAGCAGCTGCCAATCTTGTAAGCCAAAGAGCGCATCGTCCGTCAGTGTTGTATGACTGCGTTCTACTTCAAGCGGCAAAAGACACTGCCTTGCCTCACCGCCGCTATCAGACGCTACCTGGCCGGTGTCCAATTTTTTCACAGTGATCCGTAAACTTTCCAACTGATTATCGCTGTTCTCGTGTGGTCGTGCCACTTTACGCTTTAATGGCTCAGTGACAGACCCGCCGGACTTAGACACATTCGTTGTAACTTCAAGTTTGGCGATAGGCTTACTTTTTTTTAAAATCCTAGGATATTTTCCAAATTTCAAGTGGTAATAGTTTGCGTACTCCAAGTACATGGCATCCAAGTCAACGTTATCGCAAAGTTCCAGCTCATCACTAAAACGTGACTCGCCTTTCAGAGTTTCCGCTGTGCTGTAAAAGCCATTATCAACAAGATATCTTTGTATTAAATATAAAAGATTTCGCCGTCGTGTTGTAAAATTGCGTATTTCTTCACAAAAAGCCATCGCAGAGGTACTCAAAATCCAAAATATAAATTTTCTGCGATGCTTATATACAACATTTGAATTGACAACTTAATCGATTTAATTTTTAGTCAATTGAGACTGAGTTAATATTTTTGGACCTTTTCGTTACCGTAAACGAGATCAAAGAACAATCAAGACAGTGAGTTTCTCTGGATGAGCTTGACTCATCTCTGATGCAATATATGTATATGTACTCTACATATAAAGTAAGCATTTAAATATATATAAAACATAAAAAGCTTAAACTAGTTTCGTTTATTGGACTCATTAAATTCGCATTACACGGTTCAAATATTCCACGTACGTTGACTCTCGCATATGTCGAAGTGACAAAAGTTTTTCCAAAAGATTTCTCCTTAACTTTGTG
Source organism: Phortica okadai (assembly GCA_034638295.1). Lineage (NCBI taxonomy): Eukaryota > Metazoa > Arthropoda > Insecta > Diptera > Drosophilidae > Phortica > Phortica okadai. The sequence goes on from CM067851.1 coordinate 37,647,769, forward strand.
ACAGCTGCCAACAAGACGGAGATTATTATAAGCACACGTATTACATAAGACTTTGTGTCAATACATAAAATTATGGCTTAGCACGCCAAGCATTTGTGCCTGCGTATATGTGACCTAGTGACATTTTATTATTTGGAGGCTGTACAGTAGAATAAAAAATGTCAGATTTGCACATTATGTTTAAGTTTCATTAGTAAAAATCTCTTGACATGTGTTATTCAATGCCTGAGAACCAATTAAAGGGAGGGAAGTCTAAAGCATCGATCGCTTGTATTAATTTCATTCCAATAAGAAAAAAGTCACCTTTATCTAGAGGTAAAAACGAGACTATCTCCAACGCTTCACATCTAGGTACAGGGCGCAAGTCATATAATAACAATAATTTAGACAATGCCATTTCGAGTGGACAAGATAGAAAATATCCATTAATATATTTGCCGTTTTCTTCAAATTTAAATCAAATTTTAAACTACGCATATAATATTGCATACGTGCTGTGAGTTGACGTAGATCATCAATGGCCAATTTGTGGAAGATTTATCAAAAAAATGTTAAGAAACTTTTTTACAGGCAAGCATAAATACAAGCGGAACAACAACTTGTAAAGTCCTCTCAATTGCAATTGTGAGACTTTTAATGATGGCGCGTCATCATTGACGGTTAACTGAATTTCATTTCTTTGTTTGCTTTTATCAATTACGCTTTGAAAAGTTTTCAGTTTTTTTTTTTTCATACATTTTTTATTTGCTTTTTCCGTCTTTTTCTTTTTGGTTTGGCTGACGAGTGCACTTTTTTCGTCGTCTTTGAAAGTATTCTCAATTTTTCTTGTTTAGTTTTGCGGATTTTTTCAAAGTTTTACGTCGTTAAAAACTTGCTGCTCCTTCGCCAAGTACAGCACGGCCAACTTTCAAAGTTGCGCAGTACGAATATTTAGAGTTTTTGTAACCTGAATACACTATGTTGTGTTCATTTGAGACCAGAAGTATGCGGTACATACTTAACACCCCATAAAGTAGATATCTAACCGGCTGTGCCCACAGTTTTGAAACGATCGAGCTGAAATTTTAATGAGTCTTATATTTCTGCGATCAAGTTTGAACGGTTTTATATTTATTTAATTTCCTGCTTCCAAATTGATCTTGTACTAATTTGAGATTATCACAACAATTAAAATTTATTAGAGTTGACCACAGTCCATGATAACAATGCGTTTTGTCGTTGCCCCCGTCTTTGTACCAAATGTTTCCATTTCCTTAACCACATTCATGCCTTCGACGACTTGCCCAAATACGACATGCTTATTGTCTAACCAAGTTGTTTTGACGGTGCAAATAAAAAACTGTGAACCATTCGTATTTGGACCTGCATTTGCCATAGAGACTACACCCGGTCCTGTGTGCTTCAGATTGAAATTCTCATCGGGAAATTTGTGGCCATAAATACATTTGCCACCAGTGCCGTCATTTTGGGTAAAGTCGCCACCCTGACACATAAAATTCGGTATGACACGATGAAAAGTCGAGCCCTTGTAACCGAATCCTTCTTCGCCTGTGCTAAGAGCCCGAAAGTTCTCAGCCGTTTTTGGTACCACATCCGAACGTAGCTCCACTACAAAGCGACCCAAATGTTCATCATCTGCACTAATATCGAAAAATACACGAGGCAAACTCATCGCTTTTTAGAATATCTATAAACCAATTATTAAATGGTTAAGTGATTATGTGTGTGAATGTACGTAAATTTTCAGGAAAAACTCAAAAATGAATACTAAATTCAAAAATTTATTCACAGAGTTGCTGTGTTAGGGTACATCACTTATTTTTGACACTCGCCAGAAATAGACATACATAAGTAAATCGCAAGATATTAAAAAAAAAAAAAAAAATTAAGCTTGTAAGTAAACTATCCCAGAAACTTATTTGTAACTAAACCACAAAAAAATAATATTCCAATGTTTCGCACACAACATCGTTTTTTGTCCGCATATCTTAAAGGAAAAATGCCACTACCGCGTGTGTACTTCGCCATGTCTGCCGGCGGTAAGCCAGTGGGCCGCATTGTCATGGAGCTTCGTTCGGATGTGGTACCGAAGACCGCAGAGAATTTTCGCGCTTTGTGCACTGGCGAGAAAGGTTATGGCTACAAAGGATCAAGTTTCCATCGTATTATACCAAATTTCATGTGTCAGGGCGGTGATTTTACTAATAATAATGGCACCGGCGGTAAATCAATATATGGCGAAAAGTTTCCGGACGAGAACTTTACTTTAAAACATGTTGGGCCAGGCGTTTTATCGATGGCCAACTCTGGACCAAACTCCAATGGTTCACAATTCTTTATTTGCACGGAGAAAACCGCTTGGTTGGACAATAAACATGTAGTATTTGGTAGGGTCATTGAGGGCATGGACGTTGTTAAGAAAATTGAGGCTTTGGGCTCCAATACAGGCAAGACCAACAAAGACGTCTTGATTAGCGATTGTGGTGCTGTTAATTGAATTTATGCTCATTACACACATTTAAAAAGCAAGGCTATTGTAGCAAACAAATGTAATTTTCAAAAATCCATAGCAATTTCAGCAAACAAATGTAATTTCTGAATAGAGGAGTTAAATTAATTATTGCAAAAGTAAAACAATCTGGTAATTTAAATATCAACGTTCATTTTCCTAAATTAACTATCATATCATATGTTACTTAGGGCCACTAACAACAAACGACAATCAACCGCCGAATGTCAAAGCACCCATCTGTATAGTTGTTGTCCGTCGACACGGTGTCAGTGAAAGAGGCGCTTGTGCGTCGAAAGTTGCGCAGTTGCGTCAAAACAGGGAAGAAGTATACAAAGTACTGGCTGGCTCAATGTGCAGTGCAGTTGATAGAGCAGTTCGGCTATGTCAATATGGGAGTTTGCAAGATTACCAATTTTACAACACTGCGAATCACCGGTTATTTATCCGGCCCGCTCATCATCATTTGGATAATTGGTTATCAGTTTCAACAAGTTCTTATTTTGTTTATTTATCCTTTGCGCAAAGGATAAAACTTCTGAGTAAATTTTGACACGTTTTACGCCAAACAACTCCAGGTGTATGCATTTGTGCAGATTCAACTTTATTTTTGGGTTTCGAAACACAAGAACACGTGGGATGGCTTCATTTACACAAACATTGAATCCACTTAATGGCAAAAATGAATGGATTCAGCGTAGTGAGGATTACGATTATCATGCTGAAGTGGCAAACGCTGGTTTCGGAGACATGTTACATGATTCTGAACGAAACCAAAAATATTTTCTAGCATTGCGCAAAACAATAAACCAAATGCACAACGAGGGACGTCAAGTTCATGTCTTGGACATTGGAACAGGCACGGGAATATTATCATGGATGGCGTTGCAAGCTGGTGCAGATACCGTTACAGCATGTGAAGCCTTTTTACCTATGGCGAATTGTGCGGAACGCATATTGGCAGCCAATGGGGTTGCCGACAGAGTACAACTAATTAAGAAACGTTCGACTGAAATACAAATCGGTAAGGATATGTCCCGCAAAGCCAATTTATTGGTCACAGAAGTTCTGGACACTGAGTTGATAGGAGAAGGCGCAATTGGCATATATAACCACGCCCATAAAGAGTTACTGACCGAAGATGTAATTTGCATACCATCGAAGGCCACTTGTTACGCCCAGGTAGCAGAATCGCCGCTGGCGGCAAATTGGAACATTCTAAAAATCTTGGCTAACTTGGACGGTGACGTGTTACTAAGACCATCTAAAGAAATGTTATCGTGTAAGGGCGAAGCATCGTTGCATGATGTTCAACTCTCACAACTACCACTCACTGATTTCCGGCCTTTAACAAAGCCAGTTGAAATCTTCGAGTTTGACTTCAACCGGAAGGCCTTACGTGAAACGAATCGACAACGCAAGATGGAAGTCGAAACGACGCAGGTTGGCACCGCGCAAATGGTTTTTTATTGGTGGGATATCAAAATGGATTTGGCAGGTGAGATTGTTCTAAGTTGTGCACCATTTTGGGCCCATCCGGATTTCAAGAGCTTGTCGCAAAAGCATAACGAACTATTACCGCTGTCCAACGTAATACCTTGGCGAGACCATTGGATGCAGGCCATATACTATTTGCCAAAGTCGCTACAATTACATACACCAAATACAAAATTTTCACTCATATGCAATCATGATGAATATTCGTTGTGGTTTGACGCCTATACTGATGAACAATGCGAGCCGGATCGAGCTGTGCCCAGACACTTCTGTAATTGCGGCCTGCATATAGCTTACACGCGCAGCCGCATCGGCCAAATGAATCAGAGCACGAGGAACAAACGCTTTTTGCGTGTACTAGAAAAATCAGTAACAAAAGATTCTCGAGTCCTGGTACTAAGTGATGGTTGCGTGCTGGGCTTGGTTGCTGCAAAATTGGGCGCGTTTAGTGTTGTGTGCCACGAACCAAACGGACTTTCCCGTCGTTTTTTAACCGCACTCTCCAAAGAAAACTCCCTCGAAAACGTGCAAATTATAGAAAACTTAGATCAATTATCAGAAGCTGAATTTGCAAGCGTGACGCACGTATTTTCGGAGCCATACTTCTTAAATGCTATTCTACCGTGGGATAACTTTTATTTTGGGACCTTATTAATGCAAATTAAAGAAAAATTAAAAGCTCAAGTACGTCTCACGCCAAACTCTGCACACATTTTTGCAATGCCTGTGGAGTTTCTTGATTTACACAAGATTCGCACTGCAGTGGTCAACTGCGAAGGTTATGATTTAACTCTATTTGACAAGATGGTAGAGGTAGGCAATGAAGAAATATAATATATATATATATATTTTTTTTTTAACGAAAAACATCTCTTCCAGAGTTCAATGGAAGTGGCGCAAAGTAAAATCGAGGCACAACCGCTTTGGGAGTATCCATGTCGTGCGCTTTCAGAACCACAAGAAATACTCGCTGTCGATTTCAATGACTATAATGACAATAAATCAAGTACGGGTATCATTGAGCTAACTAGGTAGATAATCTTTTAATCGAATATTTAGTCGAAATTCTAATATTTTTTGTTCTCTTTCAGTGATGGAATTTGCAACGGTGTCGCTTTGTGGGTAGATTGGATTTTAGACGACTCAGATCCAAAGGCTACTGTAAGCAGTGGACCCAGTATACCCGTTGAACCTGGAAAATTCGTGAAATGGGATATGTTCGTACGCCAAGGCGTTCATTTCATACATAAACCGAGAAAGTCGACAAAAAACGACGCACACTTACATTGGGAATTGAGTTTCCAACCAATAAAGGGAAAAATAAATTTCAATTTTCGCCTTGCCCATACAAACACTTAAAAATGCTGTCTTTGACTTAAGAATACACGAGAATTTTTTCAATAGAATGAGAAAAAGATATAGAATTATATAAACACATATAGGTTATTGGTAGAAAAGCCATAGTAAGATTCATCATGTAGATATTATTCCTTAGGTATTTCGTCCTGCATTCGGGTAAGTACAATATTACGATCCGTTTGCGCACTTGGACTGGCCACTTTAATGCCAAACTCTCCACCGCGCAGACGTTGACGTAAATCGAGTGCTCGAATGTCCGTCATAAGCGCATGTTGCTTATTTTCTAAATCAACGTCAATTTTTTGTGCATGGTCTTCAAGCAAATTGTAGTTAGTCTTTGCATCGTCAATTTTAGACTGCAACCGGCGGCTAATTTCACGCAGCTTCTCTACCTCTAAGCAAAGCATGTCGTGTGCCTGATCCAAGCATAGCTCCATGCCAGAGCGTTGCGCACGATTTTCGAGACGTGTTTCAGCCAATTTCAAGCTATCAGTCTTGTCGCGAAGTGCCTGCTCGAGTGCCTTGATCTCACAAGTAGCCTTCTCCATTTCATCTTTCATCTGAAAAAAAAAAAAATTCTGAAATTATCTGCTAAGCAAAACAGAACCCGACCAATAACCTTCATTTGCTGCCACTCTAGTTCGTTGCGAGCCCTTTGAGTTTCAAAGATGCGCTTGCGTATAGTATGCTCGGCACGTTCTTGCTGTGCTTGCAGCATATTACGAGCCTTTTCACGGCACACGAAAAGTGCCTCGCGTATGGAATAGGTGTCAGCCAATTCATTCTCTGCCAACTGTTTCATGTTCTTTACATGATCCAACCAAGTTTCATACGAGCACGAACTGTTAACATAGTTTTTTTTTATTATATGAGTGTCTTTTGTCAATCTCTTACAGACAACTTACTTGCGTGGATTACGAGTCGGATCCGGCTTATAGGATATATTCGCTGAAAACTTATCCAACTGCAACTGCGAGTTATCAAGATCCACAGCCTCCAGTTTATTCTCAATCTCCATGCCAATTTTAAAGCGCACTTCTTCTAAACGCACAAGTTTCTCCCAAGCTTTTTGACATCGATCGGCCAACAGACGCTGATTATTTTCGAGAACCGCAAGCTCGTTTTTTATTTCAGTATCGGCATCATCATAAGTCATTTCCGAGCCCAAGCGACAATCACGCATTGTTAGCACTTCGGCAATCACCGAAATTGGTCCTTGCAACGTCTCAAGCTCACGTTCCGTAGCTGATTTTTCCTCTTGTAGCAAGTAAATTTCACGTTGTATACGATCGAACGTCTTTTCAATAGTCTCACGCCAGCGATTTAACTCGGAAATGCTAAAAACTAAATTAATAAAGTGATAAAAACATATATACGAGTGTAACTTACCGATCTGATAAAGCTTCGTTTGTATCATAGTTAGCCCAATCACCCTCGATGCGAGTCTCGTTGCGCAGCGTTCGAGACGAGTGGCGTATGTTAAAGGCGTCAGTCCGACGTCCATCCGCGATGTTTCGTAGTTGATTTACACGGGAATGCCAATCTGCCAGTGACAAATGCTGGAGAGGCTTCTCCATTGTCACAACTGAATGAAATGCCATTTCCTATCTTTTTATATAACTCTTATGTAGCAGTATAATTTAAAGCGATTTTTAATAGTTTCCAAAATTCTGCTGTACTTTTCCGATTAAAATTTCTCGGAGCTTCAGTTTTCGCCTGAATAAAATTCTAAAAGTTAATGATAATTGAAATGTTAACTTTGTTTCTAAGAAACATTTACAATCGTCAATGGCAACTATGTTGCTTAGTTGATGTTATTTTTTTTAAACTTTAGGCCAATGTAACGGTTCATAGCAAAATTTTGCTACTATGACATCCTTTTCCTTAAACCCCTTAAAAAAACATGAAGCAACCTAACAACTTATTTACTTTAGAAGTGGGGCGTTGTGGCGATTGAATATGAAAACAAAAACATAAGAAATAAACCTTGATAAGTTTTCTTTCCACTTCAATTGTTTGATGACAGTTCAAAATTTGGAAGCAATGATGTTCGTTACGAATATATTCGACGTGTATGCCAAGCTTAAGAGCTCTCACGGCACAGAGCTGTCAAATCACCAGACAAAGTAATTTTGTATAGTTTTGCACATTTTCGCGACATTTTCTGCGTATTTTTAATTAGAAATATGTTTAGTTAGCTTTTTATTAACCCTTTCGTCTTTTTACAACAGCCATTTGTACTTAACTAATTAACTAAATTACTGCCATTTGTGCATGAGTATAGTTGGCAGGACATGGTCTTTTTTCACTGAATAATCAGGGATGTGTTTAAAAACAATCGATTTTAGCAGCTGTTTGGCTTTTTTTTTTTTTTTTTTGTTTACAAACAAATCATTCAGTATTTGCGCAGTTGCAGAAAACGAACTTGTAGAACGGGTGCAACACAGCCGAAAAAAGCAACCCCCAACGCCAAAAATGAAAAGGGTGTCTTTCGCTACGACACAAAGGTTGAGTAAGAAAGGAAAACAGTTGCAGCAATCGAAGAGTCAGTGAACTAACGTTATTAAACAATACAAGTGTTATTTATAAAAAAAAAATGCTTACAATATGCCAAACGTGATATCTTTGTAAAGAATTTCAAACCACAGTTTGTCAACGCTCTGACGAATCTATAACGTCATCTTCATCGCTGGGGATTTCCCGTGAAGAATCTCATCGTAATTACTAATTGCGAAAACAGACATTCGTACATCATTACTCAAAGCGATACGCTGGTATCCACAATGTCGTTGGCCAGCACAGCAAGTAACCTGCTTAAGCCACAGACGGCATTGCAGCAGTTATTGGAAGACATTAATTTTCAGCGCACAAAGGAAATGCGTCAACTGCTCAAAGATGGTAAGTTGCAATCATTTTAGCTTTAAACAGTATCACAACCCGGTTGATAATTTTATTTGAACTATGAAAATTGTCTACATTTGCTCATTATTGATTTCTCAAAGCCGAATCTCACTCCCGCTCCTCATTCTGAATTCTACTTTGCAGTCATGGCGTACTTATTTAGTGCTTGTTATATACAGACATGTTTACATCGAAAGCTCTGTGACTCTCAAATACGCATGCACATAGATACTTTTGTATGAATGTATGTTTTTATATATACCATATAAAGAATATAAGCGGCATTTTCAGATTTCATTCGAAACGATTCTTTGTTACGGGGATTTGGTTATTCCCCAAGTGAACTACAGTACTATACTGTAAATATTCGTACTTCGTACTAAATACTAGTAACCAAGTTAATAGTCGATTATTGCTAACAATCCACATTTCCAAGTAATATTTATATCTGAAAGCGCACTTAATTCTGAAAAAGTAGTAAAACAAAGTGCCAATGTAACTAATAACGGGAAAAATAATCCGAGTGATCAAAATAAAAAACTTTGGTAATTTACAACACTGAAACGACAGGCTGCACGTGCCGTTTGTGTTGGTTGAAATTTGTAAAATTTAGTTGGTATTTCATATAGGAATTGACTTAAATTTATACATACAAAAAATGGAAGCGCTACCACCAGCTCATCACAAGCAACGGTATCTAGATGACAACATCGGTGACATCAAAGAAATTAAGCTGGAGAACGGTGAAAAATCAATAACCATTGGCGACTTCCACCAAATTGATGAAATTGACGATGAAGTTTGGTTGCTCCAATGTCCCAAAGACACAGACCTTAGTGAGTTGGTCGGACATAAGTTAAAGCTGCCCGGTCGCTCACAGGCTGGAGGACTGGAAACCGTGGCCATGGAGAATGCAAGCGAAACTGAGCAACAACATACTTTTGGATACTGCACTCGTAAAGGCAAATATGCGTTGCGGCGTCTACCTATGCGTGGCATTATCCTTGTGCGGCAGCCGTTGAAAGCCCAACAAAGTGTTACAGAGGAACGTCTTGCGGAGATCTCTCCATTAACGGAACGTGTGTTAATGCCTGACTTCATTAAAGTGCGACATCCGCTTTTAGGCGCAAATTTTGAGAAAAAACTTCATGTGCCAGCAAATACCGCCACACGTCTGAAAGAGGCCGACAATAAGTGCACTGAGGTAACAAGTGAAGCCCGCATCGCTGCCATGGCAATGAACAGAAAACATTTATCAGACGACGCTGCTGACTTAGAAATAGATGCCGGCTCAAAGAAAAAGGGAAGGAAACGTACAGCGGCAGGAAAAGATGTCACAGATTCAAAGAAAAAGAAGCAGCGCATATCCAGTGAGACTGAAAGGAAGAATGAAGACTTGAAGTGGTTGACCAAACTTGTATAACATTAAGTTGTCTTTTAAATAAATATTTAAGTTACAAACAAACTGCTGTTTTTGTATTCATTTTAGAAGAGCGATTGATAGACGTACTCCATAGTATTTGCATGTCTGACTGTTCGTACATTTTTTTTTTTAGATGGCGGATTTGTTGTACTTCAAGGCACTACATACTGGACCGATCTGTTTGTCCGTCATTTTTTGTTTCAATCGGAGCCGGTGCATAGCATTGACTCGGACGATTTGCTCTTTTTCGTGCGCAAGAAGCATGTGAAAAGCTCTTCTCGACATATGCCAAAATATGAGGTAAAAGCAATTAACCCACTGTTTAATAACCAAGTAATTGACTTTGATCTTTACAACAGACTGAAGTGGAAGTATTTCGTAAGGATTCACGTAAATTGCCCATTGGCGATCCCGATGTTGACTGGGAGGAAACAGTCTATCTCAACATGGTAATACATCAATTTGACTACACACTCACATTGGCCATCTGCACACGCACCTCACCAAAAGAGTTGCAGGTGCTTCGACGACATTCCCAACGTGTTTATGCCAGTCCCAGCCGCAGGAAAATGGACACTAAAGGGGAGGGCGAGGAGATTACATATCCCCATATTTGCTTTATGGTGGACAACTTCGATGAAGTATTCAGTGATATACTTGTCCGCGATGGCGAAATGGTATGCGTGGAACTTGTTGCCAATGACAAAGACGGTGCCGTACAGGGTGTCATCTTTTTGGGCTCAATACGTTACGATGCGCTTAAGAAGGTGTACGATGCAAGGGTATGATCCTGATTCAACTTACATATTTTTTAACTCTAAACTAATTTTCTGTGTATGGTTTTTTTTTTCGAATAAATAGCAATCAAGCCTCAGTACGAAAGTCGCACAACGAATGTCATTTGGCCTGTTTAGCAGCGGGGCTGGCGTGCAGACGCGCTGTGAATTTGTCCGCATGAAAGGTCCTCAAGGTAAAGGACACGCCGAAATGGCAGTCACAAAACCAAAAGGTTCGGGCGTCGAAACACCTACCAGCGAGCCAGGGTTGGTATAAAAAACAAGCCTTCTATCTCTACCTCCTTTCTTATGCAATACAAATCGTTTAGATTTTGTGCCACCGACATGTGGGACGAGTGGGAGGAAGAAAACGATGACTACTGCACCTATCGACATCAGCGTCGTTTAAGCGATCCCAGCGCAAATTTAAACAACTTTACACGTTACAGTTGGCGCACGAAAAATGCACAGGATGTCACCGGTTGTGGTGGGACGGGAACGGGGGCAAAGGCTCGTTCCGAAAACGAAGGCTTGGACTCGCTTGCTAGTGAGGTTTCGGAAATAGAAGCTGGCGATTTAAGAGACGGTGAATATCATTTTTTAACTTACTATTCAATGCAAACTTTTCTTCATATAATTTATGCATACAATTTAATTATTAATCATAATCATAAAAACAACAAAATTTTGCATTCGCACACACATATCAAAAAACTTTTTGCATGCTTCCTTTTAAACTATTTTGCTAACTTGAATTCCTTTCAATGGCTTTGTAATATATAGAATATTTTTTATACTTTTGAAGATATTTATTATATGTTTGTAAAAAATATTGTTTAGTCAAAATATATTCCAAAGTCGAATTCTGTCGAGTTTGAAATGAATGTATTCATGTCAACCTCTAATTTTTTTTTTTTTTTTGTTTGTTTGTTATTTGTAATTTTGGCAATTTTAATGCTTGTTGTTTAGTTTTGATTGAATTTATTTTTATAAATGTGTTGTTGTTCTCCAATTCTTTCTGTTAAAAATAATAATTTATTTAAATTTATATATATTTAACATATTCCACCTAAGAATAAATATATATAAATATTTTGAGCCGAGAAAGCAGGACGGATAATCACAATTTAGAAAAATGTATTGAAATCAAAAACCCTAAAAACTTTAACGTTTCTGTTTTGTTGTTTTATTTTTTGTCTTTCCTCTGTTAGTTTGTTGAAGAACATTGAAGTCATTACTCATGTATTTATGTATGTACCAGCCATGCGGTCTCATAAACATTAGAAAATCAGAAAAATTTCAATTTGCCAGTCAAAGAAAATCATGCTTCAAGCCTGCTTTCCAATAATTACTTCAAACGCACACAGAAAATGAATTCATCTAGAATTATAATTTACATGCATAGAGTTCTTAAATCAATTAGTGCTATTTTAAGTTTGTTGCTTATTAATCGAGCTTTATGATTTGTCAATTAAAACGCCAACGATCTGTATTTATTTGTAGATCTGCGTCCTGCTTTCTCGGCATCTGTGACCAAACTACATCAAAATCCAAATTGTGAAATGGTCAAAGTTGCACAAAGCAACAATGAAAAACATGAAGATGCAGACAATAGTGAAGTTAATACCGTTACAAATGTTGATAGAGTCACAACAGACACTACGGCCATTGCCGATGCAGTCGAAGTTACATTCGATGAGACAGACGCTGCTGATTTAGACAAGCCGGATATAATAGCTAAAGGAAAAGAAAGGAAATCCAGTCAAAGTAGCAAGGCAAGCACAGCAACGACCACTGGTTGTGGGAATTGTTTTGGCGGTGGCAAAAAGTGCAAACGCTGGACTGCAGCCAATGCGGATACGCCGGAAATGTCCGAAGTATATTGCCCTAGATGTGATGATGATGCGGCTAATGCAACACCTGCCTGTCTCAACAATATGCCTGACAAACAGGCGAAGTTCAAACATAAAACTATACTCAGTGTGGATAGCGAATTGGTGATCGGGAAACACGGCAGCTTGCGATTTGCCGATAAGAAATCGAGCGGAGCAAATATAACGCGCAGCGCCTCACTGAACGCCGCTGATCGACGGGCAGTACGGAAACCAGAGCGTCAGACACGCGACAAAGAGAACAAGCCAAAAATGCCAAAGAGCAGAGATAAATGCAGGGGCCAAGACAAAGAACTCGATAAAAAGACGACGGTAAAAAAAAGTGGAGCTGCCACTTGCGCAAACAATCTACTTGCCAAGGTTTCACCTAAACAACTACGCTCGAAGTCGTCGATTAATGACAAATCTGAAAAATCTAAGCTAGAGAAGTCAACAAAACCCAAATCTAATACACCCAACAATAATATAACAAAGGTGAATACAGTAAAGCAGCAGCAGCAATCAGCCGCATTAAAGGAGGAACCAAAGCCGGCTGAGGAATATGAAATTGCTGATGATGCGACTTCGCTGAATGGCGTGGATGAAGCTTCAAACCATGATAGCGAGAACAAGGCAAAGATAGCCATACTGAGTGAAAGTGAATGCAAACTAATGATCAGCGTACGCGGAAAAGAGGAGCTGCCTGTAGTTGAAGAGCACACGCCACCCGCATCCGCGGAGGTTAAGCCAAAGCCCACAAACAATCCATATCGCTTTGATAAATGCACACGTGTACCTGTGAGTTCAGAGAACCATCCATTGGAATTGAGCGTGCCCAGTGATGCAACGCCAACTGATATCGAAACTCTTGATAATAATGTTAAAGTAACAACCACAGAGAATTCCACTCCCATTATGCTGCTAAACGATCTTAATGGCAATCATGATGGGTCAACCTTAATGTCTATACCACCATTATTGCCAACGCTGCCGTCCAATACAACACAATCCGAATGCGAGGAAGGAATTACTGGCGAGAACGCGACACTGCCACGTACCGCCAAACGGTCAGGTGTACATCAAGCGTTCTACAATAAAGCAATGAATCTTGTGCCCAAGCGTCGTACACCAGATGGCACCAGCATCTATTATTGGTGCGATCTGCCCAAGAAAGCGCTCAAAGGTGTGCACCTAATGTCAATTCTAGCATAAAATTCTCGCCTGCTCAAAACTTTGTCATCCTTTAAGTGCTGCCACATTAATCATATTATTTACTTAACTGTATTTCTCTTTTGCAGAGCTCGATGACGGTGCCTATAACCCGCTCTGGGCCAGTCGCGGCTTTACCCAATCATTTCACTTTTGGAAAGAGAATCGTCGGCAACAATCAACGCCGCTCAATGCATTCCTAACCTATGTTACATTGCCCTGGTGGAGCATTGCTAAAGGTGTGATTTTTCTGTTTAAATGACAAATGAGCATTATTTTAATAATTTGTTGTTTTTTTTAATTTATAGATCTTCTCGACCACCGTGAGACGCCAATTTTAACATTTTAGTATTGAAGTCATGTTTCATACAACCAAAAGAGGAAAAAACTATTCCATTTAAATTCATTGCTTTTGTATTCTTAAAAGATTTATTGTGATTTGATTTATTCATTATTTGTCTAAACATACATAAATATGTAATTTTTTTTTTTTTATTAATATAATTTTTGAAGGTTCACTCGATCTAGCCAAGGCCTGAAATGGACAATTGATTCCTACAGTCATTTGTGCATCAGTTGCTTAGCCAACTATTGATAATACACATTACAAAATAAGATTTAGTGAAATATGTTTATATGATATGATTTAACACAAAATAAAAATTATTATGAATAGTAAAGAAGTTAGGTAACTATGGTTAACTAATTTTGTTGATAAATATTTTTAAAGAATATGAATAATTAAAGAAAAAATGTTTATTAGTGACAAAATATATACAAATATATATAATTTAAATGTACAATTTTTTTTGGATTTGGTATAGAGGATATTATATTGTCGAGTATACTCGGAACTTTAAAAATTTTTGACGGAACTTAAATTTTTTTTTATATAATGCGCAATCACATTAAAAATACTTTGAAAACTGAGAGCAAGAACAATTAACAACACAATAACTGCTTATCAGTGATTGAATTGAACTCAGAGGTCAAGAGATACCGTAGCAAAAATTGAATCAGAGCAATACAAAATAAACTTCAGGCACAGTTTGTAGCAGCATGCGAGAGAGCAATAAGATTGTTTTTTATAAAAATAAAAAACACAAACAAAGGACACTACTGATCGAAATAAAGCCTTTTAAAAATTGGGAGCAGTTCTGATTATAATCAAACTTGATCTGCTGCCGAATCTCCCAAGCTGCTCTTTTACATATGTATGCACATGTGTCTCTATCGATTTCTTTTGTCGTCCCGATCATTCCTTCTCTCCCCTTGTACGTTTCACTTTCGGTCTCAAACACACTTAATATATTGTGAGACACTATGTGTGCAGGGTATAGTAAGAGAATGAGAGCAATTGAGTTTGTTTATAAACTCTCGTCGGCTGTTCGGACATGCATTACGACAGAAATTGGATCCAACGTGCTTTAACGTTCAGTCTAAGTGCGATAGTCAACGGAGGCACTTGGACAATCATCTTTAGTCGCCGGTTCTCTACACTAGTGATAATCCTCTAGTTGATAATAGTAAAGAAAAATTCTACGTTTTAGTGCAATATCAAGTGATTTCAAAGCAAAAATTATCTCAAACATTAAAATAATCAAAAAGATGGGTCATACAATTCAATTGTTTGGCTTTGTCGTTGTTGTTGTTTTGACATTCGCGTTGACGATTAATCAGACCTCGGCCTGTCCGCGTGCCCCGTCACATTTGAACCATGGCAGACGCACACGCGGCGATAATGGATACAAGTTAATTGTCGCTGATGGTCCCAATGGTTATGTGGCCGGCAAGACTTATAATTGTAAGCAATTGAAACTTTTCTTAAAATATGTTTAGTTATCGTTGAACCTTTTGCAATAAGTAGTAAAGATTGCGCATATTGCTATATTCCTTTTTAGTATTTCATAGCAAGAACTTCTGAAGATAATAAGTGAATGTAGTTTGGTCCAAAAGATTGGTTTGTAGCCACCAGTTTAAAGTTTATTGGAATGACTAATATGGTCTCCAGATCTTAACATATGCCAATACCCTTATTATTTCGTATTTTTAACATACTCAAGTGAGTCCTTTTTATAAATTTTATACTAAAAGTATCTCACAGCTGAATTGGAACGAAAAAAGATAACAATATACATAGCTTTATTGCCATATAGAAGAGAGTTTTGCAAAAGAGGTATAAAAAGAGATTCTTTTGTTTTCTTTGGCATTCTATAGTACTTCTATTGGGCTCGCGCACACACTTGAAGGTACAACACTTTACACACTTCACCATCACTGCTGAGGCTCACACAGGTGGCGCTAGACGCACCCAACAACAACGTAGAGTCGCGAATCCACGACGTGTTGGTCGTTTTCAATTATTCAGCGATGACTTAACTAAATTCAATGACCGTTGTGTGAACACGGTTTCCGAAGCCAATGATCTACCCAAGACAGAGATACAAGTTATGTGGGTAGCGCCGGAAACTGGCTCCGGTTGTGTTTCCCTGTCAGCGATGGTGTACGAGGGACCACGTGCCTGGTACGCAGACGACGGTCAGCTAACACAAGTTATCTGTGAGCGCAAGCCAGATTCTGAAGCAATTAAAAAAGAGTGCTGTGCCTGCGATGAAGCTAAGTACAGCGTAAGTCTTTAATGATGCCAGTTAAATTGGATACACTAAAATTTTACTCTTTGAATTAGTTTGTCTTTGAGGGCATCTGGTCGAATGAGACACATCCCAAAGATTATCCATTCGCCATTTGGTTAACGCACTTTTCGGATGTGATTGGTGCCTCGCACGAGTCGAATTTCTCATTCTGGGGCGAGAATCATATTGCCACTGATGGTTTTCGTTCACTTGCTGAGTGGGGTTCGCCATCAGCGCTGGAGACTGAATTACGTACATTCGGTCCGAAACTGCGTACACTTATTAAGGCGGCCGGCCTATGGTATCCCAATGTAAATACAAATACTTCGTCCAAGTTTAGAGTAGATCGAAAACATCCCAAAGTGTCCTTAGTTTCTATGTTTGGTAAGTAAAAATTAAACGCCATAATTTTTTTTTTTAATTTTATTTGTCATAATGAAATTTTGTTTTTTAGGACCCTCTCCCGATTGGGTTGTTGGCATTAGTGGCGAAGATCTGTGCACTCCGGACTGTAGTTGGAAGGATTCACTGGACTTCGATCTGTATCCGTGGGATGCGGGCACGGATAGTGGTATAACATATATGGTAGATACTTTAAATATTGATTAAATTGATTGCTATACAATTGTGACAATCTAATTTTCACTAGTCCCCTAACGCTGAGACTCAGCCACGCGAGCGCATGTACCGCATTACCAACATGTACCCCGAGGATCCACGTGCGCCTTTTTACGATCCACACAATCCAATGACAACGCCATTAGCAAAATTGCATATACGTCGTGAGAAGATCATCTCACGCAATTGTGACGATGATTTCCTTCAGGCACTCAAATTGGAGGTATCTGATGATACCGAAGAACAGGACACGCGTGGTAAATATTATGGTTGGAAAGGTGACATACATATATTTTTATTTAATTTATTTTATTCTCATGCTTATTAAAGCGGAATGTAGCGTCACTGAATTTAGCGAATGGAGTCAATGCTCTGTATCCTGCGGCAAAGGTATACGCATGCGCACTCGTCAATACGTCAACCCTGAACAAGCGTCAGCGGCCAAGTGTACACGTCAGTTGGTGACTAAAGAGATGTGCGTGGCCGCCATTGCCGAATGTAATGTGTGAGTGGCAACGATTTGCACAAAAAGAATTATATAACACTTACTAATGAATATTGAACAGATCCGCACAAGAGCGCGATGACGACGAGGGTGAGAACATGGCCAATTCACAAACTCTTGTCAGGGACAATGGTGAAGGCGCAGGCGTTTGTAAAACTTCTCCTTGGAGTGTTTGGTCCGAGTGCTCAGCCAGTTGCGGCATTGGCATAACAATGCGAACGCGCACATTCGTCAATCATTTAGGCCGTAAGCATTGTCCGCATATAACAATTGTCGAGAAGAACAAGTGCATGCGTCCGGATTGTAAATTCGAGGAAGTTGAGTTGCCCGATCCAATGTGTCCAACGACACAATGGAGTGATTGGTCGCCATGCACTTCGACTTGTGGCCGAGGCGTGACTATACGCACACGACTTGTGCTGCTCGAGAACGGGCCTGAAAAGGAGGCATGCATAAAACGTATGGAGCTCCATCAGCAGAAAGAGTGCAATAATCCCGTCGATTGCACTATAAATATGGAAATGGCAAAAGGTTTTTCATCTGCCAATAAATAAAAAGTAAATTAATTAACAAATTTATATTTCGTGATAGATATTTGCACGCGGCGCTACGATTCTGGACCATGCCGTGGCAATTATTTGCGCTACGCCTATAATGAACGTTCTGGTCATTGTGAATCTTTCACTTATGGCGGCTGTCGCGGCAACCGTAATAATTTCCTTACAGAAAATGATTGTATGCACACTTGCGGCATGATGACATGTAAATTACTTTATGGTTCTCTATTGAGTCGTCGTGCATCGTACCTTCTTTATTTCAGCACACGCGTCACAACCTCTTGAACCAAATCGCAGCAATGATGAGGAACAATTGCCTGAGGGTTGCATCATGTCGGAATGGTCCAACTGGTCGGAGTGCAGCGTACGTTGTGGTTTAGGATATTCAGAGCGTCATCGTTACGTCATCAGTGAACCCAAGAACGGTGGTCAAACATGCCCGAAGAGAAATGTAAAGCGCCGTCGTTGCACAATGTCAGATTGTTAATCTTACTCCTTTTTACTTAATACATTTCATAATAGTTTCATATAACCCACATAAAGGTTTGAATATTTGAATTATAAGATTTGTTGAAACTAAAAATGTTGGAAGGTTTGACGTTGTAAATTTTTGTCTCTCTAGTTTAGTTACAGAGCTAGAGAATGCGAAATTCTTCTTATAGCCCTTAAATAACAAATCATGTAAACATAATTTTTTTCTTTATAACTAAATAAATATATCAAATAAAATCATGCATATACCAGGAATATTAAGTCTCTGGCCCCCCCAGTATTCGAGTAATGTTTGTGTTTTTGAATCCCACCATATAAAATGGACAACGATCGAGTTAACTCAGTCCAAAGGCGGAACTGCTTCTTTATTGCTCTTCATGGTCTATGAAAAGTTTCCTACACGGACTTTAATGTCTATCTGCACTGAAATGCTCATTTATAATTTAAACCACCCACAAACAAAAATGAGTCCAGTTATGTTATTTTTGTTACGTTTATTTTTAAGTTTTGGGTAATGGTGAAAGGTCATACCAGATCTAAATGCAGCGAATTATTAATCAAGGGACTATGTAAATACAAATTACATTTGATAATTATATTTAAAACAGTAATTTTTTTTACTTTTGCTTATTTGCTTTCATGACGACGATAGAGACAAACCTATAACAATTCATATTGACGAAGGTGCATTCTTTGAATTATGTCTCTACAATCATTAAATACTCTCTTTATGTTCTCTGTGTCCACAGCGCAAGTAAAATGCGGATAGCAGTAATGTTTTCCATCTCCACTTGCAGTTGAAATGCGCTGAAAATAAAATGGAGAATTATTTTTTTATAACCAATTTTACTATGAGCCGAAAATTATCGGACAGGAAAGCAGTTACTTACCAAAAATTCGTCACGAATGAAATATTTAGCTCTTATTACTTCTGGGTCATCTGTTGATTCCATTATTGCGTCACCTGGAAAATTGTTTAAAATATGTTGGTCACTCAACTCCTAAATATATAAAAAAATTATACAAACTTGGCGTTTGGTATTTGTTAAACTCGGCAAAATAATCCGAAAGTTTACTTTTTCCAGCCTTTATTTTCTCTGCTAACAAATCTTGCTTATTTAAAAAAAGTATAATAGAAATTGTACGCAGCCACCTAAAAAGAATTTTAACTTTAATATATAAATTATAGTTATGATTGTACAGTAGATTAAAGCAAATTTGTTTGACTCCAAATTAATTTTACTTCTGAATTAAACGAAAAATTAATAGTTTAGCATAAATATGCTGATTTTCTGACACTGTGGACGAGCCAAATCTACAAATTATTCAAAATTTCAGAGTTTAGTTGTCTCAAAGACATTTCTGAAAAACAGATAATTTTTAAGGTATGTTGATTAAAAGGCCGAATACCTTTTTCTGCAATTAACATTTCCGAAAAGTAACTATATATGTACTTCACTCGCCTTTATGTCAAAAATTATTGAAGCTACAACACTATGAAATATATGTCCGAATATTAAAAAAAATGTAATACCATACCTATTGTTCCAAATACTTTTAAATAAATCCAAGGATTCTCGAAGTCGATTTTGAGTTGGATCTTCACGCAAAACCATATTATAGCTTGAGCAAGCGGTTACAAATATTATAGCTGTAACATCATTGAAACATTGAATCCATTTCCTGCGTTCATCTCGCTGGCCACCCACATCAAACATGCTAGTTTCAAAAGAACAAAATTGTTATAAGAAATTGTTGTTTCTTTTTTAACTATTAAAACTTACTGAAAGTTAACTTTGTCCACCTGAAATCTTGTCTCAAATATTCCAGAAGTTAGTACACGACATCGTAGAATATCTTGTTCATTTGGTGTGTAGTTTGGGTTTTTTATGGTGCTTACTCGATCTAAAAAGCTGTATAAAAAAGGGGTGATTGATTTTGAGTATATAAATAATTTTTAATAATGTAGAGTTAACAGAACTATTTTTTAATGAAAATGAAATGTATTTTTTTCATCATTAGAAATTTAAATGTTAACATTTATACACTTACTATTTCGCGCAATCAATCAACTGGTATTCATTTGACCTTTCATACGTTTGTAGTACGCCCTTGTCCTTCCATAACTCTTCTGTGTGTTCGTAAAATTCAGGGGGATAGTTAAAATCTGGACCTTTAATATAAAATAAACATCAATTAGAAGAATATAGACACAATTATTTATTTAAACATTTGTATTGTTTTGAATAGGCTTTCATTAGCTTCACTTAGATGTACATAACGATGTTTGTAGTAACAGGTGCCCTTTTGAGAATTGAAATGACATATTCAATTTTTTGGAGCACCCTGTCAAGTTCATTATGTTGTTTTTTCAAACATTTTTTAAAGAAAAAGGTGCGTAGCTGCGCCCTATTACTCTATGTCTGCTTACAGAGAAATCCAATTTTTATGTTTTAGTCTATAAGGACGATGATACGCTTTTATTTCCGATTATAACAGGAAATTGGAACTTCCTATGAGACATATATTTTCAAAATTCTAAATACTTAGCGTTTTATTGTCTTTTTTTTGGTTATTGATAGTTTTGTCCCGGGATTACGCCCCGTTATATAATTATTATATATTTAAACTTACTTGACGCATAATCCTGTATGTACTCAACCCTTGCATCGTTTTCTTTTTTTTCTAAAGCTACAGATGGATTAAGGGTGCTCATTGCTCCAGTAATAGTCTAAAAATAAAAAAATTTTTTAATTTAAAGGTGGTTAAAATTAGTATATTCATGAATTGACTGTTAAGTTAAAAATTTAGTAAGAAAGGTATCTTCGGTACCGGAGATGTGCAAATTATTGATTTTGACTATAAGAGGGAAATTTCAGCCCTCGATCTTGAAAATCAAAAAAATTATTCATACAATTACTTAAATTTTATTCATCTCTCTTCTTCTTTTTGTACGGGGCTACCAGTTTTCAAAGATAAGACTCTCTTTCAGATCGATAGCTCCAGAACTTTGGGAGGAGATCGTATATTCACAGACAGACTGATTGACGAAAGTTTATTACTTTATAACTTACCAATATAGCATCTCGAATATTTTTTTTAATATCATCTATTTTCTGTTTTTTCTCCTGTTCAGAAAATCCATCAACATGTAAAATTCGCATCTGTTTTACTATAGTTGATTTTCCAGACTCTCCAGCACCTAATAGTAGAAGCCTATGGGTGGCCCTATAGAGCTGCTTATCCTTTTGCAACTGTCTTGATATTGCATCACTCCGGCGTTTTTGACTCTTTGAATCCTCCGAATTTATATCCGACTGTTTTGAGGTAGGAGAACCAAAACAACCCATAGCAGCCCACGGAGTCCACCAACACGTCGCTCGATTTTCTTGCGCTGCGTCGGGAGACTCGGCGCCCCTGTTATCTCCGTTCTGATCCAGTATAGCTGAGTTTTCAGAATTGATATACAATTATATGTAAATCAACCCTTTCCTCAGTTGATGACCTTTGTGCTAGAAGTTTTTCTGTGCAGATTTGTGCGCTTCAAATAAACCTAATATAGAAATTAAATTAATGAAAATTTTCAATATTGGGATCGACTTCCAAAGTCTTTATTCAATTATTCAATTGTTTCAGTCATATAGAAATTTGACCAATAACTTAATATTCACTTCATGCCTAAACAACTGTCATTGAATCAAGAATTGATAATATCTATATATACATAAATATATTTTTTTGCGCAACTAACTCTTGCAAAAAGTTGAATAAAGAAATTAACTAACAAGCTTTAGACCACATGTTGCTTACGTTAAAAGGCTTGGATACAAAATATTATATGTATATATATACATATGTATATATTTTTTAATAAAGTATAAATTTACCGGCTAGTTTTTTTTTGATATTAGAAAAAACAATTTACGGGCCATGTATAAAAATAAAGTAAAAATTCTATTGTCTTGATAGGGTTAAATACTGTCACACTAAAAGTTTATATGTATATTTTGGCTGTTAATATATTATATTATTACAGACTGCTCATAAAGTCCTATAGAAGTCAAATAATTTAATATTTATCTAACACACCTACTCGCAGGTTGTACACATCCTAGATAAACATTTTTTTCTTCACGCTGTTAAAAATGATAAGAATAATAATAAAACTTTCTTTGTAAACCAATTTTCCAATGATACATGTATATACAGATATATAAATTGCAAGCGTATATATATAAAACATATTTTATCATATACAGAGATGTACGCGCCGTTAATATATAAATAAATATATATGTACACACTCGGAGACCCTGCAACAGTGATTTTAATGTACGGATATTGAGGAAAAACCAATAAACGGAAAATTTAAACTTAAAAAATATTTTGGCACACCTATTTAGTATAACAATTCGGATATTTATGTATGTTTTTAATAAAAAAAAACTTATTACATTATTATTAGATATGTTTATATCCTTTTCAATCACAGAATTATTTAAATAGTTCACACAAGTATATACTGCTCCTGGCAATGAGCTTTTTTTCCTTGTTTGCTTTTTTTATTTTGCATACACCACATTGTTTTTTAAACTCATCTTACTAATTTCGAGACAGGTCAGAACACATAACATTTCTCTTCACCAAATACACACAATTCTAGAGGGTGCTGGTAATATAGTTTTCACTGCTGTTCTGAGAGTCATATATAATTTACTTTTTCTTTTAAATTTATTTGAATAAACAATAGTGACTATCTATTCAATTATTTTGGTTTACAAAATTATTCATATTTAATAAATTTAAAAACTCGATTAATATAAAATTTAAACAATTAACTTTGTATATTATCCAAAAACTCTAAGTTTATCTTATAACTCAATTAATTATACTTAATTTAAAAAATAATAAAAAATTTTATAAAATATACTTCAATCACTCACACTAACACTTTTTTATTCTGTGTATTCGTCTATTTGCAAGTGATGATAAGCAAAACAAGTTATCAATACAGTAATCTATCTATGCGACTACTTTAGATATTCGTGTTCCGGTGGCTTCTAGACTAACAGATTCTGTCTGGCAAACTTACAGCCTTACTCTGTCAATTCTCTATCTACTGTTAAGAACGAAATTATATTAAGGCGACGTGATTTTTTTTCTTTAAATTTAGAACAATCCCACTCTTGATGACAAATAAAAAGCTCGGATGAGATGTTTGACGAACCTTATCTTGAATTTCTTATGCTAAGTTAAACCTTGACCTAACATATGAAATTAACATAATCAGACAACACAGTAACTATAAAACTGTTTGATAAAGCAGACCCTCACAGACTCACTTTAAATCATATAAAAATTGATTAAACATTTTTGTTTCGTAAATTTTATTTCAAATGATGTTCGTGTGAATACTCCCAATCATGACGAATATGTTCGCGCGAACACAGCAAAAAAGTTTACTGACGCCGCAAACAGATTGCGCAAATATATGTATATTTAACTCGGATGGGCAGCTTTCTGGTAACAGTCAATAGAAAAAGTGTATCAAATGGCATGTGATAAGGATTTTAACTGCGAGTCGTATTCAGAACACCTATTTTGGCCTTTCCCAAATCATCAGATAACGGGAATTCAGCCTAATTTTAATACTGTCACGGCTTTTACTAATTTTGTGAGCTTATTTTAATATTTGTTTTTTTTTTGTCATTTATTTAAATTTACGAGTCTTCCCCTCAAATTTCAAGTCTCTACGTCTTGTAGTTTCCGAAAAGCACATTGGTGAAGTATGTACTAGACACCCGCAATATATACCATATTGTCGTGTTATCGACAAATCCAGTTTGTCAAAAATGTCTTTAGTTTGTAAAGGCTTTCACCCTCATGATTTTTGTTTTCATTAAGGTCTAGACTAGACGACATGTTAACAACTGTTCGTTGCTTTGAGAAGTTCATAAATAAAGAAATATTAGCATTTAAAAATTTAACGCGTTACATTTCTTCATGTTGACTGGACAACTTGGACCCTCAGACTGATTTATTGTGCAATAAACATTGCAATATTGCACCGAGTAATAATATTGTGCAATATTAACTTAAACAAAAAAGCGTCTAGGGCCGCTTAATGATGAAAAGTAACCATATTTAACTAAATGTGTCTGTGAAAGAGGCACTTGTGCGCAAAAGTGACGCAGTTGCCACAAAATAGGGAAGAAGAGAATTCAAACAGTACACAGAATGCTAACTAGCCTAATGTGCCGTACATTTGCTCGGCAGTTGGCCTATGTCAATATGGGAGGTACCCTAAGTTACACTAAGTTAACGCGATGAGTAACCATAACAAAATACTCAAAGTAATTGTACATGAGTAACGCTTGTTTTTGTGTCTTAAAATTGTTTATTTTTTTAATAAGGTAAGGTATTTTGCCAACGCTATTTTTATTTTAATTTTATTGTCTTGTGTTAATGTACATCGTAAAAAACATGTGTTCAATTTTTGTAATATTGAGTTGACAAAAAGTTGATTTTTATTGTCGTTCAGTTTTGCGGTATGTGTTCATGCTAAATAAATTTGTGTTTTTGTAAAATACAATATTACAAATTATGGATTTCATTCAAAGAAAGTTCTGACTGCTTATGTTGTAAAAATATGTATACGTGCATATGGATGTACATACATAAGCATAACATACCTAATACATACTTACTACAATCCCCAATTGATGCTTCTGATGTAAATTACAATTAAAACTTAACTAAGCTAACAAAACAAATAATTCTAGTTATTAATACGACAAACATTTAAAATTGTTTATGATTAGATCTAACCATGAGGGAATCAGCACATGAAATAAGTATTGATGTTTGGAAACAATGGATATTGGATGCTATCTCAAAAATTCGGTCGCAAAAACAGCGACCAAGCGTCCAACGAATATGTCAAGCCATTGGCACACATCACAAATTTCACGAAGATATTGTTGCAGATAAATTGGAGCAAGCTGTTGAATCGGGTGCTGTAATTAAAGTTTATAACAAAGGTCTTCATTCATACAAAGCTCCGATGGCAAAACGACGTATTAAAGTCGATAAGAACACAAATTTATGTAAAATGGTTGCAAGAGCAGTTCATGATTTAGGAGAATGCGAAGGATCTACCATAAAAAGTATTGAAAATTACATTCAAAAATTTAATTACATAGATCTTGCACCGGACGTGGATTTTAAATACGTAATTAAAACTTCTATAAAAAAAGCAGTGGACGCTGGGTTTCTTATTCAGGAAGGCAAATTATTTAAAAAAGGAAAATCTCTGACAACACCACGTAAGACGGCGCCGCAAGTAGAAGTGCCCATAAAAGGAGAAGAATCTTGTATGCATTGCTCAGGAAACTCGCTTAAAAATCTGAATGGAATTCCAGAACCGTTGAGTTCGTGCAATCAATGTGGAATGTCTCTACATACTACTTGTGCAAATATAGCCGGTAAATGCAAGTCCCAATCATATGTCCTTCTTTATATGCTTGTGACAAAAGGAAGTCATTGGAATTGTCAAAAATGTGCTGGATGCAGTGTATGTGGAAATCAAAATAAAGGTCCATGTTTATTGCAATGCTTTCTCTGTAAAGAAAATTTTCACCTTACTTGTTTGGATACAATTCCAGACAAAAAGCCGAAACATCCTTACAGGTAAGAATATTGATTTTTATATATTTGTACTTGAATTTAATTGGATACCTATCAATTGAAAATTCCTTTTTTTGTTTTAACTACAATAATCATTTTTCTATTTTAAGGTGTAAAAATTGTTTAAAAGAGAACACAGAAAGTATTAAATCGGCTTTGAAACGTGAAGCTGCAAAGATAAAGTTTGAAGCAGAATCTGACAGGTAACGTGTGAATATCCAAAACATTTTCCTTTTGGGTGGCAAATTCTGGTCTGGAAATTCGAAAAAATAAATTTAGTTTTAGATCAAAAACATTTAAAAATATAAACAGTGACTACAAGATGACTAAAAAATATGAAATCGGGAGTCTATATCTAAACTTACTTTATTAAAATAACATTTCGTTTTTCAGGAAATCGTCTTACGGAAAAATAAATAATCCAAGTGCTAAATGTATTTCACGTTCAAATATCGTTTCATCGGAAACGAAAGCTACAAACAGAACGACAAATTGTAAGAAGTTCATAAAAAGTGAGAAAGGAAATGAATATCCTTCCCCTTCACAACTGTTTTTATTTGATAACAAGTATAAAAAATCTTGCTCGGAAACTAATAAAAAAGTTAAAAATATACCTGATGTAAACAACATAATCAACGAAACAGCAAGTAAGTCCCGAAAAACCGGTAAACTGCAAGATATGTCCGTTTTATGTCAACTGAGTAGAAAGAGGACGTTGTCTGACTTGTCATCAACAAGTTCCTCCAGTGACAGTGAAGATGATGAAAAGTATGAAAATGCTGACCGGGACGACAGTACATCATCCGATACATGTACATCTTCTAGTTCAGATTCTGACTCCAGTGATAGCTCAAGTGAAAGCTCTGAGTATGATAATGACGAAGATGAAAATAATGAGGATGATGACAATAATTCCAACAAAGATACGTATGATTCCAGTTCATTACCTGATGATCATTGTAATAAATCCAAGATTTTTCACCAAAGTTTTATTGACAAAAACAATGAATACGTATCTACAGAAATATCAAATGAATATTGGGGATTTGCTGCAGTAGCAAAAAAAGAAGTAGATATATTTTCTAAAAGCGAAGTAAATTCTCAAGCTTCAAAAAACCAGCAATCTCTTCTGCCAAATTCTACGACAGAATCGGATTTAAAAAGCAAACTAACCACAAATAATTTAAAATCATGTGGCTTAAAAAAATATGTCAGTTCACCAAAGGTAACTAATAATGTTGTTCAAAAAAAAAAAGTAGTACCTTTGAAGTCAATGCCACTGGAAAGAGCAAACAGTTATAGTGAAACTGAAGAAAACGTTCCATATTTAAGTGAACAAAAAATTCTTAAATATCAACTCTTGGATGAAATGCAACAATGTCGTGAAGCAAATGGAATATCTGACATTTCAAAGGATCCAGATTGTTATACTTCGAACAATCCTTCAAGTCCATTTGGTATGTACACATTTTAATTAACTGTTGTCTGCACTATCAAAAATACTTGCACAAAACTTCAAATGGTTAAATTTATACATTAATATAATGTATTTTTTCATAAATATGTCTTAAATGTACTTAAACCTCATTTATACATAACATAAAATTACACTATTTCAGATCACCAGCCGAATCCTCCAGGCGTGGAACAAGTAGATGTTGCCCTTTACAAAGAAGTTTTGGACAAGGCTTTGATGAAAGTTTCAAATAACTACAAAAAAGCATGCAAAACAAACGAAGTAAAAACATTCACAAATACTGAAAGAAGCCCTGAAGCTATTGAAATCGGCAAATGGAACATTGAAACTTGGTACTCTAGCCCATTTCCGCAAGAATATGCTAGGTATTTAAAAATCTCCTTATAAAACTGAAAAGTCAAAGTGTTCCATTTCTATATACGTGTACTTCAGGAATGTAAGCAACATGAAAACAATTTTTTTTTACATGACCGTCCCCTAAAAAACATACGGAATGATATAAAAGAATGTAAATTGGTATGCAAGTATGCTAAGTATACTCAATTAAATCTAGTAAGCCTATATCGGGTCAATGTTACTATTCATGTCTGAGGGTCTGTCTGTTTAAATTAGCACTGCTCCGAGTGAAGATTACCTTTAATTATAATCATGGAATAGAGCTTTACGATAAAATTTACTAAATCATATTATTTATTTTCTTCTAGATTAACGAAACTCTTCTTATGTGAGTTTTGTTTAAAGTATACCAAGAGCCGATCTGTTTTGGATAGACATCAGAATAAATGTATTTGGAAGCAACCACCGGGAACGGAAATATTTCGTCAAGGCAATTTATCTGTTTTCGAAGTAGATGGAAATATTAATAAGATATACTGCCAAAACCTTTGTTTGTTGGCAAAGTTTTTTTTAGACCACAAGACGCTATATTATGATGTTGAGCCATTTTTGTTTTATATATTAACCAAAAACGATAAAAGTGGCTGTCACCTTGTCGGATACTTTTCCAAAGAAAAACATTGCACGCAAAAATATAATGTGTCTTGTATTCTTACAATGCCACAATTTCAACGACAAGGATATGGTCGGTTTCTAATCGACTTTAGTTATTTACTTAGCAGAGAAGAAGGCCAGTTAGGAACACCAGAAAAACCGTTGTCAGAACTCGGTCGTTTATCATATTTTTCATATTGGAAGTCTACAGTCTTGGAGTATTTATACCGATATAAAAATCAACGTGAAATAACTTTTAAGGATATTGCTATTAAGACTGGTTTAGCTATTTCGGATATTGCACTGGCTTTTGAATTACTGAATTTTATAAAGTTACGAAAGAATACAAACGACATTCGTTATCAAATTAACATAAAAATTGATTGGGACAAAGTTTTGAAATATCATACTCAAATGGAAAATTCTAAAACGAGAATCATTATAGAGCCCGAATGTCTGCGATGGAGTCCCCTTCTATCAACATCAAAATCTTCGCTATTGAATAGCATAAAGCCTTTAACTAATCGAGAACTTATATTATGCAGCAAAGAAAATGATTCAAATGCTGGTGAAACTCTTAACTGCAAAGATACAGATAAAACTGTTTTAAATGCATTATCCGATTTAGACTTCGCACGTAGTAGTAACAAGATCAACAATGAAAAAACGAAAAATGTTGCTAATCTTGAACTAACAACAAACTGCAATCCTGTTATTAATAAAAATTCCGATTTGCGAAAAAGACGTCACTCTGAAAATTTAAATCATCAATTAAGTCTGACGAATGATTTAAAGAAATCGAAAAAGGAAAATAATACTGATTTAAATGAAGAGTTAGAAGATTGCAAAAATTTTATTATAAATAAATCCCAACAAACGGAACAGGATTATCAAAATGATTTTAATTTTTTAACATCTCGAGCTCAAAGGCTTGCTAATCGGAAGTCGCAACAAAATTCTGTTACAACTAAACGAAAACATATCGATAAAAACTTGAAAAATTTCACCGAAAATAAAGAGCCAGTTAAACATGATATTTCAAAAGAAGTAAATGATATGCCAGTTGATAATGTCCATGAAATCAATCAAGATAACCAGAACGATATGGAATTAGCTGAGAAAGTAGATAAAGTTGTTAACATTGTCCCAAAATTAAGAGGCAAAAAAGGAAGTAACAAATTATCGGATGATACTTTAATCACTGAAAACTCTTCGTCAGCTCTTGTAGGTAATGAAAATCCACCAACACAAGTCTCCGACACACCAAAAAAGACAGACACAAATAAAACCGAAGCACTGGAATCTGTTTCGCCAAAGCAGCCCCAGAATATAATTTCTAATCAAATAGAAGAACCTGAAAAACCAGAACAAGTTTTGGACGCCGTTGCCAAGAAGACAAAAAAAACTATATTTGCTGATGTTGTTCCTCTTGACAACATAATAGGCGATAGTAAACCAAACAAAGTAGAACCGCCTCAACAATATAATTCCGAGTTAGATTGCAAAAAAAATGAGGCAACGAATACCCAAAAAAATGAAATTGAGGCCACCTTGATCCAATCAGAAAAAGACACTGCAACACATAAAAACGAAAAAGATAACGTACAGCTTGAGGACAACTTGGCAATCGACAATAAAATAAAACTACCAAGCAAACCTCAAACAATTGAAAAAAATAATGAGGTTGTTTGTAAAATCAAAGTGAATGATAGCGGAAAAGGTCAAACATCTGAAAAGAAAGATGTTTCAAATTCTACAGAGACTTCGGAAAATCAAAAGCAAAATAATACATCTTCAATTGATTTTTTGCCACCAGAAAATAATACTGATGTGAAGTGTGACGGGATTATTTTAAATGATAAACAATCAGATATAACAGGATTAGCACAGTTAATAACCGAAAAACACGTACAAATAAAAAAATCAGATTCTTTTGATATACAACAAGTACGTCCTACATTGATAGCTCCATTAAAAAATGCCGAAACAGCAAATGTTACGCCGATGAAACCACAAACTACTGAATCTTCAGATCAGAAAAGTAAAAATTGTGATAAACAAAATGACATAACAAACATTTTAGAGTCTGGAAATGAAACTAATGAACAGAGGAATGAAACAACAAAAAATGATGCGTCTAATTGCAAAAGTGGAGTTCCTCTTTTGGAAAAAAAAGAAAAATGTGTAGATGTTTCTAAACCCAAATATTACTCACCAACAACAATAAATGTTAAAGAAGAAGAAAGATCTGCTGCCCGAACTCCATCAACTGTCCTACCTGTGGCTATACGAGAGAAGGTTCCACTTAAACCCACTGAACATTCACAAATACAGAATCCCATTACGTCCCAGTTCCCTATTAACCAGGTGCCAAATTATCACACCTCGCAATATTGGCAGTGGGATTATTATGGGTACAATTTGTCGCATTTAGACGCTTCATCTCAAAAAGGCCAAAAACAGTTTCATAAGGACTTGGCTACAACAATGGCTTACACACACAATTTCACACAGAATTTGTACCAGTCAGCAATGCAACATCATGCACATCATCAAATGAGTCTATCAAAGGATAAACAAAAAGCAGAGAGAAAAAGTAAAGAAGATCTCTCTAAAAAAAATAATGTCAATATAAATAATTCATCGACGCTTCGTGATGATACAATTGCCCATGGTTGCAATTATAATTTGAATAGTCAATCTTTGGATTATGGTCAAAAATGTGTGGGACAGCAAAAAACACTGAAAGATATTGATCAAACGCTGCAGCTTAAGGTTGCAAGCCAGTTACAAAATGTATCACCAAGATCAGTATCTGTAAATCATGTTGAACCAACTGCGGCGATACAGAACACCTCAAACAATCATCAAACATCGATATGCACTAAGCAAAAAAACACTTCTTCCATTAGTACTTCAACAGCAAATACACGCGAAAACAAAGTCAAGTTGGCACATCAAACGCAGACTTCCCAACAAGCAAATTTGCAAGTAAACCAACAGGATATGAATGCATCGATGGTATACAATTCCGAAACAACTACAAACACAAATTTACAACATTATGATTGTAGCATCAATGTTCCAATAAATATGGACTCGCCAGCTAGTATAGGCAGTGATATCACTCAGGGCTCAACCGAGACCATACCTTCTGCAAACGTGCATATGACTCAATCACAGCAACAATATTCAGACTGCTCTATGCAAAACCAATCGTCTGCAACACCAATGCATATGACCATTCAACCTTCACATGTTCAACAGAACAACATGTCTCTGAATTTGACGCCAACAAGTTCATCTAACGTAAATCATCTGAGTAATCAACAACAACAGCAGCAACAACAGTCTCGTAAAACTAATTCACAGGTAATTCATATTAATATTAAGAAGCGAAGTATGTCATCATTTTTTTCTCGGCATTGTTCATATCCAAATCATCTCCACCTTACATAAATCCACATTTTTATGTTCCGTATCTCATGTAAACATTTGTAAAAATAATATTGTTTTTTTTTTTTTTTTGCAGACTGAAATTGTTGTAAGTTCATCGTCGGTTACACATCGAGCTTCGACTCCGAAGCACATTCGTAGTGGCAACACATCAAGTACTTCTCAACCTAGAGAGTCAAAAAGTTCATCTGCTGGAAGCAGTGCAAATTCCTCAAACGGTCAACACCAACAACCGCATGGATCAAATTCTTCAAATGTATCAAAAATATCACAAGACTCATTGCATAATTTACAATTTTCTCAGATAGGAGGACAACATAATCACCAACAAAACATGCAACATCTAGATTATATACCGATTCCTCAAATTGGTCAAAACTACTCATCCAACACACCAAATTCTTATGAGGTAGTTTCAATGCCAGCTGTGTTACAGCCCCGGATGGCAATTAACAGCTCTGTTCACTCTCTGGCGAATCCACATCAGCGAATCGATTCACAACCGTCTTCAGCTTGTGCAGTGAACAACTTTTACTTACAAAACAATTTATCAAGTGACGTTGTATCTAATACATCTCGAAGTTCAGTTCCTTCGGTACTGGGACCATCGTCAGCAAGCGTTGATACCGAACAACGCCAAGTTAATGTAGATTCCATGTCTACTACAAGTAATACTGGAACCACACCTTCATTAGTGGGAAATCTCTGCAGCTTAACAAAACTTCAGCAACTAACTAATTGCTTAGAAACTCAATCATGTAACAGTTCTCCGGGAGTTCAAGTTAATTTAACACCATCACCACATCACCCTATTTCACACAATTCGATGACTCCTCCACCACATTTGTTGATGCCACAAAGTAGGAACATATCCACACCTCCAAATATGTTACAAGGACAGGTGCCACCTTTACAGTATCACAAATACTATTCAAGTAACATGAACATCGCCCCGATTTCGTCAACCGCTCAGAATACTGGAAGAAGCACTCGGAACACACCCTCAGCTCCTGTGCAGCATTCAAGCTCCACAATTGGGTCATCATCCACAAATAGAAGCACTAATGTCCACATCAGTCCAAATCTTATGCCATATAGTGCCATTAACAGTTACAGAATGTCGCCACAGCAATCTGCGGGAGCAAGCTATAGTTCAGGCAGTGAATATCCTAATTCACAAATTCCGATGCAGATGGGTGTAATGAACATGCAATCTCAATATCAGGACGCCTGTGTGTTGCAGAGAGCTGCACAACAAAATCCTATGTATTCAACGTATCCACCATATTTACCATTAAATGGATCTATTCGAAGATAATATAAAGGATTTAAAAATACAACAGAGCAAAAGCATTAGATTTTCCATATTTATCGTATTGTTTACTTTTTTTCTTCTTTTTTTATATATACATATATATTTATATTAGGTTGATTCAAAAAAAAAAATTAAAAGTTGTGTTTTAGTGTAAAAACAACCCAGTTAAATTTTCAGTTTTTAATTTTGACCTCGAATAACTTTTGATCCAGTAGACTTAGTAAAAAATCATAAGAGACCATTTTGCAAAGCGTCCGATTCCCAAAAAAATATATATCAGCAGATTCTCCATAAAGTTCACTATTACTAGCAATAAAAATCAGAAGGCATAAAACCAATTGGAGAAAAATCGTATCGAATGTAGAAAAACGCGATGCGGGCTATTAAAATATTAATATTTAAATATAAAATTTTAACAGGCGTATTTTTTCATCAAAACACAACTATTAAGGGTGTAGTCTGGTCTAGAAGTAAAAATGTTAGGCGTTTTTCAGTGTACGATAAAAAAAATATTTTTAGCAATTCCTGCTGGCATTAGCTCTTTTTATTATTTTTTACTATCTTTCAAAAAAATTATTTTAAAAAGAGCTTTGAAAGTTGCTTAAATCGCCTTGGAAAATGGGTTAAACTGGAAAATAAAAATGTGTTTTTTTAACCTTATAGTGACCAGAAATTATATCAATATTATTTTAAATGAATTGCAATCGCAAAATTTTAGATTACTTGGAACGAAAATGTGTGTTCCTTAACTTCAGATATTAATAAATGTATATTATTATTTAAAATACTAATTTTTCATGGGTTATTTTTATTTTTTAACACGCGACTGAGTTATTGTTATAATTGTTCGTATTATCGAGCATCGTCGGATTCTCGGATGTATTCTAGAAATCTCCGAAAACCGATTTCTCCCTGAAAACAACACTTAACAATTCTACTGAAACTCGTCGGAAGAGACCCATGAAAGGACGGAAATTTGCTATCACTGAGGTAACAACTGCAATAATGGATTATAAGAAGTGCTTTGTCGATTGGAATATCCGTTGGCTCAAGTGTATTATATCTTTATCACTTCGTATTAAGGCACCTCCTTCTGTTGGAGATTTAGAAATTTTGAAGTCTCTATAAATAAAAATAATACATGTATGTAGCACGATGCAAACCAATTGTATCCAATTCCTTTTCAAACTTGTTTTGTACTTATAAATAAAAAAAATACAAATAAAATACTACTTGCAGTACTTGCAGTTCTCAAATTCATTTTAGTTTTTTCGTATATTCTACAGCAGTCAACCGAAGTTTTTTCGTGTGAAAAATAATTGCATCATAGTCATTGTCTGTGTCAGTACAAAAAATAAAGTGAACTGAAGTCAAGCTTTAAAAATGAACTTCGCATGCTGTGTAATTCTAAAAATCGTTCAACTAGTATGTGAAGAATTTATAGAATTTGTAAACTAAAATATATTTTAGTTAATTTTGAGTTGTGTTTTAAAAGAATTTATTATTTTATTTAATCTAATTTGGATTCTTTATATAGTTTACAACTTTAGCAGCCTTACTTGCTAAGAAATTGTCGGACAGTGACTCGAACCGTGTACTAATACGTAACAAAAAAAACTCTTCTGAATGGATGCTACTCAATAATCTTTCCTGGTCAAATGAAGGAAACGATTTTAGTATTTTTACTTTCATTGGATATTTATTTATTACTGGAATATTGTTGTTATCAAGGTAAGGTTTGTATGAATATTAAAGGTCTGCTGTAAACTCAACTTTGACCTCGAAAAACTTTGGAACCATCCGACTTAATAAAAAATACCTGACTATTTTGAAGAGGATTCTATTCACAATAAAAACACCTTTTTTTTTTAGATTCTTCATTAAGAATACTGTGTACAGTGTATCTGAGAAATTGTTTCTGTTTTTCGGTGTTATTTTCTTTGCTCTTGAAGGTACGTATTCTTAGTTTGCAGATAGTTATTCCATTCTAAATTAATAATTTATTTATAATCTATTTTTATTACAATATACATGTATGTATGTTTCTGTCTGTAGCAGAAAAAAAAAATGTGGGAAGCTAATTATCACATTTTTTTTTCTTAACTTTATTTTTAGCAATAGCTACGTCATTTTAATACTCTTGCAAAATGAGTATATTACAATCATCATGAAGTTTGCAAAGCAGAGAAAGATATATCTCCGACTATATAAAGTTTATACGATTTGATATAGCCTTGTCCGTCTGTCTGACTAATTCAGTGTAAACTCCTACTTGAGTTTATTTAATGTAGAAATTCGTTGTATATCTCCAGACATTGTATTATTATTAGCCTTATTATTTCTTTTCAGGAGTTTTTGTTTTCTCATCAGTGGAATATTTGCATTTCGAAATTCAAAAGTACGCACTTATTCTTGGAGGGCTCTCATTCCTGGGATCCCTTTTATATTTAATAGATATGCTGGTGTTCGGAAAAGATATTGATTTTGAAAACAAAATAATTCAAACTGAAAGCCCTGTTTTCATTGATGGATCTTCACAAGCCAACTTGGTTGGCTGTATGCAAAACTACGAAGTTAAACGAGATAATCTTAAACAGTCTTATTTAAAAACAGATTTGTAAAAGATTTTGACTATTATCTAAATTACAACATAATATATTTTTGAATAAAGTTTGCGTTATAAAAGAGTAGACACATTTGATAACATTTCATTTATTTGTTTTTTTTTTTTAAATCTTTTTTATGTTCCTTAATTGCAATCTACAACTGTATTTTGTTTTTTTCATTTTACAATTTGGCGTACTCAGATTCGTGCGCCACCATTGATTTTTTAATGTCGGCTAAGATTTGGCAACCACTCAAAGCCATTGTTATATCGAAATCCTTTTTTAGGACAGTCAGCATGTGCTCCACCCCGCGTTCGCCATCACAAGCCAAACCCCAAATTGCCGGTCGGCCTATAAACACCATTTTTGCGCCCAAAGCAAGGGCCTTGAATATGTCATTCCCCTGCATTATACCACCGTCTAACATAACGATCAGATCGTTGCCAACAGCTTTTACAATCTCGGGCAGGGCTTCAATGCTAGCAGGCACTGTGTCAATCTGACGAGCACCATGATTCGACACAATTATGCCCGAGCAGCCAAATTCGCGTGCCAAAACAGCATCCTCTTGGGTTAGCACACCTTTTACAATTATCGGCAAGTGAGTAAGCTGCTTCAACCATTTAATATCGTGCCAGGTGATTGTTGGATCAAATTGCTTGGAGACGTATTCATTGATGCCGGATGCCCCACCCATTTTACTATAAACGCCGTTAGCTTGCAGACCTTGAAAATTTGCCAGGCTTAAATTCGAGGGTAGACTGAAGTTGTTGCGTACATCAGCGCGTCGGTGGCCAAAGATCGGTGCATCCACGGTAAGCACTAATGCTTTAAAATCGGCCTTCTCGGCGCGACGCACCAATTGCTCTGTAAGCGATCTACAAAAAAACTTGATTAAAAAACTCGATTTGGCTTGACTAATTGCATCTAACCGATCTTTGTAAATGTAAAGCTGAAACCATTTGCATGTATCGGGTGCTCCTGCAGCCAATTCCTCAATAGATGAGGTTGCCAATGTACTCAATATAAAAACTGAACCTGCTTTGCCGGCAGCGCGTGCGTTGCCAACTTCACCATCGGGATGTGCCATCTTTTGCATGGCCGTTGGCGCAATACCCACCGGCCATTTGAGATTATAACCAAAAATTCCACACTCGGTATTTATTTGAGAGACATCACGTAGACAGCGCGGTCGCAGGCGTAATCTGTTAGCATATGAACCTCGATTAATAACGTAACAACCAAGTCATGCATCTCGGCTATGAGAATTTTACCTCCTAAAGGCTTCACGATTTAAGCCTAAAGTGTATTGATCACCAGCGCCACTACGATAATAGTCTAAGGCCTTCTTTTCCAACTTATTACGTGCTTGTATTTCAAAGTCCTCGACACAAACAAAGGCCATTTCAAAGTTATTGTATAGTATCAAATGTCCGACTCAAAACACCACTTATTGTGTCAGTTTCTTGAAGCAGACTAAAACTAAACAAACGTATCTTAATCACTCAGATTTACTTTGAGCAAGAGATGAGTCTACAAAACGTGATAAGCCTCTTATCAGTTGGAGAATACATTCAAACGTAAGTGTTTTTCTTTAATTTGTTTGAAATTTAATCAATGCAAATAACGCCACAGCAACAAAAACAAAAAAAAAGAAGGAAGAAAGAAAAAAAACGCTTGGCTTCGACAAAACGTAATATGATGCTGCCAATAATAAATAAAGCGGTTTATTAACAAAAATTAACGAATATAAACCAACACCTGAATAGGCATTACTGCTCTTACTCATACACTGTCTAATACATCGCCAAGAACTTTAATCTTTAAGGCAACAAATTCATTCGCTTATACACTGTATGAGCTCTTCAACTTGTTAAAATACTCCAAATCATGTTTACTAATAGATGGTACAAATTTAGCAAAAGATTTTTTGAAGTCTTCAAATTCAACGAACACATTTTCGGCAGTCAGTTCTTTAACATTCAAGTCACCTAAAATTATAGAAAAGATTTTAAATCTCATAATAATTAAAAACACAAAAACAGTCAAAACAACCTTTCTGATGCTGCTCAATAGTTCTGCGCACGGCGGACAGCCAAGCATTCGAGCATATGGAGTACAAATCAGCGCCGGACATTTCGCCTTTTAATTGTTCAGCGATGGCATTCAAATCAAAGTTTGATGCCATGTTAAAACGTTGAGTTTGAGCTCGTAGCACTGAAGCCTTATCATCGGCAGTTGAGCAGGGCCCAACATAGAATAGTTTGTCAAAACGTCCTGGACGCAGTAAAGCGGGATCAATTAAATCCGGTCGATTTGTAGCAGCCAGTATAAAGATTGGTTTTGTGGCTTCACCTAAACCGTCCATCTCAGCTAAAAGCTGGGATACAACACGATCCATAACACCGCCAGAGTCGCCTGCAACGCCGCGATTTGGCGCTAAAGAATCCAGCTCGTCCAAGAAAAGCACACAAGGAGCTGCAGCACGTGCTCTTGAGAATACCTCTCGCACATTTTGTTCACTTTGGCCAACATACATATTAAGCAGTTCCGGTCCTTGTACTGAAAGGAAGCTTAGATTGCTTTCGGTAGCCACTGCTTTTGCAACTAGTGTTTTGCCCGTACCCGGTGGGCCATACAGTAATATTCCAGAACGTCTTAAATTTTTACCCATCAAATGAACATGTTTTAGTGGCAGACCAATACTGCTCTGTATCTCATCCTTGAGTTTCGCCAAACCGCCAATATCCGACCACAAAACTTTTGGCACCTTTGGAGCACCTAAACTATTAGCAAATGAACTTTGCATATCAGATAAGTTACTTGCGAAATGGGAAAATTTAAGTGCACTTGTGAGGCGTGTCTCTCGCCTATGTAAACGTATCGCTTTCTCATAAAGTAATTTTAAATCGCCGAAAAGCAAACCCTGCGATTTGTCGGCAACCTCCTGCAACGTCTTCCTCGTTTCGCTCCAATTGGAGAAGATCTTTGGCATAAAAAAGTCTTGCATTTCTAGTGGATAGAGTGGTAGCTGATCAATAGCTTTTTGATTGTAGACCATATCTTTGAATGTTTCGCATACGTGCATCCATTTCAAGATATCATATCTTTCCTCTTTGGTTGGTGACTCTAGTTGTATTATTTCTAAAAACAAGCGTTGAATCATTGGTTTCAAGTGATTGTCACTGGTTAATGCCAAGATTATAATAGGATGCTTGCGATCCCGCGTAAACAATTCTTGTACCTGTACATGGAAGGCAGCAAGAAGGCGTAAATCTTCGTTGCCTTCATTATCAATGCCAAAAATCTAAAAATAAGAGAAACCAGTAAATAAAATTTTTTTTTTTTTTTGGAAAACTTAGATTACCTCAAAATTATGAAAGCATATTAAAAGTGGTTCGCTAACCAAACTTTTGGCAAATACAGCCTTTAACTTCATTTCGGTATGTGAGGGCACTTGTGAAACGATTTCTGAACAGTCAACGCCGTATAAGTGCATACCTAAATCCTGAGCGACGGCGTTTGCAATCCTAGTTTTGCCGGCGCCACGTTCGCCTTGCAACAGAAACACTGGGTATATGTGCTTTGATGACAGACATGCGGACTTCTTTGGCAGAAAAGCATCTATTGACGACCGCAGAACGTTGTAAGGTTTCTTTAAGCCCCTTGGATAGTTCTCAGCTATTCCGAAATTATCAAGCAATTGACGTGGCAAAAAATGATGCGAATGTGAAATTTGTACAAGATTCGTAAAATTCTTGGCTACTATTGCTTGTAGCTCAAATTCGCTGCCCTTGACCTCGAGGTGCACACATCTGAAGTACACATGGCGCAAATAGGCAAAGATGAGGTAGTAATGTGCATACATGTTAGTGCCAACCAACTGCGCATTGACATCAATGCGGTATGTATGACCCCGATGGAGTAAGCGTGGTGTATTAAAGTAGTTGCTCAGTATAAGTTCTGCAACCTCGGCCGGAATTTCATGCGGTGTATTGAAGATATAAACTTGTGATTTCGTAGCTACTTCCGGTATATTTTGTTCATCGTTGAAGTGATCAAACGTAACCCATAGACGTGTGTTTCCGTTGCATTCATTGCCAATACGAAAACGATCCAGTAGATTCGAATAAAAGTTTTCCTAGTATCATAATATTAATAACTAGTTAATTTGTTTAAAGTCTTCTGATTTAGTTTACCTGCACGTAGATGCAATTATTTTGGCTATGTGCCACGGGCAGTATTTGAGTAACGATTGTGTGTGGTGCCTGATTCAGCATTTGCTTAATCACAGTTTCCGAGGGTGAAATACCGCCATTGGTGAGTGCTTCCACTGTGTTCGATAAGCCGAACTTTGACGACCCTCTATGACTGTTTACCACCAAATTGACAAAGTTAACTTCATCTGATTCAGCATATTCATCATATACTTCTTTGGCAGCAAATATTATGTGTTCTGACTTTATGAGTTCGCCTTTGATAAGAAGTTCGTAGAGGTAATTTGGTATAGGCACCAATCGAAACTTCCCTTTGAAATATTTGACATAGCGCTGGTAGAGCGCATACACCATATACCCTGGAAGTATAAACCAGGGCACTTTGGGGTAAATCAATTGCACTGCCGCATTGTAGCCTTCCACCAAATCAAGTGCCCGGCCAGAAAATATGTACTGACAGCTTCCAATCCCATTGTCAATCGACTTTTTTGGCGTACCGCTGATCTTTTTCTGTGTGAATATGAAAATTAATAATTGTTAAATAATATATTTGGCCACTTACCGTTTCAAACATTGTTTTTACACAAATCAAAATGACAAAAATGGTTAGGACAAAGTACACTGTTTAAACATACTGCTGGGCAAAGTTAACACTAAGATTAGGAAATACAGACACATAAATATGTGTAGATTAAGATTTCACCTTTTTAACAATAACCTTTTTCTTCATAGTTAAAATCTTAGATTTCAAAATAAGACTCCTTTGTAAGTTTCATTCGTACTTTAACTTAGTATTTATTTAATGTAAATAAAAAATAAATAAATCTAAATCATATGCAACAGTAGTGTTGCCTAATCTGCCACTTTCCGTTTTCTAGCCAGATTGACGAGAAAAAGTATTTCTGTAATGCACGGTGAAAATATTATATTATGCCGTTAAGTGCAAATCAGTTCCAAAGTTTTCAAAATAATTTATATTGATTTCCCTTTTTGTTCACAATTTATATTTCTTTAAGGGGGAACCCCACTGTGATGAAAGTTCTACGCTCATATGTAATATACAACAAAATATTTTTTTAAAGACACTTAACAAAACAAAACTGCAACGAATTAGATATTGTTTCATTGGGCCGATCAAAATAATTCCCAAAAATCACACATTTTTCAGGCGCTCCCTCTTAAAATAAAAAAAACACAAAGTGTTGCGTTTGAGCTGGCCCCTATTTGAAGCAAATTCAACGTTGTTTATCACTTAATCATTTGGCCATATGTACAAAATTTGTTTATAAAAAACTTATTATTTCTTTATTAAAAAGATTATTTACTATACTTAATAAAGAAATGAAGAGCTAGCATAATGACAGCTGCAATTTTAAGTTATATCACTGATTACATTAGTAAGGCTAGTCATCTAAAGTTGTTGGTTAGATTTTCGTAACCATTTATTCCATTTCAGACATTTGTTGTAACATCCTCTATGTGACCTATACAGCAGATGCACTGCTTCGCATTTTTAAAGTTTTCTGGGAGTATGTGTACTACCAAAAACATTATTTGCCTGAATCTAGATTAGTAACTATTTTCAAGCGCGGTTTCACGTATAACGCCCACACAAAATATTTTGCACTTTTTATAATCATAGCACCTTTGATTGTACCATGGATATCAATGCCACCAAAGACGTATTTTGCGTTCATGCCGCTTTATTGGGTGTGGTCAATTTCCAAAGCAGGTCATAGTTGGCTAGAATATGCATATTGGATAAGAGAGCCACATGGCTTGGATTACGGCGCAGGCCTTGCTTCTAACTACTTTAATGGCTATCTAAAATTGGTGCTTCCGTCGTACATGAATGATCTCGGTATTCGAGAACGCATACAAAAGTACGAAAATGCTCATAATGTCAAATTTGCCATTAATCGCTTAGTCATACTAATATCCAATTCCATGTTTATTGAGGGTAAATTAGTGAGCCGGCATCTCGAGGAAGCAGCAGTAAGTTTTGTTAAAATTTTATGAGGTTTCGTATCTAATGTAATGAAATTGTTTTATAAGCCACTGGAAGTAGTGTACAAGAAGAGAGCTGGAGTAAATCGTCCATTTCGAAACGCTGTGTACAAATTAAAGATACATAATAGATTTTACTATGTAGCTGTTGAGGGTGCCACTCCACTTTTATCATTTTTTGATTCTCTCAATTTTCCTCGTACCTCAACTTTGCAAATGCAAGAAATGCAAAGAGAAATTTTATTGAAGTTTTACATGCATTTAAAGAAGCTACTGAGCGAGTGGCCTGAAACGCGGGATGAAGCTGAGCTACTTTTCTACAACGGTAAGTTATTTAGCATAGTTTCAAGTATTTTTTATTCATATAACTTTAAAATGTGTATTTCAGCAAATACTCCCGATGGAGACAGACAAGATGTGGGAGAAGTGCTAAAAACACATCTACAGAGCATAATGAGGCAGCAGGAGGATAATGAAGAGTGATAGGAAACTTTCAAGTTAATTAGTTCATTAAGTAAAAAGATCTTTTGAATGTAATTTTTATATAAACAGAAGTAACACACGGAAAGTGGTGTGACAAATGCATGTCATGTCTTAGAATATTGTAGTTCTATTTTATTCCAGAACATAAGTACACCATGTACACACTATGTCTCATATTAAGTTTTTTTTGAAACCAAAGACCCAAAGTTTCTCGGAAACAATAAAAGCTAGAGTCTTAAAATATTCTGTAGTTCTTTTGTTCTCACAGATCGATTGGTATCGATTCATTTCTAAATATATCGAATATTTGTGCTCACTGAAATTGATTTGAGAATAAATTTACATAATCGTGTTGATATTAGGGGAACCCCAAATTTAAAAAACCAACACAATTAGAATATTATTGTATTTGTGCACACGACCTTTGAATATCAATATCAAGTTTTAAATGGAAACTGTTATCTGTGGTGTATTTAAATTTTTACGTACAGAGATAGACAGATCACATTAAATACAATATGTGCGTATACTTAAACAGCTTGTGTCGCTTAGTATAAATTCCGAAATCATTTCGCACATAGTGCGCATTTGTACTTCGATTGAACAAGAATGCAGCGTTTAGAAAAACCTTTCAAAGGATATCGATCTGAGAAGAGTATCCAAACACCAAAACAAAAAATGAACAATATCGAATTATTTGTTGGTATGTAATGAAGTTCGACTAATTTATATTAGATTAAACATTTTTGATTAATTGTAGACACGTGTATTAAAATTTCCCTTGTTGTATTCCTGGCGGATGCTTTAAATCGACTTTTTAAAATTGCATGGGAATATATGCATTACAAGAATTATTACATTTCGGAAAATAGGCTATGGACAATAATAAGGCGTGCATTAACCTATAATTGTGGCACACAAATTTTCTTTATGTTGTTGGGCTGCGCTGCATTTGTACGTTTCGTAATGACGAAGCGCCTGCCGTTGCCACCCGTTATCTATTTGGCGTTCATACCGCTTTATTGGATATTTTGTGGTGTTAATTTAAGTCACAGCACGTTGGACTATGCCTCTTGGTTGCGAGAACCACATGGCCTGGATTATGCCGAAGGCATGGCGTCCAATTACTATTTGGGCTATCTTAAGTTGACGCTACCTCAACACAACGAAAGCTTAGGCATAACGGAACGAATTAAACAATATGAAGATACGCACGATGTCAAGTTTGCAACAAATCGATTGGTTATTATCATACCAAGCAATATGTTTGTGCACGGCAAAATCAAGAGCCACATTCTGGAGAAGGCGAGCAAAGTAAGTACGATTTCATTCTAGGACTGTGCAAATAAT
Source organism: Phortica okadai (assembly GCA_034638295.1). NCBI lineage: Eukaryota > Metazoa > Arthropoda > Insecta > Diptera > Drosophilidae > Phortica > Phortica okadai. Next base: position 37,691,706 of record CM067851.1, read on the forward strand.
GAGTGTTCCCGTTTGAAGAGTTTGGAAACAGTGGTTAAGAGTCGTGCTGGTGTTGATCGCAAATTTACTAACGATGTATACAAGTTGAATATAGGCAATGAATCTTACTGTGTGGCAATGGAAGGGGCAACACCTTTGGTGTCGTTTTTCGATGCTTTGAGCTTTCCTTTAACGGCTACCTGGCAAATGAAGGAAATGGAAAGAGAAATTGTACTTAAGTTTTACAATCATTTAAAGAAACTATTAAATGAATGGCCGGAAACGAGGAATAGAGCGGAGCTGATTTTTTATGACTGTAAGTTGTTTGATTACTAACAAAGGCGAGTTTTTGTTTAAAAAATATTGTTTCAGCGTACACATCTGAAGGCATCGAACGAGATGTTGGCGAGGTATTAATGACTCATGTTCAGAAACTTTGGCTTCAATAAAAATATAAAATTAATCATGAATTTGTACATATGTATATACATATAATCGATGCAATGAATCTAACTGATCTTTGAATACATTTATACTATTATTCTCTATTGTCTACAATTAATTTTTATACTTTTATATTCTAAAATTATTTTCTATTATACATAAATGCTTCTTAATTAGACAAAACTAAATTTTCTTTTTCAAAATTAGTGGAAGTGTTTTCAAGCTGGTTAAGTTTCTCATGTGCACTCGCAAGCATGCGTTGTTTCCACTTTTCATAGTCTTCCACCTCAACTTTGCCAGATTTTGAAGTTCCCAATGACTTCGTCGTATCTACTTTAGTTGCTTGATCTGCTGAATTTTGTTGTTTAAGTTTGTTGTCCATTGTAGCATTGTAGTGCTTTGCCAACATATTCTCCCAACGCAACTCAAGATTTTGCCACTGGGTAGGGCGTAAGTTACTAAATGGTATCAATTTGGTCTTGGAAACTTTCTTTTTTAAAAGTTTGCAAGCAAAAAATACGGCCATTGCTGCGTACTGTGGATGCGTAACATCAACATCGGGATTCTCATTGGCCACAACTCTTTTATACAGTTCGATCAATTCCTCTGCTTTCTTTGCAACCTCATTAAGATTTAGTTGAATGCAAATGTCATTGACCTCAACGATTTTATTCATATCTAAGAGTTTTTCAAACATGCGTTTGTTGTTGGCGTAGTGTGATTTACGAAGGGAAGACAGTTTCAGGGATTGTTCCTTGTCAAAGGCAATGCCCAGCACAGCAGCTGCAATGTCTGCGCAGAGAACAATTTTGCCATAATCGTTAACTTGGAGCGGAACATTTGATGATCGTAGCTCCAGTAGACGAAGTAGCTCTGTGGTTTTCCTGCCCAACACAAATATTCATGATTAGTTTATTTGTGCTAGTACATTTCAGTCAACTTACTCCAATATATTTGGCTCATCCCGCAATCCCATTTTCGTTATTAATTGCTCAATCAATGTAGTCATTGTTGTTTTACAAGTAAGCAACAAAAATTATTGAATCAAAATAAATAAATGAAATGCTGTGCAATGCAGTTTTTGTTTTCTAGTTCAATGTCAGTCAACGGTCCGCGCTCGCAAATGGCGGGAAAATAACAGGTGTTGTTTGGACGGATGTTGCCACATTTCAATGCACACTCTGGCATCACCAGGGCTACTCAAAATCATGGCCGCCATCATGTAGTACTACCCTTTTTGACTGATTTGGCAAAGAAGAAGAGCTGCCAGTCGGCTAACTCGTGGCGAAAATTCATATTTTTGAGTAAATTTCTGTAATACATTTTGCGAGAATAAGATGCCAGGTGTTGAAACTATCAAATCTTCGTGGGCTGATGAAGTAGAGCTGGATTATGGCGATTTGCCACCAACTACTGAAATTGTGCAGAATGGCCACAAGTACGTCACCGAATACAAATACAACAAAGACGACAAGAAAACGAAAGTAGTGCGAACGTACAAAATATCAACCCAGGTTGTACCCAAAACTGTTGCTAAACGCCGCACTTGGAAGAAATTTGGAGAATCGAAAAATGACAAGCCTGGACCGAATTCGCAGACAACAATGGTGGCTGAGGAGATCTTTATTCAGTTCTTGAACTCCAAGGAGGATGAAAAGAATAGTGATCCTCTACTGGATCCAACGAAAAACATTGCAAAGTGTCGTATTTGCAATGGCGAGCATTGGTCCGTCAACTGTCCGTACAAGGGTACTGCTATGGATACCAATCTCATGGAAAAGAAGGCTGCAACAGCCGCTGCGGCGGCAGTAGATGCTCCCAAATCGGGCAAATATGTGCCTCCATTCCTTAAGGACAGTCAAAAGGGCGGTCCCATGGGAATGCGCGGTCGGGATGATACAGCCGCTATTCGCATATCCAATTTGTCGGAATCTATGACAGAGGCCGATTTAGAGGAGTTGGTCAAGAAGATTGGACCACACAGCAAGATGTATTTGGCCCGCGATAAAAATACAGGCCTTTGCAAAGGCTTTGCCTACGTACACTTTAGACATCGCAAAGATGCAGCTGCCGCTATCGAAATCCTCAATGGTCACGGCTACGATCACTTGATTTTGAGCGTGGAATGGTCAAAACCGCAGACCAACTGACCTACACAGAGGAATTATGAAGTTAAGCAAAAATAACGTTTGCATTGTGTAAGTTCAAATTGTGAACTTTTCACAAAAATAACATTCGTTAATAAAGTAATTACACTTTAATGTAACCTCTGATTGCTTTAAAATTATATTTAGTTTAGGGAAAAAGATTGAATATACAAACACCGTACACTATTCGAATTCTCTTTCCTAGTCTCATTAAGTACGGCTGACCATTATTCATCAGTTAAGTTATGTCTTAATTTCACAGATAAAGTTAACCAAATTTCGTTGTCAATAAGAAAATTTCACGGTTCCATATGGATCCAATGAAATTTGGAGAGAGGTTAACAGCATTGCCATTCGTAATTCACAAGAGCACCAGGGCTAGGCACAATCATGGCCGCCACTATAATGTCCTTGTTGATTGATTGGGGTAGAAAGAAGAAGAGTTTATAATTTGCAAAAAATTTTGTGTACACTTTTTCAGCTTGCGATAAAAAAATGCCAGTTGGAGCTTTCAAATCTTCATGGGCGGATGAAGTGGAACTTGATTATGGCGATTTGCCGCCAACAACTGAAATAGTGCAGAATGGCCACAAATACATCACCGAATACAAGTACAACAAAGACGACAAGAAAACGAAAGTGGTGCGAACGTACAAAATATCGACCCAGGTCGTACCTAAAAGTGTAGCCAAACGTCGCACATGGAAGAAATTTGGCGAATCGAAAAATGATAAGCCTGGACCGAATTCCCAGACAACTATGGTGGCAGAGGAGATCTTTATGCAGTTCTTAAGCTCCAAGGACGATGAAAAGAATAGCGATCCACTATTGGATCCAATGAAGAACATTGCAAAATGCCGTATTTGCAATGGCGAGCATTGGTCAGTCAACTGCCCCTACAAGGGCACCCCTATGGATGTAAGTCTCTTGGATAGTAAGTCTGGTACTTCAGGATCGACTTCTGTGGATGCACCCAAATCGGGCAAATATGTCCCATCATTTCTTAAGGAGAGTCAAAAGGGCAGTGGCATGGCAATCCGCAGTCGCGATGACACAGCCGCTATACGTATCTCCAACTTGTCCGAATCTATGACAGAGATTGATTTAGAGGAGCTTGTGAAGAAAATTGGACCACACAGCAAGATGTATTTGGCTCGCGATAAAAATACTGGTCTCTGCAAAGGGTTTGCCTATGTACACTTTAGACATCGCAAAGATGCAGCTGCTGCTATCGAAATTCTCAATGGTCATGGCTATGATCACTTGATTTTGAGCGTGGAATGGTCAAAGCCGCAAAATAACTGACCCACCCAAAGGAGTTGTGAAGTTAAGCAAACATAAATTAGTAATTTAATACAATGTTCCAGTTTTGATCTCTTACATTGTATTCGTTTATAAAAGTTAAAAGGGAACTTTATCATAATAGAATATCCCACTAATTAAAAATTAAATTGTTTCCATCTTTATTTATTATTTGTGTTGTGAATTATATTCAACACAAATTTTGAAAATAAACTTATCTGAATTTAAATTTTAGACATAAAAAACCACCACTTATATTTCATTATCACTATCGTCCTCATCTTTTGCTGCTTGACCAGCCTCAATAGCAACAGCTGTCCAACGTTCTGGATTAACTTCATGCACTCCATTAGTTTCTTTGCCAACTAAGCTCATTTCGTAGCGGAAGTCTTTGTCCTTAAGTTCGTCATGTACTTGATAAATTCTAAAGGACAACATACAATGTTAGACAGAATCGCGGATAAAGTAATACAATAACCACTTACATTTTACCAGCATTTTGGACTAGCTCCTCTGTTGACATATCTGCAAATTTGTACTTTTCCATTTCCGTTTTTGCCTGTTGTTTAGCTTTGCCGCTGGCACATGCATAATAGCCAAATGATGATCCAGATGGATCAATTTTAAAAAGCTGTGGTCCATCATTTTCATCCCAAGATGCGAGTATCACCGATAGACCAAATGGACGTACGGCACTGTATAATGTGTAAGCGTGCAAATATGCCGAGACTCGATCACACAGTGTCTTCAATGGTATGGTACGCTCAAACTGTTGACGGAAATTCATCGCTTCTTGACGGGCAATATCGGCAACACAGTTTCCATCAGCAATGAGACCTGCTACAGCCATACCAATATTTTTCTCTATTGTGAAAATCCGACCGGCTGCGTCCGGTTCGTATAGTGAACTGGTCACGATCTTCTCCACGGCGAGCACAACTGCATCCTTACCGCGTATACCAACTACTGTTCCACTCTTCTCAACCGCTTTGGAAGCGTAGTCTATCTGGAAGACGCGGCCATCCGGCGAGAATTGCGACGCCGACAGATCGTACTGCAAATTGTTCGAAATACTTCTTACATTCAGGCCATCAATAGTTTCATTGTACTTACACCAGTGCCAATTGAACTCATTGCAAGTATATTTTCTTAAATTCAAGTTGTTCCAAGCGATTTGAAGAATGATTTGCCGATTTTTGTTGGGCCAAATTGTTGAATCAATGCCAGATTGTTAGGCCAAATTGTTGAATCATTGCCAGATTGATGAATTCTTTGGTTAAGTTTCTGTGTCTGAGAAAGAGGCACTTGCGTCGAAAATGGCGTAGTTGTGTCCAAAATCGGAAAAAGGCAGTCTGACAAAGTCTTGAAAGAGCTGACTGGCTCATGTTGCCGTTAGTTGCATGGTCAGTTGTGCTAGGTCAATGTGGGTGACTCCCCCAAGAATTTTAATTAAACGGTTTTGAAGCACTTTTGTTTGACTTGTTTTTAAACACTACCTTCTTCACGTGGGTTTGTTTTGTTGTTTTGGTCATTTTTGAAATCAGTTTCGGCATGCAGGCAAATTTATGTGAGAAAAGGTATTTGGAAATGAGTTTGAGATTTATTTGACATAAACTACCTTTGAATTGATGATTTGCAGTTTTTCGGCGGAAGCACGGTACGCCAACTTCTATTCCGGCGGCGATATTGAATGGTCATCAGACGGCTGCCAACTTTACTGCCTCAATGGAAACGAAGTTTTTGTTGTCGATATTGGTACGGGTCAAGTGCTTCGCGTTTATAACACCGAATCAAATGATAAAAAAAAAGCCGACGAGGATGGAGAGGAAGACCCAACTTACTGTTTTGCTTTATCTGAAGACCATTTGGTTACAGCCCATCGCAGCGGTTTGCTTCGACTTTGGGAACTGGCCACAGGCAAATTGTCAAAGTTATGGAAGGCACAGCACAAAGGACCAGTTGTGAAAGTTGCATTTAGCGCATGTGGGAAAATCATATGTAGTAGTGGTGGCGAATCTACACTTCGACTTTGGGACTTTGCCAACAGTAGTTGCCTTTGTGTATTGAACGACTTTTCTGGTCCAGCAACCTTGCTTCGATTTCATCCAAGTGCGTCAAAAAAAGAAATATATGCTGTCGGCGCTGATAATGTGACTTATTGTTGGAATTACGAAACAAAAAAATTACTTCGAACATTGCGTGGTCACTTGTCACAAGTAACGGGAGTGAGCTTCCAAAGTTCACAGGATAATTGTCAACAATTGGCGACTGTTAGCCGGGATAAGGTGCTCATTATATGGCAGCTGGAAGATGATAATGCAAAACAATTGAAAGTGCTACCTTTGTACGAAGAATTAGTGGGTGTTGCGTACCTGTCTACTGGTCAGCAGTTAATTGTACTCTGCGCCAGCGGCAAATTACTATTAATTAATGTTAAAACTTCCAAAATAACACAGATAATGGCACAAACCGACTTTGAAGTCAACGGCATTTTGTACTCTGCCTTGATTAATCAACTGGCAATAATAACAACAGAACAAAATATTCTTATATATCGGATAAATGACGACGAACCAGAAAAGTTAGCTTGTGTTAAACAATTAATTGGTTTCAACGATGAAATATTGGATATGTGTTTTTTGGGCACTAATGATCGTTATCTTGCGGTGGCGACCAATAGTAAACATTTGAAGCTCTACGATACTCAAGACGAAATGAATTGCAAACTTATTCCTGGTCATAAAGACACCATCATGAGTCTGACTTCGACGCAGAATTTACTTCTTTCAGCAGGCAAGGATTGCAGTATTATTCTATGGCAATTAGCTGACAACTCTTTGAATCTGATAAACTTGACGCAACAATCAAGTTGTCATACATCGACTATTGGTTGCATTGCATTCGCGCAAGGAGGCGAAGATGGCTTTGCTTCGGTATCTCAGGATGGCAGCATGAAGGTGTGGACACTAGTGAATAACACAAAAGATAAAAATTTCAACTTTTCCATTCGGTATGCGGCGCTTGCACACGATAAAGAGATCAACTGCGTCACATACTCACCGAATAACAAAATAATTGCAACTGCGTCACAGGATAAAACTGTTAAATTCTGGCGCAATGATGTCAACACCACACTTGGTGTACTGCGTGGTCATACGCGAGGCGTATCATGTGTGCGTTTCTCACCTGTTGATCAAATTGTCTTAACCACTTCCGCAGATAGCAGTCTGCGAATTTGGTCGGTTGCCAACTTTACGTGCCTTAAACGCCTCGAGCAGGAGTGCACTGTTCTGCGCGCCGAATTTATTGATCATGGCAAATTTATTTTATCTGCATCAACCGATGGTATACTTAAGCTCTGGAATATTAAGACCAACAACTGTGTGCTGACAATTGACGAGCATAGCGAACGTGTCTGGACGTTGGCCGTGCCGAAGCATACCAACAAATACTTTTTTTCTGGTGGTTCCGATTCGAAAATCATACGATTCATTGATATCACACAGGCTTCGCGCAACGAGGCACTTGATAAACGTCAAGCTGCTTTACAACAAAAACAGACACTTCAATCGTTGCTACATCAACGCCGAAATCTGCAGAAGGCTTTTGTACTCGCGCTGACTCTTGGCAAACCAAAAGCTACATACGACATAATTAGTCACTATGTGCGAGAACGTGATGAGACAACTGTCAAAGACATTGTGACAAAGCTGAATGTAGACCAGCGCATTACATTGCTTGAACATGTCAAGGCATGGAGCACAAATTCACGACACTCACTAGTCTCCAATCTAATACTTCAACATCTCTTAGGTGAAGTACTTGTTGAGTCGCCTACAAAATTATACAATTATAGTAACATGGTCGAAGTGCTGACACCTTATGTGCAACGCCATTTCAAAAGGATAACCGAACTAAATAAAGAATTGGCATACCTTGAATTTATACTCAAGTGTATGTGAGCGTTATTTTTTACAAATGTTATTAGGCTCTGTTGTTTAACGAAGTAAATGTGAAAATTTTATTAAGAATGAGTTTTATATATTGTTTCACTTTTGTGTGATTGCTTTAGTCTCATCACACGAATATAAACTATTTTTAATTCAATCAATTGGAGAAGCCATATAATCTTTTCGAACCTTAGAAAAACAAATGACTGAAACGAAGTGTCTTTGTTCGTTCTGACTTAATTCATTTTGAAGATGGAAATCAATAAAAAGGCTTTCAATATTTTTCAAACAATGTATTTAAGTTAAAAAGTACAACGTCTTTTACAACTACAATTACAACAAAATTTAATAAAAAAAAATAATGAAAAATGAAACTAGCGTCAAGCTGTATCGTTTCGACAAATCTTATCCTGTATGGAAAATTATATAGAAATACTAAAAAAGTATGATTTTAACAAATAAAAACTGCTTGTGCGTTAATTACCTTGCAAAAAAAATAAATGTTGCCCGCAGACAATTTTTTATAAAAAGTACAGTTACAACGTTTTACTTTAAATTCTTTATAAAACATTTTGTTTTTCCAATTTACTACTACATACGTAGCTAAATTGTACATTCATACATACATATAACATTTGTTTTTAAAAATCCCTAGTTTATCACTTTATAGCTTAAGATTACATACAATAGATTTACAATATTTTCAATAGAGGGGAACATGAATTTCATTTCGTTTTATTACGACGGATGATTAGAACAGCACTCTGGTTTTAGGTATTTGTGTGTGTATGTAAGGTTGCTTGTCATTGTCTTACTCGACGATCATGAGCAGATCATCGCCCTCCAATTTCATGCCGTTGTTGATCTCCAGCTTCTTGACGATGCCAGCTTGTGGCGCTTGCACAACCATCTCCATCTTCATGGCAGAGAGAACAACGAGTGGCTGACCCTTTTCGACTTTGTCGCCTTCCTTGACGCGAATATCAATGACGGTTCCGGGCATGGGTGCGCCTACCTCGCTCTTGTTTGTCTTGTTAGCCTTAGGGTGAATGTGTAGTTCCTGTGAATTTTGTTAAGCATACATTAATAAGGCGTATAAACATTTATGCATTTTAAGTAAAACGAACCTTTACTGCCTCCTTGTCACGAATAAGTACGGAACGCAATTGACCGTTCATTTCAAAGAACACTTCGCGTTCACCGTTCGGCGTTAAATCTTCTGCCATCGCCAACGTCTTCAAGCTGAGTGTTTTTCCCTTCTCAAGATTAACTTCGAATTCTTCGCCAACCTTTGGTCCAGTGAGGAAAATACGTGTGTCCAGCTTGTCTACAGGGCCAAAGTCGTCACAGAAGTAAAGATAGTCACTGGTCACGGCTGGGTAGAGGGCAGCAGACATGACATCGCGATCAGTAATATTTGGATGAGATTCTTTGAGGTCCTGCTTCAGTTTATCAAAGTCCAAAGGTGGCAAATTTTCGCCTGGACGACCCTCAATACGTGGCATATCCTTAAGCACACGCGAACGCAATGGCTCAGGGAAGCCACCGTGGGGAATACCAATGGAACCTTGCAGAAATTCAACCACTGACTTGGGGAATGACAGTTCCTCAGCTTTCTCCAACACCTCATCGGCCGTCAATTTGTTCTGCACCATAAATTGGGCCAAATCACCGACAACCTTCGATGATGGTGTAACTTTAATGATGTCGCCTAAGAGTAAATTGGCCTCACGATAAGCCTTCTTTACATCTTCAAAGAAATCACCCAAGCCAAGGGAGAAGGCCTGGAATTGCAAATTAGTGTATTGACCACCGGGTATCTCGTTCATGTAGACATCGGCGTTGCCAGACTTCATTGTGGTTGTGCACTCGAATGGAGCGTACAATGTACGTGTCTGTTCCCAGTAGGCGGAATACTCTGAAACATCGCTCAAATTCAGTTGTGTGTCAAGGGGCGTGCCCTGTAGAGAGGCAACAACGGCACCCATGCTTGGCTGTGAGGTCATGCCAGACATTGAGTCCACTGCAACATCGACTACATCAGCACCAGCTTGTGCGCAGGCCAACATAGAGGCGACACCAGCGCCGGAAGTGTCGTGAGTGTGAATGTGAATTGGCACATCGGGATGCTTGTCACGAATGGCGGAGATTAAAAGCCTGTTGAATTATTAAAGGAATATTAGTAGAAATTTAGCATGATATAGGCTTCTGCAAACACTTACGTCGCCGCTTGCGGTTTCAATAGACCCGCCATATCCTTGATGCAGAGTACGTGCGTGCCAGCCTTGACGAGTTCATCAGCCAGGTTCGTGTAGTACTTGAGATCGTATTTGGTACGTTTAGGATCACTGACATCGCCAGTATATGAAATGGCAGCCTCAACAACACCGCCAGCTTTGCCGGCAGCCTCCATGCCCAAGATCAAATTTGGCAAGTAGTTAAGCGAGTCGAACACTCTAAAGATATCCATGCCGGTTTGCACCTAAACGAATCGTACACAAATGGTATCAGTATAACTCGTAATTATATGCTTGACGATTGTGAGGAACTTACGGCCAGGTCACAGAATTTGTAGACGACATTGTCAGGGTAGCTGGTGTAGCCGACGGCGTTTGCGCCACGCAGCAACATTTGGAATGGTATATTCGGAATGCGTTTGCGCATCTCCTCCAGACGTTCCCACGGACATTCGTGCAGGAAACGCAGCGCGACATCAAAGGTGGCGCCGCCCCAATTCTCCAGCGCATACAGATTATTGAACTTGTGTGCAACATACGGTGAAATCTTAAGCAAGTCATGTGATCGGACACGCGTCGCCAATAGCGATTGATGTGCATCACGGAAAGTGGTGTCCATAAGCATTAGATTCTTGCGTGAACGCACCTCCTTAGCAAAAGCTTCCGGTCCCTGCTTTACAAGAATGTCACGAAGACCGGTAGGTGGCGCCGTTACTGTTATAGAATTGACGTTTATATTATTAAATTATATATAGGAAACTGATTTGATTATGTGTTAATTAATTTACCAAATCATCTAATATAAAGACACATTACATAAACATTTGTAAAAACTAAAAATTTTAGACAGAGAATTATATTTCAATGAAATCTAAAATTTTATTGTAAAAAAAATTAAGGAGAAATTTTCATTATAAAAAAAAGTTATATGATATTTTGGAAAATTAAATTATATAATATTTTTTGCATGTTCTTCTATGATTTTACAAGATGAACTAATAATCTCTATTTTCATTTTTTATTTTGAAATGATTTAAAAAAGAATTTCAATTAACACTGTTTACTCAACTAAATTAATAATACAATAACTAAAAAAAAAAATCACAAGAACAATGTTCATTAATACATATAAGAACATTTAAAGGTTAATTAAAAACAAAGCTGCACAATAGCGCAAAAACTGCAAAAGCTCATAATAAGACATATACAAAACATAAATTTTAAATGAAACGTAAGACACAACTCATTAGAAGTATCTTTGAGGTTTGCGTAATTTGCCATTTAAATATAATAAACAAGTAAAAGGAAACCCAATGAACCGAACATACATAGAACAATCATGATAACGATATGTATGCAAATGAGTTTTCCAAATGATTTTTTGATATTATTGTTTCTATAAGAGAGTTCTTCTGTAAATTTTTGTGTAGTTTAGAAAAAGAATATCAAACGTACCTTTTGCCTCGCCACGTTCTTCACGTTCTAATGCTTCCGGCGACAAGTCTTCGGTAAAAATTTGATGAGAACGTTACGTGGATAGACGAGATGTATTTCGATTTTGTTTTTTGATTTTTGTTGATGATGAGTTTGTGTAAGTTTTTGTTGTTGATAGCGTTTGAAGTTTGGTTTTATTTTTGTTTTTAAGTTAATAACAAAATGTAACAAAAAGAGAGTTATAAAATTAAGAAATTATTGTAACAGAACGAAAAAGTTTATAAGCAGTTTATAAGTTTATTTTTTAAATATTTTATTTTTGAGTTTTTTTTTTATCTTTTTTGGTTTTAATTTGTGCAAGCAAGTTTAGACATGCCATTACTGTTTTAAAAGATATGAACTTGATTTTCGAGAATTAAATGCGGATAGTTTAGTTTTTAAAGGGAGCTCAAATAGATTTAAAAGTTGTATTGTTTTCAAGATGGATTGTCGCCACTTTTGACGAAAATGAAGTTCATGTCTTGAGAGTGTCGAAATGTTAAGCAAGTTTATAAAGCAGCGCCTTTTTTGAGTAACCACAAAAGCAAGCGTGGATACAGACGTGGAACGTACATGCCAAGCCAATAAGCAAACAAAAAAAAATATATATAAATATGAAGTGCAGACTTACCCAAGGGAATAGTTGGTACATGGGGCGATACCTCAGCTGGCTTAAGGGTCGTGGCCAGTGGTGTTTGTGGACCATTCACAAGTACTTCGCCGAGGTAGTTGAGTAGTTTTTGAGCACGATTCTGTGAGTGACGGAACTTGAAGAGCTGTGGATGTTCATCGATGAAGTAAGTGTCCAAAACGCCATGAAGGAATTTCTGATTTTCAAGCACGTTCAAGAGGAAGGGTATATTGGTCTTGACGCCACGAATACGGAACTCGCGCAAGGCACGATTCATTTTCGAGGCTGAGCTTTGTAGGTCACTGGCATGTGATATGACTTTGACTAGCAGAGAATCGTAATAGGGTGAAATGATAGCGCCGGCAAAAGCCGAAGCGCTGTCCAAACGAATGCCCATACCCTCGCCAGAACGAAAGACTTCGAGACGACCGGTACTCGGTTGGAAATCATTGGCAGGATCTTCGGTGGTGACACGACACTGAATGGCATAGCCACGCGGCTGGATTTTATCTTGAGTGTAGCCAAGTTCAGGCAGTGTCATGCCTTCGGCAACCCGAATTTGCGATTGAACAAGATCGATGCCAGTGATTTCTTCCGTTACGGTATGCTCAACTTGTAATCTTGTGTGAAAAAATGAAGGCAAATGAAGAATGCATATTAGGTAACGTTTGTATGTGCGTGCGTAAATATGTTGAGTTCTCACCTAGCGTTCACTTCAATGAAGTAGAAGTTGCCCGATTCGTCGCAAAGGAACTCCACGGTGCCGGCATTTTCGTAACCGACATGCTTAGCTAGACGGACAGCAGCCTCGGTCATGCGGTCGCGCACCTCAGTTGGCAGACGTGGCGCGGGCGCAATTTCGACAACCTTCTGATGACGACGCTGCACAGAACAATCGCGCTCATACAAGTGGACAACATTGCCGGCCTTGTCGCCGAGCAGTTGCACTTCAATGTGACGTGGCCTTTCGATGAACTTCTCAATGAACATGGCGCCGTTGCCGAAAGCTGCCTTCGCCTCGGAGCTGGCACGCAAGAAATTTTCCTCAACTTCCTCCATTTTACGTACCACACGCATACCGCGACCACCGCCGCCGTACGCTGCCTTGAAGATCACCGGCAGACCGTGTTTTTTACAAAAATCGACTGCTTCCTCAGTCGTGGTCACTGGGCCATCTGTGCCGGGCACAATAGGCACGCCCGCTTCGATGGCCGCTACACGTGCTGCCACCTTGTCGCCCATCTGTTGCACCACCTTCGGTGAGGGGCCGATAAAACGGAGACCGGCATCGATAACGGCTTGGGCAAAGTCACTGCGTTCCGAAAGGAAACCGTAGCCAGGATGCACAGCATCGACATCATTTTCCTTGCACACGCGTATAATCTCTGGAATGCTGAGGTAGGCATCGACTGGTGGCAGTCCCTTGCCCACCAGGTAACCCTCATCGGCCTTTTGGCGATGCATATGCATTTTGTCTTGCTCCGAGTAAATGGCTACCGATTTGATGCCCAACTCGCTGCAAGCACGGAATACACGTATAGCGATCTCACCACGATTGGCAACCAGCACCGAGCGGATTGGTTTGTATTCAACCTGTTCGGTGCGAAAATATAAATTATTCCTTCTTCAATGCAAGTGTTTCGATTGACTCAGCTTACCTGACTTGAGTAGGCATTCTTGTTCATCAAAAAGACACGCACACGGGGCTGTGCCTGTCGCAGCGTTTTGAACGCCGATTGAGCCACGGAGATAAACATTTTAAATCTTTTTAGTCCTTACGCTTCCCAAACGAATTATCTGCAAATACAACAAAGCACACACAATAAGTTTCGTTGTCTACTAACTGACTGACTGAATGTACGCGATGTTGATTTGGAATTCGCACTTAACGCTTGACTTATCAGCGTCTGAACGCGCCGATTCGATTCTTCCATAATTTGTAACCGCTTTAAGGTTATCGTCTAACTTTCAAAATAGCGACGTATGTAGCTAACAACAAAAACAATTGCAAGGTTATTGTAAATCGTAGAACATTTACTTATTTCAAATAGACACATATGTATGTACATATGGATGTATAAGCCACACATATGTACATATGTATGTGTGTATTTATGTACCACGTCTAACGAAGATAATGGAATGCTTGTTTTAATGGTTTTCATAGCTTTTTCCTATCAAATGAGGTACACACATATAAAATCATAAAAAAATAATAAAAAAAAAAAGAATCTGATATTGGCAAGAACGCGACACGAATTCTCGTCTGTATGGAAATTGCTTTTTGGCACCAGAGAGATTGACTCCAATGACCGTGATAATGACAACAAAACTGTCTCGAGATTTATTTCAAATCTCGACTCAAATCTGCTCGATTGTCTATCTTAATTTTGCAAGCGATTGATTGTCTCAAACACTTAAATAATCAGATCGAACAGCATTTCTGTTTGAAGTTGTGTTGTAAATTGTTATGGCGCTATTCATAACAATGTAACTTAATACAACAAATAGATACATATGTAAGTATAATTGAATGTAGATATGCGGCTTTTCGGGGGCTTCCCTGCCGCGCTTACAGCAAAGCGAAGATTTCATATCAAATACGTCAATGAAACTGAGTCGTCGATGCAATTCTGTGATATCGTGACTGATTGGTTGGCTGACGAATGTCTGTATCGCATAAACAAAGCAAAAAAAAAAAAAACAATAAATAAAAAACGACAATTGCAATTTAAATAATGGAAACATGTTTGCAATAAATTGTTTATATTGGCGTGGCCTATTGATATTTCAGTTCGTTGACTGTGTTAATGGATTACAATTTCGTGGTGTTAAGGACTTCGGCATTCGCAAGAAATTGTTCGTTTCACATATAATGTGTTGTTGTCATTCATTTACATATATTCAACAAGTCTCATACATTATTCTCAGTGTAAGAATTCATTTTGCAATTCAGTTAATAATTATTTATTAATGGAAAAGTTTATTGACTCGCTGACACACTGACTGAATATTTGCAAATGTTGCAATGATATAATCAAGCCAACAATTGAGTTAGCACTTTATTACCAATTATTAACAATGCAAAGTTAAATAGACGATTACGCTTTGTTACAAAAAAATATATATGTACATAGTTATTATTTATAATTGGTATGAAAAAGTTGAGTTTATTTAAAAATAATAATAATTGGCAAACATTGCAAGCAAATATAAAATGCCAAAAATATACTAAAAATAGAGACTGAAATCATCGTACCATCAATTAATACTTGCGTGCTACCTGCCTGATGTATCTTTATACATATGTTGGTTTGCACGTGCGAGCAATAATCTCAATTGAGCGACGTTTCGCTCATACAAAAAAAGCAAAGTATTCATGTGAACAACAAGACGAGTTCAAAGTCCAAAACTGACTGGTTTCGCATACTGAGAACACGTTGTCTCTGTCGTTTGATCAGCAAGTTCAATGCTGCAAATGCGACGCAAAAAAGTGGGGGCTCGTCAGCCAAAGATCGCAACTGTCTGTTGTTTTTGTCTATTGAAACCAGTTCGAGGTTCAAAATTTTGAATTTGGCGCGTGATAAACAAGTCGGATTGGAATCGAAGGAAAACCAAAATTTTTCATAATTTACTAACTCTTTACGAGATAAGTTCAGTTTTTATATTATATAAACTGACATTTATTTAAGTTCGTTCTCCTACATATTGTATTTTATAGAAATAAGGTCATAAAATGCATTGTTTGTGTACACTATTTTATCAGCTGTCAAGTGTACACGAGTTCATAAATTCACAACAGATACAGATACAAGTGTAGATAAAATTATGATGGCTGTTGTAGATGTTGTTTTTATTAACACTTCGCTTTGAAACCTTTCGCCAAGACTGAATTACGAATATTATGATAATTTCTTAATTTAAAAATAAAAATCTGGTTTGCTAAAAAAAATTATAATTTCATCAATTGCGCAAAAAATAAAACCAACGACCATGAAAAATTTATATTTTGAACAGACTTCGCTAAAAAACAATTTGGTGCGTAGCCAAAAGCAAACATTTAAACCCAAATACACTGACAATCACTCTCTGCCCATAAGTTGATCACGCACGAGTCACGTGATTTCAAAAATCTTGTTTTGACATTACAAAAATAATTATTGAGAGGTGACTGTCAATAAATTTAATCAACCTTTTTACAAAACGAGTTTCTTTTTCGAATGTTGTGCAAAAAATTCTCGAATGACCTCATTTACATACATATATATATACATATATGTACATACTTTAGTTTGAACTTGAGTCAAGGTTATATCGCAAATTAATGAAACATTCAACTTCAGAAGAAGAACGATAAAATGTTTTGTTCATTAATTTAGAAAAGCGAATGATTAATAATAAATCCAGGAGTATAAAACAACATAAGATAAGACTCAATATCGATATCGGTATTGAACATATGTTTAATCACAAAATCATCAAGAATTTTTTTTGTATAAAAATGTTTTTGTGGTTACTTTTATTTTTTATATTTCGCGATAAAGAAAAGTCACTTTATTAAACTATGATTAATAATAATCGCAGTTTATTGATACATTTTTATCAGTGAGACGGACACACGCCAAAATATGAAGTAGAAAATATTAATTTAAAAGCTTAAAAAAAAATTCCATCGTTGATAATGACAAAGCGGAAAAGATACTTTTGGCTTATTTAAGTGGGTGTGTTTTTCGTCGCTCATATCTTGCGCCGTACGCTCAACTCAAAAATACGTGCAAGGCTAATGGGAGAATACACTTGACTTTCAGTTGGACTATAAATAGTTGATAATAAAAATTATAACAAAACAGTTGAGGTCTGCTTTTAGTTAAGAATCAGACGTTATAGATAAGATAGCTGTGCAGACGACAGAGCTCATAATTTATCTGAATTGAAATTTTTCATTTGATTGATGTGACTAAATGAGCGATAACGTTGTATTTACGGTTAATAGTTAATAAACTTTACTTCTAGTGTTAAGGAAAGATCTTTTGAGATTATAATATAAACATTATCAGTTAATGATTATAAAGCGTTGCGCTAATCGAATTGCTAACGCAAATTTGTATTTCTAACACACTGAAATATTTGCCATGTCATACTCGGCGACGGTCATTTGCATGAGACTTCGGCGTTGGTTTTCAATTCAAGTCTCGTCTCGTTTCGAATCGAATCGACTCGTCTTGTCTCGTTCGGCCAAAATGAACGGACTACGAAGCGAGCTTGGGTGTGAGTTCAGCCAATTGTTTGTGTGTTTGGTGAGTTAGCTTATACATATATTTGCATTTTAATGTGCAAATAAACGACAAAGTCAACAGCAGCAGCAGCAGCAACAACAGTCAAAGCAACTTGGTTAATAGAGACTCTATTACCGGCATTTTGTTGCGGTCATAATGGTGTAGAAAAGTGTTAAATACTTCAGTAATGCAATTACATTTTGTTAATGTCAAACTTGCATATAACAATGCATTTGTTATTGTTTTATTTAAGTTGGACAGTACAAAATTCAAACCTCTATTTGAGTTTGTTCAGACGACAGCTTTGTCTGTTTCGATTCTATAAACAAATATTGAATCGCACAATTACACGCTATACCTTTGACATTTAATAGCACTTAGGACGAAAAAAAACAATGATATAGTTATATACATTTTTTGGCGATTGCGTTTTATTGCCCAAAAAGGGTGCGACTTGCCAACATCGCAGTTGTTTTCCTATTGTGGG
Organism: Phortica okadai; assembly: GCA_034638295.1. NCBI lineage: Eukaryota > Metazoa > Arthropoda > Insecta > Diptera > Drosophilidae > Phortica > Phortica okadai. Next base: position 37,709,632 of record CM067851.1, read on the forward strand.
AAATGCGTCGCCTAATAATGACTCGCTGAGTTATTTATGAGCTCAAATAGCATGAGTGGAACGAGTGAAAGTCCTTCAATGGGAGAAAGAATGAACAACAATAATACAACTAATTAAAATATTTCATATTACAAAATCTTACACACAACATTAGCTTCAAAATTATTTTTGGACTTTACAAAAACAAAAAAAAAATATATTGCCTATCAGATCGGTTCAAATATGTCATTCATTCTCGTCGACTTTATTAAAAAATACTGCGGGCACAAATGGTATACGTGTATGTGTGTTTGTGTGACGACGTCACGATTACGCAATGAAAATTATTTAAATACAAACGTTTTGGTTTTATTTTTTTTTTGTTCTTATAATTGAACTTTTTTAGGTTTCAGAATTTTTTCTTATAACAATGTGATTTCGTATAGAAAACTGTACTTTATTAAATTTTACGTTGAAATGACAAACTCATCACAATCAAGTGTCAATGTTATGTAATAATGCTTAATCTTATCTGTGCTCATTTTAAATATTCTGATTTTTTTTTACCATACAAGCAGTATTGATTCGGATTACTTTTTTATATACACACTATGTATTTGTTTGTCTTTAAACGATCTTGAACATAGGCTTCTAAGGTCAAAGTCATTTTATGTGCCGAAAGTGGCCGGTTTGGCGTGCACATATGTACATGTGTTTTAGCTTTTTGGAGAGGAATTGATTTTTCGCAAAAAAATAAAAGCCGCTTTTAATTATGTATTTGGTCGTTGAGACTCACCGACAAACATCTAGATACACAGTGAATATGTATACCGTTCCGGCCGTATGTCTGTCTCCAATATATTGGCTATGAGTGAATATGTTTCGAATGAGTTTATTGAAAATGTGATTAAATTTTTTTGTAACAACAACCTCGAGACTTGACTTCAGACTGGATATAAAAATAAAATACTCTTTCTTTGATTTATTTTTACAACCAAATTGCGACACAAATCTATACAAATGTTCATATGTACATAGTATACAGCTTGAACAAAGACAAAAAAAAACCTACCAAAAGTCTCAATAATTAACATATGCCTGCGATACGAAATTATTGTTAAGAGGAAGACGATAAGACAAATCAAACCAAATCAAATAGAACAAATTTCAAATGAGTATGTATGTATGTATGCATGTAAAACAAGAGGCATAAAGGAAAAGAAAAAAGTAAAATTATGCAATTAAATGTAATCAGTTTTGTTTGCTATTCGATTGTCTACTTTATTACGAAAACATTTGTAAGTTAATTAACATTTAAGTTAAAATTAGCATTACATACAAGAATTTACTAACGCACTTTGCGATTTTCCACACAGCACAACTAAACTAGGCAACTCTAACTCCTCGGCGCCACCTCCCTCCCATACGACTCTGTACTGATGACCTACCTTTTACACCAAAGTCTCACACACACACACACCTCTGCTTCTTCTTTTCTATAACTTTGTTTGAATTTCTTGCGGTGCACAGGCACTGTTTTACTAGGATTTTTATTTTTATACGCACATAACTAAAATTAAGAAGAAAATTATGCTAAAAAAATCTGTGCTTATATAAAAACAACAACAAATCGAATTCGTTTAATTCAGTACTGATTTTTAATCGACACACCGTGATTGATTTAAACGCACCAGAATGTATAACAATTTTATTATTTTCGTTGGAACAGCACTGTTTCATATATTTAATTTTAAAAGGTCTTCTCCACTTGCTGACAGACACTTTTTACACACAAATACAGTCAGCGTGCGTTCGTTCGTATTCCTAGTCACCACACCAACGAACCGTTCACTTCAAAGTTTTTTTTCGCACTGAAAAAACTTTTGCCTTAAACCGACAAAAGTCGGCCGGAGCATCCAACAATTTGCCTCTCGTACATTCTCTCGAGCACTAGTGTGTTCTCAACGTATATAATATACTTCGCGTCAAGTGCGTGTGCCGGTCCGGTAATTTGCGTTCCGAGCATGCCTTTCGTCGGGAGCGTAAATACATACAAACATGTTAATGGAAACTTTTCATAGCGCGTTGCAGCGACGCTGACTGAGTAAGCTTCGGCTGCTACAAGTTGTTTTTGCTGGTTTTTTTAAACGTTGTTATGATTTTGTTTAATAAAATAAAAAATCATACGACTACTCTTATATTTTGTATTTGCTGGCGTGTGTCTAACTGTAACCTGATTGATCATTATCGTTACTGGTGTTGCTTTGAAACTAACGCGCTTATCGCAAATGTTCAGAGGGTAAGCATAAATTGTACTATATATGTATTATCACTATATGGAGGTAGTGCAAATGATTTCAAATTATACAAATTATCTCGCGACCAACTAAACGTATACATAATATTACGCAGATGTTTAACTTAAGTGTCACACCTCAAAGTTTGTCGGATAGCTCATTGTATATGCATATAATAGCAATCAGACTGTTATTATTGTAGTAATTTTAAAAGCTACCTGAAATGGAACTACTTTCGCCCCAAAACCCTTTGCCTTTTACACATTATTAGAACATAGCAACATATACACAGTTAAATAGAAGATTTTCTAATTATAACTGAAACGCGTGTATTTTATATCGCATATCGACGCTTCTCTCCTTTTGTTTTTGTTATAAATTATGAGAGGTTTTATACTTAATGCCCTATAAGTAAAGCATAGCCTAACTATATGAATAAATTATAAATTTATATAAATTAATTTAATGAAATGCAGATAATTATTTTATATATTATTAACTTCTGTGCATACATATAACACACAACTCTCTGCTAAAACATTTGAAACAGTAAAATTAAATATTAAATCTAATCGGAAAGTCTCGAAGCGTATTCAGCTACAATCTAAACCGATTCTAGAGTCCAATTGTTTGTTTTGTTTTCGTCGCGTTTATCTTATCAGCGCGTATTTTTGTTTTTATTTCTGGTAGGCGTGTGCGACGTCCAATCGTTCTAATAGAGGTCAAACTCACGCAACACGTGTCTCGCTATTGATTGGCCCCCAGAAATGAGTTTGCGTGTCTTTCATTAAATGACTTGGATGTTTTTTATTTTAGACTGAGACAAGACGAGATTATTTTTCATTTGTAATTCATTTTGAATTTGTAGCTAAGGCAAGATGATTTTAAGATTTCTGACTGTTGTCTCTCAACTAATATGTATGTATAAATGTTATTATATGTCTGTATGTCTACTTTTGTCTCTTGGCCCGTATGTATGTATGTCGTCATCGTTCCTATATTTTGTGAGTGGAAAAAACATTTATTTCAGCCGACTTGAATTGATTTCGACTTTACATGCTGTTTTAAAGAATTATTTCGATTTTTAATAACGTTCTAGGGAAGTCTTGCACGTTATCCCAAAGGCGAATGGTTTATTTGTGTAAATTATTGTTGATTTTAATCAGAGGTCACAAGCTGTGACATTAATAAGAAATAAATTAATTCTAAAAATAAGTAACAAAAAAATTTTGAATTCAAATTATTTCTCAGTCAACTGCGGCCTGCAGGCAATCATGTACACCGGAAACAGTCCTTTTGGGAAGCTCTGTTGTCTTAAGCTGCGTATGATTTTAAATCCGGCTTCTTTCAGCAACTTTTCATACATAATGAGAGGACGCGTTACCGATGAATCCTCTTCATCTATTTCGACACGTTTTGACGACGTGACATTTTCTTTCATAACAAAAATTCCTTTAGCTGCCAAGCCGGTTTTAATACGACGAAAGAATACAATTAAATCGGCGTCCGTTAGATGGCCCAACACCCACTGAGACCAAACAAGGTCGTATCTTTGGGAAACTGGTTCAAACTCCTGCAAACCAACATTAAATATTTTACCCAAACGATCCGCGTAGCATTCCGTTGCTTCACATCCTGCTGTACAAAATTCTTGTGCCTTTTCGGCAAATGTTGGGTCCTGTTCAACAAGATCGACATGAGCGAATATGGGCATTAGTAAATTTTTTGTAACTCTTCCAATACCGGCGCCACAATCGAGTGCATAATTTTTTTGCGGTAATTTCAATTCACGCAGAAACATCCTTGATCCGTGAATATCAATTGTACTGACATAACCGAGTCCACCGAGCATACCATTGACAGTAGCCGGTACTTTCTCCCAATACTTTTGCGCCTTGCCATAGAATTCGGGAGTAGGCTCTTTAGTTATATCCACTGCGGCCACAATTTGATTACCCTTGTTTTCCTCCTCGTTTCGGCAAACTGCATTTTCATTCGATTGGTTCCTGCTGCCATGGTCTCTTTCTTCTTCAGTAAATTTAATGTCTTCAACTGATTTCTGTTCAATGTGAGAGCACACATTTTCAGTAGACATTTTGAAAGTAAACAAAAATTTATTATAAAATCGAGCAAAACAAATCAAGAAGTAGCATGCTTGTTTGTTTGCCATTCACAAATTCAGTGTTGTAAGTCGGTTACTCATCATCGATGTTCAGCACTAGTCATTCAAACGATGTGTCGGGGCGTCGAAAATAGCGCAGTGGCTTCTAAAAACCGCAAGAAGAGGGCAGCCTGCAAAAATCTTGAAAGTACTACTAGCCCCTTCGCTTAAAGTGGCCAACTGCCAGTTGGGCTATGACAACTGGTTGACTCCCCCACGCATCCCCGTGGGGGCTTGAAAATCATCGATGGTTGACATCGATAATAGCATCGATCATTGTCCACCTCTAAAACTTTTGTGAATTTTTTGTTTTATTTTGTTTTTGCAAGCAGTTTGTTTAGATACTGCGCGTTTGTGTGAGTAATCAACTGTAGGCAATCCCAAATTGTTGGGCGGACAGCTAAGAAAATGACACTCGACGCAAATAAAAAAGATGAAAAGATACTGGCCACCATTCAACAGGAATACAAAATTTTGGCTGAATAGTAAGTGGCAATATATGAGATCGACATCAGCTAACAACCTTATTTATTTTAGTAAAATGATAGAGTCGGAGAAACTTAGTGGGATCTATGTGATTCCTAGCTATTCAAACTCACTGCGTAAGTTTTATTATCTTGTTTATTGTTTATAATCTTGTATATTTTTGAACATTGTTGCTGCAGTTTGGTTTGGTGTTCTTTTTGGCCGCCATGGCGTATATGCTGACTGCGTATTTCGATTTTCATTATTGCTACCTGACAACTTTCCTGATGACAAGAGTCTTCCCGTGAGTATTCAAATAAGTTTTGGCATTGTATATATTTTACTCTCATTGTTTAAATATTATAGACAATTATCTTCCAACAAGATGTCATGCATCCTCTCGTATGCCCGTTTAAACACACCTTGGATATTACACAAGGATTTCCTGAATGGCATACGGGTGAGGATCACATCTGGCAAGTGCTGAAATACATGCAAATCATTTTTGCCGATCCTCTCGAGAGTACTCGCAACATTAATACTGAATTAAATAACGCGGAGGCTGCGAAATTACTGACCCAAAACCTTGATGAATATATTGCACGTGTTAAAGCATGCATAGCTGAAAGCACGGCTCACATTTTCGATAAACCACCCACAGATGATCCTCACTTTATTGTTTTTGAGAAATTTGTGGATGAAGTACATGGTCCAATTTTACAGCACATCCGGTCAAGTGTGAGCGATAAAAGCACGCCTGGAACAACGCAACATTCAACAGGTGGAGCAACAGGCTTGTCTTGGGTAAAAGAGGGAGAGTTCAAGCCACTAAGTATTGAGTAGTTAATCATTAAATGTTATTCATTATTTTGAATATTAATATATAATTAGTATAATATTGTTAACAAAAAATTCTTTACAATGTGTTATTTTTCCTGGGCATCCTTTTCGAAAGATCCATGGCGCACGGTGTTAGTCACCCAGTCGTTTTCCAATTTTAAACGCTTGTTACGCCATGTGAAATGCGTTGGTGACAATGATTCATCATCAGCAAATTCAAAATTCTTGCTTAGCTCGATTGCCAGTTTGGAGCGTATTAGACCAATGCTACCAACCAAGGGCCAAGCCGGGTGATAAACACGACCGGTTTCGGGGTTCATGTAAATCTTTTGTGGTTGAAAATCGACCATCAACAACTCGCCACCGTGTGCATAACTTAATTTGTCATTACCTTAAAAATATGTTATGACATAGCGGAAGTTAATATATATTTTCATTGTGCGTACCATCAGCATCTTGAAGGACATGAGTAAAAACTACAGGTGCGTCATCACAGCGCACAAAGTTTCTCTCCCGCCCACAAAGTGATAGATACGGAAAGTCATTGCGGTACCGCATTGTGTTGTTCAACTTTAGTCGATTGAAAAAGAATCTCAAAAATTTTTTTTCTTTAAAGCAAGACGTAAAGTTTTTCATTTTGGCATCATCCAAAAAGAGCTGTAATATGATACTAAAATTGGTAAAATATTTTTGCTGATGTCCCATGTATTCACGCACCATTCCATTATGATCTATGTAATAAAAGTATTCTCGAATTTTAGGTTCTGGCGATTGACCCTGTATGTAGCTAACACCACGAGAGGGGATGTACCTGTGGTATTGATTAACTTTGAAAATTAAAAATCTTTGTAATAACACCATTGCTGAAGGTCGTCTGTTCACCAATTGTTAGTAGAGTGCCTCAGTACACATACACATGTACATACAGTGCAAGACTGTCCACTTGTTTAAATCCGATGCAACAAAATATTTTTTAATTTATTTAGTGCACATAATGTTTTACTACTAATTTAGTTATTTCGCTTTCTTTTTCTTCGTATTGCCACCAGTCGGCCCACTATTGCCCGTTTTTTGCATACGACCAACTTGCATATCTTTCAGTTTTTCTTGTAGCTTCTTTTTTGCCTGCGATAGCTCTTGTTCGTGACGCACTGTTTTGAGTGGCTTAGGATGCATAAACTTTTTGCGTTCATCTCGCTTGATGGCCTCTCCGCAACCATGAATCTCAGGCAGCCCATGTTTAAAACAAAATCTTTTTCGGCATTGTTCGCAATCTTGGCCCATGAGACTTGTTTTTGTCTTGCAACGTGGGTAATCGCAAAGATTGTCGACTGCTTTAACTGCTGTCAACACATCGTCTAACCTCATGTCAACTAATTGACTAGGAATACGTTCCAACAGCTCTAATGTGTCATTTGTGCCATAATCTACTCTACTTTTGCCTGGTTTTGTGGGAAACAATGGCTTCTCGTCGTTTTGATCATTTGAGTCTGCACAATTTTTGGGCTCTTCTACTCCTTTTTTGCTGGTAGTTGGTTTCATTTGATCTAAAGTACATTTACGAATCATTATATGAATATATTTCTGCATCCAAAACCTACCATCCATCCTGTTTTTGATATTTTTCAAAAATTGAAAACAAAAATAATTGGATGTGCTCTTTTCTCAGTGATGCCCGTTATAAATTGAAAAAATGTCTTTGCCTATTTTTAGTTTGGCAAGTTGTGCGGCCGAAAAAAGGAAGGACTGGCGGATTTGGACTTTTAAATTAATTTTTTTGCAAGAATACGTCAAATAATATAGCTGTGCATAACGACCAATCTATGTAGGAACAGAAATTTACGGTAGTGCCTGAATGAATACTTATAATGTAGAAATTGGTCACCGTTTGATAGCTTTTAAAGCCTTTTATTTGAAATCTGGCAACGTTAGTTTTTAACCGGCATTTTATTTTTAGAAAAGGACGCCAAACTTAGTGATTATTCTTCGTACTTGTTTTATCATGTCTAGTGAGCTTGCAAAATCTCAAAAACCACAACATCAAGACATCGACTCTTTATCTGATGAAGATGCAGTTGAAAATATATCTGCCAATGGCAATTCAGTGAACAAAAAGCAGGACGGTGCTGAATTACTGCAAAAAGAGCAACCGACTGCAACCAGGGGTCGTGGACGACCACCTAAGAATGGAATTAGTGCAGTTTACCGTGAAAAGCGTCCTGATCCTGAACCTCGAGGACGTGGTCGCCCACCGAAACGGGGGAAAGCAAAGTCAACAGTTGCACCTACCGGCAGAGGTCGTGGCCGTCCGAAAAAACGCACACAGTCTGACAGTAGCGACGACGAGCGCGCTAACAATGAGGAGGCAACTGAAATAATAACTTTGCCGAAACAACGTGGGCGACCTAAGAAGGCAAGGAACAGTGACCAAGGTAAGTCGCCTACATTCAGTGTAAACGTAATTAGTACCTTTTTTTCATTTGATAGAGTCAGTCGATAATGACGATGACAACCTTGCCAAAGGAACGAGTTCAGGACCGGGGCGTCCAAAGAAGAACACTGTCAGTGATTCACTGGGTAGGAGTAATAGGAATGAGAAAGAAGTGGTCAATGCTATACCAGAAGTGCGCGGAAAACGTGGTCGACCTCCAAAAGTTAAACCGTCTACAACAACCTCAGGTAAACCTCGTGGACGCCCAAAAGCTGCAACCACAGAAGTGCTGAGTAAGGACGATGATGAAGAAGACGACTCGGAATTGTCAGCAGATGATATGGGTGAGGACAAAAACAAGAGCGAAGAAGACTCTACGAAAGACAAATATACTTTGGAAGTGTCATCGGCTGATGAAGGGTAATGGACTCATATTATTTAATCATCGTCAATTATTGTCAAAGAAAACAAATAAAAAAATATAATCATTAAAGTTGTCAACAACGCAATCTTTGCTTTACATTTTTCATCTTTTCTCATTTTCAAATATCATTTTGTCGTTACGCCGATGGTTGTTATTAAAAATTGTTTTGTAGAGTTGCCATTTTTTTTTAAATTTGTTTTTCAATGATCGAATGATCCTGCCGGCAGGGGCACCTAGTACAGTATTAATTTATTAACTTGTGTGAATAGTTAGAATATGATATTTTCGATTTCTATTTTATTTGTTTAATCAAGGACTGATGGCAATTTAACTCGCCAAGTTAATTCCAATAATAGGTACACCTATGTTACACAGCTCTCACACAGCACATAAGACTGTTTTATTTAATATTGATAAAAGTTAATCTGCCGGATATGTTGTGTATCGCATTGCAACTTATGCGTACCTAATATTATTATTAAACGCTGATGATTTTGACGTACTCGAATCTGAATGTTTATGCAAAAGTTCTATGTGTTATATGATTACTTGTAACATACGAGTAAACGTCACTTGCAAAGTTACGTTATGAGACAATTTATTAAACAGCTACTTTTTTTAGCACATTTCAGTTAGTGACCGGCAGAAGACCAAGTTTTGGCTCGATTGGTAGTGGTTAAGTCATAAAGAACAGTTTAATATGACAAAACGCGTGCAACCCGCTTGGCAAGCGCCAATTGTAAAGGAGCGACCGAAATTGCGTCTCTTTAACAGTTTAACAAGACAAAAAGAAGAATTTGTGCCGTTGGACGGTAACAATGTGACGTGGTATAGCTGCGGACCAACTGTTTACGATGCCTCCCACATGGGACATGCTCGGTAAGACACTTCAAAGGGAGTATTATGAGTTGTCGAGCTGTAGTGATTTTTTTTATAGTTCCTATATATCTTTCGATATTTTGCGACGTGTTTTGTCGGACTATTTTGGATATAATATACACTATGTGATGAACATAACGGATATCGATGACAAGATCATTAGACGAGCACGACAAAACTATCTATATGATCGGTATTCTGCAAAGGCCGTATCAACATCGCTGGATCAATTGTTGGCAGAGCAGAAAGAGGTGCTGACGCAATTTGAATCAACTTGTGCGAAGAACACAGACGCTGATAAGAAAGTCATGTTGGATAAGACTTTGCAACGTATGAATTCTGCCGTCGATGCGCTGACGCAAGCAGTTACAAGTGGCGTCGAATCTCGTATAGTAGAAGCACGTAGCACTTACTTAGTCGAGGCCAAAGATCCAATTGCGGAGTGGTTGGATGTCAAAGAAGGTGGTGGAGTCAGCGACAACTCTGTTTTTGAATCTCTGCCACGTTATTGGGAAGACCAGTTTCACAATGACATGAAGTCATTGAACGTGAGTTTTTTTTTTTTAATATGAGTCATTGTGTTTTCAAATAATTCATTTAATTGCAGATTTTGCCACCTGATGTATTGACGCGTGTATCGGAGTATGTACCACAGATTGTTGCGTTTATACAACGTATAATAGATAATGGTTTGGCTTACGAGGCGAATGGTTCGGTTTATTTTGATGTAAACGGTTTCGACAAAAGTAAAAAACATTACTATGCGAAACTAGTGCCAGAGGCTTATGGCGATACGAAACAGTTGCAGGAAGGTGAGGGTGACCTCTCTGTTGCTGAAGACCGTCTGTCGGAGAAACGATCCGTAAATGACTTTGCACTGTGGAAAGCAAGCAAAGCAGGTGAACCTTGGTGGAATAGTCCTTGGGGGCACGGACGACCTGGTTGGCATATTGAATGCTCTGCGATGGCGTCTGATGTTTTTGGGCCAATGTTCGATATTCACACTGGTGGCGTCGATTTAAAATTTCCACATCACGACAATGAACTGGCTCAGTCTGAAGCTGCTTTTGATGAGGCTGAATGGGTGAAATACTTTTTGCATACTGGACATCTAACAATCGCCGGCTGTAAGATGTCAAAATCTCTAAAGAATTTTGTAACAATACAACAGGCATTAAAGAAGCATACGCCGACCCAGTTGCGCTTAGCATTCCTTCTGCATTCATGGAAGGATACACTGGACTATTCTGATAACACAATGGAAATGGCTACACAGTACGAAAAGTTGCTCAATGTGAGTTTTTTAATATTTGAATTTTTATGTGAAAATTTTTGAGGGCTCAAATGTTTTATTTAGGAATTCTTTCTTAATGTCAAAGACCTAACGCGCCACGTATTAACAGAACTGCCGCGCAAACAATTCGATGCATGGAGTGCAGTGGAAGCAACTCTTCAAAAGAAATACAATGATGTGCGGGAACAGGTTCATGCAGCATTGTGTGGTTAGTAATAACAAAATTATATATCTATGTACATAAAAGCAATTAAATAATCATTTATTTTAGATAATATTGATACGCGTAGCGCCCTTGACGCAATCAGAGAACTTGTTTCGGCTTCCAACATTTATATTCGCGATAATAAATCAAAATTAAATAGTTTATTATTGCGAAAAATAGCCACGTACATCACAGATCTGCTTCATATTTTCGGGGCTATATCTGGTTCACGTGGTGGCATTGGATTTCCTGTTAGCGGTGGTGCACATTCAGAATCTGGTTTTGATGTAGAGGCCACTGTTTTGCCTTATGTGCAGTCGCTTGCCGAATTTAGAAACCAAGTTCGCGAACAAGCAAAGGCGCTGAAAGCATTTGACATTCTCAAGCATTGCGATGACTTGCGCGACGATGTGTTACCCAATCTTGGTGTTCGATTGGAAGATAAAGATGGTGGTAATTTTGCAGTGAAGCTCGTTGATCGTGAGTCACTGTTGAAAGAACGTGATGCGAAAAAGGCTGCAGAGGCCGACCGTTTAGCTGAAAAGGAGCGCAAAAAGCAAGCCGCATTAAATGCTGCCGCTGCAAAAGAGGCACAACGACGAGTCGACCCAAAGAAAATGTTTTTACATGAAACCGAAAAGTACTCAGCTTTCGATGAAAATGTACGTATTCGTTTAACATTTTTTTTTAATCATTCCAATTATCTCTTTTTTTATTCATAGGGCCTTCCTACTCATGATAAGGATGGCAAGGAAGTTAGTAAAGGGCAACTTAAAAAATTACAAAAACTACAGCAACAACAAGCCCAACGCTACGAAGAGTATTTGGCATCTGTAAATGGTGCATAATTCACAAATTATTTGGTTTAACATCAATTGATATTGCATTTCTCATCGCTTCTTATCTTTTTTAAATTAAAAATATAACTTATGTTTTTTTATAATTTCGTTGAATTTATTAATCCCCTCATTAAAGTAAAAGGAAAACTTTTTTTTTGTAAATTATGTCTATCAACATCAACTTAATTCGAATTAAATTTAAAAAAATATGTCTTTTATTTCATTTGCAATTTCCAAAATAAAAGTTTTCTGTCCGAAGCAGCACATAAATACGGCAAGCGATGATGCCAGGCTAGTCCTCCGTAAACTTTAATTGATGTCTCTAAAATTGGAACTGTGGATTTCGCTGAGAACACCTTAAGCGTTGTCTCCGGACGACCAATACTCGCTACAACTAACTCGGAACTACTGGGTGATAAGCGTATAATACGGCCGCAATCTTCGTGAACTTGCTTAACATCAGCAGGCGTGAAAGGTCGACTCAAATCCCAGGTGATTATATCTCCTGCAGCTAGCGCGGTAATGTATAGACGGTTATTAATTGCCCAATCAGCCGATATCAATGGCACTTTTGGTGATTCCACAGAAACAATCGCTTGTTGACTACGTACATTATAGAGGTGTATAATTCCACGTTTTTCTGCTATAAGTATTTTATTAGGATCTTCTGGGTGCCACTTAACGGCCATGCCCGCAGATGCAAGGCAAAAAGTGTTGACTTTTTCATAATTTGATTCTGTATTCCAAATTTTGCACGATTGATCATCACTGACTGAGGCAAGGTACTCACCGTTGCACACCCAGGTGATGTCGTTAATGTAGCTTTTGTGACCTTTTTGCAATATGCAAATCATTAAGTGAACAGAAAGTATTGTAATAATACTTACCGCTTAATACCTGGACTGTATTTGATTTATTTAGATCTGTTCGGAAAATGCGCAACTCAAAATCGTTGAATGCCGCGCAAAGAGTAATATTTTTTGGCACAGTCACAAGTGAGGTATCCGGTGAAAAGCAAGTAACGAAAACTGGCACATCAAGATCAATATCTTTCAGGTGTTCCCACTCAAATATTTCTGTTTCCTCCTGTAAATGTATATAGTACAGATAATCCAAACAAAGTAAAGTTGGAGTCCATTAAAGTTACCGGAAAACTGACTAATCCAAATGAAATATGGGTGTCAAATCCCATGCTGACTAGGTTGTAGGCAAAATCATTTCTGCAAATATCAATGCAATTAATTTGTTTTTCAAAATCCAAAGTATGTGTGGTTGGAGTCTCTTTGCGCATTTTTACGAGTTTTCACCAATTCTATTATGTGTTTTACGAAAAAAAAAAAATAAAAAGCAATCACTACCGGCGGCTGGCGCGAAAGTTGTGAACGAACTGCCAATCTTTGACAAAATCAGAATTATGTATTTAAATTGTATTAATTTCAAAAATTAACATATATAATGATTTTATGATAGTAATATAAAACATATTTCAGAAATCAATATGATTACAACATGTACATATAACGTACAACGTACAATTTTCCAAAAGTATTTTAATTTACACTAGTTGGCAGTCATGCCATACATTTCTAAGAATGCAACAGCCCTGTTTCGAATAACACGTGCAGCCATTTGTTTACTTCTCGTTTTGTGTTTCTTTCTTTTCTGGAGAAGATTTTAGGCAAATAATTCCGCACAATGAAATTTTCCTACAAAGTAAGTATAAAATTATTCTTCTAAGTGAATGTTCCTTAATAAGTATTTTATCAACTTGCAGTTTTCGAATTTGTTGGGTACGATTTATCGCAATGGAAATCTGCTTTTCACTCCCGATGGAAATTCTGTAATCAGTCCTGTGGGGAATCGTATAACTATTTATGACTTAAAAAAGTATTGCCTGTTAAATAAGTATTAAAAATAACAATTATTAACTGTGTCTTCTTTACAGTAACAAATCGAGAACACTGCCAGTGGAATCGCGTTATAATTACAGGACGATCGCACTCTCACCGGATGGCAGTTTATTGATAGCCGTAAATGAACTCGGCGAAGCTCAACTCGTTAGTATGGTCTCCTGTACCGTTGTACATCGTCATAAGTTCATGACAGGAGTACAAATTGTAGTATTTAGCCCTGATGGCGCATTTTTTGCTGTAGCGCGTGCAAACTTAGTGCTTATATTTCGATCGCCTGGTGAAATCTCAGGCGAGTATAATCCATTTGTACTGCAACGACATTTTCTTGGTGGTTTTGATGAAGTAACATGGTTGGATTGGTCAAGTGATTCACGTTTTCTTGCTATTGGATGCCGTGACAGTTCTACCAAAATTTGCGCGGTTCGATACCTTAAAAATTTTCGCACGTTTCAGCTGAGCGGCCATACAGATTCAATTGTGGCATGTTTCTTTGAAGCAAACAGTTTGCATCTAAACACGCTCAGTCGTAATGGTCAACTTTGTTTATGGGAATGCAGTTTGCCGTTGTCCGAAATTACAGAATTTGTACGTAAAGATAAAAGTGAAAATCTGGAATCAAAACGACCAAAGAAGGATGCTGATGAATCAGAAGAAGATTCTGAAGATGATGTTGAGGAAACATTAGAGAAACGAGATGATAAAGAGGATAGTTCAGTGCCTGTGGATGAAAATGAGGTAAAAGATCCGGACGCAAAAAAAGGACATCCCTTTTATTACAAGAAACTGGGTCGTCATTATTTGGCCGATGAACCGCGTAAAGAACATCGCGATGCTGTGCTTACCGCTGCTCATTACAATCGTCGGACAAAGGTGCTGGTAGTCGCTTTTAGCACTGGTGCTTTTTATCTATATGAGTTACCTGATGTGAATATGATACATTCACTAAGTATATCGAATTATCCAATATCTGCGGCTCTCTTTAACTGCACTGGCGATTGGGTAGCACTTGCGTCACGCGAAATAGGCCAGTTGTTGGTCTGGGAATGGCAGAGTGAACAGTACATAATGAAACAGCAAGGACACAGCAGCGAAATGACGTGCATTAGTTATTCACCAGATGGTCAGTACATAGCAACTGGCGGCGAAGATTCCAAAGTCAAGTTGTGGAACACACAAAGTGGTTTTTGCTTTGTTACCTTCAGTGAGCATACCAGCGGCGTCACGGATGTGGTCTTTAGTCGCAACAAAAAATTTATAGTCAGTAGCTCGTTGGACGGCACTGTGCGGGCTTATGATATTACTAGATATCGCAATTTTCGGACATTTACATCGCCAGATCCTGTGCAGTTTGCTTGCGTTGCTCTTGACTATTCTGGTGAATTGGTTGTCGCTGGCGGACAGGATGTCTTTGATATTTTCTTGTGGTCGATAAAAACTGGAAAATTACTAGAAGTTATAAGCGGTCATGAAGGCCCTGTATGCTCTATAGCATTTTCACCAGTGGCAACATCTTCAATGCTTATATCAGGTTCTTGGGATAAGACACTGAAAATATGGAACGGATTGGAAAGCAATAGCCAACATGAGTCTATCGATATTTTATCAGATGTGACATGTGTGGCATTCAACCCAAATGGCGAACACGTATGTATTGTTAAATGATAATGTCTAATGTTTTTGGCTAATTGAAATCATTATATAACAGGCTGCAGTGGCCGCACTTAGCGGTAGTATAACGATATATGACGTAAAGACAGCCTCACAGATTAGTACAATAGAAGGACGTAACGATTTGGGTGCGGGACGCTCAATCACAGATCTTATAACAGCCAAGAAGAACTTACAGGGCAAGTGAGTTTGTGATGAGTGTAAAAGCTCTATGGAACTCTGAAGTTATAGTTCAATATCATTTTTAGATACTTTTCTACAATTGAATACTCCGCGGATGGGGAGTGCATTTTAGCTGCAGGAAAATCACAAAATATTTGTATTTATCATGTACGCGAGTCGATTTTGCTTAAGAAATTTGAAATCACACATAATCGAAGTTTAGATGGTATGAATGTGAGTAGCTAATTTTTTTTTTATACTTATTATTAACTTCCAATATTAATAATTACTTTGCAAATGTAGGATTACATTAATCGTCGCAAGTTAACTGAATTCGGAAATATGGCACTCGTTGAGAAGCGCGACAAACTCGAAGGTGGGAGGGTGGCTCTGCGTTTGCCCGGTGTTAAGAAAGGCGACATGGCGGCGCGCAGCTTCAAACCTGAAGTGAATGTGTTTTCGGTCAAATTTTCACCCACTGGTCAATCGTTTGCTGCTGCCGGTACTGAAGGCCTTTGCATATATTCATTGGATAAAGGTCTGTATAGTTCGCAGAGTGTGGTGTAATGTAAATAATAAAAGTTTGATAAAAATATTGTAATTTATTTTTATAGGTGTTGTATTCGATCCATTTGATTTGTCTCTGGAGGTAACACCAAAAGCGATACATGAATCGCTGAAAGAGAAGGAATATTCCAAAGCATTGATCATGTCGCTTAAACTCAATGAAATTAATTTAATCACTTTGGCGCTGGAGAAGATACCCTATCATGACAGTAAGTATATATTTATCAATATTATATATGGTGAAAATATTTTCATATTAGCAAATAGTCACAAAAATTTATGTAAAATGATAATATTTAAAAAAAATTCAGTTTTTCAAGTAAAGTTTGTAACTAAATCGGTTCCCTTACTAACAGACGACCATTTGGTGGTAACTCTATTCACTGCATTAACAGTACATAGAAAAACAGAAATTCCAATTTTTTTCATGAAAATGCAAATAGTTGCATGTTTTTTTCGACGTTCGTAAACAAAATGAAAGTTTCCATGGATCGAATTTGTAAATTTTGCTTTGGTCGTGCAAGCCACCTTTCAAGGTTATTTCTGCATAAATTTCCGATTGTTATTTTGCATATTTGAACGTGTTGGTCGAGACTTTCTTTAACATTTTGCCATATTCTTATTAATGTTCCCTTTTATTCTAACTTCACAGTTGAGTTGATTTGCTCGAATTTGCCAAATGAGTTCGCACATCGACTTCTGCAGAATGTAGCGCGCTTGTTACAGACAACGCCACACATTGAATTCTATCTGCAGTGGTGCTGTTGTCTTCTGACCAGCCATGGCAACATTGATGGAGTCTATCAGCATCCGGCATTGCTTTCGCTGCACGAGAGTATTTCACGCAAATACGAAATGCTCAATAAAATGTAAGTCTGGCTTAAGCTTTACCAATGTTGTGAGTTTTTTTGATAAAATAAATCTTTAATGCATTTTAGCTGTGATTTCAACAAATTTACGATGCAAGTGCTAATTGACACAGCGGAGTCACGCAATAAATTAGAAGTTGCCACGGGTAAGAAACACAACGAGACAACTATGGACAGTGACAGTGATGAGGATATGATGCTTATCAAGGCAAAGGATATATCAGCGCAAACGAGTGAAGATGAGGAAGACGTGGATGATGATACCGACAATACCGATGACGAAGATGGCTCAATGTCACAGGATGAACAAGAATAAACAAGTTTTTTTAATTAGTTCCTAATGAAATTGTAGTATAATATGTAAAGTGAATGTAGAATCGGTATAAAAAATTACTCATTCTCGCAGAATAAAATTTACTTTTTATTTACTGTATCTCTTTTTTTTATTTATTCTGTACAATTGTTTACTGAACATTAATCGATTTGATTAAGCATTGATTAGATTACTAGTGAGCTTGTGTTGCCTTTGTTTTCTTTTTGATAATTATAAATATCATTTATTAAATTTTATGCAAGTATTTGAAAATTAATTTTAATTATGCACTTAAAACTAGAATCTAAAAATATAATGAATATTTCTTTTAGGTTTTTTGTGTATATTATATTACAGTTAATTTAACATTTTTGTGGTTAAATAGATTTTTAATATTTACATCTTAATTTTTTTATTATACTGTTAATTTATAAAAATTATTGTGTGCGTTTATTCATCATTTCGATTTAAATGTTTTAATGCTTTTATTATTTTCGATTGTGTAATCTTAAAGTTAAATTGTAAAATTATTATCAAAAAGCACCAATTCTTATATTCGTCTAATTTTTTATTTAATTCGCTTTAACAAAATAAAAAAAAATTTGATTATTCAAAAAATTTACTAGTTCTAACATACATATAAGTCAAGCTTAAAATTTCAAATTTATTTAATTTGAGTTTAATTTTTTTGACTTTCTATAAATTTATATTGTCAAGCACAGTGATATTTTCTTATCCAATTTGTCTTTTTTGTTTACAATTTACAGAATGGCATTTATGCTGCTAAATAATAAACGAACAATTTTTCAACAATTTTAGATAGGAAACAATTTTTAACAAAATTTTCTTTTTCGATACTTGTGTTGAGGAAAGACTTTATTTAGTTTTGCTGAAGAATTCGAGTTGCTCAGCAAGTGTGCTTATTAAAAATTAAAAAATAATATATATTTTTCGATATCAATGTTTGATAGATTTTGGCTGCTTTATATTCGCAGAAATGAAGAACATCATTAAACTGTGAGTGTGTATGCCTCTATGAATGAGTAAAACATTGTTCAGGTACTTATTTGTTCCAATTTAGTGGCACACTCTAGAATCCCCCAACTGTGTGCTGTGATAAGAATTGAATATCTGAATTCAAAGAGTTAATTCTTTAGGTGTAGCGAAAGAATGAATTTGTTCTGATATATGTATATATATAATTATCTGTTATGTCTAAAGCTGAAGGCTACAACTTTAAAGTACTCGTGATTTAAGAGAGGTTTATAAGTATTTATCCATATTCATGGTCTATAACATTCGCAGCGTCTGTTCGCTTAGTTTAATAAACGCAGAAATCAAATAATTAATTATTAAAATAAGCAATAAGCAAAGTCATATTGTACTTGGTTTGTAGTCGTATCGTAGGTAATTATTATCAGATATACTTGTATATATAATATTAAATTTGCATTTCTTTGTAGATTTAAGGCCTTTGACCAAGACCAGGCCATCGCGGATTCGTTTTAAGTTCATATTACATGTTTTCGTCGTTTTACGGTTAAGTCGATCCATTTCATTTTTTAACGGAGTCCAGAAATGTGTATTCTGGAACTCCCCAAATCCTAGGACGATTTCATCAGCAGTATCGGCCAGTACAAAAGTACGAATACGAAGAAGAGTATGGGAAAAACGGCGCGTGATACTTTGTCAATTTCACGCCACATGATTTTCTCGACGCCGGTGTCGGTATCGGTCCAAGCGACTGAGAGTAGACTTTGACGTCGAGCCGGCTTCGGCGGTCCGCCGTTGCCCTGTAATGAGGTCTGCGCACGAATTTAAAATTAAATGTTTTTTAAAGAAGTTAGGTATTGCAATTTAAGTTTTTTTGTGACAGGTGGCGGTTTTCCGGAATATGATTGTTTTCGTATTTACTTATAGTCAGTTTTTGTCAAAGTAAAAATTAAATTCGTTTAGAATAACTTAAAAACTGAAGGTTATCAAATCCAAGCCAAGGCAAATTTTGTCGACTTACCTGTCCAGGCGTGGTTGGCGTTTGGGTGGCTTTACGTGAACGTACAGCGCCGCCTTCCCAGCTTGCGACCGTTGCACATTGACCTTTCTCCATATTGCTTATGCGCTGAAAAAAAAAATCAACCAAATTGAAGAATGAGAAAAAAAAACAATGTTTTGTCAAAAACACAAGATCGCATGATTTAAGCTGATTCGAGTTAATGACAAAGGCGTATCCGCCGGATAGAAAACTACAAACGCTTACCATAGGCAGCACTTTTGGTATGCGGTTGATTTGATACTGATATTGAACGTCCAAAACTTTGACAACAACGAATTCGGCCAAGGCAGCAAATACGGAAACCATGCATCCGGCCATCCAAAGGTCAAGCGCCTGCAGTAGGTGGGCCAAGCAAATCATAAAAATATCGAGAAAGAGATATGGAGAGAAAGAAAAAGAAAAGTTACAACTAATCCAATTGATCATTTGTTGTTGCATGAATTGCCTTAACATACGCCACTGGTGGAATATCCGCACGCAGACCAGTGAACATCGTGACCAACGTTAGCATACATGTCACGAGCAGCGTGACACGACCCGGTATGGCATCCAGGCCAAGCCAAAAGCTGAACCACGAGAGCATCACGACCAGCGAAGAGGGTGCAAAGGTCTGTATCAAATGATGACCAATTTGCCGTTCGAAGCGAAAGTATACCGTAAGCCGAGAGAAATTGCCCACCTTCTCGGGCATATAACCATCGCTCTCCTCTAGTTCAAGCGGTTGACCAAGATTATACTGCAACAATTTTAGTTCTGGATTGAGAGTTACGCCGGAATCCGACCAGCGTAGTTTCACTTTCTGATTATTGGACGAAACTGCGAAGTTTTTTTTTAATGATATTTTGCACTTGTATCTTAAATGTGTACTTACAGCTCTCGATGTAGATGGGGCACACCTGTATGTCCATCGGATACAGCTGGAACTCCATCTGGCAGGCTATGATCGCATGCATGCGGGCCGCATAACGTACGGTCTTATTCTTATAGAGCGTCACGGACGTGAATTTGTGTGTGAGTGTCGCTATTTCTACAATGAAAAGACATCGAGAGATGGTGTTGGAGAGATACGGAACAGAATACTTTCGATTAGAACTATGGAATTTTATATCCCGAATCAGAAGTTGCAAAGTGCTTGTAGTGTTCTGCTCTAAGATCGGTTATATTTGCTTGATACGTATAAGCTATGCGTGCTTAGCCATTTGGATGAACTATCATAATTAAGCTATGCGTGTATTAAAAAGTTTCAAATATTTGGAATAAATAAAAATAATAGTTTTCAATTGAATTGCTCGACAGTTTTGAGATTTTTCAAACAAAAATTATATTTATATACATAAATAATTATTTTCATGGTAATGATTAACGGTATATTTGCCAAATCCCAAAAGGTCATTGGTTTGCAATGTATATACAATATGTATTTATTTGAGTGCAAGCCAGATGCGAAATGTACTGAATAAATCAATTATTTATCTGCTTAATTTTTCATACAATTCATTAATAATTTTGAATGTTTAGGTTTAATTAAATATTAACGGTACATTCTTTAGCAATACAGAACCAAAGTACAAGCAATTAATTTCAGTTTTCGCAGTCGTTGTCTGTGCGGCGCAAAATAATTGATGAATTGCATTTTCAGTATATTCTCATGAAGGACGAATTTTGACATTATTGACCGAGTTTTCATGCAATTTCGCGTCAATCGATTTTTATAATTGCTGGAAAATGGGTTAAAGTTGAGCGCTTTAATTGCCAATCGTCGGTACTTTGTATACTCAGGACTGTTTAAAATGAAACTATTTAACGATTTTCGTGACAGCTTAGATAGAGTTTGATTGACAGTGTAGGGATTAAAATGCAGCCGAAAACCGAATCGAAACCAGAAAAGCTAGCCATGAACCAAGGTGAGATCTTATCAGGTGCAATTCGTGGCCATGTCCAAATGCGAGTTTCGCTAATGTTAGTGTCATTTAGGAGCTGAGGAGTTTGCGATGGTCATGTCCCCGGGGTTGGCACTGACATTGAGTCAAAGTTAGCATTGCGACATGGCGTGATCAAAGTGCAGTGTTATCACTACGACTAAGCGGTGAGTGCAAGCGTTTTGTTCAAAGGGCAGGTGCTTGAGGTGCCAAAGGGTGCGACAGGTTTCCGGTCAGTTTAAAAAATGGTTCTGCTAACTGCAGACATGAAATGAAAATTGATTGCTTGGCGTGGGTGTCACGAACAGTAAAAAATCTCGACTAAACAACAAACAAACTTTACAGAAAGCCACACAAGTACTTATTTTGCGGTTAGATTGAAATGATAATCGTGTCAACTATTTTCATATTGCGGTGAGTATTTTGATAATTTTTATTGCTTAGAAGCTAAAAACAAATTCATATGGGCAAAGTTAAAAGGAGCATGGCAGAAGGAGAGTGACTAAAATGAGTGCGATTAATAAAGGGGAGACTTTGTTTTTGTTTTTGTTTTTTAAAGATTGTAATCGGATCAGTTATAATTTGTATTTTTACTGTGAGTATGTTAAGTTTCACGTGATATGATAGAATAGATACGTGACAGAGAGGTAAATAGTTAAAGTAGGCCAATTGATAGATAGCTAGTTAGATAGTTAGATGTATAAATTCTCAGCGGAACCTGTTTTAGAATACTTTTAAAAATATAAATTTTTCTAAGTCGACTTCGACGAAATTATCTTAAAATTCCCAAATAGATACGTTCTTTCAAGATTTTTGTCAAAAGGTCTGAGACAGCAGTTATCCTATTTTATGAAATTAAAAGAAAATGTCTTGAGAAAATCATATATAAGGAAAACAGAATAAAAATATTATTTATAATACTAAAAATGTTTGGAACAAATAAATACAAAAGTAAATTAGTAAAGAAAATACATGTTTTCAACAAATGACAGTTACGTTTGACAGAAACTGCTTTTCCAAATTTTATGTCTCCCCAAATAGAGTTGATTGTATAAGAGAATGCTTAATGGGGCTCTAAGAAGATGTTAATTGATTGATTGATTTACTGGTTGATTGATTGGTACATAGTAAAATTTTAAATTGGTGTTTGCTTTGGGATGTTGTTGTTGTTGTTGTTTAAGACACAGACACATTCTAGTTTTGTTTTTATACTTAAAGTTTTGTCAAGATGAAAGTTTTTCGATTCTCTTTCATTTTTGTTGCGTAGCAGAGAAGTCGTTGCTATATAAGGACTTCCATATCCTAGCAGATTAGTTAGCATTGTTGTTTGTTAATAATATTTGATTATTTTTTTAGTGGTCGCATAAAACACAAAAAAAAAAAAACAACAAAATTAATAATGAAAAGAATATTCTATTTTTATGTACATTCATACAAATCATATGCAAGAAAGACAAAAATAAATTAGCATAAATGAGTTACGAACGTGCTAAACACAAAAACAAATGATCAACTAAATAAATATGTTTATCGAATAATTACTACTTTTAGATAATATCGTAATCATTAATGTTAGAGTAAGAACAACTACACAATGCGTTCAAAAAGTAATTATTTGGCACAATGAGCATTAGACATGTATCAGAAGCGATGACAACTTACCGGCAATTTTTGAGTTTAAAAAATATGGATCTGGTTGCCAGAGATTATCGAAAAATTCTGGAAGTAGCGTTACATAATCGTCGCCCTCCTCGAAAATATCATCAGAGATCTCTAGCCTGGATTCGAGCCAACGCTGATGTATGAACATATCTACTCTGAAAATACAAAAATAGTGCCTGATTGCATTATTACTTTCGTTATGAATTATCTCTGGTTGAATTTTATTTTTGAGCACTTACCTAAAGTCCATGTCCTCTACGTTTATTGAGTTAATATCTACAACGAAAATACTAAAGTCTACTATCACCGGAGAGCCCTTCTTCGAGGGCGGTCGAATTTCTAAAAACAAAGAGAATTCCATACATTAGATAAATGGATAAGCAGAGAGGTTGTTTTGTATTTTTAATTAATCTGCTGCATATGAAATCATTAGATGATCTTTTAAGCGCTCAAAGGCACCTTCAACAAGCCTCAAATCTTTCTCGCATGTGGCTGATGACACATAAAGAAGAAAACAGCAATAAACACCTTTTGAAATATTTGGAAGGACAGGTCCTTCAAGGCAAGGGGCAGGAGTCTTTCGTGTGTCGGCACATTTAAATACTAATGTATGAATGTGAACTCACACATAATCAACGGGGCGTGTTCGTTAGTCAACGTGTCGCCGGTTAACCGGTAGCGCCAAAAAGCGACTCTCAGACGTAACATTTCAAGTTCAAGGACTCCTTGCGGTTTTGGTGCGTATTGCAACGTACGGAAAATGAAACTTACAGAAAATCAATAGTATGGAAGGTGTTACTTCTTCGAAGCAGTTTTACTGTTGACCGAATGATTGTTGTGGAAATTATAATATATTATATTATATATAATTTTTGTAAATTTCAAGACAATTATTTTCAAGTTCGGTTATTTAAAAGTCGATGTTTTTAGCTAAAGTATACACATAGTAGGTTTATTTTTCAATTTGTTAACAATAAATTAGAAGGACATTTTGAGCGTCAATTGCAAAAAAGTGTTTTATGTCAGCAATGATATTTTTCAAATCGGCCTCAATGTTTTTGTGACGTCAAAAAGAAGTCGCAATGCAAAAACTTCTTGACTTCATTATTTTCTTGTACTTGCTTGCCTTCGCAATAACAACACGTGTAAGGATATTTCCATGTAAGCTACTGACGATAATTTTGACGTAATCAAAGTGAGGCAAGAAAAACTTGCACGCAATATTCAGGTAGTAGCACAACTCGTATGTTAATTGTCTTGAATACACTTTACAAGATTTAGTTGGGTTCTTAAACTTTAATGTCATTCATTGCCTACAGCAAAATTTTCGAATAAAGATACAAACAACTATTTTGGCATATAATTTGTATAATTTTTGCTTGTTAAAAGTTTTTGAAAACTTTTTTCTTTATAAGAATTTTTTCGGTGTACTTGTACAGCTCGAAACAGTGCCGTGAACTAACAGTAAAGACAAATAGTTAAAAAAAATCAGTGCAATTAAAACACAAAGCAAATCGAAGCCGGCACCGCCTAAGAAGGGAAGTAAGGCCAATTTAACGGTATTGAGTCACACTTGCCCATTAGGCAACATGGCACGCCCCTTTTGTCAATACCAGAGTCAGCAATGCAGTGAAGTTCTTGAGCTGAGAACTTTGAATGCTATATTTCACTCATTTTGGCCTGCAGTGTAACTCATTCGTGTTGGCGCACGGCCCGAGGTGAAAGCAAAGGGCGAGCGCAATGTAGAGTAAAGTAAGGTGAAATTGTACTTACCCTTGACATAATTAGGTGGAAGAACCACTCGTGGCTTTGCCGTATAGTTGACGTGGGTCTCCGTGGCTTCAGCCAGCCTGAAAATGAGCAAACATTTATTTTTAAGCACACATACACTCACATGCATATTTACTAGCAATAAAAATAAATTTGTTTATATCAGTTAAGTTGAATGTCTAAGTAAGAATCAAGTACAACCTAAGACTCATGTGTAAGCAAGACATACATATGTACGTATCTCAGTATCTATCTATGTATGTATCTGTATCGTGTATGCAAATTGGTAATGGTGACATGCAAATACTTATTTGAAACTTTCACAATTTAAATCTGAAAATCGCAGTAAATTTAGCTCGTGTCTGTTTTTGTTAATTTTTTTCATAGTTTTTCTTTTTTTCACATTTTTTTTTTGTTCATTTGGTTCATTGTTTTCCTTTTTGCTTCCTCGACTTTTGGTTTCGTGCAATGGTAATATTCGTGCTTGGGTACCATTCACCGTATCGCACCAGTGTCTTTGATTTGATTGACCTTGAGCGTTTTGTCAAGCGGTTGCAATTTTTCTGAACCTTCACAAAATCAAATTTTACTCAACTCAAATTCGACATTATTGATTCGAGGATTTCGGTTAAAATAACTGTAATCAACATTCAATGAACAACTTTTAAGTAATTCTCATTGCCAGATTACTAATTGTTCGGTTTATCGAAGTTATACTGTATTTCCGTACAAAGGAAATGGAAGCATTTTCAATTCAAATAAACGTTGCATACGCCAAGGGGCACTCGTTTGAGTTTTACGACAAATGCTATTGAACAAGTATTTTTTTAAGCTATTCGTGCTTTAAATATTTTTTTGTTGCTATGTAAAATTTAGCAAATTTATCTAAGATTAGCAAGTGTAATTTCCCTTGACTCAATTGAGCTCAACTCTCTGAGTTTTACAGACAATCAAAACTTTAATTCAATGTTATTTCAACGGTCTCGGCATTAAACGAAATTAATGAACTTACGGCACTTCCTCTACAAGTCTCGCATGTGCACGTAAATATTTAAAAAAATATATATATAATTGTTGCTCACAATATGAAGAGTATAAAAAATAAACAACAACGAAACAATGACGAAATGAAAGCGTAATTTGAACTTACCACATAAAAATGAATCCTAATCCGAGCGAGATGAATGCGTTTGTATACTTGTCCACCATGATGTTGGCGACGAAACGAAAAAAAAAACTAAAATCAAGTAAACCTCAAATCATCTCACTTTACATCGACGTGGGAATTTCATAATTCACTCGCTGCAAACTGCAATACGATAGTTAAAATCGAATGTTAAATTGAAGAACGATTTTTTGCTATTCTTTGGTTTGGTTTTGCATTCACTTTTCACTTTGAAATTTCCGCTTTTCCAGTTTATCTGGCAGTTTTGTTTGGCCTGTAAGAGTTAAATGTGTTGCGAGCATACGCTTTAATTGTAGTACATATTAGGCACTTAAAGCAGGATATTTGAGCAGGACACGCGATGCGCACATACAATTGAACACAATAAATGATATTTGAACAAGCATTGAGGCCATTTCCGAGTTAAATGAGGCGACAATTTATATTCAAGCTTCTCGTAAGCAATGTTTATTAAATGTTTCGCTTCAAACTCTTAACAATTATTGAAAGCACAGCAAGTCAACACAACTGCGAGGATAACGGATTGAGTTTCCCTATTGTTTCTTTAGTTTTAATCGTCAGTTTTTCGTTGTACCGTTTCAGTGCGAGTTCAAAGCTTGAATGAAAAGTGTCTCAATCTCACTGACGCGACCGTTGAGATAAAATCTGAACAAATCAACGAAGTGTGCTCATCATTTGAGAGATCATTCGATAAAGTGACGTTGTTTTATCGTTGAAGCTTATAGCAACGGCTATAAAACTTTCCATAACAGCTATAAAACTTGATCGCTTGCCATGGCATGTGCCCGACTGTAAGACGGTTGCAGAATAGACGTAGTTTAGCGTATGTTCGCTTGAAATGGCTAGTGTCATGAGTCAGTTCAATAATTTCTTTGTTGGAATTAAAAGTCACAGTAATTCATGTTACTTTGACGCGGCATTTGATGATAAGTCATGAAATTTGCTATTTTTTGCATTTTGGTACTTTAAGTGTCAGACGAAAGTAATACCCACATAAAGCACAAGTGCACTAATTTTCTAAATGCCTAAGCTTCCATGCAGACACAATCAAAGTGTTTTCGTTTATTGGCGCTCTCTCAAAACTGATGTGTTTGAGTGTGTGTGTGTGTGCTGATATCTAAGATCGAAATGCCGAGCGCTGCCGAACGAACGGCCGATGGCCATCGTCGTAATTACCGACATATGAGCACAATTTTTGTTTTTCTTTAGTAACTATTTAGTGTTGTTGCTTGAATTGAATCGCGTGCCAATTTCACTTAAGCAAACAGCTTTTCCTGAGCCAGAAGTCCGTAAAGCAGTTCATTTTGAATGAATAAAAATTTATGCACTTGTGCTTAGAGTGTTTGTGTATGTATGTATGTATGTAATGCTATGTTGGTTTATTATTTCCACGTAGTAAATTCCTGAAATTGTTTGTCTCTGACAATATGCACATTGTACGCCTCACGTTCAAAAAGTCAAATAAGTTATCATGTTTAACTTGTCTGGTATACTTTAGGCATTGTTAATCGCTTATTTGCATATCATGAGCGCTTTAGACAAAAAGATTTTACTTTGTTATTGATACAAAACAACAGTCAGTTAGACATTCAGTCAGTCAGTCACAATTTACATGACTTGTGGTTTTGCAAGTGATACTTTTATCATTTATCTTAATCGATTAGAACTTAATGTGATGAGTCTAATAATCGATCCAGTGATCACATTTATTATACAAAGGCAAATTTGAAGTTTTTTAGACCAATTGGTACCAGAGATATAATGTTATGATGTAACTATAATCGATTTGAATAAAATATTTTATGGTGTCAAAGTCTTAAATCAACTGAAATCGAATCTATTTATATAAATTAATAGTAATTGTTATTGCTGTTCTGAAAGTTTCCCATTTTTTCAAGAAAACAATGCAGAAAATTAAAGTCTTTCATGAATTTGTTCATTGCACAAAAGCAAATTTGAGTCTTGAGCCTTTAATTGAACTGTAATGAATACTTTGAGCAAACAAATATGAAAACACATCATTACACATCTTTCATCTCACTCCTTTGTATGAATGAAAGTCACCCCTTTTGGCGAGTGACGATGTTAGATGCGAAATTGAATAAATAACTGCGTAATATGAGTGAAGTTCGAACACTTCAATATGGCCAGTTAGGTTTTCTTTTTTTAAATTTCATTTTATTACGAATGTTTGTATATTTGAGATACGATAATTTGATCACTTTTATTCATGCCTTCTTTACATTGATTGGCTCAATTGATCAAATTTGCGAAATGCACAAATCATTTGCATAAACCGTTGATGATTATGATGATGATGACGTCGTTGATGATGGCGATGCGAAGATAAGAAAACAATTGTTTCACTTCCTCGTTTTCAGTTTCTTGAAGAATGTTTAAACACAAATTTCTGTAGTTTGTAAATTGTCGCGCGCCACGCTCTGGACAACGCTCTGTTAGTGACAATGACACTGGCAATGATAATGACTCTGCGGCGTGTTTAGCGCAACGCTTCGCAAATTAAGAATGCTCGTATTCAGCGCAAATAAATGAAATGTACCGCAAAATGGATCGTATCCGGCTGAAATATTCTATCTGGTCACTTGTGTGGTTTCCATTTACATACACACACACACACACTCAAACACACGCGTCAAGCAGCAGCTTTGACGAAAAACTGCCCCAAACCGGCGCTCCACATGACACTTTCCTCCAAATCTCATCTCATCTCACACATCATTCTCATCTCACATCGAAGTTTATGCGCTCATTTTAATTGTTTTAATAATTGTCGTTTGGTTAATTACATGCTGTGATGCTTCTTAAATGATTATAAATTATATTTGAAGGTTTGTTTTTCTTTTTCCTTTTGGTATTTTTCAGTTTTTGGAAAGTTTACTTCGCTGATTCTCATAGCAACAAATTCATTTATATTCATTGAGTTGATTGGCTTTACTTTGTATTTTTGCCGGCATGATTTGATTTAATGTTTTCATTATTAACTTTAGCATAAAAAATTGTTTTTAATTTTCGAACTTCCGCTTTAAAATTCGTTAAAAAAGCAGCATAAGTTTGAAACCGAAAATTAAAATAAAAAAAATAATTTTTGATATTTGAAAATTTTCTAAAGACTCTCTTATTTGCGAAAGAAACTTTTCCAAGAATATATGAGCAAAAAAAATTTTTTCTTTTCGTAGTTTTCAATTCAAATCAGTTTGAAGAAGTTCGGAAAAAGATTGAATTTTTTTTTATAATTTAAAATTTTAAATTTGTTTGACTTTTTTAATTTTCTCACAATGTTGCTTTAAGATATTAGATACGTTTTTGTTGTAAAATTTTTTCATTGCGCAGACGCAAAGATTTGCAAAAAACTGCTTTTGAAAATGGCATATGTTTCATAATAATCGCCTTGAGAATTCTGGAATTTGTTTATTTTTTACTTTACAATTTCATTTAATTTACATATATAATTTTTCTCATTTTGCCACACATTGCACAAACTCAAAATAGTATACTTATTTATCTCACTTTCACGATCATTTTCAAACCATTAAATTAATATTAGTTTTCATAAAATTGCACATTATTATATTTGTATAATAGATGTAATTTAAAAATTGCCAATTTATTGTTGCCTTTTGTTGTTACCGTGTATTTATTGTATTCAAAGAGGCTTAAATGACACGCACACGCACACACACACAGCGACACACACGCGCTCCACAATATTTGCGTGAAATGTGTGTGAGTGTTGTTAGCAAGAGTATAATACGTCAAATTAACCGTTATATACTAAATATTTTCGACTTTTTTACAGTTATGAGTAATTTTCGTACTGCCGAGGTTCACGTTCGACGCGTTTGAATCCTTTCGCCGTTGCTGAAGCACTAAAAAGCCACGCCACTTTCAATCGACTCTAGTCGACTCGATTTGACTCCACACTGACTGACGGACGATTTCGAAAGCGTGTTGTGGCCGCTAGGCAAGCAAGCTGTTGGCCCGATTCGTATCGAGCGACGACTCGCAGTTAATGTTAGTGTTGTTGTTGTTGTTGTTGCCGTGGAGCCGTTAAACATGGAGGACATATTTGGAATGGTGTTGGGTTCCACAAACAAAAAAAAAAACAAAGAAGAAAATCCCATACTATTCATTATTACAATTTTTTGTTGTTGTCATCAACTTTGTTGTTCATGTTTAATGCAGAAAACACGAACCAATCCGAGACGACGACAAACAAAAAAGCATTTTGAAAACACGTGCAGTTCTGTGTTCTTTTCGAAAATCAGAATTAGTTTCGATCGAGTCCTTAGACTACTTAAAAGACAAATATGTAAAGCATTTTGTTGCGAAATGTTTACAAGGATTAAATAGTATATAAACCAAATAAGAAAAGTCAAATTTAAATTAACTTGGATCAATCAAATTCACTATCATTGAATCTTTATAAACAAATAAGCCAAAATACAAAGATTTATAAACAAATTAAATATTTTTTTTTATGATTCTTTAGTCGCTTATGCCGAAAATGTTAATATTTTTCTAAAAGTGATTACATTCCAAAATAAAAGCAAACAATCAGGAACAAAAAAAAAAAAAATTGCATGCATGCAAAAGTAAAAATTTCCGACTTTTGTTTTTCTATTGCTGCCAACGACTTGCCTTCAAATTTGACGTCGGTTTTTCCAACAAAAAATGCGCATGCAATTTGACTTGAAATTTCCACAAAATAACCGAACACAAAACAAGTGAAGGCGCCACCTCTTGTCACACTTAGTCACTGACTCACTCACTCACTCACTAAGTCGTCCAGACGCCTATCGTGCCATTCGCAGGCGCGATAGTATGACGAAAGGTTAATTTGCCTACTGCAGAAATAAGCAGACACGGGCTGTGAGAAAATCGAAACATGACAGTGGTTCACATTCGATATCAACAAGAGGGGTCTCTCAGGTTTAGCAGCTAACATTTGCTAAGCCACTTGAAATGACCTTGCGTGACGTGAGTGTCTTTGTGGCGGGCGACGTATAATAAGCAGTCACATAAAGCAGTAGTCGGATTTATCATAATCAAACACATGATCCACGTGTGCGAATTTCTGCCTTCTACTTAATGTTAATAGCATTTTATTTCTATTAATTACGTTTTTTATTTCTTTGTTTCCGTCGTATTGCTTGTTAGTAAGTCGTCAGTCCCGTAAAGAGTTCCGCTGAATAACTTATAAAGACACCGAGCGAAATAAGTGACTAACACATTGCGACGTTTGTTGTTGTTGCCATTTTATACTAGGTTGGTAGGCCTTGTTGAACAAATACATTTGGGAGCACTACATAGCTCCGGCATAGCTCAACAACACCCCACCGCTAATTGTTGCGTGCTTGCGCCTCAGTCGCTTAGCAGTTGTCTTTTCGCGTTTGTTAGTTTTGCTTTGTTTGCTGATTTTATTACCAACGCACGCAAGTTTTTGTCTCGCTGCAAGTCATTTGGGTCCTGACAGTGGCCCTAAATTTGCTCTGGTGGCCGACTCTTGATGAATGACTAGCAGTGTGGTATTTCTATTTATAAATGGCACAGTTATTAGAGTTGTACTCGCCAAGCGTATAATTCTGAGAATTTTTATTTTTTTTTTTTGGTTGAGAGAGTCAAAATAATAATTCAAATAAATTTAGAATTAATTTCACATTTCTTTGTTTTACAATAAAAGTTTTCATTTAATCAATGCCATTCAAAATACAATGATAAATCTCGCCCATCAATTACCCCCTTGATCTGTATGTGCTTACAGAATTTTCGAACCCTGTTGATTCATGCGCTGATTAATCTTAACGTGCGTCTGTCGTTTCTTTTCCTCTTTGAATGCCTCTGCGTTTGCCTTCTTTTCTATGCGCCGTTCATTACGATAGTCCTTGAGCAGCCGTTTGCGTTCGCGTTTCTCCTCCGGTGTTTCATCTTTGGGTCGTATTGAGAGCACACTGAGCGTGGATAAAACGGATTTGGCACAAAGCGATTTTGGACCGGTTGCACTTGGACTGCTGTCACTTAACTGCGCAAGTGCCTTAGCTGTGAGTTGATTGTCCGCGCCACCGCGTAGCACATTTGTTGGTAATCCGGTTTTCGGATCAATTTCGATTTTTTGCTGTTGTGAATTCGCGCTGTTTCGTCGACTGCGTCTCGGTTCATCTATGAGTTTTGGATGATTGTAGATGTTTGAATACGTTGAGAGTATGGATTCACAGTCCCATTTCTTTTCTTTCGGATCTTCAACTTCATGCTCGATAAGTTCTTCATTTGGATCAGTTTCGCCTTCAACGACATCGCGATATTTTGGAATACGTTCACGGTCCCACTCTTTGTTGTAATCGAGCATTTTATCTTTTTTCTTTAGTTCTTTATAACAATTCATTACGTAAGGATGCTTCTGTCCCCAAGGACCTTCAATATCCTCCATCGAAAGATCGCCTAGTTCGGGATCATCGTATGTTGCGTAAAAGCGTTCAAAGCGATCATCCAGCAGTGACAATTGTTCATTGCGCCGTATCACGCTGGAAGACATTGAGTACTCTGTAAATCTTGATTTGACTTCTTCATTATCGAATCGTCGTTCACGCATTAACGGAGCTAATCGATCCATTATCTCATCGTCAATGTCATCTTCATCATTCAGATTGTCCGAATCGAAATCACTTTCTTCTTCATTTTCATCATCTTCATCAATCCATTCCTCATCATCATCATCCTCACCGTCTCCACACATAGCCTTCATCACGAAGTCATCCTCAAGTTCATCTTCGGACCCGAAATCACCATCGAGCGCAGCCACTACATCGGGATCCCAATCGGGTCGTGGGCCGGGATGGGGAGCAGCTTTATTAAGCATGCCTTCCTCTTCCTCGAACTCACTGGCGAAAACAGAACTGGGCAATGTAAGTTTGGGTGCGTCACCATCAGCCAGACGTTTCCGTGCCTGGTTTGGATTTTCCACATATTCCCAAACGACTTCATCCTCGCGCTTCTTCAAATGTTGCAAATAATCGTAGTCATCATCAAAGTGTACACCAAACTTCTTTTGTTCCTCGCGACGTTTTTCTTTATCTGCTGGTTCCTCTTGTTGCTGCTTAGGCTGTTGCCGTGGGCCAGCTTCGACCAGAACGTGTTGCGGTGCAGTCTCGTCTGTTACCAAAGGATCGTGCTGGCTGCGATGAACCAAATGGAAGGTCACCGCATTCTTGCGATCAATGAATGTCTTTTTACCTTTGCCCTGTAAGTTGGTAAATAGTTAGATTACTGGTTTGATGGACCGAATTTATAATACCATGGTTGTTTAGTCTTTGTTCGTTTGGAAATTATATATTTTAATTCACGCAAACAAATAACAAACACATGTGGCGAAAGCAAAAACGTAAAAGAAAGAAAAGATAAACAGACGACCGAAATGGTTACCTCATGAGAGTTTCATCTCGTTTTGGCGCACTGAATCATGCGTATCCAGAAAGAGATAACAATAATAACAATATAAGGAGTCACCTATATTGATCTAACCTAAGTATTGTTGCAATCAGAAGCGACATTGAGCGTGTTTGCTTTTTTCGATTTGTTTGTTGGCCCTTTTTCGTTTCATCGTTTTCAACTGTGTCAATTTGTTGTCGCACAAGTGCCTCTGTCGCTGACACACAAAGTAATGACTCCAAATCTCAATCTCTGTAAAACTGTAAAAATGTAATGACATCGTGAACAGCTGTTCAGATAGAAGAAGAAAAATGAATATTCACATTTGCAAATGATGCGATTTCAATTAAATTTTATAATTTAAATAAATAAGGTCCGCTGTCAGACGGCCCAATTTAATTGATAAATACCGTATCGCTACGACGCGAAGAGTAATTGGAGCGATGGAAGAGAACGAACCCCCTACAGAATTTGTGGCCATTTCGCAAACAAACGGTAACGTTGTAGTAATTTTTTTAAATCGAATCAAGAAAAATATTTGTTTTCCCAAATTGCATCAAAATTTAGATTCTGCACCACTGCCACAGCAGGTGGAGCAACTCAGGGCAGAGAGTCAAAAGATGCAAAATGAGTTTAATACTCAACGAGCGAAAATGAAGGAACTTTATATGCAGAAAGACGCTGACTGTGCGAAGGCATTGGCGGAACGCAAGAAGCTCCAACAGGAATTGGATGAGCTGAAGAGTCAATTTGTTGTGGCTGATCTAAAGTCGGAGAACGAAATGCAAATGAAGGATTTGAAGGCCCAGGAGGAGATATCGTCTTTGCAGCAATTAGTGCAAGACACTATTGATGAGTCGACAGAGTATAAAGCAGAATTGGAGCGTGTTAGAGAGGAAAGCAGTCGTCTATTGCAGGAAAACCGAGAGTTGCGAGAAGGCATTTTACAACAACAGCAACAGCAAGTCCCGCAAGCGGAGTCGTCAAGCAGCGGTTTAGCACCTCAAGTCCTCAATCAGGTAAAACGAACGGTACGGAAATTGGCTGGCGACTCCATGAACAACAGCTTCCAACAAGAAAGCATCGATGAGAGCCCACGTACAAAGGGCCCAATAAATCAATATGTAAGTGTTAGTCCATGATTTACTATGTAACATAAAATGGATTGTTGATTTCAGGCACACGAAGACGCTGAAGTGCTTCGATCCATTGTAGAGCAACTACAGGAAGAAATGAAAGCACTCAAAGAAAAACTTCGTGAGGCCGACGAAAAGCTCTACGCCAAAAGTACAAACGTGTTGACTGTAGAGGCCCAAAGCTCTACGGTGAACGACCTGGATGTGTCTATGCATAAATCAACTTCGACAGATTTAGCTGAAACTACTTGTCCGGCTTGCAAAACCTTCGAGGCCAAGCAAGACGAATTAATAGCAGATAAAAAACAATTACAAGCGCAATTGGAAGTCTTGCAAAAAAACCTTGAAGAATCACATGAAAACCTAGGAAAAGAAGCGGCACTACGTAAAGATCTGGAAGATCAATGGCAGGAGAAACGCGAAGCCCACAAAGCAGAAGTTCAACAGTTGCGCGAACAAGTTAATACAAATGAGCAGCAATTGCTCGATATGCAGCAAAAGTTTCTGGAAACAAAAGAGGAAGTGATGCGCCAACTGCAACGGGTCACTGACGAACGTGAGCGTGTCAATAAGCAACTGGAAACACTGCAAGCTGACAATGACTTCTTGTCGGGTCGGTATTTAGCCACTTCGGAAGAAATTGAGAATCAAAACATCAATCTGCCAAACACTGTAGTCGAACTTCAAGAGCTCATGCTGCGTCAGCGCACCGAGCTTATACAAGCACGTGTTAGTAGCGAATTCGAGAAACAGAAATGTGTCAGTACGTTGGACGAAGTTCAAATACTGCGCGATCAGCTTGAAGCAAGCAATAATGAACGCAGAGCTTACAAAAAGAAAGTGCAAATGGAGATGAAATCCTTACAGTTAGTACTAACACAATTCTATTCAAAGTCTCCCGACAAAAATTTGAACAATTTCTTTCGCAGAGATCGTTTGACGCAACACTTGTTGACTGTGCAAAACTATGAAACTACCAATAAGCAACTAGAACGCAAAGAGACTGAGCTGAATCGACAGTTGTCTGAGTGTCGCGTCGAAAATATTGAACTGCAAGATGCTAATGTATGAGTTTTTAAAATTTTATATATTGTATTAAGTAACTTAATGTTTCTTATTTTAGGAGAAATTGTCTAAATTGAACACAGACTATAAGTCAAAGATAAAAAATCTCCAAGACGATTTGGCCACAAGTGAACAGGTGCAAAAAGATTTCGTCAAACTATCGCAAACGCTCCAAGTAAGTGAAATAATATCAAAGCTTATTGTATTTTATATTTATATTATCAATAAGTATTTATTAAAATATTGTTTCGCATGGTTGTAAAATCTTAGAAGTAATTCACATTAACAGCGAACCGTATTTATTTTATTTCAGATGTCACTTGAAAAGCTCAGGCATGCGGACAAAGAGGTACGTTGGCAGGATGATGACGATGTCGACAACTGTCCCTCGTGCAGCACGTTCTTCACGGTGACCGTGCGCAAGATTCACTGCCGTCACTGTGGTCATATCTATTGCGACAAGTGTCTGTCGAAAACGGTGCCATCAGGTCCGCGCAAGCGAAACGCTCGCGTCTGTGATATTTGCCATACGTTGCTCACGCCAAACACAGCGCCCTACTTCAGTCACGAGCCGGTGCAGACAAACTAGGCTTGAGCGCCTGCGCCTGCGTATCGTTAGCTTAGTTTGTAGCTTTGCTCTTTCTTTATACTAAACTGTTTTTTTAGCTCGAAGCTTTTATTGTAAGACGCGATGCTGACTCATTAAGATTGTCTCTACACTAACATTGTGTCGTTTCAAAATATTTTCTTAATTGTAATTTTTTTTATTATTTTTAAATTATTTTTCCTGAGAAAAGTTTCTACTCGTATTTATGTATTATGTATTATAGTCAAAGTGAATATTTTCTACGCTAGCATGTTTAGGTAAGTTTTCATTGAATTTAATTATTAACTGATACAATAAAATAAAAGGGGAACTATTTGAAAGTACGAGTTGTGAGTAATGTTTTATTTGAACCAAGTTTTCCTGTTAAGAAAAAAAAATGAAATTATCAATAAAATAACTCATTGAACAAATTATATGTATAATAAACACAACGAGTAACAAACATGCCACATTTAGTTTTTCATTTTATTTATTTAATAATCATAACTTCACTAATTAACTATTTACAACAAAGAAAATAAGTGTAAAAAAAATAATAAACAAAAAATAATGAAATAATGAACTTTTCCAATAACAACTGATCGCAGCCAATAAATTTTCTAAAATTGAAATAAATTTAATTTATTTTTATTGTCTTAATAATGCTTTGCGAGGAAATTAAGTGTGATTTTATGTTTTTTATTGGTTTTTTTGTTGTTGTTGTCTGAATGCAATTCAAAACTACGACAAACAATTGTTTTAAAGGCAATAACAAATTAATACTGCAAACGTCATACACACACACACAGTCAAGCACTGGGCCGACGCACGCCATTAACAAATTTTCTTAATGTTAGTCAAGTAACAAACAACTTGTTCATATCTGTTTCCAAAAGTGTCCACGTGCAAAATTTGTTATTTGTTTTTGGCGCTGAAAAAAAGAAAGTTGAAATTACTATCAAATATAAATTTTTTTTTTTGTATAATTGCAACTTTTTGAACTATTTGACTTACCTCACCAAATGTATCTACCCAAAACAGTGGCAAGTAATGCCACCGCTGCCACGCCTACTATGCTGACGACTTTTGTTGCTGAAAACATTATAATTCAAATATTTGAAATCAATTAATTTTCAACAAAGAAAGAAAAAGAAACACATTAACAGACAAAAGTTTAATTTTTAGAAGTGATTGATGGTTTGCTTTTCTTTAAATATGCGACCATAGACAAAGAACAGAAAAAGTTATATAATGTATAGAAAATACAGTTAGAAAATGCAGTTACATATGT
Organism: Phortica okadai; assembly: GCA_034638295.1. Taxonomy (NCBI): domain Eukaryota; kingdom Metazoa; phylum Arthropoda; class Insecta; order Diptera; family Drosophilidae; genus Phortica; species Phortica okadai. The sequence continues at coordinate 37,747,049 of CM067851.1, forward strand.
GATTCAGTAACGGAAGTTTGAATATTTATAGATAAAGTGCTGATGAAATTAATAATAAAATGATTTTTTGTACGTTCTTTTGCATATAATACGAAAATAATGTACTCTTTTCCTGAAATGAATGTGCTCCGAATTTTAAATGCATTCAACAGGAGCAAATCTGTCAAGTTTACATGTGCATTGAAATGAGTTCGTGCTTACAAAAATTAAAGTGCAACAACAATTCAATTATACATACGTTGGTGCTTATTTGCATGCCTGCTAATTTGTAAATTACATAACACACAAAACGAAACCCACAAACAATGGCAATACATATAACAATAACAGAAAACTTACGCAACAAAATCGATGACGGAGACGCTGCATGAACGTGTTAACATTTTGAACATATAGCAGATTTAATTGATCGAATTGACTGATTGATTGTTTGATTAATTCGACATATACATAGGTAGATTGTACAAAAGAGACAAGTACATCTATCTGTACGTTTTGATGTAAGTAATTATGCGTGCTTGCCCAAATATATATGTATATTTATTTATTTTTTTGAGACGTTCACGTGTGTTGGATGACGATGGACGTATTGGCTGAAGGAACACACACGGCGGTGCGACGTTGCTTGCTTTAACGGTTGCGTCTTGCTTTGCCAGTTGATGATTTCAGTTTTGAATACGCACATGTGCATTGAGATACATTCTTAGACAATTAAAGCTTTTAACGCTTTCATTTTGTTTAGGACAATAACAAGAGTTTCACGTTTAAAACTATCAACTCTCTTCGTATCACAAATATTACATATTCGTTTCCCTAGTTATTGTTTTGCTTTTTTTTATACTTTTTAATGGTTTTTGTTTTATCCAATAATTTATAGATTGGTTTGATGATAATTTAATTGAAAATCTTAGTAGAATTGAGAGGCTTATAATGATGAGATGAGAAATGATTTCGAATTTTGGTTTGTAGCCGTGTGATAGAGTCTAATGCTTTTCTTCACCTGCCGTATTGGTGGGCGTGATATCTTGACCGTATTTTGCGAGGAATTCAATAATGATGCCGTTGGTCCAACCGAAACCTTTTTGCACACCATACTCCCCACCGCCGCCATGCCCGCCAAACTGTTCACAGTTGTACTGCAGCAAAGAGAGGATCAAACATGTCAAACAATTCAATAAAAATATTTTAGATCGACTTACCTTCTCGTACATATCTTGACTGTCCTGATAGGCGGCAAAGTTCGATTGCACCCAGCGATGGCCCCAACGTAAAGACATTTTTTTCGCCTCCGGCGTGCCGAGATTTTCAAGACCAACAACCAACAAATATTGCATTGGTGGCCACACATTTGGATAGTCCCATTGCTCGCCGGTTTTGTAGAGTGTGTTGGGTACGCCGCCAGGGTAAGAATCAAGTTTATTCTTAGCGATATATTTCATTATGCCTTGAGAGAGCTTTTCAGATTCATTTGTATTGTAGGCCTTCACCCAGAGTGGTGCCAAATTTGTGGGCACAAAGTAATCACGATGCTTTTTGTTGATTAAATCATAGTCCAACCAAACTCCAGATTCTGCATTCCAGTGGACAGCTTCAATTGCCTGTTGATGAACAATATTTAATAGATTGTGCAGAAGCTTATAGAGATGCATGTGTCATCTGTCGGTCTGTCTGTCTCAATATTTTTATTTGTTTTCTTAGTTGTCGGGACTTACCGCTTTTAGCTTCTCTGCTTTGCCTTCATATTCTTTTGCTTTCGTAGTATTGCCGTCCATCAAGTAAAATTCGGCAATGATTTTTGCATTCCAATAAAGAAAAGAGTTCAACTCAACTGGCACAATGTAGCGCGTCTTAATGTCCTTCAGACTACCCTCACGAGAGCCCTCAGCATTGATGAACCAACGTGAACTGAAGTCCATGCCCGATTCAGCGGCTGCTTTAAGTTCAGCATAGTGATTTTCGCGATCCTCTGCATTGGGAAAGTTTACGCCAGTCAGGACATCTTCGCGATATGATTCCGGTCGTGGGCCGGTGCTTGTGTCACGATAGGTTGCCACTGAGTGTCCATTCACCTCGACCATGTGATTGTTCATCCAGTATTCAAATTCATGTTCGAGCGTCTCTACCGCACTAATGGCGAACTTCTTGTCTTTGGTGAAATCTACGTAGGACTTGACCATACCGGCAAGTAGCGGCGGCTGCGAACGACCACCGTAGTATACACGTCCGCCATTTGGCACGAATCCCATGCGGTTCACAATCGACAGGAAGTTTTCAAGCATGCCACGCGCCGTATTGAACATCTCAGAGTAGAGGAGACCACGGATCACCCAATAAGAGTCCCAGTAGTAAAACTCAATGAATCGGCCACCGGGCACAATCACGCCATTCGGTACCGGTATAATCGAATAAAGATCAGGATTTTTATGAACATCATCAGTCATTATGCGGCCAAGATCCTTCCATACTTGATTCAAGTCCTTAGCCCACTGTTTCATTGAAGGATCGTTGACTTTATCTAAAAATGTAGGATTGGATTTCCAATCTGGCGGAGACCAGACTATCAACTCGGATCCTTTCGGCGCGAAATAAGTCTGAAATAATGCAATAATCAAGAGTAAAATGATCGGTCATTATAGATCGATGCTGTCGCATTCTTTGGTGTACGTACATCAACCCAGTTTTGAATCGCCTCGGGTTTGGGATCATCATTATTTTGTGCCATAAACGTATCGAAATCGGTCTTTGTCTTTTGCACTGAATACTTGAGTTTCATGTCCACGAATGTCTTCGAGTCCGGGTACAAGTGCGCCATTTGCACGGTATGCAATATTGGGCCCGTGCAAAAGACATCACTAAATTAAAAAGAAACAAAAACAAAATAAAAATTAACGACAAGCTCTGTTGCAAGTTTCATGTAACCAAAAAAATATTAGACATCATGTTTGAATTGTCATATGTCACATAGCGTTACACAGCACATAAGGCATTTAAATGTTCGAGCTAAATTATTTGAACCGTTTCAAGTGCAACCGTGATCGCGTCTGTTCCATTTTCAACGTCCTTAAACACTCTTTTTCTTCATTCCACTAACGGAACTCAATAAACACTTGATTACACAACTGAAAATCACTTAAATCTTCTTTGACTTTTTTGTTAGGGTATTAGTCACCTTCAAAATAGCAAAGAAGTTCAAAATTTTGTTTTTTCATTTGCGCCAATGGCATTTATATTTGCTATCTGCCGGCTTAACGATTTGTTTTAAATGACTTTTTATACAATATCATGTAAACAAGACAAAAGCAATGAAACACAAATCATTTAAAACAATTCTTAATGAAAATTTGTTATGTATTAGTTTGTCAAATATTATGAATACAAATTTTAACTGACAGCTGTTTGAAAAATACATATTTTGAATGAATGTTGATCAAAGTTTCAATGCTAATTAAATAAACGTTTCCATACAGTTAACGATAATTAAGGAATAAAAGAATTTGTAATTAGTTCAGTCGAGAGACAATTGCATTTTTTTCAACGTTCTTGTTTTTTTCCCCAGTTGAGAAATAATAATAAAAATACAAAAAGGTGTTAAATATGTATTAACCAGGCGAATTTCTGGGATTTGGAAGTGTTCGAGCGACGTGTGTAAAAACCAGATTCAATTTGAAGGCCAAGATAAACCAAAGGTTCTTAACATTTTTCACTTGTTTTAATATTATTCAATAAGTTGTAATTTATATTAGACATAATACAACAACAACAAACAGTAAATAAAAAAAAATAAATTCGTATTAAAACAAACATTTTGCAAGTCAAGTTATTTCACATTTTTTATTGTTCAAAGAGTCTATAAAAAAAACCTGACATTTTACAGAGCAAATTCAATTGTGAACGTTCTGAAAGTCTGATAATAATACAAAAAACAAGTCGGACAAACTGGAGAAAGGCAGTCGATGATAAAAATGAAAAAAAAATTGCGTTGCAAATTATTACAATTGAGTCTTTTATAGTTTAAAACTATACTTTGTGTAAAATGAAAATGTCTCTTCTAATGGCGAAGTGCTTTGCGAAGGTCAATTTTGTAATGACGGACGGACGGACGGACGAGACTTGCAACTTTGCTGCATAAACAATTAAAAGCTGCTTTAGTTAAATGGTGTTTTGCTAGTTATTAACTTTAAATTAATTTTTTCATTGCATTTTGAGAACCTGACGGGTTTCATTAATTAGCACGCGATTCGTTTTTTCTTTCATTCTCTCGTTTTGTTTTTGCGTCACGTTTTATTGTTAAACAAGAAACACACAAAAAGCTCGAATTGTTTTATCGATTTGTTGTTGTTGTTGTCGTTTTGAACAGCAACAAGTTAAGTAACGAAAACAAGATCAAATCGCCTGAGAAAGGCGTTAGACATGTAGATACAATGGGATCGTTGCACTTTCTTTACAAAAGCTTCCTTGTAAATTTAAATTTTTAATTTTTTTTTTTAATTTTGGTTGTTGTCCGAATTTTTTAAGCTTAAGTTATCAAGTGTTTTTGTTTATTTTATTAATTTTAATTAATTAATTTTTTAGAAAGGTTTTTTACATAATTAATTTCACTTCGATTCAACAAAAAATCTATTAACCAGTGGAAAACGTAGAAATTGTTATTTATCACTTACCAAGAGGGAAAACTATAGGCTAAATCTTCAGGCAGTACGGAGTTTTCATGGTAGTCGACGAGGCTTTTTGCTTGCGTATTTGGTGCAAAAGCGCCCAGCAGGAGCAGCCCACCCAACAGGTGGAGACATAACTTTGTCATTATCGTTTAGAGGAACTTTATTGCGCGTCTATAATTAACAGGCTTACAATTAGGATCACACTAGCTTTACTAAGTACTACGAGCAATAAGCCGCACACACGAAGCTTTGTTTTAAGTTTTGTTACTTAAGTTTAAGTGATTTAAATAATAATTAATTTTTATCACAAATATGTCCTTATTGAATAATTGAAATTCTTTAATGTTTTTTTTTTGGCAAGTTAAGTGAGTGTTTGATTTAAGACGCAAAGCTTTATTCACGCGTTTGAGTGTGTTTGAGTGTAGAATTTTGCCGCGGACACAACCAGCGGCTAACAACTGAAGAACACTTCTAACCGTTACAAACAGCGCAGCCGTTTTATATCTCATTACGAAAAAACGCGCGCCGATTTAAATAATTTGTCAGCTCGGCAGTGGCAGCCGAAGTCAAATCCGACGCCGACGCAGCGCACGAAGTCAAAAGTGAACTTTGCACAAGTAAATGATAAAAGGCCAAACGGACTGAACAAAGCCGAGCTGAGCCGAGTCGAATCAAAGCGATCCGAGCCGTGCCGAATCGTTGCGACGAAGCACGGAAAAAATGTTTAGCAAGCAAGCAAGTCAGTGGTTCGCTGGGGGGCGTGTTGTTGTAGCGGAACGATGTGAAGTGAGAGAGACGAGACGGTTTGATCGGATGCAGTCTATTTTTAAACGACACCGCACATAAACACTGTCATTACTGCTTAATACGTACAAACCAAAATAAAAAAAAAAAACAAATCTCGATAGACTAGATTTGTATCTCGTGCCATTTGAAGCAAAATGGAACAAGCTTCTTACAAACGAACAGCGGGATTCAATAATTTTAGCTCGTGTTGAGATTCATGCTATCTTAATAATACAATTTAAATATGTTAATTAGAAAGCATTTATCTCAATGTGGTTTTTCGTGTACGACGTACTTGCTTAAATGGCCCAAGCACAAATAAAATGAAAACCAAATAAATTAGCTATGTATCTCAGCTAATTGCAAGTAGAATTAACTGGTCTGGATTTAAGGGGCGTCTTCACGCTCCAAAATGCATGAGTGCCAATGTCTGCTGATATTTGTAAAAACATACGAGTACACATGTAAAATCATGACGCATGCGCAATAAAAGCCCACGGCTAGTACCGATAGGCCTTATCAGTTAGTCAGTCAGTCAGCCAGCCAGTCAGTCAGTGAGTCCAGTCGAAAACATGTCGATTGTATGAATAATATATGTATTTGTTCCTTTGCAGCGCCTATCATTTCGATGCATATACTTACTGGTCGTACACATCAACTTCAGTGCTATAGAAATAGAGAAGGGAAGGAAAGGAAAAGAAAATCAGTTAAATTGGAACATTACAGTTTTTCGCTTTAAAAAAAATTAATTTTTTTTTTTTTTTAAATATCTGCAAATTTGCATATAAGTGTGGGTTTGTGGAAAATACCCAAAGTCAATTCAGATTTATCGTTAGAAATTTACAGGTTGCATTAATTATTGTTAGATGTTAATTAAATGTTTATTTATATTTTTAATTTTCTGTTATTGATATTGAATTGATTTAAGAAAAAAAAAATGCATTAAAAAGTCGTTGTTGACAATATTGCAAACTATATTAAACTTTGAAATATTAAGGGCAATTAGTTAGCTAACCAAACATCAGCCGATTGTCCTACGACGTAAAAAATCTAAAGCATCTCAAACCACTCTGTAGAAATCATCCGAAACTCGATTGGAGAACAACAAGCCACTACCATTCAAAGGTCATTAGCAGAGTAGCGTGCAGACAATCGAAATGAACGCTTGCGAAATAATTGCCACGTGTGACTTTCTCAGAGCGACTAAATTTGAGCTAAATTCGTGATTACATTGTGAATAATGACGCTCAGTGTGTATCTCACATTGAACACAATCGTTTGTAGAACAACTTGAAGATTTTGCGACGTTTCATTTACAATGTCGTTTGGCTTACGATCGTGTATCTTGCAGATACTACTGGTCAGTGGCCACAAATCAAAGCTAATTGAGTTGATTTACACACTAAGGACTTTTATTTATTTATACTTTGTGTGACATAAACCAAAAATGTTCATTAAATGGAACGCGAAATCTGCAATGAGCTTTGTGAAGTGCAAGGTGATGATCGTGAATATCTGAGACGTAATATGAAATTTGACTTGCATAAGTTTGCGCTGAGCGTCTGTGATTATCACAGAGTCACTTATCACAGCTGTCAAGTTATTGTATCTGAGCATGTTTTTTTAGGTTTCGTCACAGAGTTTTCTATACAAAAACGTACGCATTATGTTCACTATAAGTGACGAGTGAAAAGTTTATTTATAAATTGTACAACGATTGTACAAAATAATTGCGTCTTGTTGCAAATTGCCCATGTGTCAGTCAATTAAGTCAAAAATAATTGAATGAGCTTAAATAAACTATGACGTAAGTGAGTCATATAAGTTAGAAATACACAACGCTTCCAACCAACGTCAAGCTTAGCTTAGCACAGCTTACCGTTTTATAATAAAAATAACTAATTGGTGGTCAATTGAGAGGTGACGCCGTGATACATTTCAGCAACGTGTCGAAGCTTTAGTGCGCCATTTGTGTCCTAATGTCAGTTGATTAATTATGGAAATTCAAGCAAGAATTTTTATCGAAGAATGCCAGCAATGAGCATCGGCATGATCTTTAGTCATCCATCCAACGAACGAGATGATTAAGTGTGTGCGCTGTTTGGCCTTTGGGTGAGTGAGTGTTTTGAACCATTCGAACTCACATGAATATAGACAAGTGACACATTGTTGTCATATAGCAGACGTGATCTGATTTTAAAACTATTAGTAGTACTTCCGATATTGATTCTGCTTAAAATGAATTATAATTCCGGTATTATTTTCCGCCGTTTATGCGCTCTGACGTCATGGGCGTTGTTTAGTGAAGAAAACAAATACAATTCTGGCATAAAAATGATAAACAATCACACAGCCAATTGTTCGAAAGAAAGGAAGACAACACGTCGTATGAAAATTTATTAGTTCGTGCAAACGTTGCCGGCATGCAAATCAGCAAACGCATTCATCGCTCGACATTCTCAAAAAATCACTTTTCACTACTAAACTGAACTATGTGTGTGTATGCGTGTGTGTGTGTTCTCGAAATAATTGTCGAATTGTCGTCTAGTCTAGTGTTGATTCAACAGACAGTCAGACATATGTACGTTGTTGTTTATATCTGAGCGATTGCACAATACAGATACGAAATTTATTTTATGCTAATGACCTTGGCCATTTTCACATCTCATTATAATTATTATTTATTGTATTATTATTGTAATTATACTTTAAATTGTGTTAAACTCGCCCTTTTTTTTGTTTCATCTATAATTCGGTATTCATCGATCAATTCTGTTCTGATCAACGCTGACGTCACAGATACGCTTTTATCAACGCCAAAGCGCAAAATGCAAATAACTAACAAAGACTTTTAAAGCCAAGTGGCCTACAATTTATGACTTGTATTATATAAAGCCTTTCGAATTATATTTTATTGACGAGGCAATTATTTTTTGTGTGTTGTTTTAGTTATTGTTTTGCCAATTTTTTATTGTTGTTAATTATTATAGGCTTTAAATGTATTTCGTTTATATGTTTTTTTGGGTTTGTATATTGTTTTCAATGATCCGATAATAGTTATTTATTTAAACGTCTTGATTTATATTTCAATTGATTTCCAAAAGTATTTTAAATGAATAATGACACAGTTTAATGAGCCATAACTTAAAGTGACAAAAATTAGTTATTATTACTTTGCTTGTTTTTGCGTTTTGTTTTTCATATATGGAAACTGTCTTTAAGTCGAAAGGTGAAATTAGTCGCTAAAATCGCAAGCTTTTTACGCTTGAATTCTTCGAAATGGTTTAAAAGTTATTTCTTTTCGGCTCAACTATTTTTGACAAATACGATTGAGGATTGATCCATCACATCATGCATCTCTCTCGAGCAACACAGCTCCATAGTCTTCACCAATCTTAATTCTCTCCAGCCATTCTTAAATCTTGACATTTTTAAAAAAATCAAATCTTTTCAAGAGTTTTAAATACAACAAAAATCAAATCTCCTAACTTTTATATAAGTAACATCTCAGGCTAAAGGCCTTTCTAGACTTTATGTTGATTTATAGGTTCTCAAACTCAGTATGTAGAGAATAATACTCACAAAGACAAATTGTCTTAATTTGAAGAGATTTCGCTTTCACTAAGAGTCTAAAATCATCAAACCGTCGAGTGTTTTCATAAGTACGAAACCGTTTAGCAGACCTTTGGTTGTTTCACTTGAAGGATATCAGTAAAGATCAGAAAACATCTTGGTCAGTGTCAGACTGCGATAATGAATGAACTTGCATGTAAACTGAGCAAATTTGTAAACATATTTGTGTAAAAATTAATCTGTTAATGGGCACGTGTAGCAAACGAGCCCTGACATAAAATATTACACATGAGTAGCATTGATAAAAGATACTTGAAATCATGAATGAAGTTTATGGTTGCGGCGCTGAGTAGCTCGAGTAGCGATATTGCATCCGAGCACTTGACGTTGCCGAAGGCAACATATTTCATTATTGCCCCCTTTTTTTGTTGTTGTTTGCCCTTAAACTTGGCAGGAGCGTGTGAATGAAATTAATAATCTAATCGTTACAAGCGATAAGATACAAATTTGAAGTGTGAACATTTTCTTATTCTTTTTTTTTTATTTTCTTGCGAAATTTCAAGGAAAACTCTTACGCAAAAGGCGCAGAGATTTATCGAGTATCGAGTTGTGCGCTAAATGTTCACGAATCAATAAAAACAAGATTTAATTGGCATTGAGCGTGAATAACTATTGAAAGTAACTGTAGCGAAAAAATTTTGTTGAAAATTCCCCTTAAAAGTAATTAAAGAAAAAAAAAAAAAACAAATAATAGAAACAAAAACAACAACAAACAACAGCTGGAGGTGTGTCAACGGCAAAACTTGTTTGATCGCGCGATTTGCAAATATAGAAACACACACACACATGTATATATTTATATATATTTTTGCTACTAAGCGTAGCCTATTTTATCACTAATTCAGCGGTCATTGAAATTGCAGTGAAACAACAACAACAACAAAAATATATCTTCAAACACAAAACCGCAGAAATGTTGAAAAAAAAACCGGCGAACTTTCTTGCATAATTTTCAGTTTGTTTATATTTTTTTTTTAGATTTTGTGTCTTTAATATTTATTTAATACTTTGCTTGCGTCTCTCACTGTCACTCAGCTCAGCTCTGCTCATCTATGCGCTCATCTTATCACTCACTCGCTCACTCTTTCATTTTCTTGCACTCTGTGCAGATTACGAAAATTCTGTCTGTCTGTGACTTTTGATCCCGAAGTCTGTGATTTTTTTTTTGCTTCGTTTTTTGTTTACATATATTTCTTTGTGTTGCTTGTTGATTACATAAAGCAACTTTCCACAGCAGTTTTATCTATAAAATAGCTCGTTGGTGCGTATCTTAAGTCCTGTCATCTAATCACGTTACGCAAAGCGTTCTTGTGCGTTGTTGCGCGTTTAAAGTCAAGCGTTAAACTGTTGAAAAATTTCAAATAAATTTTAAAAAAACTTCTTTGGTTTAATTACTTTTTTTTTCTTATTTTGTATTTTTTTCTTGTATTTCATTTTTGCCTTTTCTGACAAACGCTTGTTTTGTGATTTGTTTTTGGCAATTTTATTGAAACGTTGACTTTGTTGTTATTTTCTATGCCACTTGATTGAAAAACTGACTCAATGCACACACTTTATTAGCCCAAAGTAGTGCAAAAGCGCCACACACACACACACACACACACATTGCTTGTTTACACTTTTTATTGACGATTCCAAGTAGTTTATTGCTGCGCTGATAAGATACAAAATTAATCTGTTCATTTATCAGTAACAAACAAGTTCTTGCACTGCAAATCTAAGATATTTATATATATGTATGTATGTACTTGTTTAATCAAGCCTATCAAATTAAAAGTTGTCAGATTATTGAACGATTTATGTTTGCGCAAATTCAGTGAACTGCCATGACTTTGAACATAGAAGTAACGTATGTGCCGGCAAACACGTGTTCGATATAATTATATTGTGTTATATTGATGAGCTTAGTTAGCGCTTTTGTCATCTATTTAATTATTTAATTGAAAAGTGAAAAATTTTGAAAAAAAAAGTATACAAAATATTACAATTTTTAATGCGTCAAATCCAAAAGCAAACTTGACTTAGAAGAATATCATTTACGTACTTTTTTTAACACAATAATGATGTTGTTGAGTGAAAAAGTATATAATTATCTTGATGTACAAAACAATTGAAATTTCACAGATTATTAACAAGCGTGAAAAATTTGCACGGGAATTGTTTTTGATTTAGATTTTTTTTTGTTTTTGTTTCTGACTTTGATGTTGTGATTGTGATTGTGTGCGGTTTTGCGTTTGTTTTTGCTTTATTTTAATTACGGCAATTATTAATTTAATAATTCGCTTGCGTCTTTCGAGCGTTCACTCGCTCACTCGCTCGCTAAACTCTTCGCTTTGTTGTACACTCGCTCACTTAGTTGTATGTTTGTCTCTGTGTGTGTGCGGCACATTTAATACAAAGTTAATTATTTTATTTCAAACGTTTTTGCTTAATAATATTTGTTTTTTAATAAAAAAAACTTAATCACGGCACTTTGTCTTTATAGAAAAAAAATATAAATTTAGATTCACTTCACGCGCTTCAGAGGACTTGTTCGCTATCGTTGTTGCGCGTTCGAATTCAAGCCTCAAACTGACAACTCTCACATCTTCAAGCTCTCAGCTGGAAACATTTAAAGAAAATAGTTTGAATTTGCCTACAGTACAATTGCTTAGATTTATGTTTGAGTAATTATTAACTCGTTCGTATTCCTTGGCGAACTATCAGCCAAGCATTCCTTGCCGCCTCAAGTGGTTCTGAAGACTCAGCCAACTAGCACAAGGGCAATGAGTTTTGAGGTGCTTTTTCTATTCCGATAAGATAGAAATTGCAAAAGCTAAACGCTTCGCAGTAACAATTAATAAATATTTTGCTTTTGTTGAAAATCTCGAGTGGTGTTTTTAATCCAAAGCAAACCGCGACGTCACAGGAAGGCATAAATTCAGCAATTTTGATTAAAGTTGTGTTATATTTTAATAGAACAACGTTTATAGCCATGAAAGACATATCCGAAAAATGAATTGTGGCTCCAATAAGTAATAATAAGAAAAATAAATCCAGAAAGTTGAATATATCTCCAGAAAAGAAGAACATTTTCCAACTTCAATGAAAGCAAAGTAAAAAATTTAACTTCAGAGAAGAATCGCTCATCCAAGTGACCCAACAATGACTATTTTATTCATTCATTAATTCAACTAAGTATTTCGAAATGCTTCATTAAACTTTTGGACTTTGCTCTCAAAATGCGACACTAATCCAAAGGTAATATGAGTAAAAATAAGTCTATACGTGAAGATTACTCTAAGAGAGCATGCTAGAGAGTGAGAGGAAGTCCAAATTAGCGATATGAACACAAATAATTTAATATTTGCTAAAGAAATGTCAATCACAAGAAAATTCAAGAAGAAGACTCACACACATAATACAAAAAGCATTCATCAAGTCAAGATTAGATAATTAATTGCGAATTAATCGTACCTGAAGATCTTATCTGCTGCGATGCGAGCTCCTCTCTCCACCAGGCAGGTTATGCTTTTAGGTCTGAGCCGCTTGCTCGCGACACGTGTTGTCTGCGATTTGTCTCTCAATCTGCGCCGAATTACGAACTTTATACGCGGTGCATACGCATAATTCGGCCAAAGTATCGCCACGACTTCGGCCACAGAGCTGGAGGCTGTGCGCATTTTATTTGACTATGAATTTTGTTTTACAACGAATCGATGTGCATCGAACGAAACGAAGAGAGATTCAAATCAAAATACGTAAAAAAAAAAACAAAGCGCAAAATGTTATTGTTTTCGAGGCGACGAAGTCTGCCAATTGCTGAGAAGCTGCGTCATCAGTTGACGCTCGACGTTCTCCTCAGTGATAAGCATGAAAAATGTTATCGCGTGCTTTTATTTATTTGATTTTTTTTTTTATTTTTTATTTATAAAGAAAAAATAGAAATCCATGAAAAAAAAATCACAAAATAACGGAGGACAAAATGCAAGTTGGGAAATTTAAGGGATATTTTCTTAGGACAACTGCAGATACTTGTCTCAAAGGGTATTCTATTTTCAGTATTAAAACAGGAAATGCATAAATTAATTATTTAATTAACAATTGTTTCATTATTATAAAATAATAATTTTTAAGTTAAACAAGTCTCAAAGCATGAGTTGAGGAAATGTATTTATGTATGTTTGTGCATATCAAATTAAATGTTACATAAAAACAAATGTGCACAAATTGACAGAGGCATTCACATTCACATTCACACATTGCGAGTGCATTGCTCGATCAACGGACACACCGCCAAGCGGCAGCCAATCGCAAAAGCTCAGCCAGCAAGCGTCGAGCGCAGTCAAATCTTATAATGTGTGCACCCAAGTGAAAAATCCGCTGTGTGACGACGACAACGATTGCAATAGGAATACAGACAACAACAACAACAGTAACAACAATTGCTAACGGCAACTTGTATATTAGAGCTCAACACCTGCCCCCATGCGATAGCCGGGTATGCACACACGTTGATCTGTGGCTGCTGCTGCTGCTGCGGCGGTTTTAATTGCCGCAATGATACGTGGAAATCTCATTTGCATACCAATAATATTAACAACAACAACAACAACGAATGCTCAAGCAATTGGAATTTCTATTGAAAATTGAAAAACGTGACTTTGATTTATCCAATAGTTGAGTCCAAGTGAAGGGATCTCAGCAATATGTCGCTACTGTGCTTGTGCTTGCAATGTTAGAGGGCTTGTTGTCGCAGATATTAAGTCGTGTTTTCAATAATCGACCAAAGCAATAATAATAATTCGTATTGATTTTCGTGCTCTCAAATTGCACGTGTGATCGCGCTTGGTTGCTTTGCTTGATCACGATTTCAAATGCTTTTCCGCACAGTGATTTAGATAAAAATGGGTAAAAAAAATCAATTAAATGCAACAAACAATTTCTATTTTCAATATTAATAATACTTAAATATATTTTAAATCTGATTTTATATCGATTAGCGCTTTTTATACGTTTTTCTAAAATCTATAAAACCACTGCTAGCTCTGAAATTAAGAATTTTCGATTGAACTGACTCACGACACTTGGCATTTCAAGCGAACTTAAGCCATTCTAATTCTATATTTACTCTCCTGGCACATGATCATTTCCCCGAGCACATGGCCGGTTTTTTGAACAAAAATGTTAAATTTTCCGAATATCCTCAAAAGCATGCTACACTTAATAAACGGGCCACATGTCACCCTCAATTTCAAGCAAACATACGCCAAATTTTGAGTTAACAGCGCTGCTAACCCCCTGTTAAGCCCCTGTTGGGATGACGGTCTCTCTTTTTCTCTCTTTTGCCCTGTTAAAAATTACTCTCTCAGTTTTAAAGTCATTGAGATTTATGCAAAAAGACATCGCTTCGAACTCATGTCCGTTTCGACTACTTCCGGTTCAAGAACATGCAAAAATGGTCGAAATAAACACGAAACCCGAAAGCACACGAACTGGCCGCATGTCTCTCGTTTAACAGCTGCTATTTGCGACACTTCACCGCTCAGATTTGGTTTTATACTACAAATACAGTCCACGACATAACTACACTGTTTTTGTTAATTTGTTCATGTCATAGTGTTTAGCGGCTTAAAAATAAAAGTAAAAAACAGAATTTGAGTTTTTTTAGCGCAGTCAAGTAAATGTGAGGACAGTAAAGCAAATTAAATTGTTTATTGTGCAGTTGTGCAAAGAAAGGTTGCTTTAGAGTGAGAATTCAATACTAAAATGAAGATATTACTTTACCTTTCTTCTTGGGTTAACTGTTTTCCGACTCTGATCAGTGCAATTGAGGCAGCTAAACACAATATACTGTAGAAGATTTTACTTTTACAGTGTCTGCAATAGTTTTGTACGAAATCCCATTATTTTTCGATATTGTAAATTTTGTATTCTATTTTAATGTGCCATTCTCCGTTTAAGCAGTTAAGTTAATTAAAAGCTATCGTATATCTTATCCCCTGAGTCCATTATTTCAGTATTTGCAAAAACTCAAGAACCCTACGTAAAGAATGCAATTTAATGGGATTTCCCTTGCCTGTTTAAAATGCAACACCTGCGCCACTTGATACCTTTATACGATATCTGCAAGTTATAGTTTGAGGTTATGTAATGGCGAGTTAATAAAATTTATTGCTCAAAACGTAAAACAGAAATGTTGAAAATAAAAAAAATGTTGAATATATCCAAATGTCTCGTTATATAGTTGTAGTTTTGAAGAGACGTGCCTCAATGCAGTCTCGTTCCCTGTTCATTTCAACAAAGAATTCGCAATAACTTTTTATCATCAGAAAAATGATAGATTAACTTTCCTAACAACTGTCATGAACGCTAAGCTTTTGAGACTTTACTCATTTTTATAACAATTGAAAAGCATTTGAAATGCGCTTTGTTGCAATAAAAGAAAAAAACAAAATTGAAGGCAAAATGCGAAAATCAAAGTGCAAACACGCGCGCCGAACTTATCGACAATGTCATGATATCTCTACTTCAAAAAGCCGTCAAAACGAGCAAAAAGGGGCACGGCGTCTGATGACTGATAAGAACTTATCACAACTAACGATAAGATAACTTATTTTTAATACAATTATGATTCACAAAACAAGCTCTTAAAAATATGCGCAAGAAAAATAATTTTTTTGTCGAGAGAAGAGATGACAATAAATTTCACTCTGAGCAATTGGCAAGTGAATTAACTCGTTGTTTATTGGCAATTAAGTGTTTTGCTTGATTCGTTTCGATTGTTTTTCGGTAAGATCGCAAAAGCGCAAACGATAACAACAACAACGAGCGACGTGCAATAAACATTTCGAAGGAATTTTCGGAAAATGTCACCTTGTGCATGCGAAACATTCTCAACTGTTCAGCCAAATTGGCCAAAAACCTCTAAGCCAACAACTGAGCAGTTCGGCCAGCTGTGCAGCGGCCAGACACTCAGCCAAATGGCGATCGCACATCTGCGCTGCCCGATCGGCTGACTGTTGTTGTCTCAGATGCTTTTCTCAGATTGGCAGCAATCAAAGCGAAAAAGTCATTCACGTTGCACCTTCCTTTATATTTTTAGTTTATTATTATTTGTTTAATCCTTATCGATGAAAGCAAAATTTCTTTGCCTACAAAAATATTTCCGCTTCTTCATAATTGTGAATTTTTTTGCTCAACTTGGACAGAGGTCAAATTCTTGTCAAATTTTTGTTGTCAGCAATTGTTTAATTAATTTATGTATAACCGCGCTGACTTTGATTCAATTTGTTTCAATATTTCCGCTTGCCGGAAAGACTCTTTTAATTCTCCTACCCTGTCGGCCATCCTCTATTTCAATCACTCTTAAATAGTAATTTGTTTGAAAAACTATTTTTGGAAACTGATTGAGTAATGTAGAAATGATTTGATGCAAATTTATGGCTTATCTCTATTTCTCTCTCTCTGAGTCAACATTTTGAGCAGAGATCTACAATAATTTTGGAACACTGCAGGTGTATTGGATTAGATATTCTCAGATATTCGTTTTCCGAAACGATCTCGGATATTTATAATAATATGTATAGGATGAATATCACACACAGCATTATAATTAATATTCCCCACCCAATTCTAATAGTTTTTCACTCAGACACACCCCTGAAACTTGGGTGTATTTTTATTAAAATATTATTGAACTGAATAGAACGAATGTTTAATTGCCTCCATTTATTGTTAGGCCGAATTTATTCGCTAGACTGTTCATAATTCTACCGAAACTTAATGATATATTATTTTATCTTATATACCGTAAAATACAGGATTCTTTTGTCTTTCTAACAGATATAGGGCAACATATATAATGACAAAAATAGCGATACAAGTTTGCTTAAAAAAAAACAAAGAAGCCAGGCAGTCTCCCAGTCGAATGTGTGGCCTTTTATAAAGTGAATGAGATGTCGATTATTGCGTTGCAAAAGCCTTGGCAAAATCATGACGCCGTACACTTAATGGAGGGCGTGACTAAATGAACTTGTGATGTCAATTAAACTATTTAATTTTCCATTATTTTTTTCGTTCCGAAGAAAAGTCACACTTCTGCAATCCGGCACGAAGTCGATTGCATTACTTTGGCGGTAAAAAAAATGCATTTTTTTTTTGTTCAAAGCTCATAAATACTTGCAAAATGATTTTGCACTGAGAGTTTAACTTTCAGAAAGACCTTGTCGCGGTCACAAATGCCACAGTGAGCGAATGTGAGCGGCAAAAAAAACAACAAAAAGCGCAAATATCCAACGTGTTCGCGCTACCAGAAACGCTTCAATCGCTTCAGTGGGAACAGCGACTACCAACACTTGTGAGCGCACAAGAGATAAACAAATACGCACGCAAAGCGTTTAAAATGAACAACAACACAAATATTGAAATTAGCGAGAAAAAATATGAAATTGTCTTTTGCTTGTTTTTATCTGAAGATTTTCGCCAGCAAAATTTAAATATACAACATAATAAAAACGAAACTAAAACTAAATATGTACTTTTAGCAATAATAAAGAAATAAAAATAAAATAAATAAAAAATAAAATGCAAACTTTTAGTTGAGAAGAAAGTGAAAGCATTAGCAATGCGCAGATACTTTTGCTGCTCGTGTGTTGAGATACACGCAAAGCGAATAAGATTCATGTAACAATTGAGCGAAAATAAAAATATATTGAAATTATGCAACTTTGCAGATATTTTGCGAAAAACAAAGAGTATCGATAGGATCACTTACCCATTGGTCGTCGACGTTGTTTCGTTTGTGATGGTGTGTGACACGGGTTCAGCGACTTGCAGCATCTTGAAGTATCTGGTGTAGTACGAGGATCCTGCGAGCCTTGTTAGATTGGTAAATTTTGAGATATACGGAATTGTTTTGTGCACAACTTTTAGGTGTTTTTTTTTATCACAATGCCACGCAAATTGTTTCAGTTTGATACACGTCAAAGATACTTTTTTTTCACATAAGCACAGAGAGTCAAGTTATTAGCAAACACGTTTTATTTTTTATTAATTTTATTTATCTTTTTCACAGCAAGTTTTATTTTGAAATTTCGCGTTGAAAACGGCGTACGGCGGAACCGAAACACTTCGGAGTCGCTGCGAAAATGTAATGCTGATCAGAACCGTCAGACAAAGTAAATAAATAGAGCCGCTCGTTGGCGCTCGTCGCTCTAAACTGGTCGCGGCGCTGCTGGCGCGAACTTTGCCTTGTTGGCGGCTGGCGCTCTCATGGATGTTCGTGTGTTCGTGAGCGGCAGCGATGACGGCGGCGGCGGCGACTCAATTTGCTCGCGATACGCTGTGATAAAATAAAACAAAAACAAAAAAAATATTATTCATACACCGAAAGCAACACACCATGTTGGAAACGTGTGAGTATTTGTCGGATAGCAACAAAAACAAGTAGAAAACACGCTCACATGTTCGAGAAAATGGCACAAAGAACAAAAACAAAAAAACAAAACAACAATGCTGAACAGTGTTGCGAAAATCATAAAATTAGTTAGCAAATAAAGGAGGCGTGCATTGAGGGCGTATTTTGCTGCTAATACAAATCGAATATCGAAGATGATTTTTTACTTTTGTTTGTTTTGAAATAAAATATTAAAAAAAAACTCATCTACTAATTACATCAAATTGAGTTGCTTACAATTTTATCCACTATAGTTCACAAGCCTTTGCTGCACAAACAGCCATTATGCCCCACTGTGCGTTATTCTGTCGCGCCACAGTGCCGCCGAAGACGACGCGTGCAGAACAGCGTCGGTGAGTGTGACTTGCGTCACGCATTTGTCGACGGCGCTGACAACGGCGTCGGCGGCAGCAACGAGGGTGACAATGACTTTCATCGCGTCACAGCGTAAAATGGCAGCCCTCCATGAATTCTCTCACTGCCGTGCAAAAATTGTTGCCTATTTGCATTAGCTTGGCAGCTCATTAGAGTGCCCAACTGGCGGACATGCGAGAAGTGAAGCGGCGCTGTGTTAATTTGGACACATCTGACATTTGTTGGCGCTGTACCGCAACGCAATTTTATTTTAACAAATAATAAACATTTTAATAAAACTGTTTACCTCTTTTTTTTTATTTAACAACTCTCAGCGGCGCAAATATGCCGAAGCTAAAAAATAACCTTCAAAATCGAGAAAGTCAAGCGGCAACCCTAAGCAGAAAAGCAATTGTTAATGAAACGTTGAAAAATCAAAAATGAGTTGTCATTGCTAATGTGGAAGCTGAGTTGACCTTTATCGTTGACCTTTAACCAGTTGCCTAATAATACAAAATATCAAAAAGCTTTGAGTTTTTCCTTTCCGTTTTCTTTTAGTTTTTTTTTCCTATGGAATTGTATTTGAATAAAAAAAAACTATTTTATCGATTTTCTTTGTTTGATTTTTTTTATTGACAATATCGGCGAATAAAACTTTAATGGCATTCAAAGTCTAAAAAGTCATGAATTTCAAGACTAAATTATCAAATGGCACAGAACAGGTTTTCAAGCAAGTTTGTCAGAGAGCGTCAAACGGCATATATGTAAGTGTGTGAGAGTGTGTGCGGGTTTTTTTTTATTACTATAAGTGTGTCTGAGTTTGGGGGCTCGTCTCACACAGATACAAATACGTGCAGATACTCGCGTGATCGCGTCGTAGAAGTTGATTCAATAAACAAAAACTACATGCGTTTTGAAGATTTGTTGAAATATTTAAATTCATGTTGTGTTCATGGCGCCATACTTGAACTATTTTACACCAAACTACAAGGACTCAGAGACTTCAGTGCGTGATGAAGTCCAAATAACACGGAAAAGTGGTAATCAATACAATTTTATAGAGAAAGAGTATAAAAATATAACAAAAAGTTTTACGCATTTGATATCAAGAAATGAGTGAAAATATACATGATATAAATATATATATATTTGGTTTTATCTTTCAATGAAAACAGTCGACAATTCAAATGAAAACAGAAGTGAGTAGTTGACTTTTATCGCATTGCCGTACAGAACAATGCGTTGCACATACTTGTAGATACATTAACCTCGCACGCCCGATTTGTATCCAAGCGTAGATCACAGCTCACTTGCACTTCTCTATTTTGTTTTTTATTTCAGTTTGTCAACATTTTTAAATGGAATGATCATCTGCCGAGCTCAATTGGTGTAAATTGAATGTGATCATCAACGTGCGCGGCGCCCGAGGAGCGTGACCCGGCAAAGCAGGGGGAGGGTCAGCACAGAGCGTTGATTCGGTGACAGATTTACTTGATTGAAATCCGCAAAAATGAACGTCGACGGGAAATATTAATTAAATCGTGTCAGTAAAGCGAAAAGCTGCCAAATTCTCTCAATTGTTTTGAGTTAAGTTCACTTTGCTTTGCTTCTTCGTTTTTGTCACTTAGCAATCCAATTTATTGGAATTGCAAATCGAATGCTTGCGATTGAATTGCATTGCTGCATTTAAATGAGACAAACAAGTTTTAAATTTTTATAAGAAAAAGAAAAGAAAATCTAATTTAATATGTAAAAAAAAATTCCAAAGTATCTTTTCAATTAATTTTTAGTATAATTGAAATAAATTTGTTTACGACAACTGCGCAAACAACAAAACAGTTGCGAAATCAACAAGTGTCGCTTTTATTGTTTTTATTAAGCTAACACAGATACACACACACAGACAAGAGAGACACAGACAGACACAGGAAACATTCGCCACGTGCTTTTTGGAGGCTCGCCTCATCGCTTCTTCTGCATGTGTTTGTGCGTCAATGTGTGTGATTCAATATTGTATCGTAAAACAAAAGATACGCGCTCATACACAAATCACAAATGTATTTCACAATTCACTAATCAAATACGGCATTCGGTATACGAAATGATTAACTAAATAAATATTATAAAACTTATTTTTCCTTTTTTCCAAACCAAAATTCCCTTCTCTTTATTTACTTTTAAAAGTTTTCATTACGTATCATTGAGATACTAGACTCATTTCCTAACAGGTGATTCAACTACAGATACTAGACGACATATACAAATTGTTGGTGTTGGTGCGGAGCGCGTTATCTGGTCACGTTCATTCGATTTTGAAGCGAAACATTGATAAACACTTTCAAAATGAGTTAAGTGCGAATTGTTTTTATTTGTTGAAGCAAAATTTTGGCAAAACATTAATTACTCATTTTTTTAAGTAAAAGTTTGGACAGTGTCAAAAGATAACGGCTAAGTCAAAACAATTTAGAGTGGGATTTGGCTTTGTTTATGATTGTTGTTGTTGTCTTTTTTGCTGTTCTTGTCTCTCCTCCTCTTCTCTCATTTGACACAAGCCATGTTGTCTTAACAAGGAACATAAAACAAATAATTCTTCGTAAACATTACCTTGACTGGAAATTAATTTCTTTGCAATTTTTAATTGATAAAAATATGTTTCACGAATTGGTTAACAGAGCACAAATTGTCGTTTGATTTCTTATCAAAATACAAAATTCAACGCGCATGCACGTGTTTTTTCGGCAACGACGTCACTCAAAGCAGGCAAAAAGGAACGAAGTAGACCAGGAATGAAGGAGAATAAACAGACAATATACCAAAAAATACCAAATGTTTTATCGTTGCATTTTTTATATCCTGCACACACTGTGTATCAAGGAATATTTTGTTTATTTGAATAAAATGTATATAACGCATAGAATGTGGGGGGAATGCACGGAATAAGAACTTCATCCGCAAAAATCAGTGCGTTTATGGAGCACTTGACCCCGCGTCTTATCAACAGAAAATTTCATAGTACTGTTCTGAACACAGCATAAGCAGCACTGTTTATGAACATTGTAATATCTTAAGTTTTGCATGTCAGACGGTTAGACATTTGGCAAGATGATCGAATTAGCATTTTTAAAAAACATATTGCATACTTGCGGGCTTCATTAAAAAAGTTTGATTCAACATTGAACAGCCGTCGAGAAGACGACAAAAGTGGGTAAAAAAAAGATCGCATATGAAAAATGAATTTTGTGATTTTTTGAAAAAACTGATCTGAAAATGAAGAAGTGGGGGATCAGTACTCAAAGAGCAAAAAAGAAAATTGCCAGAAGATGAAAAAAATTAATGCTGGGGGCCCCTTTGACACGGGCCTGTGCCACCCCATTGTTATGTCACTGAGATCCAAACTATTTGCGCAAACACAAGTGTCCGACACCAAAATCTCTTTACCCCATATGTCGCACTGATGCTCTACTTTTCTTGCAGAACAACTTTGAAAAATTCACGCAACGCTAAAAGCATCCATTTGTGCAATAATAGAAAAAGAATAGACGAGAAAAATGAATCAAACTAACAAAACCGGCGAATGACGACAGAGAATAACAAAAGGCAAACAAATAAAACAACAAAAATGGAAAATGTAAGAAGCTTTCAATGTCGCGCTTGACAAAATGACATCAGCGGCAGCTTTCAAGACTTGAGTCATTCTAGAAAACAAAATAATAACAAAACTAGTAAGAAAGCTATCTTCGGCCTTGCTGAAGATTATATACTCTTCACGCCCTGCAAAATTTCAGGTCGATAGCTTCAAAACTGCGGGAGAAGATCGCATATACACAGACAGACGGACGGTTATGGCTATATAAATGCGTCTAGTAGAGCTGATCACGAATATAAATACTTTATGAGGTCCCCCACCCCTCCTTCTGGGTGTTACAAACTTCAAGACAAAGGTATAATACTATTTCACACTCATGAAGAGTATAAACAATGACAACAACTATTAAAATTATATTTATTGCGACGAGTCGCATAAAATACTAGATAGAAATCATGCGATCCGCTCGCTCCACTCTCCGAGAACACCTTCATCGACAGACAGGTCACAGTCGCAGCCGCCGTCTCCGCCACCCGATTTCCGTTCATTTCTAGTACACGATTAGCTATTGTTGTTGTCGCTTACTTTCGGCATAGATTCGTCGAAGCGAATCGCTGAGTTGGCTTTCTCACAGTGCTCGGCAATCATTCTCAGTTTGAATCTCGTCGAGTGAGCATCAGCGTTTGCATTTAATCAAAAGCAACTCAAAGTAACAACAAATTTCAACAAAATGCCAATGGGTGAGTTTATTATTTTCAAGCTGTAGTTGTGTTTAATTTTTCGTGGTTAAAATACAAGTGCGTCGATTATTTTGTTCAAGTTTGTGCACAGGTGTCGAAATTCTTGCCACACTTTTGGCACAAATCCAACGTTACTTATTGTAAGAAAGTCAAATCATGTCAAGCATTAATGTATTGCTTGATTTATTAGCTTCGCTTTACGTAGTTTCTTTAACGGATCCGCGGAGACTGTACAAGAAATAAAAAAAAATTAGATTTCTCATCAAAGTAGCAACTTTCTAAATGTAGAATTCTGTTTTTTATATTTTTTCGGTTTTTTTTTGTTGTTGTGTTATATCATGTTATGCTTTTATTGAATACCCTACACATAAACATGCAGTGGAGTACATTGATTTATTGAGAAATATAAAAAATACGAGTTGAATAAAATAGAATTTGGAAGAGGTGTTTGAATGAAGAGATATCATGATAGTAAGGCAAATAAAAAATGTTCAGAATTTTCTTTCAAAATATATTTTCTTACTCTAAATTCAAATCAAGAGCATAAAAGTTTCGACATAACCGAAAAAATTCGATTTTTTTTTTTTTGTTTTGTCTTTAAAAAGATGTACGCAAATGTTTGAATAGATATCTCAGAGAAAAAACCAAATTTTTTATTGAATAAATTTGTATTTAACGAAACTTGACTAGAATATTAAAATCATAGGATCGTAGGACCATCGAGATTGCTAGTAGAACTTTAGATTAGAACTTTATAACATTGAAAGTTTCATAGTTGAAATCTGGGTTATTGAAACCGGCGGCATTATTGATTAGCAGCTGCTTTGACCAGCTGCCAAGAGACACAACAACTACTGAGAACTCATTTGTGTCTTTTGTGAAAGTATTCCACGATCAATAAACAAATCTCACCACAAATACTTAAACAGAATTGTGCGGCAGGTGCAAATTGCCTTAAATAAATAAACAATTCCAAAGTAAATAGCATATATATTATGTATATAAGAGTATATACAAGTAAATGACACAATTTGTTGTTGTTCTGTTTTGTAATAATTTCATCGATGAGTCAGAAAATGCGCAAAATGAAAAGAAAAGTTTCGCCTTGAGCAAATGTCAAACATCATTGATAGCCAAATGACCTTTTGAGTACAACAAATCATGACAACAAAGCAATAAATGATTGAAATTATACACAAAATAAGCGAAGAACACAAAACAAAAATTAGCAGCAAGTAAAAAAATATATTATAGATACAGTATCTACAAGATGCAAATTAACGCGGAGCTACAAACACGATTTTTTATATTCGGTTTGTAAATCAAGGCAAGTTTAAAGTAATTATTAAAGTAATATGGCAACAAAAACAAAATAAAAAAAATTCAAAAAAAAAATACATTTGATCCCAAAATAGCTTTGAGCTTGAGTATGTAACAAATTAGCAGTTGTTGTTTTTTCGAGTGTTTGTGAATAACTCTAGGAATGTATAGTTTGTTGCTTGAGAACAATAAACATGATTCTGAGTGTAGAATAAAATATTTATGTATTTGTTGTTTGAGCTGAGCAGTTTGCTTCTTAGAACAAACGCAAAACATTCCATAATGATGATGATGTCATACGAAATTAATGCTCCCACCATCGGAATTACAACAACAACAACATCCGCAACAAAACATTGAAAACAAGGCAACGCCATAAACGATCCGCAAATTGCGCCCAAAAACAAATTGAAAGAACTTTTCTATTCATTTAACGGTTTTCTGCTACAAATTCTAAGCTAAGCATAGAAGAAATAATAACAACAACAACACTACAACAACAAAATAAAGTAGCTGCTCATTGGCATTTTTCATCGGTCTTAGCTAATGAACTCATTTCGCGCTCAATTCAAAATATTTGTGAAAAACATACAAACATGTAATATGAAACTCATTAGAATTTGCCGCCCAAGGTAGCTTTATACGTATCTAGATAGATGGGTAGCGAGTCATATGACAGAACAATTTACATAAAACTCAATTAGCAAAGCTTATAAGATGAGTGAAAACGCGAACGATCGCAAAGCAATGCTAATCAAATGATCAAAAACACTCATTCTCCTCTCTCTCTCTCTCTCTCACACTCTCTCTCCTCTATAGAGATCAACACACCCGACAAATTGGAATATCAATTCCAGCCTGTCTCCGGCGGCGTCTTCACCTTTAAAGTACGCGCACCCAAGGACGCACATTTGGCTTTGACCACAAGCCCCCAGGAAAGCGAACCGATCTATGAAATCTTCATTGGCGGCTGGGAGAACAGCAAATCGGTCATACGTAAGAATCGTCAGAAGCCCGATGTGGTCGAGGTGCCCACACCAGGCATTTTGAATGCCGGCGAATTCCGTGGCTTCTGGGTGCGTTGGTACGATAATGTCATTACCGTCGGCCATGAGGGCGAGGCAGCTGCTTTCTTGTCCTACGATGCCGGTCAACTTTTCCAGGTGAACTTTGTTGGCATCTGCACCGGCTGGGGCGCCAATGGCACTTGGCTGTTGGAGGGTGAGTAACATGACTCATCTTGATATTTAAAATTGTTTCTAACATGTTGCTCATAATTGTAGATGATGCACCATCAGCGCCCACATCGTATGCCTTGGGCTTCACTGCGCCGCCCAGTGGTTCGGGACCCGGTTGCTGGGTGCCTGCCGCCAACGGCGAAGTGCCACCCAATGCCTTGGAGGGCGGCGTAGATGGCAGCGAACAGTTGTACATTGCACGCGCACGCCATGAAGGGGACCTCATCCCCGGTAAATTGCATCCCTCGCACGGTGTCACTTATGTCGCCTGGGGCGGCGGCGAACACGGCCATGCCGAATACGAAGTGCTGTGCGCCGGCGGTGGTCAATGGGTGCCCATCAATGACGGCAGCATTCCACCAAATGCTGTGCCCGCCGGCGAAACCGCTGAGGGTGAACCTCTTTTCATTGGCCGTGCCACGCACGACGGCACAATCACCGTCGGCAAAGTGCAGCCATCGCACGGCTGCGTCTACATCCCATACGGTGGTGAGGAGTTGGCCTACAAGGAGTACGAGATCTGGGTCTCGAACTAGGTCACATGTCGAGCTTGACCCAGTGTGCTCTCTCCAGGCAGCAGTCTTCTGTCAGCAACGCATCATCTACGCTTCTACCCACGATTCGAATTGAAGATTTATCTAAAAGTTGTACAATTAAGTTGAAAAGCTTTTTAAGTGCCTTTCGCACAAAAATGAAAATAATCGTCATAATTTATTATTTCTTTCCATTTGCTTTAACGTATCGTTGACGAATCTCAGATTTGTAATTATGTATTTATATATTTATAATTTTTGCGCACAATGATATAACATATAACATACATGAGTAGTTTAAATAAAGATATATTTTTAAAATTATGTATCTATTTTTATTGGATCGTAATGCGACCCTCCAGTTCTGGATAGACAAATTTGTGCGCCTGAAAGTATTGCTTGAGTGCTTCAGTTGTGGTTTTCTGCATGCGAATGGATGGTGATTGGGAGTCCTCACGGAATACATGTCCATCGCCACCATTCAAGAGGTAGCTATCGACAATTACATTATAGAATTCGTCATCCACGAGCTCAGCATATTTTGGCACATCGCAGTTGCCACAGCGTACTTGGACCGAGACAACGTTCCGAACCTCCGACGGCTCGCGTGTATACTGCACATGGATGCCGGACATTTGCAGAAACCCGCCATTGGAATCACTGTTCCGGATGGCAGCTGAACGTTCCAATGCCTGACGAATTCTCCTGCCGCTTATTTTCGTCACATGAAGCTCATTGGTGAAAGGCAGCACTCTAACAACGTCCTTGCCAGTTATGACACCATCTGATAGCTTCTCAATGGAACTTCGTATACCTAAGTTAATAATGGAAATAAACTTCAATAATAAATAATCGTAGATACATACCACCGCCCTGAAAGAAGGCCATCGGCGCATCCGTCCAGAAAGTGCCGCCCTGGTCTTCAAGCACGCGTGCGAATATCATAGCATCCGTTATTAAATTGCCGAGATTACACTCGCCATGCCGGCAAGAGTCTCTGCTGCCATCCAGACGCACTTTGGTGAAACCGATGGAGTCTTTTTCCAATGCCGTAATGTTAGGTCGATAGTTCTCCAACAGCTGCACAATATCTTCGTCTCTGGGTATGGAAGCATCCAACAGTATAGGCGCGCCGTCAATATTAATCAAGTTACCGTCTTTGTCGAACTGCAAATTGGCGTAAAAGTTGCTGGAACCGCTTACATATCTGAGTTGCATATATCAACTTACTTGCACGTGTAATTTGCCAAGATACTTGGTGTAGGCATAAGCTTGCACAACGGGCACCTCCTTACCACTGGCCTGCTTAATTATCGTCGGATATGGGCCGTCAATACGTTCCGCATCTGGTTGTTCGCCATTGTATAGGAATGAATGTGCCGATGACAATGTCCACTTCCGGGCACGACTTGGCGATTTCCATGTCCATGACATAGCCAGAATGGCCCAGAGCGAAAATTATATTGATGCCTTCCGCTTTTAATTTCGCTGCCTCAGCACTAAGATCAAACAGACAAAATTACTATTTTATTACATTTAGGAGCTAAAAGTTTAGAATCTCACTTTATTGACTCAATTTCCGGATAGAAGCCCACTTCGTTAGATGATATTACGGCCTTTGTTTCAGGCGTGACATAACCAATCACACCGATTTGAACGTCATTAATTTTCAGTACAGTTGACTTTGCAAAACTTTTCGATAATAAAATCTCGGGCACCTTGCTGAGATTCAAATTGCATGCAAGCACAGGAAATTCGGCTTTGTTGAGGAACGGCACCAGGCCTGCAACGTTTTCGTCAAATTCATGATTGCCCAAGCACTTGAAATCGGAACAAAGAAGAATATCATATCGAACCAATGATAAGTAAACTTTCTCCAATGGGATACATGTGAAAACCTACCATGGCATCCGGTTTTAATTTGTTCAGAAAGGTAGCCGTGATTGCGTCCTTGAAGATGGTGAACCAAGGTGTTCCGGCATAGGTGTCTCCAGCATTTAGATATAAAACCGGCAATCCACCATTCTCTGCTTCCTTGCGATACTTTCGTACTCTGTTATTTTAAAATAGTAAGTGAAAAATTCAAATCATATTTTTTTTTTATCAATATTTCACTAACTCATGCGAGACTCTGGCAAAGCCGCCATAACACTTGTTTGATTCTGCATCCGCTGGAGTGCATGGCTCGCTGTTCACATTCGTCTGTTCAAAGCGCCCGTGCATATCGTTGTTGTGCAGAATGATGAATTCGGAGGCAACATCCTCATTTGCCACAATTGGATTGGCTACGGCACGCCGAGTGAGTAGACTGAGGATAGCCAAAGACCAAAGAATCTTCGCCATGTTGTTGCTAAAATTTGTTATTACTATATTATTATTATAAAATATATTTTATTTCGATGTTCCCATGACTTGCTGAGAAGTTTTGATCATGTTCGCTGTGTTAGGGCTTTGAAAAAAAGGAAGGTAGCTAAAGGCCCGATATAGTTTTCGAAGGCCCCGTTTGTGTTATAGGAAGCTGTACATACCAACCATAAAGGCAAATCAGCAGTATAATTTTTTATTTTAATTTAATAAAACAACCTTGAAAAATAAAGATTAGAAATTTATTTCATTTAAAATAAACAAAAAAACCAAATCTATATGTAAGACTTATCAACATTTCCGGTAATGGCATTGTTTTATGCACTTTCACGAATATGACTTCACATTTAAGATTTTTTTTGAGTTGAAGAGAACATGATATGTCGATATGAACCAATTTCTAGTTAGTACTTCTTTCTTTTCATTATTCATTATGTAAAATATTGTAAAAGTCTGTCTGAAAATTAGTTCTGGAGGTAACACTTCAACTTCAAAGTCAACTTTTATACAAAATAATAAATACAAAAATTTTTCATAAGACGATCGAAACGCGCTACAAGAAAAACTAAAAAATCGTATACCTGTTATTCAAAAGATCCTTCTGGACAATCATTTATAATCGACATTCAAACCGAGTCTAATATTATTATGCGTTATTTTAGAGTCCAAAACCGAAAATGTACAACTAAAAGAACATACAGTGAGTTAAGAGCATAAACACTTGAACAGCCTTTACCGCAACGATGTTGAATGTGCACTGAAACGACAACTGCTCTTAAAATGGCAACTATATAACGGTTTTCTTGGCTTCAAACATTGCCTTGCGCGGAGCAGGGTTATCAGTGAAAGATAAGCGTATTGTTTGACAGAAAAACAATATATGAAGTCATCCATCACATTTTGCCATACTAATTAAACTTGAAAATTATGGATCTCGTTGTTTGGCTATCGGATTTAGTTACAAATTCTCATAATAATTTGTGGTTGAAATAAGAAATGGAAAAAAACACTTGATTTTTTCAATTTGCTGCATGTAATTTAATTTCAGTTATTTTTTGTTTGTTTTTTTTTTTTTCATATACCATATATTCATAGTTTTAGATAGATGTTATTTAATATATAGTTTCTATATGTGTGTCTGTGTCTGCGTTTGTTTTTATGTAATTATGATTATATAACATTGTAATATTCATACTTATTCATTTTGTTTTTGTTTATTTGATATAAAAGCAACTTCAATCCAATAATAAAAATTAAAAAAAACAAATTAACATTTTATATTTTATTCAATTGAACAAATCTGAATTTTAAACAAAATGTCCAAATGCATATTTAATAAAAAATAGAATTAATTAATTTAAATATATTGTATGCCTTATTAGCAATAATTACTAATTTTGTTATTTTAAATATTGGAATTATGCTTAGTTTTTATTTTTTAGTTGATTCTCTTTGATTTTAGAATTTCATTATTTGTGACTTTTCATATAAGAAATTTTTATTGTTAATTTTTATTTATTTTTGTGTTCCTTTTTCTTTTTTTGTAGATTAATTTTCGTATATAAAATTGTTTTTTATATTTATGACAAGAATTTAGCATTTAGAATATGGTTTTTGTTTTTAGGATTTCAACAATTGCTAATTTCGACACTTTAAGTACTTCGTTTGATTTTCTGTTTTCTTTTGTATAAGAATTTGGTGTTTCCCCCCTGCTTTATCTTCTACTTCATTTGTTAATAACATTATGTACTCTTCTTCTTCTTTTAAGTTTTCTTCTTAAGCTTAAAATCTAAAAGCTGCTTCACCCACGCTACTTTATATAAACATTCGAAATATTCAGTAAAAATGTTACGCATAAAAACGAGATTCCAAGTTCGTATTTCAACAATAAAATTTAAGTCTTTTATATTAATATATGTATGTAAATATTATATAATGTTTTCTTTTGTTTTGTTTTGTTTTACTTTTACTCTTTATATTATTATAAATTAATATTAAATAAAATAGTTTGACCCAAACACTGATCTTATTTAATTTTTTAAGTCTTAAAGAAACAAAAATAAATTAGTTGCCTTGTTTTCTCTTTTTTTTTTAAGTTAAGTTTTTAAATAGTTTGAACAAAAAATTGCAATCAATAAATAAATTGTTCTAAGTGTCATTAAAATACTAATTACGTTATCAACTAATCAATAATTAATAAGCACAAACAATTTAACAATTGAAATTGTTTTATTTATTTATTTATTTTTTTTTTTTCATTTAATTATTTTGTGAATTAAGGCTCCACTGCGCGAACTGCTCCTGCCACTGGTTATTTGGATTCACCTGCGAAGTAAAACAAAGTGGAACAAAAAAAAAAACAATAAGGAAATGTTGTAAATTAAAGATTACCGTAGGAGTTTGATTAAACTGCAACAACAACAATAGTTGCAAGTACTAAAGACATACATTAAAACTTTACATGCAGACTATTCAATGTTGAAAAGTATTCAAAAGGTTGTTATAAGTGCTGAAAAACTTTTATAACAAAACTTGTTTCAAACAACTACAAAAACTGGAGGAGTAAAAACAAAAATTCAAAAGATAACCAAAAATACACCGAGAAGTATTATCATTTACGTATGTAATTGGGGGAAAAAAGTAGTAGAAAAACACACACAGAAAAAGTAGTAAAATTCAGTTGGAAATTTTTCTATGTTTGAGCAGCATTTTTTTACCTTTTCATTCCATTCGGTATTATATGATTGAGATTCGTCAAAATCTGCAATTGCATTAAAAAATCATACAAAGTTTGTTTAAAATATTTTTCATTAGTCGTTTGACTTTTTTTTTTTACATATTTATGTTTTCAGACAACTCATTTATAGAATTTTTATTTTTTGATTTTTGTTTTATTTTCAACGAACAACCAACATTAATGAACACAAATGTTGCGAGATGAATTCTTAGCGAAAGTTGCACTTTTGATTATTTTGCTTTTCTTTATACAATGTACTAAATTGAACAACACTTTTATACAGAAATTAGTTATGCCTTTACTACATGACGGTGAGTATGTTTGATTTGATCAAATCTGTATGAAATCCGAAATGTACAGTAAGAAATCTACGCGAAGAAATCATTAACTCAAATAAAAACATCTTCCGTTGAAACAAATTAATTTATATACCAATTTTAGCAACAACTAAAGTTAATTTTCTGTTTTGCGATTTCCAAATTTAGTTTAAATTTTTGACTTGTAAAAAATAAAATATTATATAAAGAAATTATAACAATAATTTTTCTATTTGTTTGGAATATTTTTACAAACGAAATTCATATTGTTACTTTGTTTAAACAAAACTATTTACAGCTAATTTTTTTCTATTTCGTGGTACCAATTGAAAAACAGCTTGTCTATACTCTTATAATATTTTTTTCAGTTATCTATAGACTTCAGAATCAGTGTCTCTATTTAAAGAAGTTTTTTTTAGAAGTTTGCATAATCTGAGTTCAGTTGATTTGATGAATTTGATTCACTTTGATTGTATATGATTTTTCTAAAAGTGCAATGGTGCTCAAAAACTATATATATAATGAAAATATTTATAAGTTTCACTACAGAATAAATCTAGATTTTATGCTTGCGCTTGAAGTCAAAGAGAAATTGTGTGCAGACTTTTAGTTATTTAGCATTGACTAAAATTTTGTGTACAAAAAAAATTGTTTTTTACACGAAAGCAATTGAGTATGAGTTTTAGTGAGTACTAAAAACGAATTTTAGCCTTTATGAGCAAATTGAAGTGAACGTTTAACTAAAATATTGAATAGTTTACCTGAACGAACGATTAAACCTATTTAGAATTTTGATTACAGTATTTTATGTATTTTTTTTTTTGTTTCTTTTATGTTTTTTTTTTTTTTGCATAATTTATAAATTCAAACTATATTTCATAATGTAAGCGTGCATAATCAGTTGCAGTTCATCGATTGTCTCACCGATTTCGTGCAATGCCGGAAAACCGGCCTGGTCATCATCGATAAAGAGTTCAGGATAGAAGCGATAGCCGAGAATGCGATTAAGGCGCGATTCTTCATCGGCTTGCCCGAAATGGTAATCGAAATTGAAATCGGTGCTGCCAAGCGGCGCAAAGTTCGGCAAGTTGGGCCGGTAGTTGGTCGCATCGAAGATCTCGTGCTCAAAGCCAGTTGCGCCCAGTTCGCAATCGAACTCCTCATCTGTTTGAAAGATCTGCTCGAATTCACGCTCATCCGAGGATTCATCACCTTCGATGTGACGTAGTTCTTTTTGCGATTTGTTTTTGGGTTTTTTTTTGTTTGGCATTTTTTCATGTTCGTAATTAAATAATTGTTGTTAGCATTGTTTATGTAATTATAAATTTTTTTTTAGTTGAGTTTGTTGTTGTTCAAG
Source organism: Phortica okadai (assembly GCA_034638295.1). Taxonomy (NCBI): domain Eukaryota; kingdom Metazoa; phylum Arthropoda; class Insecta; order Diptera; family Drosophilidae; genus Phortica; species Phortica okadai. Next base: position 37,780,108 of record CM067851.1, read on the forward strand.
TTAACATTTCGTTGTTATTGTTTTATTTGGTTTGGTTTTTCGAGTTGAATCCAAGTTAGACAAAATAAATATGCAGGAAAAAGAATAAAAAACAAACTTAACAATTGCACTTTTTCTTATGCCGCCTATTCGGAAAATAATCTAAAATGCACAAAAACAAATGTAACGAAAAATGCAAAAATTCAAATAAAAAAAAAATTAAAATAAATAATCAAAAAAACGTAAATGCATAAAGGGAAAAGGAAAAGAAAAAAAAACAGTTTTTTATTTATGGATAATACTTATTACACGATCAGACGCGTGCTCGCCTTCGCAGGTCTGTGTGCTTGCCAAGGCGACTTGTTATGATTTGATTGACGACAAACTTACCTAATGGCATAATGAAACGTGCACTTGGCAAGGTTTTGCTTTGGCTTGATTGTCCTGGAAAACAGTTTAACACACATACAACACAAAAACACACACACAAAGACAAAAACAAAAACAATAATAAAGTGAGTGTGACAGGCAACGCGTAAGCCACGAGGCAGGGAACGAGACAAAAAGAAAGAAAGAGAGAAAGCGTGCGTGCATGTCATGCCGTTGAGTGCATCTTCGTTGCTTGCTGGCTCAGCACACACACACAGTGCGCTCGCGTGTGTGTGCGTGTGATCAAGAGTGCAGGCAAATGTGCAGCGTGCGTGCATGTGACATTGATTACTTAAATATGAATGTGTGTATGATACTCTTTGGTGTGCGAGCAGTACATCAGTGAGTGCAGGTGGCAACTACAGAAGGCAGCCTATTAATTGCTTGAGGCGTGTTCGAGTTGGAGCTTTGTGGGTGCGACAAAGCATAAGCGTTAGAAAGTCAATCGATTGAACGATTAATCGATCGTATGAGCAGCGATTGTCATTTGACATTTACCTGTGTTTAGATCATTGACCATTGTTGAAATCGCTGATGTTATATTATCAGCAGCTTCATTTAATTCTGCATCTGCGGTGCGCATCTGCGAGGCTGCGAAGCCACAAAAAGCGTAAAATTTGACAAAAAAAAATAAAAATAGAAAAACAGAAAAACAACCCAAAAGTTAAATAAAAAAAAGGTGAGGTGTGTGTATTAGTTATGGTATCGTTTGAGGATTCAATGCGTATCGTTTAGATTTCGACTTGTTGTAAATTGTTGATGCATTTTGATTTTATGTGAGGTTATGTTATGTTATGTCAAGTGGACGTACATAAGTATTGTTGTTGTTGTTGGTATTTTTGTATTGATTTGTATTTTATATTGTATTAATTTCAAAACAACAACCAAAGTAAGAAGAAAGTATTAATAACCATTTTTGTTTTGAATTCAGCAAAAAGCAAACTGCAAAAAGTACCTGCAATCTATGGAAAGTGAAACAAAACAAACAAACTTATAACGAAATTTGCTAACTGCCTACCATACAAAACAGCCAATAATTACACAAGAAACAAACAGCAAAACAACAAAAACAAAGTCAATAAATCTTTAAGAATTTTGTGCCAACAGAAATTTCGAAATTCAATTTTTTTTAAACTTCAACTGCAACTTGAGAGCGCCTAACAAAGAACTAACAAAGACAACGCTTGATACTCACTTGCGCTTCCATTGGCCGCGAAAGCGTTACGCATATCGCTGCTGATCTGATTGAGCTGCTCCAGTTGACTTTGGCTGAAGGGCGACGACGCCTGGCCCACCTGCGTCAGCGGCGCCGCTTGCTGTGCCTGCAGCAGTTGTTGTTGCGTCGAGCGGAGAATATTGCCGCCGCCACCGGCGCCGCCCATCAGCTGTTGCGCATGCAAGGCATTCATTGGTGATGTGCCTAGCATATTGGCGGCGCTAGCGCCAACGCCCATGCCACCGGGCATAGGCGGCGACTTGCCGGAACGTGGACTAGAGTTCGGTGTCGAACGCGGCGAAGCGGTTTGCTGATTCTTGAGCATACGCATCAGACCCTCCAACTGTTCCATCAGCTGGCGGCGCGAATCCTGCAATGCGCCCAAATGACCCTCCAGCTCGCCCTTGCGCTGACGCAATGCGCGCAGCTCATTGATCAGTGCCGGATTCTCGGGCGCCATCTGTTCAGTCTCCTGCTGGCGACGCAGTCGGGCAATTTCACGCATGATCTCTTTGTTCTTGGACTCCAATTGCGCGATTAGTTCACGTTGCGCCCGTGAATTGTCCGTGTTGATCGGATTGGCAATCTCGGCTGCGGACATATTTGTGGGCTGTGCCGAAAACAAAAGTTTCATTTAATTATTGAATAGTCCTATGTGTATGTGTGCGTCTGTGTCACTTACAGCACGATTCTCTTGCGCCAGACGCGCCGCATAGCGTGCAATCAGTCGATGCTCTTCATCGTTGGCCGATGCGGCCGCAACGCGTGACATTGTCGTATTGCCTGTGGCACTGTCCAGACTCCGTCCGGTGGCACGTGAGTCCAAAGTGCTCGAACGATCGAATATGCCAGCGCTGCCGGCAGCACCAGCACCAGCGCCAGCGCTGCCAGGCGGCCCGTGTAGTATCGAGGGATCGGAGAAGCCATTGTGCGAGGGCAATGGCGATGGTGGCACAATGTGCGACAAATTCAGCGTCTTTTCGGGCTGATCCGGGAATCGTGGCAACACTTGCGTCGTCTTCTCGGGCACACATCGGAAACTTTTACGCAACGAGTGGCCAATTTGTTTGCTTGGCGATTTGTAGCTAGAGTACTCTTTGACCTCGTGATCGTTTTGATGATTCAACGATGTCTTGCCGTGCCAAAAGCACTCTTGGCACAATTGGTAGGCGTGACACCGCTGACAACGATAACGAAATCCCGTAAAGTTTTCTTTGTGGCAAACAGAGCAAATCGTCGGGTGCACTATGGTCTCGACTGTTGCCAACCGATGCAATAATGGCAGCCAGACGAGACACGATGGACCCGGTTCGGACATAAGTGTTGCCATGAAATCGTTAACGGTAACTTTGTTCTCGGCCGGAAAGATCTCCTCCTCAAGACCGTCCTTATAATGGAATGTTGGCGACTCATAGACGGCGGCGGGCAATGCCAGCACCTCACGCAGAAACTCGCTTAGTTTCCAGGGGACAAGTTGTCCAGCGCCGTCGGAGATTTGTGAAAAAATATCTATAAAAATAAAAATATTAAAAAATAAACAAACAATTAGACAAAAAACAACAACATACAGCGTAATTTATCCACCAGTTTGCCAGAGCACATGGTCGCAAGCGCCACTTTGATTGAGAAAACACGTATTTTTCCCGAATTATCACTGAAAATAGCAACAAAATCAATCCAAACTCTACAAAAGAAGCTGAGAAGCATTGAGCTCACCTGGTGTAAGCCGCCAGCAGCCAGTTGAGCAACAGACCCGCCTTTGAGTCCACGGGCACTTGCTGTGCCGTTGGCAGTCGTTTGTTCAAGTTGTGATACAGCGAGGACACAAGCGTCTCTAGCCGCGCCACGCTCACCTCGCTCTGTGGCTCCAGCGTGTTGAGGCCATTCTCACGAAATGCTTCAATAACATTCCAAATATCAACCAAATGCAAATTGGTTGACTTCTGTATGTAGCGCAACTTCGAGGCGGTGCGATACGAGGCAAAACGTATCGAATCGAACGTCTGCAGACGCAAATCCTGCAATATGGCAACACGCGGCTCGAGTTCCATCATACCAGCGTCCAAATGTGTTAACTGCAAGCAAACCAAATGTAAAAAAAAAACCATAAGTTGACATTTTCATGCGTAGTAACATAAATAATAGGGGATTAATTCTAATATTCTGCTAACTTAGCTTTAGACGTCTGCAGCAGAGTTTTGAACTCTTAATAAGCACAACTTCGTACGATTCTTGATAAAATATTATTAATCGCAATATAAATATTGAAAAACGTTCAACGCAGCACATTGTTTGCACCAAAGTGGCACAGCGCAGTATCTTGTTATCTTTACTCTTAGCTCACGCTCACCCACACACACACACGAACATCATCTCCCGTTAACATTATACGACATAGTTTTTTATTAGATGCGCCATTGTGCAAACGCGCACGACTCGTTGGCGACTCACAAGCCAATTTCACTGTTGGCGACAGTCGGCAAAACTGCCAACAAAGACCAACAACAACAACAGCTAACGGATGTGAGCAATTCATGGTGAAAGGAGTTGCGCTTAATTCGCACAAGCACACTGCTTAGATACATAGATACATATACATACATGGCACATACAATTTGAACAAAGAGAAAATTAATTGAAAACTTTCGCACAATAACAAATGCAGAAATGCAAAGCAATCAAAAGATGATGACAAATGCATGCCGAGTAAAGAAAATTAGTTGTAACAGGCAATTAAGCTGCAGATACATGTGTAAAATGTATCTCAAGCAATATACATATGCATACAGAATGTTAAATATAATTAAAATTAATAAATAAAATGCGATTATGTCTGAAAATTAACGCACATGAAATATGAATATTTAATGTGCACTTGAATGCTGCACAAGCAATGCGAAGTCAAATGATGTTGTTTGTACAATAATGATGAATTTTTATTTCGCAAATAAATGTTGTTGCACATACGCCTAGTAAGCCAAGCTGACAGCGAGCGAGCGAGTGAACTGACAAAAGTCAACAATGATTCTGTCATAAGCAAGCTCAGCAAATAAGCACAAATGTTTAAATAACAATAAGCTATTTTATATACATAACACACACAACCATAGATACTATGTATCTGTATGTATTATTCGAAACGTTGACAGATTTACGGAAAACATCTCACAGCGCAAATGTCATTGTCATTTATTATGCTTAAAAATAACAATAAGTCGCATCTAATACAATATCCTAACTATAAATAGTCCAAAAAACCATGATAAGTTCGCTTGTAGTTGAGAAATTTTGTTTATTTGCTCAGTGCATACTTCGAGGCGCCATATCAGTGTCAAATATTCGCACAGACATTTCGGTTTGAGCCACACAAATCGTATTCGTCATCAAAACGGCCGTGGGTTTGCGTTGGGCGGAAGATTTAAATAAAATACTATTGCGCTCAGACAGAACGTCGCAGCTCTGGTCCTCCATTCGCTATTTATATTTCATTTTCGACTTTTTTTTTTTTTTGTAGATTTCTGTCTGCAAAAAAGTTTTCATTTTGGGTTTTTTTCTTCTTCTTTGTCGCTTGTTTACGTGTGTGTGTGTTGCTGTCGCAAAATTTCATAACTAAAAGGAAATTAACAAGGAAGAATATAATACAATTCTATTTATGTTAGATAGTTGAGTTGGGATGTGACACGAGCACTGAATGAAGGCATAATGTTGACAACAACAAACAAATCATTTTAAATAGAACAACTTTTGAGTTATAATAGATGAGTGGCTAATTTTTGCTTTATAAAAAAGAATAAACAAGACTGGAACAGTTATGAAATAATGTTGAATATAAAATGAAAATTTATTATAAAAATATAAAATAAAACAAGTCTTAATTATTTGAGTTTTTTAACCTTGAAAATGAGTTGCATTTAAATTATACGATTTGAGCGTGCCCCAACAAGTATGCAACATAAATTTTTACTTTATTTATTTGGAATTTTTTGGCAAGGCAAGCACCAAATAATGTTTAAATTGCGCTCACGAACTGACCGCGCCCATCGCTGCAGCTCAAAGTAAATATAATTCAACGTTAGTCAAATAAAATTCAATTGGACATACAAGAGATATACTATATATATATAAATAAATAGTTATGTGTTTGTACGCGCTCATGATGATTCATAACTGATGAAAAGCCAAAAAATATAAAGCAGAAAAAAAGAAGCTGATGACATGCACGCACACATGCCTGCACAAATGGGCCAACACACACACACTCACACATATACCTACATGTATTTACAGTAGCGTTGTGTGGTAGCACATAACGGTGTTTAACGGATTTCTTTAAGCCGCAACAGAACGAAAACGGACACAGCAGCAGCAGCAGCAGCAGCAGCAGCACCAAAGCAAACGAGACCAAAAATGGCAAGAACGAAGGAACGAATGAAACGAACGAATAAGTAAATATTTGCACACAAAAATATGCAAGTCCTGTAATTTAAGTTTTGCGAAACGTAAGTGGAATGTGTCACATGTGTGTGTATGTGTGTGTGTGAGGCCTGGGAGTGAACGCGACGAATTTCTTGTTTCGTTTATTTTTGCTTGCATATAAAATTGCAGGATTCAACATGCCGACGGATGCGTGCTAAGAGTTTGTCTCACTCGCTGCTAACGTTGACGTTACTGTAAACTGCGTAGTTGCTCTACATCACACACACACACACACAGACACACATATGCTTCTTCTCTTCAGTTACGTGCTCTTCTTCATTGCACAACGTTGTTCTTTGCCACTGCAGCGCCTATTAGGCACATTCCGAGTTGTTCATTCAGCTGCTTACACGGATGCCGCACTTAGTCAACTTAACTTGTCTTCAGCTTCTGCTTCCCTTTTGCGCTCGCTATTTGTGTCACACACACACACACACACATACAGACACTCATACATATGCATATGCAGGACACATTCCGTTTGTGCTACTACTCAGTCATATAGCAAATGATTCATTCATTTATGCACTAAAAAATTCTCAAACGTTTTTCCGTGCTTGTTTTTTTTTTTCTGCTCACATATTAAAACGCTTTAAAAATTGTTATAGTGTTACAATGGATTTGCAGGCTCTCAGTATCTATGAATCGCTTCGAAGAAATCACATCAGCTGCTTAAAACTGTCAGTCAGCCGAGTTGAAGCGCATATGGCAAGCATCATACGTCATTTGACCCATTTTGTGTGTGTGTGTGTGTGGAAATGAGTCTGTCAACGACAACTTCAGACTGATGATAATAATGCTGATGACAAGGCTCGTTGAATGCTCGTCCTATGAGTTCATCAGCACAGTTGAGGGCGTGCTAATGTATTTTAGACATACAACTAAGGACACCAACATCATCATCATCATCAGTTGACAATATTAATAAATGCAATTTCTTTTTCACATCTATTTTGCTCATTTTTGCAATCAACAATGTTTGTCATTATGAATAATAACTTGAGTCTATGAGTAGTTAAATGTAAGCAAAAGAATTTATGAACTTTTTCTGCATTTTTTGTTGGCAATTTAAATTAAATTTTCTTGATTTTTTCATATCAAATCAGAGTTAGTCTGAATTATTGAAAAATTCTTTAAAAAAATGTTATTAAAGCCAAACTCTTCAACTCTTCGTATCACTTGCATGCTTTCAATTATTATTCTTAGCATAGAAAAGAGCTTAATGATTTGAGAGAAGCAACTTTAAGTCAATGCACACACAACAGATTTCATTTAATTGCAGTTCGCACAACAAATCTAACTCAATTCATTAAAAGTTACGCCGACGTCACTTCATTTTAATTAGTTGCCACTTCCTACCACTTATAATTAGTTGGCCTAGTAAAGCAAAAAAAAAAGGGAAAATAAATAAATAAACTTGTAATAAAAATTTGTAAAACTTCAATTCAGTTCCGAGTTCAAACCTTATTGCAACACTTTTATAAATGTGCACATAAAAGCGTACGAGAATTAAAAAAGAAGAGTATAAAGAAAACTTTTTTAATGTCTAGTGAGCTGCGTGCTCTGCCACCACAGAAGAGAAAAGGGCGAGAGACAACGACAACGACGCCGACACCGACGCTGAAGCTGACCCAAATGCACAAGGGGCAGAGAGGGCGCACAGAAAAAAAGGTAGTGAAAAGTGCTTATACAAAATGGCGCACAAACTTTTTTTTACTCGCAGAAAGGTTGAAAATAAAAATGCATAAAAAAAAGAGGCAAGAGCGCAAAAAGTCTTGGCTTAGTTTTTAAAAAAAGGTTCAACAATCTTTGCTCTTTGCAGGCACAACAACAACAACAACAACAGCCTAGCCACAGTATTTACACAAATGTCGGCTTAATTGAAAAAAACCGAAAAGAATCTGTTACAGTAGAGCAAGCAAACAAAAGGCGAAGTACTTTATTACAAAAATAAATATCAAAAGAAATCAGAACACATGATCTACATCAACACTAAGAACGAAATTGCAGTCGAAAGTGCCCGACCTCTTCATACTCTGTACTTTCAATTTGCTTTTGGCTTTAAGTCTCCATTTGCAAAATTGATTATCCGATCTTAAAATACAATCAGGATAATATGACAACAGAATCAAGCTGAAAAGGAATTTTGGCTCTCCCACTTATAGTTTTCGAGATCACACAGGTAGACATACCAATGGACGGATGGACAAGGCTAAATCGACTTCTTTTTCGATACTAATCAAGTATAAATATACTTTAAAGGGTCTGCCACGCATAAGGTAAAGAGCGTAAAGAGGAAAGTTCCAAAAACGAAAATTTAATCAGACCAGCACAAAGTTAATGCACCTCTCGATTGTAGGGCATCCAATAATGAGCAAGATTTCTTTTTTTGCCTGTTAAAACTTTGTTTCGTGTTAATTTCTTGCATGCTCACTGATTGCAAAAAGAAACCAAAAAAAAAAGATTCCGAGATATTTAGCAATTAGTTTCACCTCGTCTGTCTTAACTTGACTGAGATTGCATGTCAAACGCAAATGATAATCCCAAGCCAAACCAAAACCCAAACCAAAATGTATCGTGCAATCAGCTCTTTTTTTTTTATTTTCTCTGACGATGTATAGAAAAGTAAAAAAAAAATTCCCAGCAAAACGCGAAAAAATGATAATAGAAAAGAAAGCAAAGCACAAAGCATGGCGATTGTGAACAGTCTGAAAAGTTGGGAAAGAATTGGAATTGGCCAAAGTTAAAACAAACATCGAAGACAAAACTTTTTGTCTTTTTTTGGTTCACAACACTGCGGCGCCAATGTTGTGTTGCGTTGTGTCTTTGGAAAACTCGTTGCCGCAATTAAAGCACAAAGACAGACAACAATTTAGTTGCAAACTAGGTTAGCGCTAAATGTGCTGAAACTGAAAGAGCGACAGAGATTGGGAGACGTTTACGAGCGACGAAAATCAGTTGCAAGTAGTTGAGAAAATTTATATAATTTGTTTCAAAGCTGAAGTACTACTAATAAAAGGCATATATTTTAAAATAATAACAACAAATTCATCAATGAAAAGTCTCACTAAACAGATTTCCACTTATGACAACACACCACAAAAGGTTCGCTACCGCTTTCTGACTTCGGTTTAATATTTGCAAATGCAACAAAACATGTCACTTTCATATTTGGATTCACAATTTGTCACATTGCTGACTTATGCATTTGACAAATACATTTTCGAACAAAAACAATTCAAATCGATTGGATCATGTTGGCAAAAATAAACCAAAGTGATTAGTCACATTGTTTCGACAACGATTTGGAAACAAAGAAATTGTTTTGAAATCAACCATTCTATATTTAAATGTTGAATAATTAGCAGAATTAGCATTAGCAGAATGTTGACAATTTAGCAAAAACAAAAACAAAATTCAAAAATTTCCTGTTCCGGCTTTGCACGTCAAAAGGAAAATGCTGAACTCTTTTTTGGGGGCCTTTTTGATTATATTTTCTCTTGCCTCGACTCCACACGACTCGACTTAGTTTTGGTTCCGTTGGTTCGTGGTGAGTAAAACAATTGTCAAAAAGCAACTTTGTTGTGTGTGCTTGAGGTTTTCTATTTTATGAAACTAATGATAAACTTCAACTAGTTATTTTTGTATACACGTAGAGCAGCACCTGCAAGTGGGCGTTGGACTGGGGTGTGCTTAGAGAAATGAGCTGTTGCAGGTGTTGTCACAAATAGTTTTTGCTTTGCATAATAAAATGTCAAAATAAATATTGTTATATAAAATAGAAAAAAAAAAAACAAACACAAACAAAATAAGAATTATTAGATCTTTGCATATTTGTCATTTGCATATTCGTTGTGCAAGTGTATTTCATTTGAAAATGTCATACTTTGTATGACAATACAGTAACTCATTCCGAGTTGTGTCGCTTGCTTGGAGAAATCTTTCAAAATCTTGATCATGGCTGTATGTAAGTGCGAGTTATACGGCCTTTTAACGACATACTTCAGTTCGTGCGTTTGCATTATTCTAAGCGTGTCTTTAAGTCAGGACAAGTAGTTGGATGCCATTATCCCGACACACACACGCAGATACACACACACATAGTTGCACATTTGTTAGATATTTCTTTGAATTATTTTTCTTTTTTTTTGCTTTCGAGTACATTTTGTTGTTGTTGTTGTTATTGTTGTTCTCGCATTCACATTCAAACAACACATTCTTCGACTTCTTTAGTAATCCTTGAACAAAGTTCTAATGGCGCTTTGTGGAATTTGCTGCATGCATTTGAAGTAACTTTACAAGTCACCAGCGAGCCAACTAACCGAGCAACATCGTCGTTTAGTCATTGTCGTCATCAAACTGTCGCCAACAGCAGCAGCAGCGGCAGCAGCAGAAGCAGCGGAAGAAGCCGTCATGGCAGCAATGGTGAAGGCAACGGAAGAGACAATGTTGGTGGTAAACGCAAACGGTAGCAACCTCAATTGCAATTGTGCTTTGTGGAACATTGCAAGAAGAAGAACTAGAAGATGATGACGAAGAAACAACAACGACTACAACAACAACGACGACGACAGTAATGACGCCGGTGACGACAGTTTTTTGCTCTCATTTCGTGGTATAATTACTTTGTGTAACATTTTCTATAAGTCATTTCTAACCAGAGCAACAACAACAACAATGATATATAAAATACTGATTCAAACAGAATTGCTTTGCAGATTATAAAATATTTTAGTTTTTTTTTTTTTTTTTTTGCTGTCCTTTTGAATTAATGTCAAATGCAGCAATGCTAATTAAATATGACAGCGCCTTTGAGCCGTTGAGCCTTTGAGACTTATTGAAAGTTATGTGAAATTCAATAGAGCGAAAAAAAAGAAGCACAATAGAACATTCAATCAAATTAAATCGATTAAATAAATACAATCTGATAATAGAATAAATAATTGCTGGATTATGATCTATGTATCTCAACGAACTGAATGTGGATTGACTCTGTAGTTGCATGTATGTCGCAAAATGAAAGAACTTTATGGGACCGGTGCTGCCGTACTCAAATATCAAGAAAATCAGTCAAAAAAATTTTAAGAAAAACTCTTTTTGAGTGGAATTGTGGGAGAGGGAAAAAGTTTTAGAGCTATAATTTGTGAAAATATTGAATTCTGGTTTTCCAATGCTATTCAAACTATTATGTTATAGTTCCTTATCAATTCTTAAAGCTTCAAATTATGTAAATCTTTCGAAAACCAAACTATTAATAGGTGAAATATAGGCAGGCAACTCTAAAGTAATCTGTAGTTGTATATCTACCAAGAAAATTAGAGAATTTCATAAGTGATTTCAATTTCGACAACGAAGAAAGAATTTATTCAATTTATTTATTATTTGTCTTTTTTTTAAGTCATTCATGAGCTTGTTTTGCCTCCATTGCTTGATGACTCATAATTTATTATTATATTTTGACAAATTGAGATTTTTTCTTTATTAACAGAAGAAAAGTTCAAAGTATATGTAAGCTGATACTAATAAAGATTTTAAAAATATTTTCTAAAACACATTTAATATAAATTCTAACTTGAAAATGAAAAAAAAAAAAACAAGAAATCACAAATGTAAAATTGCAAAAAATATTTGTTTAAACAAATTAGCAAATTTTTGTTTACATCGCGGCCGATTTTAATAATATTTTCTCTTGTTTTTCAAGGCATCTTTTTTCGTTTTTCATTATTTTTGTATATTTTTTTTTTTGTTTTATTTTAGTATCTTGTGAAACGTGCAAAAACATTTTACATCATCGCTCTAAAAATTGCCGCTGCGACGTAATTATCGTGGGTGCTGCCACTCTGTTCTGGTTGACTGCCTCAGGGGTGAGCGGTGTGGGGCATGGAACTCGCACGATTGCGCCATTTTTTGTTTAGACATTCTGACATACAATCAAATCAGCTCTGTATAACTTTTCGTGGCACAAAATTTCAAAGTGCCAACCACAAAATGCAACCCACACGCACAATGTCAGATACAAGATACACAGCTATATTTTGAAGACAAAAAATTTTCTTGCAACATAAAATTTGAAGATAGGAAAACATCGAAGTGCTGACAAGTGTGTAGAGAAATTATTGATAGAGCGCACACACATTGAAAATGACTTATGCAACCATAAGATAGTTTTTATTTTTACTTTATATAATTTGCGTGGGTTGGCGTTGAGTTGCTCATTTTTGAGAGTTACCTTTGTCGAAACTTTATGTCAGTTGGACACTTTTTCAAGCTACGCCTTTAGCATAAACTTGAGTATCTGCAATGATAACAATCGCAAAGATAAGAAAAGAAAACCTTACGATAAGCTATCTGTAGATACATTTTAGCTGCAACGTAGTTATAAGCACAAATAATAACTGTATATGGCAATGAAACACTTAATGTTTTATCTGACAAGGTAAAAGATACAAAATGTGCTGTGAAATACACAGCTAAGGGCTAACAACATTTCATATGAAATTCCATGTCTGTCAATCAAAGCGAATGTATGTAAGTAAAGGCGATATCCGCATTTCATAAAATGTATCTGCACATTGCAATGCGGGCGAGGTTGCCACATGCCGCATGTCACAATCGTACAACAAAATACAAAACAAAAACAACAACAACAAGGAGAGATATCAAAGACAGCAAAAAGCCGTTGGAAAGTTCACAAAACCAATGAAATGCACAAATATGTTTTTGTTGCTCTTTTTTATTTTTGGCGTTGGTTTGCATTGCTTTACTTTTTTCAACGCTTTTCTTTTGCATAAATTCATAATGAGATTTGTAACTGCGTGGGCGGCAACGGCAACCAGTCTGCCTGACAATTGGCAATGCCAACGATCGATCAATGGCTTCATGCCGACTTGTCTATGTATGTAAATAACAACAACAAATTTATGCGCTCTTTCAGCTAAGATACAAATTTACCGAAGGCCATTAAAGCAAACCAAACCGCTTTGATCGCAGGCACACGCACAGAACCTAAACAATTCATAAAACAAAGCAATTAAAGACTCTTTTATTTGGCCTGAAGAGCTCAAAAGCAATCGCTTGTTTATTTTATTGTCATTTAAGGCAATAAATTTAATTAAACCAAGTACCGAATAAACACTAAAACGCTAAACAAAACAAATTTAAAAATGATTATTGTTTATTTAATGGTTTTTTAATTAATGTAGCAAAAGGCATGCTCGTTCAATTGTTGTTATAAACAATGTTCCGTAAATAACAAAGAAAAAAAATAAAAATTATGAAAATTTCTGCAAATCCTTCTCCAAGAATCTAGAAAAATAATTCCTTAAATTCTTAAAAAACATTTTTCAAAATTATTAAACTAATCTCTTATAAAATCGTTATAAACAGCATGATTTATTGGCGCTTAAAAACAACAACAAGACATTATCAGAGCAATCGACAGAACGCGTTATCAGATACTTTTAAACATTTAATTGACGCTGCAATTGTGCGTACGCAAATGTAATCAGTATTGTTATTGATTGTATTCCTACATGAATTAGAATTTAAAATGTTGTTTTCATGTTTGCAACGTCAATCCAATCAAAAAGTCAATAAGCCCAAAAAGTTCATAACAACAATGACAATGCCAACAACAACAAGAACGTCAAAAACAAACAGAGAAACAGAAGCAGAAGCGGTAAAAGAAAAGAAAACAAATATTTCAACGCACAAATGTGAAACGGAATGTGAAGTGAACTTTGCATGCAGTGATTTCTTGATGAGTTTGCTCATAGCTCATAGACAAGTCAATGGCAATAGCAATAGCAACCGCAGCAGTAACAACAACAACAATAAGCAAACACAGATACAAAAGTATCTCACACACACACATTGAAAATGTTAAAAAAAACAAGCAAAAAAAAACAAGTAAATAAAAACAAAACAAGAAGACGCTAAAACGCGCACTGAGAAAAAAATGTGAAAAAAAAACAAATACATAATACAATATTATAAAAACAATCAAAATAACTTGGTGACATCATTTTGACTAATCGCCAATTTTAGAAGCTGCTGAGTTAAACTGGCGAGAGCGTTGAAGCGTCAGAGCGTGTTACGCCCGCCTAGCCTACACAGACAATCAGACAGTCGGACAGTCAGACAAACATGTGCCGGCATTTGCCAATCATGTTGAACATCGTTATGATGTTGTCAATGATAATAATAATGATGTGCGAGCATAAACAGGTGCCGTTGGCGCTTAACAAACGTTCGAACATTTTTTTTTTTGCATTTTATTTTAATTATAACAAGCTGTAAAAGCAATCATTCAATGAAAATCAGCAATTGCATTGATAATTAACTACTTTTCACTTTGCTGAACTTATTAGATTTTTATTGGCACGCCAGTTGACAGGAAGCGGGTTGAAAAAATGAATTAAAAAACTGCTGCATTAACAAATCGAGTGTGTGTAGCAGAAAAGTGCACAGATACTAAAAAAGCAAAAAAAAAAAAAAAAATATAATAAAAATGCGAAGAACTTAATGAGCCAGAACATTTACAAAAGACAAAATGAAAGCAAACCAACTACAACAAGCACATGAATGAAAGCATAAATCCCAATGGCAAATAGGCAAAAAAAAAAAAGAAGAAGAAAAAAGAACTGCTTGCCTATTTTATGCCCCATGGGCAGCAGTGGCAACAGCAGCAACCAACAAATGGTAACTCAAACAATGGTTGGAAAAACAAAAAATAAAGAAGAGTATCTGCTGCAAAAACAAAACGCGTCAACGTAGCCACGAGAGCGTGAACAAAAGCGCACGCAATTAACCCTTTTATGCTCAGCAAATTACAATTATGTATTTTAGTACTTTGAAGTTGTGTGTGAGCGAAGGGAGCTCGGTTCAAGTCAGTCACTTTAATTAGTTTAAATGCGTGATAAATAAAGTTATGCACAGCTTTCAATGACGACAACAACAATGTTTGTCAATACAGACACAATTTAATCGAATTATTTTCGTTATGAATAATAAACTTGTCTATTTTCTCGGTTATGCTACAGAAACGCCCCTCATTTTGAAGCTGCCACCTTGTCAGTTTGTCTGTGAGTGTGTGAGTGTGTGTGTGTGTGCCACATAGCTGAAAGTCAATCAACTATAACAATTGCAACCTCGTGCCGCACTCAGCTATAACCATCTTTCGTTACATCTTTTAGATATTTTGTTTGCTTCGCTTTAGTTTAAACCGCTTCGACTGGTCTCACTGACCACTCATGCGTAAAGTTGCACGTTGCTATTTTTAAGCCATAAGCAATGAAAGGCACAAAAAATACACTTTTCTTTGTTCAAAATCTGTCGTTTTTAGCCAACACACTTAGTTAGTTACCCATTCTTTGGTCTTTTTTTTTTACGGATTCAATAACTTAATGCACTCTTAGTTCATAACAAGTTTTACTTAGAAAAAAATTAAATTTTTTATAATAAAAATCGTAATCCAAAGTCCAAGACATTTCCAGCTACTTTAAAAATCTAACATTCGCAATTGACGAATCTATTTTCAATTCAATTTATTTGAAATATTTCGCCTTGTTGCATATTAATGAACATCAAATTGTATAATGAACAATCAAATAGAGCGAAAAGTGGCATTCAATTCATATTCTTATCAGTTCGTATCGAAAAAATGTAATTTGTTTTATTGCTTTATATTTTTTTTTTTTACTTCGAATTCAGGCAAAAATCATACATTAACTTTGATCAGATAGAAGTGTTTTAAACAATATGTTATTATCATGGCTAAAAATGGTTACTGTTAACTGAATTTTCAGGATATCGATTAACACCCTTACTGTATTTGGATGTTTCAGATAGCTAACTTATATGGATTTTATTCAATTAAAAGGCATAGTCAAAAAAAAGCTTATGTTTAAGGTAATTTTCAGTTATTTCTTGAAAGTTTCTGTGAAAAAATTTTCGACTAAAAAATATGCTCGAATTTTGACAATAAAGTAAGAATGATCGGAAGTAGACCAACAATTAAATGGCCAGTGTTAAAATCTATCTTATCGCTTTATAACAATTCAAAAAAAAAACTAAACTATCTGTATAATTAACACGTTAATTTATGAGCTCTGACGTAGCAAAAAAATAATTAATAAATTGATACATTGAAACAACAAAAACACCAACAGAACACAGATTGTTTAATGTAAATATACTAAACCATAGAAAATTTAACGAGAATAAAATATGTCGGGGAATTTTATTGAATATTTCACATTACTTTTATTAATTTGGTAAGATTTAAAGGCAAGTGTGACTCATGGAGATGTCAGACTTCAATTTCGCTATAAGACATAAATCACATCACATATAAATATTATATAATAATTTTTCGAGGAAATTGCGATTCCGAAAACATAAAATTGGTGATAATGTACCAAATTTGTCAATGAAAGCAAACAATATGGCTCTGAGAAGAAAATGTCGCCATCTATGAATGATTTT
Source organism: Phortica okadai (assembly GCA_034638295.1). Lineage (NCBI taxonomy): Eukaryota > Metazoa > Arthropoda > Insecta > Diptera > Drosophilidae > Phortica > Phortica okadai. Next base: position 37,796,693 of record CM067851.1, read on the forward strand.
ATTTCATGTAAATTTAAGGAGTGCTCTCGGAAATAAGGACAAAGAGGAGCTGAGTGGTGTCAAAACTAAATTCGCGTTAGCAAGGCCTTTTATGAATGAATTCCGCCGCAATAATCACGCACGTACGCACACATACACATTCACACCTACTCTTCATACGCGTCTGCCAGTCAATCATAGACGTGCACCCCAGACGAACCCACATACACATACGCACACAACCCAACCACCACGCGACACATACACAGACGAAAAGTTAAGAATACGTTAAACATTTTTCATTGACAAAACAAATAAAAATCAAAACATTTGCCATTTCTATATTTTACCTGTTTTAATATCTTGTAATTTACTTCGCACTATTAAGTTGAAGCCAGATACGCTGCCCTCCTCTTCTGCTCTTTTATTTTCTTTTTCGTTGCTTATTGCGGTTTTAGCCTGCCTCTTTTGCAAGAACTCCTCGTTTCTTCAGTTAACTGTTTTTCGCTTTTGCTTCTGCTTCTTTTTTTGCCTCTCGCTTGACTCAAGCGACCAACACCGCTGCTTGTTCTTTTTCTTATTCACTGTTTTTTTTTTTCACCTGCTGTTGACGCTTAACAAACACACTCAACCGTCGGACGGCTTGTTAACATTTTTGCACAATTCATACACTTTTGTTTTCTTTGCACTTTAAAATCACAAAACATTTTTCATATTATTCATTGCGCATCCCAATGGATACCAGCATGTGAAAAACTATGCAATTCCGTCTTATCCACTTGTCTCGACGTGGTTCGACGTGGTTGAAACCAGAGTACACAACATACAACACACTTGACGGACTTGTTCTCCGTGATTCCGTTCAAACTTGTCCGTGTATACGCGCTTATTATTGTGTTGGGCAATTTTTTTTCGTAAAGTTTAAGTTAACAAAAACAGGTTAACAGATTTTTTCGCAGGTTCAATTGGTTGAGAAACGCAAACGGGCCATTTGACACAAAAGTGTCGGCAGAAGTGGAAGAAGAAGCAGGTAGGAATTACCCGCGATCGCGGGTAGGTGAAATATCGCAGGCGGCAGCACCGCACATACGCTTATTCAATACCCCTGTGCCGTGTCACGAAAAATGACACGAATCCTCTCTCGCTCTCAATTGAGCGTACATCATCTCTTGCTCTCAATCTGATTTTCACCGCGTTGTTTGACTTATGTTATCATATAGAACCCCGACACTTGAACGATTATGCGATTATGAGAAAAAGTGAGTGAGTGTGTGAGTATATGTGTGTGAAGAACTGGCAAAATAACTGAACAAAAATTTAAAAAGATTTTGGGTCGTTCCGTGGCTCCCGCGGAATATTGCTTATTATTTTGCTTCGAGATCTGATTTTTTTGTCGTTTTATTACAGTGCTGCCACCTAATCGTTTTGCTGGATATGTCTATCCCTCTGCCAACCTGCTTGTCACATTACTAAGTGGCATCACTAAAATTTTCTTTATTGTAACAAAAATTACTATTGCTATATGTCTGGTGCTTTTTTATAGAAACCAAGGAGAATTAAATATTTAAAACGATATTAACCTCCACCTATAATGTAGATAGCGGCCGCAAAAGAAAATTTTAGATGACAGCACTGGTTTCCAAAATGTCGAACAATCTTACCATATTTAAAAAAAAAACAGCATAATTCTGTACAGGGAATATGTTCCATTAAAAAATCAACAATCCCCTCAAGCACCCTTTATCAGACTACGTCTTTGCTTAGAACTGATTTAAATTCAATTTTAATTGTTTTTTAATGTTCATAATCAAAAAATCACTTACTATAATGATATTAATTCCGAAACCAAAATACATTAATGACATAAAAATCAATCGCACAATTGAAATGCAATCATATTGTTTTTAGTACCAAAAGTGAAAAAATGTCTGACAAAATCCAAATATTTCAAATTATTAGTTTTACTTGCTTTTTTTCTTTGGTGAGATAATTTAAGTAAATTGCTAAAAACAAATTAATATCATTTACATTACTTCTTGTTGTTTTTTTTAGACATTTTCCGCTTTGACATTCTATAATGTTGAATGTAATTCGTTTGATAAAACGTTTTGTTATTTCGAATATTGTCACATCAAAGCAGTAAATCGGTCTTTAAAGTATTGTTCGGCAAAAGTGAACATTTTAAAACTACCAATCACGAAGATTTCGGTTCGTATTTACATACACACATATGAAGTTTACATATATACCGATTTTCTTCGATTAACTTAAAATCAGATTCAATTAGCTCTCTCATATCGTGCTAATGGTTGGAAGCCATTTCTTTACAATTATACTTACGATGCATGCAAATTTATGAAATCAAAACATAAAATATCCTTTGTACAGCACATGTACAAAACTATTGAAAAGTTCTCAAATTTAAACCACACATGCCCCCTCAATGTGAGTACATTCCTTTTTTTTTAATGAAATTCTTGTGAATAAAACTGATTTCTTTATCAGCACAATTTAATACTTAACAATTTGTCAACTTCTTCAACCGAGAACTTGTGGACCAAAATTTTGCCCACACCCGAGGGCCAATATCGAGCTAATGCAGTTTGGTTCCTGGACGGAAATCCTAGTTTTGAGTTTATTTTGTACGCAAAAATTTCGTAAAAAATAAATTTAGTAGTAATAGAATTGTTAGTTTCAATAATTTAAGAAGCCCTAAATATGATTTAGCGTATAAGTTCAATAACCCAAGTTGTTGTCTCGTGCGCCCAATTAACCTATAAAACGAAGGCAGTTGTCATAGTTACACCATAGAAACCTGCGGTTCTGAACAAGTCACCCGCAAACTGACAGTCTTTTGGTCGACTTATTATTGCTATATTTGCTAATTTGAATCTGACAACTTCAAAGAGTCAACAACATGCAAAAGGACAAACCTGAACTGGTAAGGTTTATTTTCCAAGAGCAATGCTATTTAAAATTCTTATCAAAATCAAAACTCGTCTGACAGCCCGAACGGACACGTACCTACGTTGAAATGGTTTTCGAACAGATTGAGGAAAAACCGAATATTTTGGACATTGTTATTCTGAACAAATTTGGAAATCCGGTGAAAAGTACGATGCCCCCTGATAAGTCCATAGTTTTTGCAGGTCTATTTGAAGCGGTTCGAGGAAAATTAGAAAGGGGCATGCAAAAAATCGACCCAAATGATGAATTGCAAATGTTACGAGTGCGTACGAAATCACATGAGATTCTAATTACACCGGATGGAAAAATAACAGTAATTGTTGTTCAAAATGCCCACGATAAACATCAAAGTTACATATCATAATTAGATTAATGTAGAATTAACTTTCTTGTTGTAAAGTTAATAACTTAGCTAAACTCTATAAAACAATGAAATTTAATGTAAATTGGATAGATAAATAAATAGATTGATTATTTCGACAAACAGTCAAAACAACCAACAAAATCGACTATCGACACTTCTCTTGTCACTGTGTTCTCATGAAACACAGTTACCCCTAACGTTTTTTAAAAGCTTGAGTGTTGCCACATGATTGCCAAAAGCTAATAACACAACTAAGTCTTAAGCTGAGTTTACACTATAGATTTTTTGTGTAGATTTATTAGATATCCCAATCAGTCTTCATGTTTTTCTAGTTATTTTTATATATTTTTTTCAATTTGAAAACCATTCCATATAATAAGAATTTTTGAAAATCATAC